>CM066034.1:1040699751-1041378918 GCA_033557465.1 Ichthyophis bannanicus
AGAGGAGTGGCTGGTTACAAAGCCAGCGAGGCCGCAGTGTCTTGCTTGCGGGACATGTCATGGTGCTGTGTCAGAG
The DNA here is from genome assembly GCA_033557465.1 of Ichthyophis bannanicus. Lineage (NCBI taxonomy): Eukaryota > Metazoa > Chordata > Amphibia > Gymnophiona > Ichthyophiidae > Ichthyophis > Ichthyophis bannanicus. Next base: position 1,040,699,828 of record CM066034.1, read on the forward strand.
GCTGGCATTTGCAGGGGCTGCGCTATGGAGGCCCCCTCTTTGGAGCACGACATCCAGGCCAGAGTAAGCCAGGACCCTTCGTCGTCCCCCTCCCAGAAGTTAGGGGAACCCAGGGAGGTCATGGTGGGGACTGCTTCTCCGCCGTCCTCGGCGTTGGACTAGCTGGTTCTTCCTCAGCCTCAGTCTGGCCCCTCCACTTTGAGACTGCAGTAAGGGGAGAGTTGGGGGGGGGGATTTTCTCCGTAATTTGTTTTGTTGCTTCATAAAACGTTCTGCCTAAAGCAACAGTGAAACGCATGTCCAGGGGTCCACACAGGAGCAATCAGTCCAGCAAGGATTAGACCCCAAGGAGCCGGGAGAAACAGAGTTACCTTTGAAGAGGAGGAGGTTAACGGGAGAGGGAGATCTCCGCTCTCCTCGCTCTGAGGCCCTGGAAGGTGAGTCTGACCAGGAGGTGGGGGAGGACAGAGAGGAGCTTGAAGAGGGCGAAATCCCTGAGGAAGAGCAGGCTAGAATAGTTCGGGTTTTCCGCCGGGACGAGTTGCTGGCTCTGATTGACGAGTCTCTTAAGGTACTCAATATGTCCACAGGCATAGCAGCGGAGGAAGAAGCGTTGGAGGATCCCTTGATTCAGGCGGTTAGGAAAATGCAAAAGTTTTTTCCGGTGCACAGAGTGGTGAAACAGATGATCCAAGAAGAATAGGATCAACCAGAGTCAGGCTTAAGGGGGGTGAGGTCTATGTCCAGGTTATACCCCTTGCCAGAGCAAGAGAGAGGTTTACTCCAGTCCCCCAGGGTGGACACAGCAGTGTCGGCCATAACCAAGAAGACAACTATCCCGGTAGAGGGCAGTGCAGCCCTTAAGGATGCCCAGGATAGGAAACTGGATACTTTGTTGAAACAAGCTTTTGACATTAGTGCCCTGGCACTCCAGGCATTGGTGTCGGGCGCGTGGGTGGCAAGGGCATGTTTCCATTGGTTTCAGCAGTTACAGTTGCCGGGTGGCCGCCTGGGGGATTCAGCCGGGGAGGTGGCAAGAATCGAGTCGGAACAGCTTATCTTGTGGATAGCCAGTACGATCTCATCAGGAGTCTGGCAAAGGGCATGGCTTCCATAGTGGCGGCGCGTCGGTACCTGTGGCTCCGCAATTGGGCTGCGGACAGGTCATCAAAGGCACGACTAGGCAGACTTCCCTTTAAGGATAAGCTACTCTTCGGAGAGGATCTGAAGAAGCTAGTAAATGAGTTGGGCAAGTCTAAGGGAGGCAGGCTCCCGGAGGACAAGCAAAAGCAGGGACGTAACCCCCACTCTGATGCGCTCACAACCGTGGGAGGCCCGTAAGTTTAGGCCCATTCACTTAATGCCCTTTCAGAGGGGGCATTTTACTACGAGGGGGCAAGGTTTCGGGGGGTTTCGGGGGGGCAGGAAGGGGGTTTGGTGCCTCTTCCTCCGCCTCCGGTCCTAGGAAACCACAATGAAGCGAAGGGGGCCCAGATGGAGGTTCTGCTGGTGGGAGGACGGTTAAGGCAGTTCAGTTCCGCCTGAGCCCGAGTCATGTCCAATCAGTGGGTTCTGGAGATTGTTCGGGACGGGTATGCAAGGTCAATCCTCGCATTGTTCGTGCTGTCACCATGCGGATCTCCAAGCAAAAAAGCGGCGGTGCGGGAAACTTTGGAGCAGCTTCTCCTCCTGGGAGCGGTGGTGCTGGTGCCCGCAGACCAGCGAGGTTGCAGTCGATACTCCATTTATTTCGTGGTACCAAAGAAAGAAGGATCCTTTTGTCTGATTCTCGACCTAAAGCAAGTCAATCGTTGCCTTCAGGTACCGCACTTTTGCATGGAAACCCTCAGATCGGTAGTGGTGGCGGTGCATCAAGGAGAGTTTCTGACGTCTCTCAACCTCACGGAGGTGTATCTTCACATTCCTATCCATGCGTTGCATCAGCAGTTTTTACGGTTTGCAGTTCCGATGGGTCACTTTCAGTTTCAGGCATTGCCTTTTGGCCTGGCTATGGCTCCTCGCACATTTACCAAAGTCATGGTTGTCGTGGCTGCGGCCCTTCGCAAGGAAGGGATTCTAGTCCATCCGTACCTTGACGACTGGCTGATTCGAGCCAAGTCCAAGGAGGAGAGTGCTCGGGCAACGACCAGGGTGCTGTGGTTGGTTTCTTGAGAGGACTGGGGTGGGTTGCCAATCTGGCGAAAAGCAGGTTGGTTCCCACTCAGGAGATAGAGTACCTGAGGCAAGGTTCGACACTCTCAGGGGCAGAGTGTTCTTGCCAGATCCGAGAGCAAGGAACCTTCGGGTTCTGGTGCGACAGTTCCTGGGGATGGCAAGGCCCTCTGCTTGGCATTATCTCCAAGTGCTGGGGACCATGGCGGCATCGATTTGTCCCCTGGGCGAGGGCACACATGCGGCCAATCCAGCGGTCTCTTCTTCGGCGTTGGTCTCATTAAAGGCAGTCCCTGGCCATGGCACTCCCCTGTCCTTTGCAGATCAGGAGAGCCCTGAAGTGGTGGCTCCAACCTGGGAATTTGGAACTGGGCATGCCTCTAGAGCCCCCTCAGTGGATTCTTTTGACAACAGACGCCAGTCTCAGAGGTTGGGGGGCTCACTGTGAGGGGCACCTGGCACAGGGGCGCTGGAGCATCCTGGAGGCTCAGTGATCCATCAACCGTTTGGAAATGCGAGCGGTGGCTCTGGCGCTCAGAGCCTTTGAGAGCTCGGTCAGAGGCAAGGCCATCTGGGTGTTTTCGGACAATGTGACCATGGTGGTCTATATCAACCGACAGGGTGACACAAGCAGTCCTTACTTGGCAGAGGAGGCAGAGAGTCTGATGGGTTGGGCCGAAGTCCATCTTTAGGCCTTGTCGGCAGCACATGTGGCCAGAGTGGAGAACATCATGGCAGATTACCTGAGCCGAGTCAAGGTGGATCATGGCGAATGGGAGCTCTGTCAGGACGTGTTCGAGCAGGTGGTCCACAGATGGGGTCCTCCTATCATGGACCTCGTGGCAAGATGGAATTCGGCCAAAGCAAATTGGTTTTTCAGCAGAAGAAAGGAAAAGATGTCCAAGGGTCTCGATGCTCTGGTTCAGAGGTGGCCTACAGAAGGACTGCTGTATATGTTCCCCCTTGGGCTCTAGTCGGAAGGGTCCTGCAGAGGGTGGAGGCACATAGAGGGTTAGTGGTGCTCATAGCCCCGGATTGGCCGCGGATCCCGTGGTATGCCGATCTCATGAGGTTGTTGGCCAATCGCCCTTGGAGGTTGCTAGTGAGGGACGATCTTCTTGTGCAAGGGCTGATTCGGATGCCTCAGGTGGATCGGTTCTCGCTTACGGCTTGGCTATTGAGAGGGCAAGGTTGCGAAAGCGAGGATATTCCAGGGCGGTGATCTCCACATTGCTTAAAGCTCTGAAGTGGTCGACATGCCTTTCTTATATGCAGGTCTGGCGAATTTTCGAGGATTGGTATGCGGACCACGGGAGGAGACCTATGGCAGTGTCGGTCCCGGAGGTCTTAGACTTTCTGCAGGCTGGCTTCGATAAGGGTTTAGCGCCCAGCTCATTATGGGTGCAGTTAGCAGCGATTTCCTGTTATCGGGGCAAGATTCAAGGTCAGTCATTGGGACAGCATCTGGAGGTAAGCCGGTTTCTGAGGGCGGTGAGGCCCCTGCGGCCGCAACAGAGCTCATCAGTTCCTCCCTGGGATCTCAAACTGGTGCTAGATGCTCTAGCGGGGGAACCTTTTGAGCCGGCGGGTCGGTCCACTTTGAAAGATTTGACCCTTAAGACCATGTTTCTAGTTGCTATCTGTTCGGCTAGGTGTATTTTGGAGCTACAGGCTCTTTGTTGTCATCCTCCATTTCTCTCTTTCTTCAAAGAAAAGGTGGTTCTATGGATGGTGCCTTCCTTTTTGCCCCAGGTTGTTTCTCCTTTTCCTATCAGTCAGCCGGTTTCTCTGCCATCCTTCTCTTGGATGGGTTCGGAGGGCGTGGATGCTCGTTTGTGCCAGCTAGATGTTCGCAGGATACTCAGACGGTACCTGGATTCGACGGCGGCGTTCCGCAGGTTGGATCGGCTTTTTGTCTTGTTTGTGGGACCATGTAGAGGGGAAGTGGCGTCCAATTCTTCCATTTCCAGGTGGATCAGGGAGGCAATTGCGTCGGCTTACATTTTGAAGGGCAAGCCGGTCCCAATGGTTTTTTGGGCGCATTCTACTAGGGCCCAGGCAGCCTCGTGGGTGGAGTTCAGTCTTGCTCCTCCGCTGGATATCTGTAGGGCGGCAGCCTGGTCCTCGTTGCATATGTTTGCCAGGCATTATCAGTTAGATGTTCAGGCAACAGAGGATGCGAGGTTTGGAGGAGCGGTTCTTTGGTCCGGCCTTGCGGGTCCCCCCCCATGCTTGAACTGCTCTGTTACTTCCCAGAGAAAAGGGACTGGACTAGAGGGATGCTTAGGAAGGAGTAATTAGACTTTACCTGCTAATTAGCGTTCCTGAAGGAACTCCAGTCCAGTCCCTGATCCCACCCAGGTTTTAAGGGTAAGATTGCATTTGTCGGTGTTGGAAGTGTAGCGGCCAAAGCATTACTGTAAAAAAAAAAAAAAAAAGATTGAAGGAGAAGGTCAAATCTCGACTCTCGTCACTGGGGGGCTTCCGGTGGATGGGCAGAGTACATGTTGGGTGCCCTTATGTCAGCGTTGTGCGGGGCTCTTGGCATTTCAGGTAAGCCACCTCCTCCCTAGGGGGGGATGGGAATTTCCTTCCAGGGGGTTTGGGGGAGGTGTTGTTTTTGGGTCGTTATAAAATTTTTGGTTTTTATAGTTAGTTGGTTTACTATTCTGTCTAAATTATCTCTCCATTAAGTCTGCTTTGTCAGTAGGTTACTGGAGTGAAGGGGAGGTGCCAGTACTATTTATACTAAAGATGACGGGCTCAGTCTCCAAGCTACTGGAAGGGGAGCACAACCCAGAGGAAAGGGACTGGACTGGAGTTCCTTCAGGAACGCTAATTAGCAGGTAAGGTCTAATTACTCCTTCTTCCAGGTTCATCTTTGTTCTGCTCCTAAGGGCTTAAGTACTGTGTAGGGAGAGGGACCTATCTCCCAGTGGCATCCTGGATCTCTTCCTACCACTCTTTGTGAGAGGGCCTATAGGGCATGGTGGTATTTTTAAATCCAGAGCAAGTCATACATTGCTGACGCTTGATAAAAGATCCGGCATTGTATCTGAAGGGAATTTTTTGTCTCTGCCAGAAGAACATTTGTAGAAGAAGAGGACAGAGAGAAGAGGACGATACCCAACAGTAGGCAGCAGCAGAAGAGGGAGATTGAAAAGGAGACTTTCAGCCCAAGGATGCAGAGAAATCGGCTATATTTTGTCTTGCATCTTGTTGTTTCTAAACTGAAAACTGTAGATACTTTATTTGCGGGGGGATGACCTAATAAATATGTTTTGACTCAATATCTTTTGTCTCAATGTGGCCTTTTTGCTTATTGCCTTTTTATTCACTTCTGTTTTGGCCCTGAACTATCCATAGGGAACTCTCTTTTGTTCTCTTTTGCTGTTTTTTCTTTTCCTTTTAAAGCAGCAGCACTCTATAAATTTATTTTGTGTAGTGCCTCTGATGCAACCCTTGACGCCTTAATGAAAGTTTGGCCTTGACGCCTTAATGAAAACTGTTCATGATAAAGGAGAGGAAAAGCCACGCTGTGAAAGAAAGAGATTTTGTATCCTATGGGTGTTGTAAATAGGAAAGGAGTTGGCCAAACACACCTCATCTGTTACCTAAACAAAGGCGAAGAGGTGGGGCGACCTGCATGGACAGGCAGGTACAACTCTACACAAAGGCATAGAGGGGGGTGACTTGCATACAACGGTGGTTACAACCACTCTAGCTACCTTACTGGGCAGACTAGATAGACCAAACTGGATTTTACTTGCCTATATATTGTGTTGAGGAAGTCCATAGTGAGCCTATGGAAATAGGAGAAACTAAGGATTTTACCTTTAAGAAAAGTGACATCCCTGAAGTGCACAGGTTTCAGCGTTTCCCTAGAGAGAGCAAGCACGGGGAATCTGAACTTAGGCTGCCACACCCAAGCTCTGCAGACGTAGTTGCAGGCTTGGAAGATGATTATATGCACCTGTCCAGAGAGAGAAAGACATGGCCCGAGAGGCAGAGATATAAACCGAGGCTAGAGAGAGGGGAGTCACATCCACAGTGGAGAGGAGAGTCACATCCACAGTGGAGAGGGGAGTCACACCCACAGTGGAGAGGAGAGTAACACCCACAGCCAGAAGGAGGATCACACCCAGAGCGGAGGAGACAGCTGGGGAGGAGACGAGAAGGCCATGGAGAGAGCCTGGGAGGGGAGAGACCAGGAGAGGCGTGCTCAGAGAGAGTGCACAGGGAAAGCTTCAAACCCAAGTGCCTGTTGAAAGGATTCAGAGAGTTCAGAGCTGGAAGCCCAGGACTCAGCCCAAGTTCACAGAGCCCAGTCTGGAACAGGAATCCGTGGCAGAGCTCCAGAGAGGAACGCAGGCAAGTAAGCCAGGGATTGTTTCTCGGAAGCTGGAGGGAGACGGGTGAGCACAGCCAAGGGGAAGTGTCCACAGCCACACAGATAACGTTGCCTTACCAGGGAGAGCTGTACTCCAGAGAAACACAGGGTTCCTTAGAGAGGGTTTACCCTGGGACGTCCGTTGAAGCTTCAGAGCAGGGCACTGCATTACCGGAGCCAGAGGGAATGCAGGTGGACCTCATTGAGCAAGATTCTATGCAGCCAGAGGAGCTCATGGACTATACACTGTGTAAAGCTGATAGCGTTGAGTCTCTCAGCTAAGAAATAGCTAAGAGGATAAAAGTCTCCTGAAAAACTGAGCAAGGAAGCCTAGCTGTAAGCAGAAGGTAGGAGCATGCTCTTGTTAAGAGGAGAATATTTATTGCTTCTGTATTTGAGTGCTGAATGAAGACAAAGGTAAAAGAAGGTATTTTACTTTGGCTGAATGAAGAAGCTATTTTTTTTTCTATCTATCTGTTATTTTGAAGCACTTGTATAAAAGAAAGGACTGTGAAGCTAATACAGCCCAGTTTGTAAATGACCTGGAGCGAATACCTGGAAAAGTATCCTATTACAACATGCTTGAACTTTGTTTGCGTTTTGGGGAAATAAACTTTGTCATTTTTGCCTACACTCTCGGTGCATAACTACACTTCCTATTAGAAGGCTAGAACTACTATTCCCAGCATCCTTAACTGGAGAACAAAATATTCTGTTTAAGCTTTTACAAGGGAAGTTAATGGCATCCCTATCCCTCTAAGCCTTAGGCGGAGGGCTAGGCATGACAATATACTATGTTATTATATAAAGTGTTCTGGATAGGGTTGCCACCTGGCTCCAGATATGTCTAGCAAGCTTGATCCAGTACTGGGTTTACCCCATTGCATGCATGAACTTGTAGTTTTGCTTTTCTTATAGAGTGTAACAGAAATCAGACTACAAGTCCCTGCATGCAATTGGGTAAACCCAGGACTGGATCAAGCCTGTCAGGCACATCTGGAGCCAGTTGGCAACCCTAGTTCTGGGTTTGCTGAGTATTCCATAAACAACTCTAGTTTTGGGTTTGCTGAGTATTAAATATATATTAAAAAAAAAAAGAAAGAAAGAAAGAAAATATATACCCTCCATGGGGCACTACTTTGATATGGAGGAGGGCTTGTGTGCTCTTAGGATATTAGGAGCTAAGCTGGCAGTAGCTTAGATATCAGTAACTTAGACTAGTAGTGTCACACTAGTCAGGCAGGTCCTAGTTGAAGAGACAGATTAAATGTGTCCCAGAGGGGGAGGAGTCAGATGGTGTCGAAGCCAGACATGACGTGCTGAGCTCTGGATGCCTGAGAGCTGTGCTCCAGTGTGTCCTTTCCCATAGACAGCTTCATGAGGTAGTGGAAGGGGAAGACATGGAGCTGAGTCTCAGGACACCTCATTTGGAGTATTGTGTGCAATTCTGGAGACCACACCTTCAAAAGGATATAAACAGGTTGGAGTCGCTGCAGAGGGTAGCTACTAAAATGGTTAGTGGTCTTTGTTATAAAGCATATGAGGACAGACTTGATGATCTTCATATGTGTACTTTAGAGGAAAGGCGGGATAGAGAAAAGATGATAGAGATGTTTAAATACCTCTGTGGCATAAATGCACAGGAGGAGAGCCTCTTTCAATTGAAAGCAAACTCTGCTACGAGGGGACATAGGATGAGGGTGAAAGGAGATATACTCAGGAATAATATGCAGAAATGTTTCTTTATGGAAAGAGTGGTAGAAACATGACGGCGGAAAAAGACCATATGGCCTAGCTAGACTGCCCTTCCATCAACTACAATAGTCCCCTTGTACAATAGTCCCCTTGTCCCCTTGACAACCAACATATGGCACCAAAAGGACAAACACCCTCAAGACAGAACCTACACCTGTAAATAGAAAAACAAATAGCTGTCCTAGTGTATATAGTTCATTGATGTGTATAGTTCATTGTTTGGAAATAATCGGACATTAGATACTACTTAACTAGTGAACTACTTGTTCAAGCAACTCTGTTATTTGTTAACTAAATTCTCCCTTGTTCTATGTACTTGATGTTTTGTTCAATGTAAACTGCTTTGACCAGGTGAAACGTGGTATATTAGTCTAGCTAAATAAAATAAATAAATAAATAAATAAAAAAGAACGGGACCTAGGTGTAATTGTGTCTGACGATCTTAAAGTAGCTAAACAGGTAGAAAAGGTGATTGCAAAAGTCAGAAGGATGCATGGGTGTATAGGAAGAGGAATGGCCAGCAGAAAAAAGGAGGTGATAATGCATCTGTATAAGTCTCTGGTGTGACCTCATTTGGAGTATTGTGTGCAATTCTGGAGATCGCACCTTCAGAAGGATATAAGCAGGTTGGAATCGGTGTAGAGGGTGGCTACTAAAATGATTAATGGTCTTTGTTATGAAGCATAGGAGGACAGACTTAAAAGGGGATTGCTACTTCTGGAGAGAGATCTGCAATTGTAAGTATTTACTTCTGGGAATTTTTCTAAATCTTGGGGAAAAATGAATTCTTTAGATTAAAGCTGATTAATCTGTGAACCCAGTATATTTGTTAAATCAGTCAGGGCCTACTAGCAGCAAAGAGCTTTCAGTTTAAATTTAAAACACAGAAGAGTGCTTTCTGGTTAAATTTAGAACCCAGCAGAGAGCTTCTAGTTAAATTTTATACTCAGTCAGGGCCTAGTATCAGCAAAGAGCTTTATTTTAAATCAAATCAGAATATAACTTAGCATAAAAGGCAAAACAGGGTCAGTATTCTTTGAGCAATAAATTATTTCCAGAGACCTTTACAAAGAGGCCTTCTACATAGGGGGCAAGAGACCTGTGAAGTTTTTTAACTAGGTGTTAAAGCCAGGTGGCAGATCAAAGGGCCATTTTGAAAGACTCCCTCAATCCAAGCAAGGACTGTGTTAATAACCCAGAAAATTGGTCACAGCTTACCTCAGAAGTACAGGCATAAATAGTTCAACTAGAGTTCTGTCATTCTCAGTCTTGAAGGACTACACAAGGGGACTGCTACTTCTGGAGAGATATCTGCAATTGTAAGTATTTACTTCTGGGAATTTTTCAGAATCTTGGGGGAAAAGGAATTCTTTAGATTAAAGCTGATTAATCTGTGAACCAATGTGTATTTGTTAAATCAGTCAGGGCCTAGTAGCAGCAAAGAGCTTTCAGTTTAAATTTAAAACACAGCAGAGAGCTTTCTGGTTAAATTTAGACCCCAAGATTCCTTCTATCCAAGCAAGGGCTGTGGACTTCCCCTGGAAATTGATCACAGATTAACTTAGACGCACAGGACAGGGTACTCCATAGCAGCCAGCTTTTAATAAGTCTTTTTTTGCTCCCTCCCTCCCTCCTCAACACTCACTCACCCCTGGGATATTTGTTGCTTCATAGTACTTAAACCTCTTAAATGAAAGGAGGTGCCATATTCACTCTCAGGTGCAGCTGTTTATCCTCTTCAGGCATACATTAAGGACCTGAGATTAATTAAGCTTCAGGTGAACAAAGTACATTAAAGGTATTAGGTATAGTTTTATTAGCATAAGTATCCCCAGCAACCCTTAGTAAGTAAAGAACTTAAATATCTAAACACAACCTTAAAACTAAGATGCAGACAGCAGTCCAGCAGCGAGATGGGGGCTTTCCAGTCTTTTGCATTAGGTGTCACATGTATGATTTTCTCCCAGTTGGTGAGAGGTCTTACGTGTGCACTAGGTGCAAGGAGCTCTTTGCTCTCAGGGAACGAGTCCAATCTCTGGAGGCTAGAGTAGCGGACTTGGAGAACATAAGGAAGACAGAGAGGTACATAGACGAAACCTACAGGGATATAGTCCTGAAGTCCCACCTCCAGTCTGGCAGCATCTCTGTTGCCATGGAGGAGAGGTCATGTGACAGGACAGCATCACCTTGGTGTGGCAGGAAGTGATCATGTTGCTAGGACCTGTCCTCCAGGTGATGTAAAACCCTCTTGCACTGAGGAAGTTTTTCGAGGGGCATGTGCCCATGAAGGAGGGGTTAGGACAGCCGTTATAGTTGGTGATTCGATCATTAGGCATGTGGATAGCTGGGTGGCTGGTGGATGTGAGGATCGCCAGGTAATATGACTGCCTAGTGCGAAGATAGCGGACCTCGCGCGCCACCTAGACAAGGTCTTAGATAGTGTTGGGGATTAGTCTGCTGTCTTGGTAGATGTCAGTACCAATGACATAGGAAAATGTGGTAGGGAGGTTCTGGAGGCTAAATTAAGGCTTCTAGGTAGGAAGTTGAAATCCAGAACTTCCAGGGTAGCATTTATTTTTATTTTATTTATTTATTTTTTATATATACCGCTTTGTCTTCAAAATCAGAGCGGTTTACATGGAACTTTTGAACTACTGCATAATGCAGTTTACATGGAACATGGAACACTTACATATAACAATTGTAGTTAACAATAACAATAAATAATGTAACTATTTACATGATCATGTATTCTTATTATTTTACAAGAGTCATGGTAATGTAGACTGGAGGTAAATATGAAATATATTGCTGTTGATCACATTTATAGTAGTCAGTGAAGATGAAGGTCTTAAGATGTTTTCTAAATTAAGTGAGGTCTTTGATTTCTCTTAGAGTGTTGGGTATGTTATTCCAAAGGACAGGTGCGTAGAAGGAGAAAGCTCTGTTGGTGGTTGATTGATTTGCTTTTCTTGCATTTTTTGGGATGGATAGAGTGTTTTTCAGGTTGTCTCTTGTTGTACTTGTGTATTGATGCATGTTTATTAGTGTGCTGAGGTATGTTTGTGCAATGTTGTATAATATTTTATAGAGGTATGTAAGGGCTTTGAATTTGATTCTTTGATGAATTGTGAGCCAGTGGAGGTGGAATGGGTGTTATGTGGTCGGATCTTTTGGCATGCATAATTGTACGTGCAACAGTTTATTTATTTATTTAAATGGATTTCAGTGTTTTGAGCAAGTGGTAATGGCTTTAGCGTTTTCTTGGGGAGTCCGTGAAGTATGCTGTTGTCAAAGTGTAGGCAAATCAGTGCTTGAGCTACTGAGCGGAAGTTGGAGTGGGAAAGCAGTGGTCTTAGGTGCTGTACCATTTTGGTTTTATGGTAAATTGCACGGGTGGTCATGTGGATGTGTCTGGTCATGTCGAGCTGTTGATCCAGGTAGATTCCAAGATATTTTATTTCTTTTTTTATTTCCAGTGTTGCATTGTTTACATGAAGTGAACAGGGAGGGATGAATGGTTTGTTTCTAGTAATAATGAGTGCTTCCGTTTTCTTCAGGTTGACTTCAAAGTCGACTGAATTGAGCCATGCAGCGACGTCATTGAAGCAGTTGGTGATCTTCTTATAAGACGGGTGAGGTGTATCATCTGCATAAATTCTGTAGTCAACATCATGTGATTGTATGATTTTGTAGATAGGTTGAAGATATATATTGAAAAGCAATGCAGATAATGCAGATCCTTGGGGGACGCCCTGAGGTTGGGTGAATAGGTTGGATAGCTTGTTGTTGAAGTGCACTTGTTGGGAGCGGTTGAACAGGTAGTTTTGGAACCATCGTAGAGTAGTGCCACCTATGCTAAGGTTCTTTAGGCAGTTGATTAGGATATTGTGATTTACAGTATCAAATGCGTGCAGTTCACCCCTCCCCATGTCTTTGTTTAGGGGTGAATCCACTGCTCTGTGTAGGGCACCCGTTTGTTGAGAAATTAGATAGTTAATTTTATTTAGATTTTATCCTGTTGCTATAAAGGGATCCATTGTGTCTGTCCCATGCCATTTTGAATTCTGTCACTGTATTTGCCCCTACCACTTGCATCGGGAGGGCATTCCAAGCATCCACCACCCTTTCAGTGAAAAAGTATTTCCTGACATTGCCTTTCAATTTACCCCCTTGCAGCTTCATGTTATGCCCTCTAGTTTTACAGCTTCCCCGTCGTTGGAAGAGGTTTGTTTGTTAATTAATACTCTTTAAGGGGTATGTTTACTAAACTGTGGTAATGTCATTCGCGTTAGTTCCGCGGTAAAGATACAGATGCCCATATAAAGGCGTGGGCGGTGCATCGTTACAGCAAGCTGTATCAGTCAATGCATGTTACAAACTAACGCGCGTTACAAGGCGCCTCATAAGGCACCTTACAAGGCACCTTAGAAGGCACCCTGGGTTACAGAACCATAGGTTAAGGTGGCCTAACAAGGTTATGGTGCCCTAGGTTAGTGTGGCCTAAGGGCTGCAAGGTGCTGCAGGATGACATGCATGTCCTGTGAGGAACAGAGACAGATGTAGCCCTAACACTAGATAGAGCACTCAGGAAAGGCAATGAACTGGTGAGTGAAGGAGGGAGAGCTGGGAGCCGCTGGACCTGCCATATCTGTGGGCATCCCATGTGCCTGCCAGTACTGATGACAAACATGTTGGGACAACTGTACCACAGCACAGGGTGTTGGCAATGTAAAGTACTGGAAAGACAGTGGGTGGCAGATGATGGGAATACGTGTCCCCCAGTGGAGGCGGAGGTGGCAGGATAGTTACAATGATGGGTGGACAGAGGAGTGGTGGTGCCGTGCAGATCAGGCACAGGTGAGGCAAGCATGAAGAGGCACAATGCAGGAAAGGGTAGCAGAGCAGGACATGGAGTGGCAGCTTGCACTGGCAGACAGGACTCTACACAGCTGACAGACGCAGATAGATGGACTGAGGGAATGTTGGCAAATGTGGCAAAGGTATTATGGTCTGGCAGCACAAATGTGCAAAAATATGACTGTTACAGGCATGCACACTATTTGCGTAGGACAGGCATGAGAGGAGGGAACAATGAAGACCCGAACCCATGAACACTGCTGAGAATGGCATTGCATTAACCAGTAGGCTATACCTCTGTGGTGTATGTCGCAGCAATGGCTGGGTACATTAGAACTGCAGGTCACTGCACAAACTGTCTGCTGTGAGTGCCAGGATAGGGTAGCCCCACCAGTACCCATGATGCAATGCACATGCTGAATAGCTGTCTACAGCCGATCAGCAAATGGGGTCTGCGCCTTTCCGGTACCTCAGCTTGGAAAGACGAACCGACAGTGCGTGATACTGGCACAGAGTAGCTACAGACCATGCCATTGTGCAGGTTCTGTGTTCTCCCTGAGGGATAGGATGAGTGCCCAGCACTAGGTACGCAGTACATGTGGTGCTAGAGAAAGGCCCTGCTGTACATCCCCATCACTAACAGTGTGTGACAGGTGTTCCTTGTAGTGCAGCAGAAGGTAATTCGGTGCCCATCTTTATCCTGCAGTCACATGTGGCCCTCTGGGACCAGACACCACCCAGATTAGTGTGTAGCCCGTGTTTGGGTCTGACTGACATGGGCACCTATTATTTATTTATTTACAGTCTCTTATATATCGCACTATTCAGCATCAGCGCCGTTTACATGGAACAAAAATGCTCAGTACAGTTAACATGCCTTGCCTACGCTGATGACATCCTCCTCTACATGCCGTTTTTGATAGACCAACCAGTGCTCTCCCCAATAATTAACTGCTTCGAAGCAGTAGCCCATTGGCTACTATCACAAAACTTACGCATCAATCACGGCAAGACAGATGTCCTATTTGTCACAAGGAACCACAAATTCACACCTCCCTCATCACTACGTGTCAACGACGTAGAGCTGAAGTCTAAATCCACAATCCGCTACCTCGGTATCACCCTGGACCAGCACTTGAACATGACAGCGCATATAAAAAACACTACAAAGGCAATATACCATAAGATCAGAACGCTACGCCACCTCCGACACCTGCTGGACTTCATAGACTACCGAACAACCTTCCAGGCACTAGTCCTTCCACATGTCGATTTCGCGAACATCATCCTCCATGGCCTCCCACAATCAACCTTAAACCCACTCCGCTTAGCCTTGAACACAGCCACAAGAGTTCTCTCCAGATCGTCAAGATCCGATCACATAACACCCATCATGAAGGATCTGCACTGGCTACCTCTACATGCCAGACTCCAATACAAATCATTGGTCCTCACCTTCAAAGCCCTAAATAACTGCCCCCCAACGCCAATCAGCAAACTAGTCCATGGCACCCTGGAAAATAGAAGCAGAAGGTCCACTGCACTGAACACATTAGCAGTGCCCAAGCTAATGACCACATGCACAAAGGCTACCTCCAACAGAGCCTTCTCCTTATTCGCCCCTTTAAACTGGAATGCACTCCCCCATGACATCCGTGGAATAAAAAGCCTCATCATGTTCAGAAAAGCCTTAAAATTCCACCTGTTCACAAAATGTTACCCAGGAACTTCAAGCGATAATAGCACAACCACCAACCAGCAAAACTCCGCCAGACACCAGTCACCCCTGCACGTCAAGACCTCAGACAATAGGTAGCCCCCACTACCACTTTATATTAGAGTACTGTACATAGTTTGAGTATAATATGTATATAGTTTCCCCGGTTTTTCTTCCATGTTCAATTCCCTGTTCTCTGTAAAAACTCGATGTTGTTTGTATACATTGTAGTATCTTTGTTCGATGTACACCGCGCTGATTTTAATAGCGCGGTATAGAAGAATTGTTAAATAAATAAATAAATAAATAACATGTATGAGTTTACAGATAACAGGGCAAAAAACTTGGCTAACAGGGGTAAACTATTTACAAGACTTGCTACATAGAGTCATATGAACAGGAGTTTCATAGAAACATATGCACCACTAAGGGTTAGAGTATCTGTCTTGGCGTGTTGTTGGGCATCCATATATTTGCTAGCGAATTGTTTCAGGGCAGAGGGGTTTCCAGACTTGCATGAGATTTGTGTAGCAGTGCCTTTATAGGTCAAAGTGTTATACACCACATACCCCAAAGGGCTCACATCACCCTTTCTGTAGGTAAGGGACAGGTGCCCCAGCCCTGTGAAGCAACCTCCATCCTGCTGGTATAAGACAGCCCTCCAGGGTTGGTGGCCCAGAACCATACCTGTGGCTGGGGCAGTGGCAGACCAGCAGCAATGATAGGGTTAGCTCTGGAAAACCCCAACTACCTCACACCACTGTCTGCCAGTCACCAGAACACAGCACAGTCAGACTACACCTTATAGGTGTTCCAACCATGCACAGTTTAACTGCAGACTGTCCACTAGCCAATCCACAGTGCATGCTCACAGAGGAACTATGTGCACCAAGCAGGCATCTCAGTGATTGGGGCCCCAGCACTGGGAACACAAAAGTATCACTGGAGGCAGATAGTGTAGAGTGCTATGTGGGAACCTAGACATGCCATGGTCACTGCTCGGTCAGAGTGAGTGCCCTCCCAGCATGCCATGCTGTGGCCACCCTGTCCATGCAGGTGGTGGTTGGGCACTACAGTGTCCCAGCCATTGCTCCACACCTGTGAAGATGCATCCTGGCCTATCCGCCCTGTCCGGGCCATACCCACAACACCTTGCTCCTCATTATGCACATATTCAGGCTAATGCTGGTAACAGTGGGACATTGTGGGCCCGGTGAGGTGTGGGCAGCCACAAAACAATGGTAGACATACACAAACACACTCCTATTGCAGCATTGTGCAAAGATAGGGGTGGTTGGCAACCCTGCCCGCCACATTGGTCCTGATCACAGTGCCGACATTGCTAAAATGTGCAGGAGGTAGTAGTAGTGCTCTGGTGATAACTGCAACTCAATGCGGGGGCCAACAGCCTGACTCTCCATGCATCTTTGGATTGTAGAGCCTGTGTGAATGGGTGTTTGTACCCCTGTTCGCCGCTGCTTTGGGCTTTGCACATGTTGCTGTTGTATCTGCATTGTAGGGTAAAACATAGGGACATGCTCTACAGGAACCACAGCTGGGGCTTGAACCTGTGACCCTCTGCTTCTGGACACACTGGCTGTGTGTACTGCACCACACTGTTGCCACAGATGCATGGTGGTCTCTGAGGTTACCTGTACTTTTCCTCAGCCAGACCTTTTATGTTGCACTGCACACCACGTACTGGCACAGGGCATGGCCTAGGTCCACTGCAGGCAGATGCCACTGCCCCCTCCAGCACGGGCACACCCCCCCTGCCATGCTGACATGACCATATGCTGTCGGTGCTGGTGTGGTGCAGTCCCAGGCCATCCATTGTGTAGGTAGGTGGTCGCCTAGGGAGCGGGGTCTGGGGCATGGGGCACACATGGGCATCCTCACATCCCCCCTGTCACCGCCTACCAATATTCTGTCCCTTCCGCTTGGGAGAAGGTTGGCTGGGGGATGTCAGGTCAGTGCCCTGGTAAATGTTAGCTCGGGTGGACCAGGTAGATGTAGGTGGA
Organism: Ichthyophis bannanicus; assembly: GCA_033557465.1. Taxonomy (NCBI): domain Eukaryota; kingdom Metazoa; phylum Chordata; class Amphibia; order Gymnophiona; family Ichthyophiidae; genus Ichthyophis; species Ichthyophis bannanicus. Next base: position 1,040,716,743 of record CM066034.1, read on the forward strand.
TTGTGTTTGGCCTTTCTCAGCTGCTGTCACACTGATTTCCAGTTTCTATGTCCCTATGTGCCACCTAGGCACCCGCCTAGTCCACCTTGTGCTTCAGTTGCCCCCGCTACATGTCCCGCCTGCAGCCCCCTATGCCCCACTTGCACCATCGCCATAGTGGCCTTTCATACTTGGACACTATGCTGTTGCTAGACATGGAGCACTACTATCACGTTTCTTGGGCTCCCTGTCTATGCTGTACATTGCTGACACTGAAATGGTTTCTCCCTCCTGCAAATGTGCATCTAACGGCAGGTTTTCATTCGCTGTAGGATTCAGCCCTTCAGTTCAGCACGTTAGTGTGAAGGGAGCCTCTCCCCACCCACTCCCTGCCCATTGACCCTTTCCCCGCCCTCTCTCCACCCTCTGCGGTGTTTACCGCAGCCGCGCCCGTTAACGCTCGTTAGGTAATGTTAATGCATGTTAATGTTACATACCATGCGTTAATGTTACCTAGCAAGCGTTAACATGACATAACGGGGGTATGTAACGTTACCGCAGTTTAGTAAACATACCCCTAAGTATTTAAAGGTCTGGATCATATCTCCCCTATCCCTCCTCTCCTCCAGAGTGTACATATTTAGGTCTTCAAGTCTTTTCTCATAAGTCTTCTGATGCAGACTCCAAATCATTTTGGTCGCCTTTCTCTGAACCGTTTCCAGTCTTTTTACATCCTTTGCGAAATATGGTCTCCAAAACTGAACACAATATTCCAAGTGAGGCCTCACCAGTGACTTATACAGTGGCATTAGTATCTCTTCCTTTCTGCTGGTAATTCCTCTTTGTATGCAACTCAACATCCTCCTGGCTTTTGCCACTGCCTTGTTGCACTGTTTTGCCACCTTGAGATCCTCAGAAATAATCACACCAAGGTTCTTCTCCTGGTCCGTGAACACCAACCTCTCACCCCCTATCGTGTACATTTCCCTTGGATTTCTGCTTTCCAAGTGCATGACACTGCACTTCTTCGCATTAAATCTTAACTGCCAAGCATTAGACCATTCTTCCAGCTTTTGTAGATCTTTCTTCATGTTATCCATTCCTTCAGGGGAGTCCATTCTGTTGCAAATTTTCATGTCATCTGCAAAAAGACAGACTTTTCCATTCAGTCCTTCAGCAATATCACTCACAAATACATTGAACAGTGCCGGTCCCAGGACTGAACCCTGGAGCACCCCACTAATCACCCTCCTTTCATCGGAGTGAGCTCCATTTACCATCACCTTCTTGACGTCCGTCAGTCAACCAATTTCTGATGCAGTTCACCGCCTTGGGACCCATCCCCAAACTATTGAGTTTATTGATAAGCCTCCTATGGGGAACAGTATCAAAGGCTTTGCCGAAATCCAGGTAGATGACATCCATCGCATGCCCCTAATCTAGTTCTCTGGTCACCCAGTCAAAGAACTCAATCAGATTTGTTTGGCAAGATTATCCTTTGGTAAAACCATTTTGCCTCGGATCATGCAACCTGTTGGTTTTGAGAAAGTCCACTATTTGCTCTTTCAGGAGCACCTCCATTACTTTTCCCGCCACCGAGGTAAGGCTTACTGATCTGTAGTTTGTCACTTCTTCCCTGTCACCACTTTTGCGAAGAGGTACCACATCAGCCCTTCTCCAGTCCTGAGGAACCTCTCCTGTTTCCAAGGATCTGTTAAAAACATCCTTAAACAGCCCTGCAAGAACCTCTCTGAGCTCTTTCAGTATCCTGGGATGTATCCCATCCGGTCCCATGGCCTTAGCCACTTTCAGTTTTGCAAGTTCTAACACATCATCTTCTGTGAATGGTGTGGTATCTACTTCATTCCCATTTTTAAATTTGGGAGTCACAAGTGATCCTTCTCCAGGATTTTCTTTAGTAAAAACAGAGCAGAAGTATTTGTTTAGCAATTTCACTTTTTCAATGTCACTTTCCATGAGTCCGTTCCCAGCACTTCTGAGTCCTGCAATTCCATCTCTGATTTTCTTCCTTACCCGAATATACCTGAAGAAAGTTTTCTCGCCACACTTCACATCTTTAGCCATCTTTTCCTCTGCCTTTGATTTTGCTTTCCTTATTTTTCTTTTTGTCTCTTTTAGTTTGATCCTGTATTCCTTTTTGTGTTCCTCTGTTTGCAAGCTTCTGAATTTTGTGAAAACTGTGGTTTTTGCCTTTATTTGAGCAGCCACTTCTGTGGAGAACCAAATAGGTTTCCTTCTCTTGTTTTTCTTTTCTTTCCTTACATATTTATCTGTTGCCCCTTTTATTGCCAGCTTTAGTTTAGCCCATTGCAATTCTGCTTCCCTTATCCCCTCCCACCCTGCCAACTCCTCTTTCAGGTAATTGGCCATTTTACTGAAGTCAGTGTTTTTGAAGTCTAGGACTTTGAGCTTGCTATGATTGGACTGCACCTTGACCTTTATCTTAAACCACACGTGTGATGACCGCTGCTGCTTACAGGGGCACCCACCCGGACATTCAACATGCTATCTCCGTTGGTGAGCACTAAATCCACAATTGAGCTTTCCCTGGTTGGTTCCATCATCATTTGTCAAAGTAACGCATCTTGGAAAGCATCCACATTTTTTTTGCTTCTTTCTAGATTCGCAGAAGGAGTAATCCAATCCACATTGGGTAGATTAAAGTCACCCAATATGATCACTTCCCCCTTTATAGCTATCTTTGCAATATCTATAATCAATTTGTTATCTATTTCTTCGATTTGAGTCGGAGGTCTGTAGACTACACCAGTATGGATGACAGTGACATCTCCTCTTTCCAACACAATCCAGAGCGCCGCTTCTTTTCCCCATGCCCCCTGAATTTCAGTAGCTTTACTATTATGGATCAGGAACTGGTTAAAAGATAGGAAGCAGAGGGTAAGGCTAAATGGCCAATTTTCCCAATGGAAAAAGGTGAATAGTAGAGTACCCCAGGGATCTGTTCTGGGTCCGCTGCTTTTTAACATATTCATAAATGACCTGGAAATGGGAATAACGAGTAAGGCTATCAAATTTGCATCTTATTCTGCTTTGTATGTGCTCAACCAGCTAAGCAAGAAATGGAATGCTAGTCACTGGATGAAAACTGCTTAGACAGTCTGGGTCTAATGAAGTTGCCTTCAATATAGGACAAGTAATGACATTTCCAGAGATTCAGCGCTTATCCTGTTAGAGGCATTCATATGTGAAAACAAACAATTAAGTGCCTCTGATTTTATGCCCCTAATTATCCTTGATGGGCAAGGACTGCATAAGCAAGTTGTCATCTCGGTAGCAGCTAGAATAGATTGTAAGCCCTGGTTTGGCCATCTTTGTAGTGCCCCCAAATCCGATCCTCTGGATCCAGTTAATTACTGGTCAATCTCCAATCTGCATTTTCTATCAAAACTGACAAGAGTGTTTGATCCTGCCACAATTAATGGAGCTCCTTGAACATACTCATGCATTACATCCACAACAATCTAGCTTTTGTGCCAACTACTGCACCAAAACAGTTATTACTTCCATTCTCAGTGAAATTCATAAGAATATAAGATATGCCATATTGGGTCAGACCAAGGTCCATCAAGCCCAGTATCCTGTTTCCAACAGTGGCCAATCTAGGTCATACGTACCTAGCAGTTTCCCCAAAAGACACAGGTTCCTCATTGCTTGTATTGGGGCAAGCAGTGACAGCCCGGGTCCCTTTTAATAATGGTTTATGGACCTTTCCTCCAAGAATATGTCCAAACTTTTTTTAAACACAGCTACACTAACAGCTTTTACTACATCCTCTGGTAACAAATTCCAGATTTTGATTACACGTTGAGTGAAAAAATATTTTCTCTTATTAGTCTTAAATAGTTTACCCTGTAGCTTTATTGCATGTCCCCTAGTCTTTCTATATTCTGATAATGTAAACAATCGATCTACGTTTACCCATTCCACTCCATTCATTAATTTATAGACCTCTATCATATCTCCCCTCAGCCATCTCTTTTCCAGATTGAAGAGCCCTAACCTTTTTAGCCTTTCTTCACAGGAGTATCCTTCCATCCCCTTTACCATTTTGGTGGCTCTTCTCTGTACCTTTTCTAATAATGCTATATCTTTTTAAAGATACGGCGACCAGAATTGTACACAATACTAAATGTGCAGTCACACCATGGAACGATACAGAGGCATTATAATATCCTTTGTTTTATTTTCCATTCCTTTCCTTATGATACCTATTTGCTCTCTTGGCCACTGCTGCACACTGGGCGGGGGTTTCAACATGTTATCCACGATGACGCCTAAATCTTTTTCCTTTGTGGTGGTTCCTAATGTGGAACCTTGCATCGTGTAACCATAGTTTGGGTTTTTCTTTCCTAGGTGCATAACTTTGCACTTGTCCACGTTAAATTTCATCTGCCATTTGGATGCCCAGTCTTCCAATTTATCAAGATCCTCTTGCAATTTTCCACAATCCTCTTGGGTTTTAACAACTTTAAATAGTTTTGTGTCATCTGCAGATTTGATAACCTCACTCGTTATTCCTTTTTCGAGGTCATTTATGAATATGTCAAAAAGCAGCGGACCCAGCACAGATCCCTGGGGTACACCACTATTCACTTTTCTCCATTGGGGAAATTGGCCATTTAGCCCTACCCTCTGCTTTCTATCTTTTAACCAGTTCCTGATCCACAATAGTACACTGCCTCCTATCCCATGACTCTTTAGTTTTGCCAAAAGTCTCTGATGAGGGACCTTGTCAAAGGCTTTCTGAAAGTCCAGATACACAATATCAACCGACTCACCTTTGTCCACCTGTTTATTCACTCCTTCAAAAAAACATAACAGATTAGTAAGACAAGATCTTCCTTGTCTAAAGCCATGTTGGCTGTCTCCCATTAGGTCGTGACTATCTACATGTTCAGTAATTTTGTTCTTTATGATGGTTTCTATCATTTTTCCCAGTACTGATGTCAGGCTCACCGGTCTGTAGTTTCCCGGATCACCCCTGGAACCCTTTTTAAAAATTGGCGTTACATTGGCCATTCTCCAATCTTCAGGTATTACAGATGACTTGACTGTTGGCAACTCATACTAGCTATTTCACTGGATCTTTCTGCTGCATTTGATCTCATGGATTACAATATCATTCTTTCCTGCTTATACAATTCTGGCTTTCGAGGGATTGTTCTGACCTGGTTCACATCCTTCTTGTCAAATCGCTCATTTGTATTTTTCAAAAGTTCCAGTATTTCAGACCCTCGTTCACTACATTGTGGAGTCCCTCAAGCAAGGATCAGTACTTTCTTCCTTGCTCTTCAGTATTTATCTGAGCCCACTTGCCACCCTTATCCAATCCATGGGCATCTCTTCTTCTCATTGCTGATACTGACGCTCTTGATCTCAATCTTTCTCAAGACATGCAACCGAGCCTTTGAACTCTATGCACCATCCCTATGGAACTCTTTACCAAACCACCTCAGAAACAATAACGACCTCCTATCATTCAGAAAACATCTGAAAACCATCCTATTCCAAGAATATTTCAAGACAACCTCCACCAAAAAATGCAACAACCCCTGAACTCACCATGACCCTCTGAGTGACAACTACACCGTACTGTCCATGTCTAAAATCTGTCTTATGTCAGAATCATCAATGTTGCCAACCTGGTGATGGCCCCCACCCTTCTACTTGATTTCCCCACCCTTATATGTAACGCCGCTTTGACCCAGTGAAAAGCGGGATATAAATACAGTTAAATAAATAAATAAATATCAACAGCCACCTTGAATCAGTTGCCTCTTGTTTGCATTCTAATAGGGGTGTCCTACATGGAGTGGTGGGTTTACCCCTAAACAAAGACATGGGGAGGGGTGGCCTGCACAGAGCGACAGGTGCACCTACTCTTGCCATCTTGCTGGGCAAACTAGATGGACCATGCTGGTCTTTATCTGCCGTCATTTACTATGTTACTATGTTACTATGTTAATTCCCTCAGACTTAACCTTCAAAATCTTCTGCTACCTGGATCACAGGTAATTCTGAAGTACATTCTATTGCTCCCTCCCTGGCTGGTATGTCCATACCTCTTCAGTCATCCTTCAGATACCTAGAAATTCTCTTTGACTCTAAACTCACCTTCTCTTTTCAAATTAGTCAAGTTACAAAATCCTCCTTTATAGAACTCCATCAAATGTGATCTTCACCCCTTCCTTGACCCCACTGCCCAAGTTTCTATTCTACTCAGTACCGTTGTAGCATGGTTTGTTTACTGTAATGTCATCTATGCTGGATTTCCCACTTACAACTAAAAAAAAATACAAATTATCAATAACATTGCAATCCGTATTCTGTGTAACGCAAGAAAATTTGATCATGTTTCTCCTCTTTTGATCGAACATCATTGTCTTCCTGTTAAGTATTATATTTGACACAAAATGTTCACACTGACCTATAAATCTCTTTATAAGAATGCACCAGGCTATTTATCATCCTTGGTTACTTTACATGCCCTCCACGCTGCTCATGCTCGCTCCATGGGAGCTGATTGGTAATCCCATTGCCCTTAAAAACTAAACTCAAATCCACATGGACTTTTGCCTCCTTCTCTGCTGCCCCTGCCTTATGGAGCTCTCTCCCATCTCACATTTATCCTGAGCCCTCCTTTAAAGGATTCAAGTCTTTGGTCAAAATCTTTCCTTTCTCAACAAGCGTTTGAGCTGGAGACAGGGCCCGGAGACTGACCAGATGCCCATACTGTTTGAGCCCCCTTTTACTATCTCTATTCTGTCAATAATGGAGTTCTTTTAATGATTACATATTGATTTTGTTTATCTTATTTTTTTCATTTATTATATTTTTTCTTAACCTTGGGAGATGTAAACTGCTTTGGATGCTCACAAAAAGCAATATATCAGTGCAATAAACCATAAACCCTCTGGGGACAGGGAAATACCTACTTTACCTGATTTTAACTTGCCTTGAACTGCTACTGGAAAGACGCAGTCTAAATGCTACTAAATAGAATATGTTCTGCCTTTAGATAAGGTAAAGACTAATGTACTGGTAACAAAATCAAGCTATAAATAACAGGGGGATATTCAAAGGGATTAACATGGTTAGCAGAGTTGCCCTTGTCCAGGATATTCCGATGTACTAACACGGTTATCCTGTAGAATATGCACGAGTGCTGTCGCTGTACACCTTGATGCTAACCGGTTAACATCGGGGCGTTCTGGGGGTGATATTGAGCCACTGCCTGGTGAAAGTCAGGTGCAGCAAAGGCTGGCCTAACTTTCACCGCTGAAGCTACCAGGCAGTGGCTGATTATCGCTGCTCCCAGGTTAGCTTCCTGGCAATCCGGGCAACCCAGATATTCAATGCCCCGGCACGGAATATCCAGGTTTAAAGTTCAAAAGTGCTGGCTAGACACCCCCACTGAATTTTGGGCCCAATATTTTTGATTTGTGATAATTTTGCTGAAAAATGTGAGCAAGCATTTCACAGTTGCTAATTGATGACTGAATATAGCAGCATAAGAGGGTATCCGATATTCCCGGACTAGCTGGTAGCAGCAATGCCAGGATAAAGTGCTCTTTCCTACAGTAGACTAGCTCGGAGCCTGCTCACCTGAACGGTTCAGACTCATGTACATCCAGGGCTGCTCCTCTTATTCTTCCTTCCTTCAGAGCTTGGGCTAAGGCTTTCTCATCCACCAGGCCTCCACGTGCAGTATTCACCAGGAATGCCCCTTGCCTCATCTGCAAAGGACAAACAGTAAGAAGATCCTGCCTGGTACCTGTAAACTGGATTAGCCACTGTTGCAAACAGGATACTGGGCTTAATGGACCTTTGGTCTGACTCAGCATGTTCTCACCCTTTGACCCCACAGAAAAGGAACATTTACTACTCCCATTACTACTTCTAATCATTTGCATAGTGCTACCAGGTTCCGCAGCACTGTAAAGACATATAAAGAGAGAGAGTCCTTGTTCAATACAATCCAGGAGACATGTCACAGGGAAGGCAGGAGTCTGAAGGCCGGTGCAAGTCATTGTGCAAAAGGTGCACTTGCACAGAGCAGCAGCCTTAAGAGGGTGGTGGCAGCGGCAGCAGCAGGAGGTGCAGCAGGGAAGGAATGCCTGGTAGTCGTAGATGTTGCTGCACAAATCCTGGACTTTCACTAACTTGTGCTGAGCTGCAATCTTTCCTCAGGTGCCAGCAGCGATTCTTCTGATGATTTCAGGAAGCATACCAGAATGGAAATCATAATGAGTGGCCCATCCTACTGTGACCTGGAGAAGGAGCGCAGCTCTGAACAAGTTAGGAAAGGTACTGGGGCTTGTGTTTTGCTCTGGAGAGGAGAGATGCTGTACCACAGGGAGTGGGAGGAAGAAAAACAGGACAGGGAGATTTATTTATTTATTTATTTATTTAACAGTATTTCTAAACCGCCTTATCTTAATAATCAAGGTGGTATCACAGCAAGCAATCAGGTAAAGTGTGTGTGTTGTACATGCAGTGAGGATAAAACTTAGTTGTGTGAGGGATGTGTTGGGTGCTTGATTTGTTTGAGCTATATACAGGGTGGGCTATTTACAGTGGTGCTAGAATCATATTTTATATATATTCAGTTGTTTGGGAGGATTGGAGTGCTGTTATCCATTCTCTTAGGTTATGTGATGTGACCATAGTGCTCTATGAACAGCATGGTTTTCAGTTGTTTTCTGAAGTCTTTGAGGTCTGGAGTTGCCCTTAGATCGTCCGGTAGATTGTTCCATATTGTTGGAGCAGCCATGGAGGAGAGCTCTGTCTGTTGTGTCCTTGCGTGTGTGCTTGTACTCATTTGGGGTGCTGACTCGGTTGCGTGTTTGACTTCTTCTGGGACGTGCGCTGGTTTCCGGTTGTATGAGCAGGTGGAGGCTGTTGGCTGATGTGTGTTCTTTTATCTTAAATAGGTTTATGATAGTCTTGTATCTGATGCGAGCAATGATTGGGAGCCAGTGTAAGTCCTTTAGTGTAGGTGTGATGTGCTCCTGCCTTGCGGCTCCGGATATGATTCGAGCTGCAGTGTTTTGTGCCAGCTGTAGTGGTTTGAGAGCTTGTTTTGGTAGTCCGAGGTATATCGGATTGCAGAAGTCCAGTATTGGGGTTATCAGTGCTTGACAGACTGTACGGAAGTGTTCTGGAGCGAGGAGTGGTTTCAGTCTCCTGATGATTCGCATCCTGTAATATGCTTTTTGGATTGTTTTGTCTATGTGTGGTTTGAGGTTGAGTTTACTGTCCAGAGTAACCCCAAGGTATCTCACCTCCGATCTTATCGGTATCGTGGTGCTTTGTATCTTTATGTTTGGTGGGTGTGTGAAGCTTTGGTTTCGAGTGATGATTAAAGCTTCAGTCTTGTTGTAGTTTATAGCTAGATTGTTGTTTTGGCACCACTTCGCCATTTGGGTAAGGCAGTCTGCTATCTTAGAGAAGTCCGGGTTTTCGATTGATATCGGGGAGTATACCATTATATCGTCTGCGTATATTGTGTATTGGATGTTGTTCTCTTTCATAATGTTGCATATTGGTTGGATGTAGATGTTAAAAAGGAGTGCTGAGAGTGCGGATCCTTGTGGTACTCCTTGTTGGACGTTTATGGGCCGGGAGGTGTCCTGTCCCACCTTGACCTGTAGCTGTCTTTCTGTTAGGTACGAGTGGAACCATTTTAGAGTGGTACCGTGCATACCAGTGTTCTTCAGTCTCTCCAGGAGTATATTGTGATCAACTGTGTCGAACGCTGAGGAGATGTCGATGAAGATCATTATAATTCCATTCCTGATGTCGTCAATTATTCTTATGATGCTGTCGAAGAGGTAGATCAGGAGAGTTTCGACTCCATGGTTGGGACGATGGGAGATGCTGGACTGCAGAGAGGTGAGGGAAAGGGACAGGGAGATACTGGGCTACAAGGGTAGTATAAGATGTAGATAGACCCTGCCTGAAAGTAGGTACCAGTGTAAATACGATGTAGATAGTTTCCCCCAGTTACTTCCAAGTTGATCTCCCTGTTCATTGTAAATACAACTCAGAGTGCCTGCGTTGTATAGCTGATGTTGAATGTAAACCGCACTGATCTAAATAGCGCGGTATAGAAGAAATGTTAAATAAATAAATAAATAAATAAGGGTGGAGAGGGACAGAGAGAGAGGAGAGATGTTTAGCTACAAGTGTGAGGGAGAAGAGAAAGGATGGTTACTCACCTGTAACAGGTATTCTCCATGGACAGCAGGAATTAGTCCTCATGTATGGGTGACCTCCCTGACGAGAACCCCTGCAGGAATGCTCCCCATCTTCTATTGCAAGCTTTTGGGAGGCTGCACTGCTCCTCTGTGTCTCCTTCCCACCTGCTGCCATGGTGCTATCTTGGAACAGTCTAATGACATAGCTGTAGCAGACAACAATTCTTCAGGGAGGTGGGAGGGTGGTGAGGACTCATTCCTGCTATCCACGGAAAACACCTGTTACAGGTGAATAACCACCCTTTCTTCATGGGCAAGCAGGAATGAGTCCTCACATATGGAACTCCCTAGCTACAGGCTACCAAAAACCAAGAAGAACGCAGATGTGTCCAACAGGGCATCAGTCCTTATGCATGATGACAAAAGGCCCTAGTAGTCAGAAACAAACTATGTACAATGGCAGCAATTCTATCTTCTCTTTTTTTTTTGGTAGCCCAGGCAGAAAAGAACGAGCCTAGGGAGGATGGAGTTGGGTTCTAATTCTCAAACCGATTCTGGAGTATAGATTTGTCAAAGTTTCTCACACGTCGGGAATTCCCATCTAGACCACAGAGAGACGTGACTATATGGACAGAAAACCTCATCCAAGCCCAGCAGATCCATTCCATGGAGGCCAAGCATAGGATGGCCACCGATGCAGCCATAGCTCTGACATCATGAGCTGTGACATGACCCTGAAGGCCCAGGTCTATATGGAACTAAGCAAAAGAGATGCAGGTTGCTAGACAAATTGACAGAGCGCGTTCTAGTTTGCCAGGATCAAAAGAAACAAAAGCTTTATGAGCCTTCTATGAGCTGTTGCCCACTTGGCATAGAAGGCCAAGGCTTTTTTGCAGTTCAACATATGCAATGCAGCTTCCCCTTTGTGGGCATAAGGCCTTTGGAAAATGTTGTTAGAACAGTTGACTGATTAAGAAAGAGATCCAATACCACTTCTGGAAGGAATTTAGGATGAGTACAGAGAACCACTTTATTATTATGGGAGTTGGTGCAAGATGGATAAACCAGCAGAGCCTGAAGCTCGCTCACTCCATGTGCTGACGTGACTGCCACCAAAACCAGACTTTCCAGATCAACACTTCATCGGGCAGGAATTGAGAGGCTCAAAGGAGCTTCAGTGAGCTGCACAAGAATTAACTCAAGGTCATCGGGAGGCTTGCAGAGAAGCAACCCCTGCATGAAGTGAACAACTAAAAGCCATATCGATATGGACATCTGCTCCACAGCTCGATGATAAGCTCCAATTGCACTGAGGTGGACCATGACAGTGTTGGACTTAAGTCCCGACATGGAGAGGTACAGATGATACTCCAGCAGCTTTTGTGTAGAGTGGACAACTGAATCTAAGGCCTGGTCCCATTACCAGACAGCAAGCTTCTTCCACTTGGTGAAGTCTTCTCGGAGGTGAAAAGGACATTGGTCACACCAGCTGGCAGGTGGAGCTTAGACAACATTAGCCTCTGAAGATGCATGCAATGAGGGCCAAAGACTGGATGCTGGGATGCAACATCATCCTGCCTTTCTGCGACAACAGAAACAGTGTGGGTCTCAGCTAGAGTGGCTTCTGATTGGAGAGCTGCAGCAGGAGAGAAAGCAAGATTGTCTGGGTAGTAGGGAATGATGAGAATCATTGTGTCTCCAATTGAATGAGCTGCAGTAGGGTCGCTGCAATGCTAGGGATTGGAGGATATGCATACAAAAGACATCCGCCCCCCCCCCCCCACCAAGGTAGGAAGAAAGCATCCAAGGCTAGTTTGCTGTGTGATCATACCTTGGAACAGAATAGAGCCACTTGGGCATTTTGCGGAGTCGTGACCAGATCTATCGAGGGGGCCTGAGTCCCAAGAGACATGAGGTGCAACTTCCCCATTCAGTGTCCATTCACGTGGTTGCAGGACTTGAACCAGCTTGGCAGGTACATGGCTTTGGAGTCCATCCCCTGTGCAAAAGCCAATTTCCAGAACCTGGCTGCCCAACACAGGAGGTACGAATGGAGAATATTGTGACTCAATGGACGGTATGAATCAGAACAATTCAGTTGGCCTGCTGATCTCATAAACCTCCAGAACAGTTGCTACGGCTCTTAAGTCCAAGAAGTTGAACTGGTGGAGACTTTCTTGGATGGACCAATTTTCCTGGGTGTGAAACCCATCGAGATGGGCTACCCACCTTAGCTAGGATTTGTCTGTTGTTGACTGTTTGAATAGAGCACATTGGAAGGGGAGACCCCTGAGCAATTTGTGATGGATTGCCCACCATTGCAGTGACTGAATGAGCATTTGAGTCCTCAGAACTCACTAAGCCAGCCCCCAATGGAGGCATGCCAAGGATATGACGTGCACGGTAGAGGCCCTGTGGTCTAGTACATTTAACATCCTGCTGGCTGTTACCTGCTGACTAAATTGAGTATCCTGCATTGGTGTTGCCAATCTATGAGATCGGTCTGTGGGAGGAAGGCTCTCGCCTTAGTCATGTTAAGCAGGACTCCTATGAATTCCAACTGCTAGGTAGGCTGAAGGTGGAGCTTGGGGTAATTATAACAAACTCTAGTATGGTGAATTGTGAGATTCTTGAATCCCTTAGGAATGGTATTTTTGATTAGTCAATCACCCAGATAGAAGAAACGCACACTCCCAGAGCCTGGAGGTATTCAGCCACTACTGCGAGGCAATTTGAACACGCGAGGTGCTGAGAATAGGCCAAAGGGCAACACGCGGCATTGGAAGTGTCATCCACAAGAAAAAATCAAAGATACCTCCTGTGTTTGTGAAGTAACAGCATGTGGGCATACGCGTACCTCAGACCCCAGCAACATAGCCAACCACGTTTTTGAAGGTAAAGATGGTGCCCCCTTAGGTCAAATTGTTGGTAGATGTAATAAATGCAGTCTGTAACTGTTGTGGACTATCTGTAGAACCCATGAGTCTGAGGTTGAGAGGGACCACATTTAGGCCAAAGGTGTGAGCCCTCCCTCGAATGGAGGGTTTCCCACTGTGATTATTGGTAGTGGCCTCCTCCCGAAGGAACCCATCAAAACCTCTGTGCTTGGCTTTGACTGAGGAGCCAGCTGGGCTTTCTGAGGCATCTCACAATGGGCGGGAGGTTTGGAGCCTAGAAAGACAAGTAATACAAGAGTAATAGGTTTTTTCCTGCCCTCTTCTTTGATACTTCCTGGGAAAGGAGGCCGGCTCGGACAAGCCCTTGGTAGGCTACGAATTTGGCTTGCTGCTTTCCGATGAAGCCAGCCTTCTCGTTGACCTGCTCTCTGAAGACATGCTCTCCATGGCACGGCATATCAGCTACTGAAGCCAGGCGAGACTCTGGGTCAGCACCCAAGGCAGAAATATATCAATGCTGTCACAAAGATATCATAGATCGCCTGGATTATGAACTTCAAGCTGTCTTCGCCATGAGCCACTAGTGAATGATTCTGTTCCAATTTCTTTGAAGGGAGGAACTGAGACCGCTCAGCAAGGTTGCACATGATTCTTTTCAAGAACACACCCTTGTAGAGCTGGTAAGAGGCCATATGGGCTATGAGCATGGAACCCTGAAATGCCTTCTCACTAGAGTCTAATATCCGTGCCTTCCTCTCCAGGGTGCTGAGGAATGAGTCTTGGAACTCTTGGACCTCTTAAGAACTAATTCGACCACCCAAGAATGCCAAGGAAGCTGAGGCCTCAGGCATCTGGGAGTCCACTGAATTCTGGACATGGAGTCTAGCCGTCTACTGCCTGGAGGAACCCTGAGGTGATTCTCCCCACATTCCCATCTGATTCTCTGCAGGATTTGGTGCACAAGCATTGCCATCACGAATCCATCACTCTTTCCGTAGAGAAATATTTCCGCATATCGCTTCTGAATCTATCCCCTTTCATCCTCATCCCATGTCCCCTCGTAGCAGAACTTGCTTTCAATCAAAAAAGGCTCTCCTCCTGTGCATTTATGCCACGGAGGTATTTAAACATCTCAATCATATCACCTGTATCCCGCCTTTCCTCTAAGGTGAACATATTAAGATCCTTAAGTCTGTCCTCATATACTTTATAATGAAGACCACTAACCGTTTTGGTAGCCACCCTCTTTACTGACTCCATCCTGTTTATATCCTTTTGAAGGTGTGCTTTCCAGAATTGCACACAATACTCCAAATGAGGTTGCACCAAAGACTTATACAGAGGCACTATCACCTCCTTTTTTCTGCTAGCTATTCCTCTCCGTATGCACCCAAGCATTCTTCTACCTTTGCTGTTGCCTTTTCTACCTGTTTAGCTACTTTAAGGTCATCTGACACGACCACGCCTAGGTCCTGCTCTTCTTTAGAGGACAAAAGTACTTCACCCCCTATACTATATTGCTCTCTTGGATTGCTGCAGCCCAAATGCATGACCTTGCATTTTTTAACATTAAATCCTAGCTGTTAACTGGTTGGTATCGGGACATGCAGTGGAGGCAGCCACAGATATTCCAACTAGGGGCATTAACACGGTTGGCAGCTCTGCTAACTATGTTAATCCCTTTGAATATTAGGCCCTGTATTTATTTTTCTATAACAATAGAGTACTGTATTAATTCTTTTCAAACAGTATTTATTTTTTTTTCTGATGGAAAATGCAAAACTTGTGCAGCCATTTATTGCTATAGGTACCAACTGGTTCATCCCAGATCACCAGTACAGTCCAGTGCATGTCCCTGGAAAAAAAAAGGAGACCGTCGGGGCGGTGGGAGGTCTCCTGCCCAATCGGGGCAGTGGGAGCAGCAACAGCAAGCACCCCGCTCTCCATTTAAGCGGCGTCCCTACTCCGAGGGAGCCGCTTTCACTGGCAACATTCCCCTGGTGCACTCCTGCCCAATCGGGGCGGTGGGAGGTCTCCTGCCCAATCGGGGCAGTGGGAGCAGCAACAGCAAGCACCCCGCTCTCCATTTAAGCGGCATCCCTACTCCGAGGGAGCCGCTTTCACTGGCAACATTCCCCTGGTGCACTCCTGCCCAATCGGGGCGGTGGGAGGTCTCCTGCCCAATCGGGACAGTGGGAGCAGCAACAGCAAGCATCCCGCTCTCCATTTAAGCGGCGTCCCTACTCCGAGGGAGCCGCTTTCACTGGCAACATTCCCCTGGTGCACTCCTGCCCAATCGGGGCGGTGGGAGGTCTCCTGCCCAATCGGGGCAGTGGGAGCAGCAACAGTAAGCACCCCGCTCTCCATTTAAGCGGCGTCCCTACTCCGAGGGAGCCGCTTTCACTGGCATCATTCCCCTGGTGCACTCCTGCCCAATCGGGGCAGTGGGAGGTCTCCTGCCCAATTGGGGCAGTGGGAGCAGCAACAGCAAGCACCCCGCTCTCCATTTAAGCGGCGTTCCTACTCCGAGGGAGCCGCTTTCACTGGCAACATTCCCCTGGTGCACTCCTGCCCAATTGGGGCGGTGGGAGGTCTCCTGCCCAATCGGGGCCGTGGGAGCAGAATCAGCAAGCACCCCGCTCTCCATTTAAGCGGCGTCCCTACTCCGAGGGAGCCGCTTTCACTGGCAACATTCCCCTGGTGCACTCCTGCCCAATCGGGGCGGTGGGAGGTCTCCTGCCCAATCGGGGCAGTGGGAGCAGCAACAGCAAGCACCACGCTTTCCATTTAAGCGGCGTCCCTACTCCGAGGGAGCCAATTTCACTGGCAACATTCCCCTGGTGCACTCCTGCCCAATCGGGGCGGTGGGAGGTCTCCTGCCCAATCGGGGCAGTGGGAGCAGCAACAGCAAGCACCCCGCTCTCCATTTAAGCGGCGTCCCTACTCCGAGGGAGCCGCTTTCACTGGCAACATTCCCCTGGTGCACTCCTGCCCAATCGGGGCGGTGGGAGGTCTCCTGCCCAATCGGGGCAGTGGGAGCAGCAACAGCAAGCACCCCGCTCTCCATTTAAGCGGCGTCCCTACTCCGAGGGAGCCGCTTTCACTGGCAACATTCCCCTGGAGCACTCCTGCCCAATCGGGGCGGTGGGAGGTCTCCTGCCCAATCGGGGCAGTGGGAGCAGCAACAGCAAGCACCCCGCTCTCCATTTAAGCAGCGTCCCTACTCCGAGGGAGCCGCTTTCACTGGCAACATTCCCCTGGTGCACGCCTGCCCAATCGGGGCGGTGGGAGGTCTCCTGCCCAATCGGGGCAGTGGGAGCAGCAACAGCAAGCACCCTGCTCTCCATTTAAGCGGCGTCCCTACTCCGAGGGAGCCGCTTTCACTGGCAACATTCCCCTGGTGCACTCCTGCCCAATCGGGGCGGTGGAAGGTCTCCTGCCCAATCGGGGCAGTGGGAGCAGCAACAGCAAGCACCCCGCTCTCCATTTAAGTGGCGTCCCTACTCCGAGGGAGCTGCTTTCACTGGCAACATTCCCCTGGTGCACTCCTGCCCAATCGGGGCGGTGGGAGGTCTCCTGCCCAATCGGGGCAGTGGGAGCAGCAACAGCAAGCACCCCGCTCTCCATTTAAGCGGCGTCCCTACTCCGAGGGAGCCGCTTTCACTGGCAACATTCCCCTGGTGCACTCCTGCCCAATTGGGGCGGTGGGAGGTCTCCTGCCCAATCGGGGCAGTGGGAGCACCACCAGCAAGCACCCCGCTCTCCATTTAAGCGGCGTCCCTTCTCCGAGGGAGCCGCTTTCACTGGCAACATTCCCCTGGTGCACTCCTGCCCAATCGGGGCGGTGGGAGGTCTCCTGCCCAATCGGGGCAGTGGGAGCAGCAACAGCAAGCACCCCGCTCTCCATTTAAGCGGCGTACCTACTCCGAGGGAGCCGCTTTCACTGGCAACATTCCCCTGGTGCACTCCTGCCCAATCGGGGCGGTGGGAGGTCTCCTGCCCAATCGGGGCAGTGGGAGCAGCAACAGCAAGCACCCCGCTCTCCATTTAAGCGGCGTCCCTACTCCGAGGGAGCCGCTTTCACTGGCAACATTCCCCTGGTGCACTCCTGCCCAATCGGGGCAGTGGGAGGTCTCCTGCCCAATCGGGGCAGTGGGAGCAGCAACAGCAAGCACCCCGCTCTCCATTTAAGCGGCGTCCCTACTCCGAGGGAGCCGCTTTCACTGGCAACATTCCCCTGGTGCACTCCTGCCCAATCGGGGCGGTGGGAGGTCTCCTGCCCAATCGGGGCAGTGGGAGCAGCAACAGCAAGCACCCCGCTCTCCATTTAAGCGGCGTCCCTACTGGGCGCGCCCGCGCCTGGCGGGCCCGCGCCTGAGGGCCTCGCCAGAGGGCCCTTTGGCGTGGCCCTTATGCGCGGCCCGGCAGGCCCAAAAAGAAAACCGCAGCATACACCCTGCACCGAGGTAAACGTCCGGGAACGCAAGCAAAAGCAAGACACTTTCAACCTCACCCGGCTCGAGCTCCCCTGATCGGGTCTGAGCTCGCCGGCACCAGTTACCATCGACAACGCATCCGTCAAGTACCGCTGAACGACGAAGCGACAACTCCATGCAACAAGAGCTCCCTGGAACACAGGTTGAGCACGCCAGCTCCTGTTACCAGCCTCAATACACCCGACCAGGCGCAGCACTACGGCGCACAACAACCACCAGACAAAGAAGCACACTCCAGAAAACCACCATGGCAAGCAGTTCAACAGGACAAACACCGCTAAACCGGAAGATCCAAGACTCCAAAAAATCTACAGAAAAGAGACCACGCCGCTTCCAAAGCCCAGGTACTCTGGTACACCATGCCGCCCTTCCTAACCCCCATCTACTTTCTCACACCTATCCTAACACTATACCCCCACCCAAGCACATTCATCAATCCTCTCTACGCAGACACACTACCCTGCACAACCTCCTCTGCACAGACGCCATACCCTCACCCAACCGCACCCATTGACCTCCCATACACAGGCACCACAGCACCTCAACCCACAAACATCTGCGGCACCACACACAACCACACACACACACACCACACTCCACCCCATACCACCAATCACACCAGCCACCTGCACCTCTCCATCTCACTCATAAACGCACGCTCCGCCAGGAACAAATACCACATGCTCCAAGACCTGATCATATCTGAGAAGATTGACATCCTATGTATAACAGAAACCTGGCTGACAGAAACCGACACGGTAATAATGAACCAACTGACACCAACCGGATACAGCTTTCATCACTGTTCCCGAACACACGCAAAAGGCGGAGGCGTAGCCATCATTGCAAAGGACAACCTCCACCTACGGACCCACGCCTCTGAAACCTCCGAAGAAGCAGACATCCTCACCCTCACTAACAAACACCTCACGATATGCCTGGTCTACAGAACACCCGCTGCAAACTCCGACCTACCAAGGATACTACACCTCATCTCTGAGAGCGTTGACCCATCAAAAGAACCAATTATATTGGGAGACTTCAATCTCCCATCCCTCCAAGACACACAAACAGAAACATTCCTTAACGCCATGACAGCAATGGACCTGACACAGATCATAAATGAACCAACGCACGAAAAAGGAAACACACTGGACCTCATATTTCTGAAACTCCCATACATCCTCCTCATGCAGCAGTCCAACAATCTCACCAGTACCATGGTCAGACCACTACATCATCCACCTCTCCCACGCATATCAACCAAACACAAACAGAGGAAACACTCAACACACACGGAGATTCAAAGCATTCAACAAAGAAGACTTCCTGACACTAACCCTACCTAACCTACTTACGAATTCCAACAACCTTGATGACCTCATAAACAACTGGAACACCACAATCTCCTCAGCATCCAGTGCAACTCTAAACAAAACCAGCAACAAACCCATCTCCTGAAAGGCCCGCTGGTTCACCCCTGACCTCCGGAAACTAAAAACAAAACTTAGAAGAGCAGAAAGAAAATGGAGGAAAACCAAAAATGATATGGACAAAAAGCAATACCTCTATGAACTCACTACCTACCACTCGGAGACCGACAATGCGAAGAGAAACTACCACACCAAAATCATCACGACAGCTGTAAACAAACCTCGAGAACTCTTCCAAATTGCCAAAAAACTGACAAAGGCACCGACCACTTCCGATCAACTCCCAGATATCCCCTCGGGTCTCTTGGCCCGACAATACAAACAATTTCAGCAACCTCAACAACCTCACCTCTGCGCTACAACCACAAAGACATATCCCTGCACCACCATAAACGCAGACTGGAATACATTCAATGAAACCTCAAAAGAAGAGATATCTTCCACCATCTCCTGTCTGAACACCACTACCTCCCTGCTAGACCCCTGCCCTACGGAATGGATAAAGAAAACCAAGGAAGACCTGAGTGCCCCATTAACCCACATCATAAACGAATCCTTTAAACAAGGATACATACCAGATGCCCTCAAAACATCAATCATTCGACCAACCATAAAGAAGAACAACCTGGACCCCCTGGACCCTACCTCCTACAGACCAGTTGCAAGCCTCCCCCTCGCCACCAAGATAATAGAAAAGATAGTCCAACGCCAGCTTCAAGATCATCTGGACACCAACAACATACTTGACCCGCAGCAACACGGTTTCCGGCCACTACATGGAGTCGAGACCCTCATGACCATTCTAATGAACACTCTCATCATTGGAACCCAAGAGAAACAATCAGGATACATCCTGATCTTCCTAGATATATCAGCGGCCTTTGACACAATCTCCCACGAAATCCTCATACGCAGACTACAATCAATTGGAATCAAAGACACTGTACTCCAATGGTTCAGATCCTATTTAACCAACAGACAGCAACGGATCCGCACCTTCTCCACAACCTCGCCCCCCTACCAACAACTTCAAGGAGTACCACAAGGATCCACCCTATCAGCCATGTTGTTCAATATATATCTCCGTCCGCTATGCTCAATCATACGCACCCACAACATCAACTTCCACATATATGCAGACGACATAATGCTCTACGCATCAATTACAACCACCAACCCAAAAAACGACCAGCTATCAGCCTGCTTCACCGACGTGGCCAACTGGCTACAGGAGAACAATCTATCCATCAACATAAAGAAAATCGAAGCCCTTATAGTGACAAAAGAACCTGACTTCAAACCACCTACCCACCTCAACATGGGAACCACGCAAATCCAAATCCAGCCCCAAATAAGATATCTAGGCATCATCATTGACCAAGCTCTCACCTTTAAACAACAAATCAACAAAACCGCTGGGACGATATTCCACAAAACTAAAACTGTTCAACGCCTCCGACCCCTCCTAGAACCTCATGACTTCAGGACAGTAATGCAAGCTGTGACACTCCCTCATCTGGATTTCTGCAACATAATCTACCATGGACTTCCTGCCTCACACACCAACCCCCTCCGAACTGCCTTAAATACTACAGCAAGGATTATTCAGAATGCAAAAAAACGGGATCACATCACCCCAATCCTAAGAGACCTCCACTTCCTTCCAATACAAGCAAGAATCAAGTACAAAGCTATCCTACTCATCCACAAGACTATTCACCAAACACGGAACACCTCACTCCACCCCCTACTGCCTCGCCCATCCCACAACAGATCAACCAGACATTCCTCCAATAACTCCATCGCCGTCCCCCACAAAAGAACCAAATCCACACAACGGACCTGCAACAGAGCCTTCGAACTTTATGCTCCATCCCTCTGGAACTCTCTACCGAACCACATCAGGAACAACGCTGACATCACATCATTTAAAAAACAGCTGAAGACAATCCTATTCCGTGAACATCTCTGAACAGAAATACTACCCTATCCGCATGATCTAATACTTAGATTCAGCAGAAGTATACATGTCTATGTCTACCCAAATTATTAATTGTTGCCCCTTGGTGATGGTCCCACCCTGAAAAATTGCCCCCCCCCTTATGTTATATGTTACACCGCTTTGACCCGGTGAAAAGCGGTATATAAATGCAGTTAAATAAATAAAATAAATAAAATATTAAAAATAGATTAATCCAAACAAAAAAGTCATAGTACAGTATAGAATTGACCAAACCTTTCTCCATATTTCCTGTTTCCTTGGAGGACAAAAGAAATTAAACTGTTGGCGATGACTACTGGCAGTCTACTTTTTGCAGTGGGAATGGTTGGGGGAGTTCTGCTGAGCTGCCATGCTTAAAAAAAGGCATCCAAGGTTATCTGGCTCTTAACTGAATACTGTTTTGTGATAATTAATTCCCTCTTATCACATAGTGGTGTGTTTAGAACTTTTATGCCTCTAAATCGTCTGAATAGTCTGAGTGTTCCAGGATCTTGTCTACATTTTCTCACAGCTAAGAAAACTTAAGTTTGCAGGCCACAGCTGCCTCCTCATCATTGCCTCTGCTGCTCTGCAAAATTCTTATCCTCTGGGAGGGTGTGGTAACCTGATTCACCATCATCTTCCACCAACCTTGAGGTCACAGCATCTTCCGTTCTCTCTTTTTCCCCTGCTTCTGTAAATGTCTGGTGGAAGTCAGCACTCTGAAAACCTTCAAAATCAAATTCCAGATCAACGTCATGGAGCAGTTTCTTCCAACACTTCTCAAGGGTGGATGGCTTAACTTCCTTCCATGCTCTAACCTAATTAAAGGTCGTAGATTTTATATTATAGGAAAAGAGTTTCCGGAGTGTTTTCTTAGCATATATGTCTATTCCCCCTCAACCTCCACATCACTGTCCACCACGACCAAGATGCCCTTAAGCAAATAGTGATGCTACAGCCTCTTCATTGTCATGGTGCTTAGTCTATGGGCTGTATTAGGGATGTTGTGTTCACTGAAAGAAACACAACCTTAATTCCTCCACACTTGCTGACCATCTTCTGTGTTGCTGGACATGAAGTGCATTGTCTGTCTTTTTGCACATGACACCAAAATTTGCAACAGAGTGGACTTCCCTGAGGGAGTGAGGAACATAGGGAAAGATCTACAAAAGCTGGAAGAATGGTCTAATGCTTGGCACTTAAGATTTAATGTGAAGAAGTGCAGTGTCATGCACTTGGGAAGCAGAAATCCAAGGGAATTGTACGTGATAGGGGGAGAGAGGTTGGTGTGCACGGATCAGGAGAAGGACCTCGGCGTGATTGTTTCTGAGGATCTCAAGGTGGTGAAACAGTGTGACAAGGTGGTGGCAAAAGCTAGAAGGATGCTGGGTTGCATACAGAGAGGAATTACCAGCAGAAAGGAAAAGGTACTAATGCCACTGTACAAGTTGCTGGTGAGGCCTCACTTGGAATATTGTGTTCCGTTTTGGAGACCATATCTCGCAAAGGATATAAAAAGGCTGGAAGTGGTTCAGAGGAAGGCAACCAAAATGATTTGGAGCTTGTGTCAGAAGACTTATGAGAAGAGACTTGAAGACCTAACTATGTACACTCTGCAGGAGAGGAGGGAGAGGGGAGATATGATTCAGACCTTTAAATACGTAAAGAGTATTAATGAACAAACAAACCTCTTCCAAAGACAGGGAAGCTGTAAAACTATAGGGCATAACATGAAGCTGCAAGGGGGTAAACTGAAAGGCAATGTCAGGAAATATTTTTTTACTGAAAGGGTGGTGGATACTTGAAATGCCCTCCCGATGGAAGTGGTGGGGGCAAACACAGTGACAGAATTCAAAATGGCACGGGACAGACACAGTGGATCCCTTTATAGCAGCACGATAAAATCAAAATAAGCATAACTGTCTCTTTTATATCTGAACAAATAGGGGTTACCTACACGGAGTGATGGGTACACCCCTAAACAAAGGCATGGGGAGGGGTAACTTGCACAGAGTGGCAAGTGTACCTACTCTTGCCGTCTTGCTGGGCAGACTAGATGGACCATTCTGGTCTTTATCTGTCGTCATATACTATGTTGCTATGTCACTATGAAGAGGAAGAGCCATGGAGGTAGGGACTTGAAAATTTGCTTGTCCCCTGCCTAGCATGGCCACAGGGGTCAGGAGTCTGGAATTTACCACACTGTATGCAAGGTGTCATGTTCCAGCCTGTTACATTACCACTAAATGTCATGGACCAAATACAGAAGTCTTGGAATAGCGGGTACATCCATAATAGAAATTAATTATGGAACAAAAAACTAAATTAGACAGCAAAGTCCTGCCATTTCCATCCTGTAAAGTGTGTGTTGAAGACACGTTTAGGTCAGAGAATTCAAACTGGTCCCAGATGTTTGTGCTGTTGATTTATTAACATTCTCTATCAGCAATGAGTTTCCTTTTTCAAGCGTTCTGATGTGATTTTCATCATCTCTCTTTTCTCATTTTCTAGTCTTGTCGCTGTTCCTTTTTCTGTTTCCCCCTCTCCATCCGATATCCTTTATTCTTCTCTTTTAATTCCATCTTTCCTTCAGCACTGAATATTTTAATAGTTTCTCTTCTCCTTCTGCCCTTTCTTCTATTTATTTATTTATTTGTTTATTTAACAAGCATTTCTATACCGCTCTTTCCCATGGATCAAGTGTGGTTTCCAAAGAACAATGGTTTACAAGGTATGGTAAAGTACATGTTGAGCTATAAGTATGAAATATTGCTCCAATATTATCTCAAGAACTTCAGTTACTACACGTTCCCATTCATTCAATACTTGATTAAACTTATGATTTAAAGCAACAGGTCTCAGACTTATAAGAGCTACGGTCTTCATATGGCGTCGACCAGAATGCTCTATTTTGCATCAATGACCACTATTGTTGCTTTTGATCTACTGATGACTTGAAAAATAAAGGATATGTGCTTATCTCAAATATGCCCATAAAGGATATGTGCTTATCTCAAATATGCCCAAGTCATCAAGTCATCAGTCATCAGTAGATGGCATCAAGTCATCAGTAGATCAAAAGCAACAATAGTGGTCATTGATGCAAAATAGAGCATTCTGGTCGACGCCATATGAAGACCGTAGCTCTTATAAGTCTGAGACCTGTTGCTTTAAATCATAAGTTTAATCAAGTATTGAAAGAATGGGAACGTGTAGTAACTGAAGTTCTTGAGATAATATTGGAGCAATATTTCATGCTTATAGCTCAACAGTCATTTTGCTCTATTAAAGTGACCTATAGTTTTGTGTTGTGTATGGTAAAGTACATACCTAGTCATTTTACATAAAACAAATGTAAACCTTTTACAAGTAACAATATAACTAAATACTTACAATACGGATTACATTCCAGAGGATATGCTTGGGATGTAAACTAACTTTTTACATTTTTACATTATTAGAATGTGGAGAAACGACAATGTGTTGGGTGTAATATTTGTATGCGACAGTGTTAGTCTAGATTTATAGGTTAAACCTATGTAGCATAAATTGTTATCCTGTGTCTCTTTGCATATCTTGGTCAGTTTGTGTAGTATAGAGTGTGGTGAATAGGTGTGTTTTTAATTTTTTACGAAATTCCTTAATGTCAGTCAGCTGCCATATGTCATCTGACAGTTCATTCTAGAGGATAGGGGCTGAGTGAGAGAATGCCATACTATTGGTAAGCTTTTTAGCTTTTGTATATTCTCTTGGTATTGCTATTTCATTTGTGTTTCTAGTCATAGAAACATAGAAACATGATGACAGAAAAAGACCACATGGCCTATCTAGTCTGTCCTTCCATATCAACAACTACAACAGTCCACTTTTTACCTTTAGAGATCCTCTGTGTTGGTCCCATGCTTTTTTGAATTCAGTTACTGTCCTCATCTCTACCACCTCCACTGGGAGACTATTCCATGGATCCACTACTCTTTCCGTAAAGAAATATTTCCGCATATCACTCCTGAATCTATCTCCCTTCACCCTCATCCCATGTCCCCTCATAGCAGAACTTGCTTTCAATTGAAAGAGGCTCTCTCCCTGAACATTTATGCCACGGAGGTATTTAAACATCTCAATCATATCACCTCTATCCCGCCTTTCCTCTAAGGTGTACATATTAAGATCCTTAAGTCTGTCCTCATATGCTTTATGATGAAGCCCACTAATCATTTTAGTAGCCACCCTCTGCACCGACTCCATCCTGTTCACATCCTTTTGAAGGTGCGGTCTCCAGAATTGCACACTATACTCCAAATGAGGTTGCACCAAAGACTTATACAGAGGCATTATCACCTCCTTTTTTCTGCTAGCCATTCCTCTCCGTATGCACCCAAGCATCCTTCTAGCTTTTGCCGTTGCCTTTTCTACCTGTTTAGTTACTTTAAGATCATCAGACACAACCACGCCTAGATCCCGCACTTCTTTAGTGGACAAAAGTACTTCACCCCCTATACTGTATTGCTCCCTTGGATTGCTGCAGCCCAAATGCATGACCTTACATTTTTTAACATTAAATCCCAGCTGACAAATTCTAGACCATTCTTCAAGCTTAGCTAGATCCCTCCTCATGTTATCTACACCTTCCTGGGTGTCTACTCTATTGCAGATTTTGGTATCATCTGCAAAGAGGCAAACCTTACCCGACAGCCCTTCCGCTATATCACTAACAAAGATGTTAAAAAGAATCGGACCAAGGACACCACTGGTAACATCCTTCTCCTCAGAGTGAGCTCCATTTACTTGTACTCTTTGTCGCCTCCCACCCAACCAATTTCTAACCCTAGCAGTAACTTTAGGGTCCATCCCTAGGGTGCTCAGTTTGTTTATAAGTCGCCTGTGAGGAACAATGTCAAAGGCTTTACTGAAATCTAAATACACCACATTTAGAGCTCTCCCTCGGTCCAACTCCCTGGTCACCCAGTCAAAGAAATCAATCAGATTTGTCTGACAAGACCTGCCTCTGGTGAATCCATGCTGCCTCAGATCCTGTAATCCGCTGGACTCCAGAAACCTCACTATTTTCTCTTTCAGCAGTGTTTCCAATAATTTACTCACCACCGAAGTTAAACTAACCGGCCTGTAATTTTCAACCACATCCTTACTTCCGCTTTTGTGTAAAGGCACCACATGAGCCTCTCTCCAGTCCTTTGGCACCACTCCCAACTCCAATGAGGCATTGAAAAGGTCAGTCAGTGGATTTGCTAGAACGTCCCCAAGTTCCCTCAGTATTCTAGGGTGTATCCCATCCGGTCCCATTGCTTTGTCTACTTTAAGTTGAGCTAGTTTCTCACAAACACAGTCTTCTGAAAATTGTTCAAGATGTCCCTCGCTTCTGTTCCTATTTGTGGGTGTTTTCAGAGGTCCTGCTCCTTGTTCTTCATCTGTGAACACAGAACAAAAATATTTGTTAAGCAATTCCGCTTTATCCTTATCAGCTTCTACATATTCCTCCCCTGCACCCTTGAGTCTGACAATACCACTTTTGCCCTTCCTCTTCTCACTAATATATCTGAAAAATGTCTTATCCCCCCATTTTATTGCATTGGCTATTTCCTCCTCCTTTTGAATCTTTGCCTTCTTGACTACTTTGCCAGCTTCTCTAAGTTTTTCCAAATACAGATGCCTGTCTTCCTCTCTCTGTGTTCTCTTGTATTTCATGAAGGCCTCCCTCTTTTTCTTCACTTTTTCAGCTACTTCCTTCAAAAACCATAGCGGTCTCCTTTTCCTTTTGCCTTTATTTACCATTTTAACAAAAAGGTTGGTTGCCCTTAAAATATCCCCTTTCAGTTTTGCCCACTCTTTTTCTACATCCCCCAGCTGTTCCCATCCCACTAACGACTCCCTGAGGTATTGGCCCATCTTCGCAAAGTTAGTCTTCCTAAAGTCTAAGACCCTCACCTTTGAATGGATTCTAACAGCCCTAGTCCTAATACTGAACCACACCATCTGGTGATCACTGGATGCAAAATGATCTCCCACTACAACATCAGAAACACTTTCACCATTGGTAAGCACCAAGTCCAGTATGGCCCCTTCAAGTGTGGGGTCTGTTACCAATTGCCTGAATAGTTCTCCCTGTAGAGAATCCATGATCTCCTTTCTTCTAGAAGATACTGCAGCAGGAATGTGCCAATCAACATCTGGCATATTGAAATCTCCTATCAGTAGCACTTCCCCTTTCCTAGCAATGCTGCGTATGTCTTCAATTAACTCTCTGTCCACCTCTTCCTCTTGTGAGGGAGGTCTGTATATCACACCAATGCAAATAGATTTCTCATTCCCTCTTTCTAGTTTAACCCACAATGCCTCCTCTCTCCATTTTAAGCTCTGTAATTCCAAAGCTTTTATAGTAGTTTTTACATATAGTGCCACTCCTCCTCCCCTTCTTCCTACCCTGTCCTTTCTGAATAAAGTATAGCCAGGTATAGTTACATCCCAATCATGGTTTTCTGTGAACCATATTTCTGTAACTGCCACTAAATCCAAGTCAGCCACTCCCATCAAAGCTTCAACATCAGGGATCTTATTTCCCATGCTACGGGCATTTATACACACTGCTTTCCATATGTTACCCCTGTTACCCATTTCTATAAAGGTATTTAATGTATCACCTACCTGGGGGCTTTCACTTACCTGGGGGCTTTCTTCACCCATCCCCAACGAATCTAGTTTAAAGCCCTCTTCAGTAGATTAGCCAGTCTACTACCGAAGATGCGTTGACCTTTCTTGGACAGATGGATGCTATCTATGCTCTGCAACCCTTGGAACAGCATCCCATGGTCTAGGAAACCTTTGTGTGCGTTTAGGTATTTCCATGTTAATTAAGGTATTAAGGGTAGATGGTGAGAGATTATTTACTAATTTGAAGGTAGTCACTAGTATTTTGTATTTTATTCTGCAGTAAATTGGTAGCCAATGTAGCTTAGCTAAGATAGGTGCAATATGTTCTATGGATCTTACCTTCAGTACAATCTTGGCTGCCACATTTTGAGCTAATTGAATCTTTTTAAGGTTTTGTTTCGTGATGCCTTGAAGGATTGTGTTTGCGAAGTCCAAGTGGGGTGTTATGATTGCTTGGATTATGGCTATGAAGTCTTGCAAGTGAATCAGTGGATGTATTTGTTTCAGTGTCTTGAGTTTAAAGTGTATATTTTTTGTTAGGTTTTTAATGTATGAGTCCATATTAAGTTTTTTGTCAAGTATCACGCCTAGGTACTTTACTTCATTCTTTGTTTTAATCTCATGGTTATTTAGGACAATGGAGCTTGGGGGTGTGTAGGTTTGGTTTCTTGTGACATATAGAACATCAGTTTTTGCGAAATTGATGTGTAAGTTATGAACATTAAGCCATATTGTCAGTTCATTAAAACATTCTGTTATTAATTGCATCGGTGGGTTTGGGATCATGAATGGGAGGTAAAACATAATATTGTCGGCGTATATGTGGTAGTGGATGCCAAGACGTTTAAAGATGTTGCAGACTGGTTGTAGATAAATATTAAACAGCAGTGCTGAGAGTGCGGATCCTTGTGGAAGGCCCTGTTCTTGCTTGAAAGTGTCAGAGGTTTGGTTGTTGATTCTCACTGTTTGAGTCCTATTTGATAGATATGAATTAAACCATTTATATACAGTAGAGGCTAGTCCGATTTGTTGGAGTCTTTTTAACATTGTTCTGTGATTGACACTGTTGAATGCAGCGGAGATGTCCAGAAAAATTAAAATGAATGCTTGTTTGGTGTCATCTATTCCTCTTGTTAACGTGTCAAATAGGACTGTTAGCAGCGTTTCTACTCCGTGAAATGGTCGAAAGCCATACTGGTGTTCGTCAAGGGGTGTCGATGTGTCAACGAAATCTTGTAGTTGTGTTTGTATTACTTTTTCGATTAGTTTGGCCATAAATGGAATGCTTGATATAGGTCTGTATGAATTTGGGGATGATTTGTCTAGGGTGCCATTTTTGAGGATCGGTTGTATTTGTACATGTTTAAGGGATGGTGGTAAGTAACCTTTTTCTAATGATAGATTGACCATTGGCAGAATGAAAGGGGATAGTATTGGGAGTGTCTTTTTTATCCAGTCCACTGGGCATGGGTCTAGATAGATATTTCTCTCCATTCTTCCTTTCCTCCCCATCTCTTCTTTCTATTCTTCCTACTTACTTTCCTTTCCCCACTCCACCTCTTCTTGTTCCTATGTTTTCTCTCCCATTCCTTGCCCTTCTCCTCCCTCTCTCATACTCTCTTGCCAGTCCTCTCTCCTTCTATGGCCCATCATCCCTGGTCCTCTTTTTCCCTCTCATAGACTTATCCTTCTTTCTTCACCGAGTACTTAGTCCTCTCTCCCTCCATCACTGTCTTGGCATCCATGGCCCCCTCGCCCCTCCATTCTCCTCCTACTCCTTCATCCCCCATTCTCTCTTCTTCTGAGGTTCAGCCACCCCTCTCCTTGATTTATAGTGTTCTCCCAATCCCTAAATAGCCTTTGCCATATTCTCTTTCTCCCTACCTCACAATCCCTGGGACTTTCTTCATATATTCTCTCCCTTCCTCTATCCCCATCCCAAGAACACTCTCTACACATCCTCCAATTAGGATGCTCTATCCTGACTCCTTTCATCCTACCTCTGACACCAACGTTCCTCATAGTGCATCTCAACTCTAGTCTTAACTTCATCATTTGATTTTCAGCTATGCTCTGCTGTTCCCATTCACCTTTGTCCTTTTTTCCACTTGCTCCATCTCCGGCTTCTCCTCTGTTCTCCCTCTCTCTGGCCATCATTTGACAACTAAGTTTTGTCCTTAAACATACTCCCCTGTGGTCTCATCTGGTCACAGCCAGCACTTTTAGGAACATCTATTCTATTGACCCTATCACCCTCTCCGCTATTGTTTATTGTTTAATCAGCACTTACTATACCGCCCTTTATCAATGAGACATCAGAGCAGTTTACACCTAAAACCAAAAGAAAGGAATTACAGTTGAAGGGAGAAGGAGAGACAGGAAACATACTCTAACAATTTACCAAATCCCAGGAATGTGAATGACAGTTCCCCCTGGCTCACCTAAAGGGGGTCAGCTCTACAAAGACAAGAAAGAGCAGAAATGTTTTCTTGTAAGAAAGCTCAGAGTGTAAGGACAGGGGCAGGGATTTCCATAATAAGGAAACCTGAAAATAATAAACAGATCTCCTTGTGGACTCCTGGCAAGAACAGGCAACAGAAAGGAGAACCAAATGACCCTCATATTCAGAGCGAAGAGCACATTTGGGGCATTAAGAAGCAGTCTGAGCAGAAAGGTATGAAGGACCTGAATTGTGTCCTTCAGAGGATAGGGAGACAAAGATGCTGGTACAGCAGGGGGACAAGATGGTCCTACTTGTGTCAGAATCTCTTCATGAGACAGTTTTTTCTTATAACACTGTATTCTCTTCTGCTCTGTATGCTCTTGTCCCACACCTTCCCCCTTTGTGTAAAATATGCCAAACCCAATTTTGGTTCATCTCCAGAATTCACTTTCTGTATTCCTGCACTCATTCTACACTTGTCAAGCAAGATTATTACGCCCATCTGACAGACATTCTTGCCTCTAATTCGTACCAGCTTCTTATAAACTCACTTCTTCCATCTCCCACTCCCACTTCATTTTTTATCCAGAATTTGGCTGACTTATGACGTGAGAAGATTCACAAGATTAATAGTGAATTCACCACAAGGTTGCCACCCTCCTTCTGCACTGCATTCACCTCTTCTTCCTCTAGCCCCTGTTACCCTTGTTCCTTTTCTGAAATCACATTTTCTCTGTACTTCTTTCTCTGACTCCATTCCCAACCAGCTCATCAGTTCTGTCTCCTTTCAGTCACACCCTTCATTGATTGCTTTCCACAGCAACCGTCCCTTCTTCCTTCCAACATACTCCTCATAAACTATTCACTGGATCCTACCAGCCTTGCTAACTATTGTCCCATCTCCCCCTCCTTTTCATATCCAAACCACCAACATCTTCACTTTCTTTCTTCTCAAATTATTCTAGATACACTTTAGTCTTTCATTGCAGAGAAATTATTTTTTCAAAAGTTACGAAAGATCTTTACTACTACTACTTATTATCATTTGTATAGCGCTACAAGGCATATATAGCACTGCACATGTACATATAAAAGCCCCTTCTCAAAAGAGCTCACAATCTATCCAAGACAGATAAATGCAACAAACAGGGGACAAGGGTACAACTAAAGAGAAATGGTTAAGGTGCACACATGGGTAGTAAACAGGAGACTAAGGGGCAAGATCCAAAAACAGACTCAGAGAGGTGTGGTTTTAGCCTGGCTTTTAATATAACCAGAGATTGAGTCTAGTGCACTGACTCAAGTAGTCTGTTCCAGATACGAAGTGTGACAAAAAAGAAATGAGACTGTGGCAGCCAAGCCCATGACTCAATGCCAGCTGGCTAACCGCTTATGTCACTCTGTTGTGCAACATATGGCATTATTCTGCTATAATATTTTTCATCTCTCTCACTCTGTTTTCCTTTTTCAGGTTTTTTTGTGGCACACTGCTCACTGCTTTGTCACGCAACTGAAGGTGGCAGAAATATGGAGCAAAAAATCAACTTGAAATTTCTGGTTAAGTTAGAGAAGGGCCCAACTGAGTGTCTCCAACTTCTCCAAAAGGCTTATGGAGAAGATGTAATGTCAAGGCCATGAGTCTTGGAGTGGCACAAACGCTTCAAGACTGGCCGCGAGGAGGTGGAGGATGACCCCAAGTCAGGACGGCCTTCATTGACAAATATGGCTGAGAACATTGACAGAGTGAACCAGCTGGTGCGGAGTGATCGCAGATTGACGATGCGGATGATAGCTGAGGAGCTTAGCCTGAACAGGGAGTTACTGTGGATCATTTTGATGCAGGAGCTGGGGATGTGGAAGGTGTGCACCAAGATGGTGCCCAAGCTTTTATCGGACGACCAGAAGGAGCACCGGGTCAATGTTTGTCGAGACTTGCTAGAGAAGATCAGAGAAGTTCTAGAGTTCGTTGGCTGAGTCATCACAGGAGACAAGACTTGGATCTTCCAGTATGACCCTGAAAGCAAGAGACAGAGCCTGCAGTGGAAGACTCGACTGTCACCCAGACCCAAGAAGGCACACATGTCCAAATCAAGGATCAAGGTCATGCTGATCGCATTATTCGACTAGAAGGGAGTGGTCCATCATGAGTTTGTGCCTGAGGGTCAGACAGTCAACCAGCACTTCTACCAGCAGGTCCTCAATCGCCTCCATGACCGGGTTCGACGCAGCAGGCGAGCTCTGTGAAGTCGTGGCTGCTCCACCATGACAGCGTGCCCATACACACCGTGTTCAGTGTGAGGCAGTTCTTGGCCAACAAAAAGATCACAGCTCTTGACTACCCTCCTTATTCCCCAGATCTCACACCGTGCGATGTCTGCTCTTCCCCAGGCTGAAGACTGTGCTCAAAGGAACTCATTTCGCCTCTTTAGAAGAGATCAAGGCCACTGTGACGAGGTTGCTGAGAGACCTCAAGGAGGAGGACTTTACCGAGTGCTTCCGTAAGTGGCAGAAGCAAATGCAGAAGTGCATTAACTCTGGGGGGGCGGGGGGGGGGGGAGGAGGGATTACTTTGAAGAGGACAAAGCGTAATTTTCTCTGTAGATTTTGTAATAAAACATTTGTGGTACAGTCTTGTTTCTTTTTTGTCACACCTCGTATATAGTGCAGCAAGATAGAACGATGAAGTCTGGAGTTGGCAGCAGAAGAGAAGGGCACAGATAGAAGGGATATGCCAGATGAGCAGAGTTGCCAAGGAGGAATATAGGGAGTGATAAGAGAAGAGAGGTAATTAGGGACCACTTGATCTATCCATTGCTTTTGACACCATTGATCATCATCTTTTTCTTGACACCATGTAGTCAATTGCATTGGTTTTCTTCTTACATCTCCTATCGTATTTTCAGTGTTTTCACTGGTATTCCAGAATTCACTTTCTGTATTCCTGCACTCATTCTACACTTATCAAGCAAGATTATTACGCCCATCTGACAGACATTCTTGCCTCTAATTCATACCAGCTTCTTATTTATTTATTTATTTACAGTCTCTTTTATACCGCGCTATTCAACATCAGTGCGGTTTACATGAAACAGAATGACTAGCACAGTGCAGCAAGCTGATCTGTGTTTACAAAGAACAGGTACTTCAACTTGGATAAAACTCACTTCCTCCATCTCCCAATCCCACTTCATTTTCTATCCAGAATTTGGCTGACTTATGACATGAGAAGATTCACAAGATTAATAGTTTTAACAGATTTAAAAAGCAGCGCAAGCAGGCGCGCCCGTCCTTGCGGGCCCGCGCCTGAGGACCTCGCTAGAGGGCCCTTTGGCGTGGCCCTTAGGCAGTTGGCCCACACAGCCCAATGGCCGGTAAATCCATGACTGTCCACAACCATCCGGCAACTTGAGCTCCCCCGAGGTTGAGCTTGCTCACCAACGGCACAGTCATAGCCATACTCCTATGAACAGCCTAACGCCAGCAAGCAGACACCACGCGACAGGGACCTGAACCGACATCTCTCTTCAGATAATTGTTCTCCCCTGCTGCTTGTCGCAAGTATAGCCTCGCAAGTATAGACACTGCATATCATTGCTACTTAATCACTATACTGTTGCCAGTAGCCTTATTAGTGCCTAGTCACCTTTGTACTGATGCTAGTAACTTACAACTGCTTTTATATCTCTATACTGTTGCCAGTAGCCTTACTAGTGCCTAGTCACCATTGTACTGTTGCCAGTAACTTACAATTGGTTTCATATCACTATACTGCTGTCAGTAGCCTTATCATTGCCAGTCACCATTGTACTGTCGCTAATAACTTACCATTGCTATTTGAATTAATATACTATTGTTACTAGCCTATCACTCTAACATGGTCGTCTCCTTATTTGCTCTATTTAGCTTTTACCTCTTAGCTGACACCATTCAAAATACTTCAGCCTTATCACCCAACCATAACTATATCCCTATCCTGCACAGTCTGGGAAGGAGAAACAGTAGCAATTCCCACCACACACAACCACATACACATCATATCAGGCATTCACACTTACCATATATTTCCATTAATAACTCCTTTAGTCGGAGCCTAAAAACATCCTTTTACAAGACAACCTAAAATGTGCTCTCATCAACTCACGATCAATTCAAAGAAAATGGCCAGCCATCACAGACCTTATCACCACTCAGAACCTTGATATCCTCATAGTCACAGAAACCTGGCTATCAGACACAGATACCGTCATCATAAATCAACTCATCCCCCACGGCTATGTGATGCACGCTTGTCATAGAAGCAACCAGAAAGGAGGAGGAGTCCTCATCCTTTCAAAAAGTAATCTCCAGCTCCAATCGCTAGCCTCAATGAGTATCCTGCACATGGACACATTATCTATCGCTAACAAATATATCAACATAAATCTCATTTACAGAGCTCCTTCTTCACCTCCAGAAGATCTATCCAACATTATAGACCTTGCCTGTAACCCTGGAAGCCCAAGCAAACCTAATTGGCTGATTGGAGATTTTAACTTCGCCTCATTGCAGCCTACCTACTCTGATACATTCTTCGATACTATGAAGGACCTTGGTTATACCCGGCTGGCAAACTCTCCAACACACCTCAAGGGTAACGTCCTGGACCTCATCTTTGCCCCTCATTCTGAATTAATCAAGAATATCGTCATATCATCCACTCCAGTTCCATGGTCAGACCACAATGTAATCTCCATCCAAATCCCATACCACCATACCCAAGCTTCAACCAACCAAGCAAACTCAACCTCTTCAGGAGCAAAAACTCGATTTAAATCCCTAGACAGAGATGACTTCCTCAGCAGCACTCTTCCAACACTCCGTCAACCAACTCAGAACTTTGATGAAATGATCCATAGATGGAACTCCACCCTTATCTCTTGTTCACAATTACCCTCATCCAAAAAATCACCAGCATCCAACAAACAACCACAAAGCAGAAAACCAGCTCCTTGGTTTTCTGCTGAATTACGTGCATCGCTTCAGCTTCTAAGAAGGCAAGAAAGAAAATGGCGCAAATCGCGATCCACATCTGACAAATCAGCTTATGAGAACACCTTGAAGCAACACCGAGAGAAAATTTACAAAAAAATGAGAGAGCACCACATGGATATCCTCCTTAGATCGTTAAATAAACCACGTGACCTCTTTAGCATTGCTAAAGCTCTAACCAAGACACCTTCCTCCAATCAAACAGCTTCTATCCAACCCCAGTCCTTCGCCGAGTACCTACAATCTAAAATTATAAAAACAAACTTTACACCAAGCTCCACACCATGCTTCTTCCCCCAGATACATCAACCATTGACAAAATTCACCTCTCCGACAGAGAAGTACATTGCTGACCTTATTGCTACCATCAACACCACTACGGCGCCGAATGATCCTTGTCCTGCCCATTGGATCAGATCGATGCGTGTAGAACTTAGCTCAATTCTAGTCTACATCATGGAACTCTCCTTCGCAACAGGAACATTCCCAGAAACCCTGAAACAAACTTCCATACGCCCTCTCCTGAAAAGCAACAAACTTGACCCAGCAAAGACGGACTCATACCGCCCGATTTCAAGTATACCCTATCTAGCCAAACTCATAGAGAAGGTGGTTCAAATGCAACTACAACAACACATTGATATATCAGCCCCTCTTGATCCTTGTCAGCATGGATTCTGTGAGTCACATGGTGTAGAGACTCTACTCGCTATACTCATCAATACATTGTCCAGAGGGATTGACAAAATTGAGAATGGGTTCGTGCTCATATTTCTTGATATAGCAGCTGCATTTGATTCTGTTAACCATGCACAACTCCTCTCCCGCCTCCAGGAAAAGGGAATTCATGGCCTTGCCTGGGAATGGTGCAAATCATATCTCATGAACCGCCAGCAACAAGTACGGATAGGCTCCTCAACATCGCAATCATTCCATCAGCAACAAGGAGTACCCCAAGGATCATCCCTTTAGGCTCTACTCTTTAACATTTATATGCAACCCATTTGTGATATCATCCGTTCTTTTAACATCTCCAGTCTGATCTATGCGGATGATGTACTGATTTTTGCTCCAATTAAAATCAAGCAGCCAAACCTTGTTCCACTTATTGAATGCTTCAATGCAATTACTGATTGGCTCCTGTCCCAAAATCTTCGCATAAACTTTAAAAAAACTGAAGTCCTTTTCATAACCAGGAACAAAGACTTCTCTCCTCCTGCTTCATTGAAAGTTCGCGACGCTGAGCTCCCATGCAAGTCTGTAATACGATATCTGGGGATTACAATAGACCAACAGCTCAACTTTAAAGAGCATATAAAGAATACCACTAAATCCATTTACAACAAAATACGGATACTACGACATCTAAGACCTCTACTAGCCCCAGACGACTTCAGAACAATAGTCCAGACACTGGTAATGCCACACTTTGATTATGCCAACATCATCCTACATGGACTCCCCAAGAGCACTCTCAATCCTCTTCAAATGGCGATGAACACAGCAGCCCGCATTCTCTGCGGCATCTCCAGAAAAGACCACATAACGCCAATACTGATGGATCTACACTGGCTACCAGTAGAATGCAGAACCACCTACAAGGTGTTAATCCTATCATTTAAAGCAATTAACTGGATATCTTCCACATCCCTCTCTTCACTCCTTACCAGTACCCCTACTAACAGGCTAAGAAGGTCAACAACTAGCAATACGCTATCTATACCACCTGAGTCCACTAAATGTACCCAAACAACTAACAACAGAACATTTACACTATATGCTCCTAAGTGCTGGAACAATCTCCCACCTCACATAAGATCAATTACTGACCTCTCGCAATTCAGAAAAGCTATTAAACATCACTTGTTCTGCCTTTATTTTACCCACACTAACCTAATGCATTCACATCCAACACCTAATCTCACCCACACAGCATCTGACGTACCAACAACATAACCCCCAGTGATTTACAAACGAAACTTACCATTAGGAACATTCACAATCAGCATGACTACATTACGACTCTACTACATAATATAACTTAAATAATTCATAAACCCCTCTGTTTGAACTGTATATAGTTACCCTGTTACTTCCAAGTTCCAATCCCTGTTATAATGTAAGCAAAAGATCTTGTTCTAATGCAAAATGTTGTTACAATGTAAACCGCACTGATACTAAATAGCGCGGTATATAAGAATTTGTAATAAATAATAAAATAAATAAATAAATAAATAGTGAATTCACCATCTTTCTGTTGTTGGTTGGTGTATCTCAAGGCTTGATCCTAGGCCCTCCTCCTATCTTTTTTATTCTGGTTCCTTTGGTATTTTAATCGCCTCTCATGGCCTTCAATACCATTTTATGTGGATGACTCTCAGATCACATACTCAAAGTATGGAGGAGTAGCCTAGTGTTTAGAACACTGGCTGGAACCAGGGAGACCAAGGCTCAAATCCCATTGGTGCTCCTTGTGATTGTTGGCAAGTCACTTAACCCTCCATTATTATTACAGTTTCTTATATACCGCGCTATTTAGAATCAGCGCGGTTTACATCATAACAAAACGACCATAACGACAAACTATCAGGTTTTACATTGAACAGGAGTACAAACTTGGATAACTGGGTTAACTATATACATAAACTATCTACACTGCAGTGTGAGGGCATTTCTAGATTGGGTCATTTCTTGGAGGGGATATCTAGTTCAGTTGCTGTCTGGGAAATATTGGCAGAAAAGGTATGTTTTGAGAGCCTTTCTGAACTGATATAGATTGGTAATGGCTCTAATGTCAGGGGGTAGGGTGTTCCAGCATTTTGGTACATAAAAACTGAATGCCCTGTTTGTGGTGTTCGTGTTGGACTTTGTTGAAGCCTTTGGTATTGCTAGCAAGTTTACAGCTGATGTTCTTCTTGCTCTGTTGGGGGGGACCATGTGGATTAGATTCGTGAGTGAGAGGGATGAGGTGCCTTTGATTGCCTTAAATGCAAATACAAGGGATTTGAAGGTGATTCTCCCGTGAATTGGTAGCCAGTGTAGCTGTTTGAGAATAGGAGTCACGTGGTCGTTTCTGGATGCACCGTAGAGGACCCTAGCTGCGGCATTCATGGCCAACTGTAAGGGGGTTAGTGTGGATTGGGGGAGACCTTGTAGGATGGCATTTGCAAAGTCAAAATGCGGCAGGATCAGCGCTTGATATATGGTACGGAAATCGTCTGGGTCCAGCAGGGAGCGTAGGTGTTTGAGGGAACGGATTTTGAAGTAGATGGCTTTGACTACGCTGCTTATGTGGCGTCTCATGTCTAGATGTTGGTCCAGGGTAACTCCCAAATATTTTATTGCATCTTTAGTTTGCAAATCAGCTTCCTTGACACTGACGTGGGATGGGGGCGTAAAGTTGGAGTCTCTGGAGATGAAAAGGACCTCTGTTTTTTTATGCTGGATACGTAGGTTCTGTGTCTGGAGCCATGTTGAAACTGCATTGAAACCTGAGATTCAAGCTTTGATTTTAAGCTCTCTGGGGACAGGGAAATAACTTCAGTACCTGAATGTAACATGCCTTGAGCTATTACTAAAAAGGCATGATCTAAATACAAATAAATAAATACTCCACTTTAGAAATTTCACCAAAACTCCAGTCCCAAATCTCATGCTGCTTGTCTGACATCTCTTCCTAGATATTCCATCATCATCTTAAACTTAACATGGCCAAGACAAAACTTCTTATCTTTCCCCCAAATCCACCTTCCCTCTTACCTCCTTTTCTGTTTCTGTGGATAGTGCTCTCATCCTTCCAGTTCCTTCTGCTCATAACCTCAAGGGATCTTTGGTGCCTCTCTCTCACCACACATCCAAAACACTGCTAAAGGGTATTATTTCTTCCTCTTCAATATTGCTAAAATCCATCTGTTTCTGAGCATGCAACAGAAACGCTCAGCGCCTCTGTATAACCTACTACTCAATGGTCTCCTCTAGAACTATCTGTTCCCCCTCCTATCCCATCCACTTCCACGCCCAGTTCAAATTTGTATTGTTCACCTACAAATTAATTCATTCTGCAGCTCCTCATTCGTTATCTTCTCTTTCCCTACATCCCTTCCCCATGAATGCCAGTCATCTGAGGAGTTGTTCTTATCTGTGCCCTTTTCCTCTATTGCTAACTCCTAAGTCAGCTCTTTCAACCCTGTTGAGCTGTTGACTGGAAAAAAAAACGTCCTAGGTGTAGTTTGGAGGGGCATGGGAGGGGGGAGGGGTGGTAGCCCCTCAAATATTGCAAGCACTAATGGTGATCTAGTACTCCTGCCCCAATTGTCAGTATGACTTCCTTACCCTTTGTCCCCCCCTAAAATAAGAAGGCAAACTACACCGATGGAGTCAGTACATCTTGTTCCCTCACTAGACATTTCCAAATCCACACTAAAATCTCAGGGGAGCATATTCAAAAGGATTTAAGCAGTTCACAGACCTACTAACCAGTTAAAACTGCCGCAGGCGGACATTCAGTGGCACTGAACCATCTGGCATACTGAATATCGTTTGCTGACCGGTTTCTATGTCCCAGGGCTGTTCCTGAGGCAGCACCAGAGTTAACCAGTCAATGGCAATATTCAGCCACTGTCCAGTTAACTTAAACTGGCTAAAGTTAGGCAGAAAAAAGGCTGTCCTAACTTTGACTGGTTTAGCTATCTGGCCAGCTAAACACTAGCTGGGCAACCTGGATACCGGTGTCAGGATATGGCTCTGGCATTGAATATCTGGGCATAATTTAGGGATGGCACTGGCCACCTCCATCGAATATGCCCCATCATCTTTTTCACAATGAGGCCAATTCCAATCTGCCCATCCTCTGCCTGTACAGTCTGTCAGAATCGTGGCGTGCAGTGGTAGCACCCAATTCTGATCCCGTGGGGGCTAGACATGCCACAGGATCAGAATCTGGTCTACCGGCCTGGACGTCCAGGCCGGGCCCCGATTCTGACAGGCTGGATGTCCTGCACTTACCCGCCTAGCCCAGCCTGGCTCGTGAATGGAACGGTGGTGGCTTGGCATCCTGTTGCCATGCCACTATGGCTCCATTCACAAGCCGCGATTCCCGGCAGTGGCGGCAAACCTCACATTCCTCACAGCCCGACTCCCCATTTGGTCTTCCAAGGCCAGGGTCAGGCTGCACCTTATCCTCCGGGTCCTGCGCTGGCATCCCCTGCCGTCCAGGGGGACCTATTCCACTCCGAGGTAGAATAAGTCCCCCGTCTACATTGCAGACCCTGGATGTACAGGGCCGACCTCTGAATTGCTGCCCACACTCCTCCCCCGACCCACAAACAGAGCTCCATGCACAAGTCAGCTTTTGTCTAGATCGGACGCCTAGACCCACTAAACGAGGACTGTAATGATTCCTACTGCTTTTAGGAATGCACACAGGTAAAATAAATTCATTTTGTTTTCACTTTTTCCCAACATATTTCCTACTTTTGGGTGTTTTTTCAGTCAGTTTCACCCATTCATTTTAATAATGATTTTTTAAATGCTGTGCATGCAACTTTAAAATGTTAATTTGTAGGTTAGTACTCATGAAATTAATTTAGTGCACACTAAGGGCCCGGTTTTTGAAAGGTACCTACACGGTCTGCAGCCCAGTAAATCCTGTAGATACCTTAATTGAGGATATTCAGTGGCACTTAAATGGTTCGTGGCATTGAATAATCCCCATCTAAATCTCTTACGGGCCCTGATTCTATCCAGTTAGCATCGGGAAGTGTTGGAGACATTGTGGATTGGAGGTGGTAAACGGTGCTAACTGGGCAGCAGTGAAATTGGATGTTGCTCAGTTAGCAATCTGCGCCTTAAAAATAGACGAGGAAAACTCTCCAAACCAGGCAGCATCCAATATCGCTACTGCCTGGTTAGCTTCAGCGGCTTCTGGCTTTTACGGAGATCACCGGATAGTCAATGCTCTTGCTGTGACATTGAATATCTGGTTTGAAGTCGGTGGGGAGGGCTATGCACCGATGAGGCACATAGCCCTTCCAAAACATGCACAATTGAAAATTGGGCTCCAAATTTTTATGGCGGACTAAGGAATGCAGAGCAGCAGTGTTTCCTCTCGCCTTCTCTCTTCAGGCAACTCTCAGTGAAGGAATGGGGGAGAATGCTGGGCTGCGGACAGGAGCTTGCTGGAGATGTGGGGCCTAAGATTCGGGCACTGAGAAGTGGGTTCGGGATGTCAGACAGTTAATGATGTCCCTGAAAAGAAAACTAGTGGCGAGATGAAGGAAAACCTGCGAAGAAGTGAGGGCAGAAGCAGGGGAGTGTGATCCCTGAACAGAGAAGGCTGTAAGTAAAATAGTCTCCCACAAATGCATAGGGCAGGTCTGTTTGCATTATTTATTTGTATCCACGGGTCAAACCAGAGGACAATAAGACATATACAAGACATCTAGTCCTGTCCCTCGTTGTCCAGGGATCAGCGACTCCTTCCTCCTTAGGACTATGTGCTTCTGTGGCCCCCATAAACTGTTTGATGAGCACTTTCGTAAAATCATGTTTGATTACATAGGTCTCAAAATCTGTTATTTTGACTTCTGCTAACCACATCATAGCTATGCTGCAAGTGGGTGCCATGCATATGAAATACACCATGCACAGGTGTTTGCATATTTAGTGTGATGAACGTGCCTTCCACCATGATGCCACACATTTAAAACAGACTGCAATTCAATGTGCTCTGCAGTGTGAATACAGCACAAGGTCCACCCACAGTCAGACCAAGGTCCATCGAGCCCAGATTACAAGTACCTAGCAGATCCCAAAAAATACACCGATTTCTCATAGCTCATTTTCAGGGATGAGCCATGGTTCTCCAAAATTGATCTGGTTAATAATATTTTAAGTTCTTTTCCTCCACATTGTCAAAACCTCTTCTGCACCCTGCTATGTTAGTTATTTTGACCATAGCCTGCATTCTTTTTTTAATCCAACAGGTTTTTCCTGACTCTTTGTACATCTGGCTTAATCAAACAAGGGCTGAGCTCTTGTGCTATTCACAACTATCTGGGTATTTTTCCTCTATTTTATTTATTCTCCTTCAATACAGTCAAACAGGTCACTGTAATAAACAGGAGCCATGCACCTAAGCATTTTCCTGTGCCCAGAATTCAGTTAGTAGGTATCACCGTTAAGCAATGACCTTGATGCCCTCCCCTCAAGGGCTGTAATGCTATTTCCGCAGTATCCCCAACTCCAACCAACTGGGAGAGCTAACTTGGGGATGAAACGGAGGCCTTCTGCATGAAGACTTATAGCACTGCCATCTGCGTCACCGGGCTGGCCTGGCCTGGCCCATCTCTACCTCTTCTTTCTGGGTATAGTCTCTGTTTTCTCTCTTATTTTCTTCTAGGTTTGGTGTGTTTGCTTTCAGAAATTATAGAAATACTCTTTAATATTACTGGAGAACACTTCCTATTCAACAGTGGCCTGCGAGTGTAAGAATTTTCTTTCAGGTCAATGACGGCTTGGAAGCATCCAATCTGCAGTTATTGCATGGTAGCTGCATATTTTATTGGCTGATGTATCATTCTGCAACAGCGAGGGGATGAGTGTGACATTACCTGTTTAATAGTAAAGTCATTGATGAGATGGTAGTTGTTCTCATTCAGGTTACAGTGTAGAGATACACAATCGCTTTGGTATAGCAGGTCCTGGAGGGTGTACACTCTCTGCACACCCAAAGACCTCTCCATCCCATCCTGCAAGTATGGATCATAAGCAACAACACTGAATCCAAATGCCTTCGCTCTGACAGCTACTGCTTGCCCAGCACGCCCTGCACGGATAAAGAGAAGACAGTGTCAGGGAGCCACACATGCTGAGCCTCCTATGAGTTTGCTGCTTCATTAAATCCTGAATTTGGTGTTGAATGCATATTAAATTCACATTATTAGTGTGCAGGAAACTGGATCGGATGAGAAAAAGGCCGGCTATATCAAATAAACCTGCGTATGCCTAGGATCACTATAGAAATGATCAGTAGTGGTAGTCATAGATGTGTCCCTCAAGCTCATAGTGGAGGCAAGAAACTATATACAAGCTTGACTCCAACATGTAGCATTTCTGTAGTGCTTTAACTAACCCTGTGGGATGAGATCTCTGCTTGCAAAAGGGGTCTGGTAGAAATATAACAGGGATTATCTATCTATTAGGGCTAGGATGATAAAATCCATTCAAAAGAGATGATCCTAGACTTTAGGAAAACTAACTTTGCCAAGATGGGACAATACCTCAGGGAGTTGGTAGCAGGATGGGAACAGCTGGGGGATGTAGAAAAGCAGTGGGCAGAACGGAAAGGGGATATTTTAAGGGCAACAAACCTTCTTGTTAGGAAAGTAAATAAATGTAAAAGGAGGCCACTATGGTTCTCAAAAGAAGTAACTAAAAAGGTAAAGAAAAAGAGGGAGGCCTTCATAAAATATAAGAGGACACAGAAAGAGAAAGACAAGCATCAATATTTGGAAAAACTTAGAGAAGCTAGGAAAGCAGGGCCCAATATTCCAAGGCATTTACATGGTTTACAGACATGTAAACCGTGTAAATGGTCCTAAGCAGGATATTCAGCATCACTAACACGGTTAGTCTACTTTTAGTTTTGAGAGGAAATAGCTAAACTAAAAGTAGACAAAGCCATGGGTCCAGATGGGATATATCCAAGAATACAGAGGGAACTTGGGGACATTCTAGTGGCTCCACTGTCTGACCTTTTCAGTGCCTCTATGGAGTCAAACCAGAAGACTGGAGAGAGGCACATGTGGTCCCTTTACACAAAAGCGGACATAAAGATGAGTTAGTCTAACCTCTGTGGTTAGTAAATTATTGGAAAGGCTACTAGAGAATAGTGAGGTTTCTGGACTCCAATGGATTGTGGGATCTGAGGCAGCATGGGTTCACCAGAGGCAGGTCTTGTCAGTCAAATCTGATAGATTTCTTTGACTGGGTGACCAGGGAGTTGGACCGAGGG
Organism: Ichthyophis bannanicus; assembly: GCA_033557465.1. Taxonomy (NCBI): domain Eukaryota; kingdom Metazoa; phylum Chordata; class Amphibia; order Gymnophiona; family Ichthyophiidae; genus Ichthyophis; species Ichthyophis bannanicus. Next base: position 1,040,760,923 of record CM066034.1, read on the forward strand.
AGAGCCCTAGATGTGGTGTATTTAGATTTCAGGAAAGCTTTTGACACTGTTCCGCATAGGCAACTTATAAACAAACTGAGCACCCTCAGGATGGACCCTAAAGTTACTGCTTGGGTTAAAAATTGGTTGAGTGATATTACAGAAGGGCTGTCGGGTAAGGTTTGCTTGTTTGCAGACGATACCAAAATCTGCAATAGAGTAGACACACTCATCTGCTTTTGCTTCTTGTAAGTTCTCTGTGGTTTATTTTGCTTTGTCTGTCTATTTTCAGCTGAATTATCCTCTCTGCCTGTTTGTGTGCTCCAGCTCCACCCCCCAGAAGTGACACGGCTGCGTGCTACGCAGTCATGTTTCTGTCGGCCCCACCAGATATAAGAAATCTGCCTGCAGCATTCCGCGCCAAAGGAGTGTGCCCAAGGAGCAGGTCGTGCTCCTTGGGCGAGCTCCTTGGAACGATGACGGGGGCGCAGAGAAACCCCACCCCTTGGCTTCCTCCACCTCCGTGGCCCGGACTCCACACAGGGTCCACCATCTCTCACCTCTGTTGCCCCTTGCTCTCAGTTTCTGGACCCTCTGGTTTCTTTTCTACTGTGCCTCTTACAGCCACTGTCTCCATGGCCACTATCCCCGTTTTCTGGGGTCATCGCCCACCACTCTATCATCTTCCCATCTCCGGACTCTATTCTCGTAATCCAGCGAATATACTGGATGTCTTCCCTCCCACCTCTTCTGACATCCCATCTGCAGCGATACCCCTACTTACTCTTTCCTTTGCCCTAGTTAACTGCCACTCCCATCTGGTCCATGATCTTCTTACCCAGAACTCCCTGGATGCTCTGTTTCTCATGGAGACCTGTCTCCGTGAGGGCGAGGATGCCCTTCTCCATCGCTCCCTCCTCCCTGGTTATTCTGCTCTTCACCAACCCCATCTTAACCACAGCGGCGGAGGCATGGCGGTCATTTATCGCTCATCCCTCCTGTTCTCGGTAGCCGTCCCTCCTCCCTCCTTCTCCGGTCCCTCCTCCGCTTCGGCTCTTCACCCTGCACTTCCTTCCTTCCTTCTCTATGCTCATCTTTCCCTTTGCCCCGACCTCTGGGATGCCCTTCTGACTTCCCTTTCTGAGGCCTCCTTTTTAACTCCATACCTCATCATCCTTGTTGACTTTAATATTCATTTCAATTCCCCCTCACGTCAGAAAGACAAGGTTCTGCTGTCCTTGCTGGATGACCTTTCCCTCCATCAGCACGTCTCCTGCCCCACGCATGTGACAGGACACATTCTGGACCTTGCTCTCACCCCCATTGCATCTCCTGTTATTCCTGCCCAAATTTCCTCCCTTCCACTGCCTTGGACTGACCATTTCTGTCTCCTTTTCTCTCTCTCCCTCCCATCCTCACAGTGCTCACTGAACTACTGTACTCCCATCCACCCCCCCTCAAATCCAGGCATCGCATTACCCCATTGACCCAGCAACAGTTTCCCTCAGCTAATTCCCTCTTTCCCCTCACTTTCCTCTCCCTGCCTGTAGACGAGCAAACCGATCTTTGGACATCTACTCTCTCTGCTGCACTGGACCAACTTGCTCCCCTTCATCCTATTCCTTTGTGCCACCCTTGGTTCCATCCCGGTCTCTATCTCCAGCGCACATATCTTCGCTGTACTGAGAGAGCCTGGGGCAAGCACCCCACTCCTGACTCACTCACTTCTTTCCGTCATTCTCAGCATCTTTACTGTTCTATGATCGCCGAAGCCAAACGATCCTATTATTCTAACCTCATTTCCTCCTCTAACTCATCTAGGCAACGCTATCGGGTCCTTCGCTCTGCTATGGCACTGTCAACCTCTTCTGCTACTTCCGCTATCATCCCCAAAGCACCAGACCCCATTTGCCTTGCTTCCTTCTTTTCCAGCAAAATTCAGGCCCTCCATGACACTTTCCCTGCCCGTACCCTGCCTAACTCCTCTCCCTTCCTACCTCCCTCCCCCTCCTCCAGGATTTTTTCCCACACCTGGCGTACTTTTTGTTCTATTACCCTAGCTGAGCTTACCAAGGCTATCACTTCTTTTCACAGAATCACCTGTCCACTTGACCCTCTTCCTTCCGCCTGGATCCTGGATCCCTCACTTACTTTGCTCCCTTACATCCTTCATATGTTTAATAACAGTCTCTCATCTGGTGTTTTTCCCTCAGTCTGGAAGCATGCCCTCATCTGCCCACTCCTTAAGAAGCCCTCCCTCGACCCCTCTGTCCTCGCCAGTTGGCTTCCCATGTCTAACCTCCCTTTCTTCTCCAAGATTCTGGAAAAGCTTGTCTTTACACAGCTTTCCGCGTAATTGTGTCTGACAATCTTAAAGTAGCTAGACAGGTAGAAAAGGTGTCTGCGAAAGCCAGAAGGATGCTTGGGTGTATAGGGAGAGGAATGGCCAGCAGAAGAAAGGCAGTGATAGTGCCTCTGTATAAATCTTTGGTGCGACCTCATTTGGAGTATTGTGTGCAATTTTGGAGACCGCACCTTCAGAATGATATAAGCAAGTTGGAGTCGGTGCAGAGAGTGGCTACTAAAATCATAAGAACATAGGGACATAAGATATGCCATACTGGGTCAGACCAAGGTCCATCAAGCCCAGTATTCTGTTTCCAACAATGGCCAATCTAGGTCATATGTACCTAGCAGTTTCCCCAAGGGACACAGGTTCCACAATGCTTGTACTGGTTCAAGCATTGATATCCTGGGTCCCTTCTTAATAAATAAGAACATAAGATATGCCATACTGGGTCAGACCAAGGTCCATCAGAACTCCAATCAGGGACTGAACCAATCGTTAGTGGTCTTCATTATGATGCATATGAGGACAGACTGAAGGATCTTAATATGTACACCTTAGAGGAAAGGCAGGATAGAGGTGATATGATTGAGATGTTTAAATACCTCCATGGCATAAATGTTCAGGGAGAGAGCCTCTTTCAATTGAAAGCAAGTTCTGCTACGAGGGGACATGGGATGAGGGTGAAGGGAGATAGATTCAGGAGTGATATGCGGAAACATTTCTTTACAGAAAGAATAGTGGATCCATGGAATAGTCTCCCAGTGGAGGTGGTAGAGATGAGGACAGTAACTGAATTCAAAAAAGCATGGGACAAGCACAGAGGATCTCTAAAGGAAAGAAGGGGACTATTGTTGTGGTTGATATGGAAGGACAGATTAGATAGAAACATGACAGCAGAAAAAGACGACATGTCCTATGCTTCTATCTCCGATTAATACCTCTATAGGCCCTGATGCTAACCACTTAGCATTGGGGTGTGTTGGGGCATTCCAGGGCAGAGCGGAGGTAACACGAATCGCTAACTGGGCAGTGGCGATTATTGCATTGTTGCCCGGTTAGCACCCCGCGAATAAATATAGGTGCAACGAAAGCTGTCCTATCTTTACCCTTGGGAGCTAACTGGGCAGCGGCTCAGTATCGACCTACCCAGTTAGCTCCTGCGGCATTGGAGGCTGTGCGGCGATCCTGGATAGGGTCCTGGCAGTGAATATCCAGGTTAAGGCTTCAGCGCCGGCGGCTAACTGCGTAATTGTGTTAGCCACCAGCTCTGAATATCAGGCCCACAGTCAGGAAAGCAAGATACAAACAGAAGAAAAATGTAGCCTATGCAGAAGATCCCTAAAGAACAAAATGGAACTGGAAGGGCAGACTGGATAGACCATATGGTCTTTTTCTGCCGTCATGTTTCTATGTTTCTTTGTTTATATATAATCCACTGGACTCTTGGGACAGGCAGAAACATCATCCCACAGGGCCAGTTAAAAGATTATGAGCCTAGTTTTCATAACTGCCGCTATTCAAATGTCGCAGCGCGCAAGTCTCAGCAGGCTGGTCAGCGGTAATATCCAGATAGGAGCTGCTGCTGAATATCTGGGCTGAGCGGCGTTACCCTGTAAGCAGGATTTTCAGCTCACACTTGCTTTGATTGCAACTTTGGCCTGCTTTTCATGCCGTCTAGGCTGCCTACATAAGGACTACTGAAAATCACGATAAATGGGTAATGCCAGCATTGCTTGACTCTGCCCAGAGATAGCCCCTTCACTAACCAGCTAGTGCCGAGGCTGTCTGTAGAGATAAGGTCTGCCCCCTTAATTGCCAGCTCCCATTGCTAGGCAGCTGAGGGCTTTCAATATCAGCCCAAAACTATCTATTCTGAACAAGGGTTATAATTCTGTGACCTGTGAAATTCTTGTAAATTCTGTTCAGAACAGAAGTGAAAGCCACCACAACTAATCGGCTGAATTCTTGAACAAGTTTATATCATGCATTGAGTTTGGTGTCACAGTTACTCCAGAAGCAGTCTCAGGAATCAGTACAGTTTAATGCAAGTCTGAACTGACACTTAATAGCTGATTCGCTAAACATTCTTGTAAAAATAACAGGACATTTTGCCAACAACCAGTTTATAACTATTTTCCTTAGAAGAAAACTATTCTGAGGTTTTGCAAACAGGCAGGAATTCTCACAGTAAGAGCAGCAGCTGAGAGAGACAGGCATAGAGGCTTATATGCAATGGGGAACCAGCATGGTGATCACATTAATTTAAACACAGGTGCTTAAATACGCAGCTTCCATGCCTCTCTCTGCATAGATAGTGGTGCTGGATATGTAAACAGCGTGGTCACCAATGCTAACTACTGGCCTGGAGGTCTCGCCTACATTCCTGCACTTGCCTGCTGCCTCTTGGTCTGAGCTTCGACCTTACAGCAGGTGCTCCTCTCTGCCGCTTGAACTGCTGCACCAGGTTTCTTAGCCCCACCCATTTGTGATGTCATCCTGGGTCGGCAGAGTTATAAGTTGGTCTGGTTGCAGCAGCACATTTAACGTCAGTGGGTTTGTTGCCAAGAGCAAAGTAAAAGATGATTTATGCTTATTCCAAGTCTTCCTATTCCATTCTCAATCGCAGCTTACAAAACCATAGATAAAATATACTAAAAACACACAGGAACATCCACAGTAAATGAAAGCAAAGGTAAGAAAAGAATAAAAACAAGTGTGCAGCCTCAGCAGCAGAGAGTGGCTTCCCCTCGTCAAGTCCAAAAGCCTCACTAAAGTAGTAGGCCTTAAGGTAACTCTCCACTTAAAGGCATTTCAGGATGAAGTTCCAAAACAAGGGTGCACAAACCAAAAAGGCAGAGTTGTGTGTGCAAGGCAATCTGGCAGTAGACAGGGGCAGAACCACCAAAAGCCGATCATCCTCAGATCTTAAAGCTCTGCAAGGCACATAGGGTACTAATGCATCAAAGAGGGGCAAAGGAAAGCTTACATGGAGAATCTTGGGATGAGGGCCAGAAGCTTAACTGCAGCCTGAAGGCTGCTGGGAACCACTGCTTCTGTTTCATGTGGGGAGTAATAAGATCAGTGACCTTAGCATGGTAGAGCAATGCTTTTCCAGGCAGTCCTGATGTACTCCCCCCCCCCATCCAGTCCTGATTTTAGGATATCCACAATGAATATGCATAAAACAGATGTGCATTCAATAGAAGGAGGTAATGCAAATCTATCTTGTGCATATTCATTGTGAATATCCTGAAAACCAGTCTAACAAGGGAGTATATCAGGACCATCTTGAGAAACACCACTGTAGATCATTCCAACTACCTTGTTCTGCACTTCTTTTAAAATGTTAATACAAGCCAGAAGATTATTAAATAATGCATTACAGTAATCTACTTTAGACAAAATAAGTGCATGGGTTAGGGTGAGTAGTGATTTGTAATCCAAATGGGCTCATATAGATCTGATCCGTCACAAATTAACATAGAAACATAGAAAACAATGGAAGATAAAAACCATATGTCCTATCTATCCATAAGAACTTTTTTTTAGGTGCCATCAAGTCAGTGCTGACTCCTGGTGACCAAGCATCCCCTGGGTTTTCTTAGCAAGCGTAAGTAGATTTCCAGGCCTTTTCTTCCGAGGCAATGGAGGGTAAAGTGCAGGGGCGGCTCTATAATGAGGCCGAGTGAGACGGTCGCCTCAGGTGGCAACTTTTTGGGGGCGGCAAAAATAACCCCCCAAAAAGATTGCCTCACTCGGCCTTCAAAATCAAAAAAACAAACAAAAAAACCCTGGATGCATCAGCGCCGGCGGGCTCAACTTTAACAGAACTGCGGAAAATCACGACTCTGCAAAGCTGAGCCGGCACAGGGAAAATCAGATGCTCAGGCTCTTCCGGGGTGGCAGTGGGCCGTGGGGCACTTCATTCTGATGCTGCAGTGGCAGCAGCTTCTGCGTCCATTTTTTTCCTTCCAATTTCCCTTCAGAAGGTCTGGGGCTGGGCTGGGGGGGAGGGGGTAGCCCTGGAAATAGTAATGGGCTGATGGGGGGAGTTCTGGGGATAACACTTAAGAGCTCATGGCGGCATAGAACAGGAAATGGGCTGATCTGGAGAGAGGGCTAGGACTGGTAATGGGCTATTGGGGGATTAGAACTGGAAATGGGCTGATGGGGGGTTAAGAATGGAAATGGGCTGATTGGGAGGGGGCTAGGACTGGTAATAAGCTAGTGGGGGGTTAGAACTGAAAATGGGCTGATGAGGGGGGTTAAGAATGGAAATGGGCTGATCGGGAGGGGGGCTAGGATTGGTAATGGGCTATCGGGGTGGGGGTTAGAACTGGAAATGGGCTGATGGGGGGTTATGAATGGAAATGGGCTGATCAGGACCTGGGCTAGGCCTGGAAATGGGCTGATTAGGGGGGCTAGGACAGGAAATGGTCTGCTTGGGGGGCTAGGACTGGAAATGGACTTATTGGGGGGCTAGGACTGGAAATGGACTTATTGGGGGGTTAGGATTGGTAATGGGCTGATTGGGGGGCTAGGACTGGAGTGGGCTGATAAGGTAGATAGGACTGGAAATGGGCTAATGGGGGAGGGGAGGACAGTGCTGCTGGCCCTGGAAGAAAACTAGGGGCTAGGTCTACAAATGGGCTGATGCGGGGGGATGGGAGAATAGGTCTGCAAGAGAGCAGATACTGAGAGGGTCTGCAAGGGGAAGGAGGGGGCAAGGAGGGAGCTGACATTGGGAAAGGAGGGGGCTGGAAAGGAGCTGATATGGTGGGGGAATGAGGGGGCTGGAATGGAGCTGACACCTGGGATGTACTAAAGGGGGACTGGAAGGGAGCTGACACTTGGGGATGGGAGTGGTAGGTAGCTGGGTAATGGGGAGGAGGCTGGAAGGGAGCTGACATATGCGAATGACACTGGAAGGAGGATGGACAGAGCGTAGGGCGACTGGAAGGGAGCTGACTGGGGTGGGGGTGGCACTGACAGTGGATGTGAGTTGATACCTGAGATGGTATTTGGACTAGAAGGGGCTGGAGAGTGGGGAAGAAGGGGGACTGGAAGGGAATGGACACCAGTGGCAGTCGTGGGAATACAAGGCGGTTGACATTGGAAGGTACTGGGAGGGGAGAACTGGAAAAGGGGCTGATACCGGGGAGGGTTACTGGAACTGGAAATGGGCTGATGGAAGGAAGTGAAGAAAACAAAAGAACAGATAAGAAATGGCAGATGGACCATAGACCACAGAAAGAGAGCTAAGAGAAGACAGGAAAGCAGAAGCCTCAGATCGGGACCAGCATGATCAGAGAATAAAATGGTCAAAGGTAGAAAAATTAATTTTATTTTAATTTTAGTGATTGGACTTTGTGCCATCTTTATATTTTACACAGTACTGGGGAACTGCATCTCTTATTTATCTGATGTTGCGCTGCATGTGGACTCTGGCTTCTTGGGGTTTCAGTTTAAATTTTGTCTACATATTTTTATTTTTACTTTAGATTATGGTTACTTATTCTGTACTTGGTGAGGGTCTGTGTTCTGAGTGTGTGACTGAGCCCAGGTGTTCTGTTAACATGGAGTTTGTACATAAAGATCTATACTGTACTGTAGTAATTTGACTTGTTCAGCTTTTCAAATAGATGTATGGATGTTCCAGGGCCCACTGTATTATTTACAGTGACCTTTTTTTAGATGGGCTCCTTATGTGAGTTTTGGAAGTTGGTGCTGATATGGTATGGTATGGTAGATTTGCTCTTTGTTGTAGGATTTTATATTAGTTCACAATATGCCTGTACTGGAGTATGTTTGTTGTTGTTAGTGAGATGATCAGAATCAGATTTTTTTTTTAAGATATTGAGTTCTGTGGATGAATGTCCTGGTTCTGCTCTGTACGCACTGTGGATGCAAAATATATGCTGAAAAAGCAAGAGCAAGAACCTTAACACAGTTTATAACAACAAAATAAAAGTGAGCTATAGTTTAGTTTTATAAACTGTGCTGTTGGTTCTCGCTCTGATTTGGTTCCTTGATGTGCAAACATCTTGCATGTCCTCCATATAATCTAATCTGCTTTTTGGTTTGGTTCAGTCCCTGATTGGAGTTCTGAAAAAGCCCCGCCTCCCTCATCCTTTGCCTCAGGCAGCAGATTGCTTTTAGCCGCCCCTGGTAAAGTGAATAGCCCAAGGTCACAAGGAGTGCCAGTGGGAATTGAACCTTGATCTCTTGGGTACTAGGCTGCTGTTGTAACCGCTAGGCTACTCCTCCACTCATCTGTAAGAACCACTACATTCTAATGCCTTCCTCGCCCTCAGAGATCCTCTGTATTTGTCCCATGCTTTGCTGGTTTCAGATATAGCTCTCACCTCCACTGGGAAGCTGTTCCACACATCCACCATCCTTTCCATACAGAAATAATTCCTCAGATTACTCTTGAGTTTATTCCTCTTCACCTTCATTTTATAACCTCTTATTCCAGAGCTTCCTTTCAACAGGAAGAGGGCTTGCTGACTATTCCTCTCGCTATGCACCCAAGCATCTTTCTGGCTTTTGCCATTGCGGTTTCTACCTGTGTGGCCATTTTAAGATCATCAGAAATAATCACACCCAGGTCCCACTCTTCTTTTGTGCAGTGAACTATTTCATTCTCTATACAGTATTGCCCCCTTGGGTTTTTGCAGCCCAAAGACAGTGACCTTGCATTTTTTAACATTAGATCTCAACCGCCAAATTCTTGATCATTCCTCAAGCTTCACTAGATCCCTCTTCATGCTATCTACACTACCAGGGCGTCTACCCTGTTGCAGATTTAGAAACATAGAAACATGACGGCAGAAGACGACCACATGGCCTATCTAGTCTGCCCTTCCATATCAACTACAACAGTCCCCTTTTTTCCTTTAGAGTTCCTGTGTTTGTCTTATGCTTTTTTGAATTCAGATACTGTCCTCGTCTCTATCACCTCCACTGGGAGACTTCCATGCATCTACTACTTTTTCCATAAAGAAATATTTCCATACATTACTCCTGAGTCTATCCCCTTTCAACCTCATCCTATATCTCCTCAACAGCAGAGCTTGCTTTCAATCAAAAGTGACTCTCCTCCAGTGCATTTATGCCACAGAGGTATTTAAACATCTCTATCATATCTCCTCTATCCCGCTTTTCCTCTAAAGTCTACATATTAAGATTTTTAAGTCTGTTCTTATATGCTTTATAACGAAGACCACTAACCACTTTAGTAGATTTTAGTATCATCCTTAAAGAGGCATACTATTCCAAACAAATCTTCCACAATGTTGTTTATAAAAATGTTAAAAAGTACAGGACCAAGGACCAGTCCCTGAGGCATAGCACTAGTAATGCCCCTCTATTTATTGCTACCTTCTGGCGCTTTCCACTCAACCAGTTTCTTACCCAGTCACTTTAGATCCATCCCAACAGCACTCTGTTCTGCATTAGCAATTAATAAATAAACAATGTCAAAGCTAAGGAGATGGGTGGGAATAGGATCAGAGGAACAGGTAGTGAGTTTGGATGAGGAAAGCAGGTGAGTGGTTTCAGAGATCAGAGAAAAGGAAGAAAGGGTAGCAGATGTAAGGGGGGAAAGTTGGGAGTGAAGGTGGGGAGGAGGGAAAGTAGCTGACTTCATGGGCAATTGGAGTGTGATCCTGTGGATTTTGTCATGGAAGTAGTCAGCCAGGGTTTGGGCAGAAAGGGAGGGAGGGAGGGGTCAGAGGTGGAGACACCTTGAGGAGATAGTTGAGAGTTGTAAAGAGACAGCGAGGTTCAGAGGCCAGAGAATTTGTCAGATGGATATAATAGTCTTGTTTGACGAGTACTATGGCTGACTGGAAAGAGCAAGCATGAATTTGAAGTATAGAAAGTCCACAAGTGTGTAGGATTTGAGCCATGTATGCTCAGCTGAGCAGTCACAGGAATATAGAACATAAGAACATAAGAACATAAGATATGCCATACTGGGTCAGACCAAGGTCCATCAAGCCCAGTATTCTGTTTCCAACAGTGGCCAATCTAGGTCATACGTACCTAGCAGTTTCCCCAAGGGACACAGGTTCCACAATGCTTGTATTGGTTCAAGCATTGATATCCTGGGTCCCTTCTTAATAATGGTTTATGGACCTTTCCTCCAGTAACTTGTCCAAACCTTTTTTAAACCCAGCTACACTAACAGCCTTTACTACATCCTCCGGTAACAAATTCCAGAGTTTGATTACACGTTGAGTGAAAAAATATTTTCTTTTATTAGTCTTAAATAGTTTACCCTGTAGCTTCATTGCATGTCCCCTAGTCTTTCTATATTCTGATAAGGTAAACAATCGATCTACGTTTACCCGTTCCACTCCGTTCATTAATTTATAGACTTCTATCATATCTCCCCTCAGCCGTCTCTTTCCAGGTTAAAGAGCCCCAACCTTTTTAGCCTTTCTTCATAGGAGTAGCCTTCCATCCCCTTTACCATTTTGGTGGCTATTCTCTGAACCTTTTCTAAAATTGCTATATCCTTTTAAGATATGGCGACCAGAATTGCACACAATATTCAAGGTGCGGTCTCACCATGGAACGATATAGAGGCATTATAATATCTTTTGTTTTATTTTCCATTCCTTTCCTTATCATACCTAGCATTCTATTTGCTCTCTTGGCCGCCGCTGCACACTGGGCCGAGGGTTTTAACATGGTATCTACAAGGACGCCTAAATCTTTTTCTTGGGTGGTGGTTCCTAATGTGGAACCTTGCATCGTGTAACCATAGTTTGGGTTGTTCTTCCCTAGGTGCATAACCTTGCACTTCTCCACATTAAATTTCATCTGCCATTTTGATGCCCAGTCTTCCAATTTATCAAGATCCTCTTGCAATTTTCCACAATCCTCCTGGGTTTTAACAACTTTAAATAGTTTTGTGTCATCAGCAAATTTGATAACCTCACTCGTTATTCCACTTTCTAGGTCATTTATGAATATGTCAAAAAGCAGCGGACCCAGCACAGATCCCTGGGGTACACGACTATTCACCTTTCTCCATTGGGAAAATTGGCCATTTAGCCCTACCCTCTGCTTTCTATCTTTTAACCAGTTCCTGATCCACAGTAGTACACTGCCTCCTATCCCATGACTCTTTAGTTTTGCCAAAAGTCTCTCATGAGGGACCTTGTCAAAGGCTTTCTGAAAGTCCAGATACACAATATCAACCGACTCACCTTTGTCCACCTGTTTATTCACTCCTTCAAAAAAACATAACAGATTAGTAAGACAAGATCTTCCTTGTCTAAAGCCATGTTGGCTGTCTCCCATTAGGTCATGACTATCTATATGCTGAGTAATTTATTCTTTATGATGGTTTCTACCATTTTTCCCGGTACTGATGTCAGGCTCACCGGTCTGTAGTTTCCCGGATCACCCCTCGAACCCTTTTTAAAAATTGGTGTTACATTGGCGATCCTCCAATCCTCAGGTATTAGAGATGATTTTAATGATAGTTCACAGATTACTGATAGCAGGTCTGCAATCTCAAATTTCAGTTCTTTCAACACCCTTGGATGTATACCATCCGGCCCAGGTGATTTGCTACTCTTCAGTTTATCTAATAGTTGTAGGACATCTTCCCGATGTATCGATATTTCCTTCAATTCTTCCACACCTTTAAATACCACTTCAGTCGTGGGTAACATCCCTACATCTTCCTCAGTAAAGACCGAAGCAAAGAATTCATTCAGTCTCTCCGCTATCGCCTTGTCGCCTCTTAGTGCTCCTTTAACCCCTTTATCATCTAATGGACCAACTGACTCTCTCACGGGTTTTTTGCTACGAATGTACTTGAAAAGGTCTTTATTTCGTGTTTTTGCTTCCGCAGCAAGCTTCTTCTCAAATTCTCTCTTTGCCTGCCTTATCAATGCCTTGCATTTGACTTGCCAGTGCTTGTGCTGTTTCCAGGTTTCATCATTTGGCTCTTTTTTCCATTTCTTGAAAGATGCTTTTTTGGCAACAACAGCCTCTCTGACCTCAGCTTTAAAACCATGCTGGCAATTTTTTGGACTTCCTTCCACTTTTCTTAAAGCGTGGAATACAGCTGGTCTGGGCTTCCAAGATAGTATTTTTCAACAACACCCAAGCTTGATGTACGTCTTTAACCTTTGCAACTGCTCCTTTTAGTTTTTTCTTAACTGTTTTCCTCATTCTATCATAGTCTCCCTTTCGAAAGTTAAAGGGTAGTACTGAGGATTTCCTTACTATCCCTCCTCCACTAATTAAATCAAAGGCGATCATGCTATGATCACTATTGCCAAGTGGCCCCAACACCCTTATCTCTTGCACTACATCTGGTGTTCCACTAAGGACTAGGTCTAATATTGCTTCCCCTCTGGTCGGTTCATGAACCAGCTGTTCCAAGAAGCAGTCATTTATTTCATCTAGGAACTTTATCTCCCTAGCATGTCCTGTTGTGACACTGACCCAGTCGATGCCGGGGTAATTGAAATCACCCATTATTATTACTGCACTGTAACTTTTGCTAGCTTCCTTGATTTCTTTGAGCATTTCATCATCCATTTGTTCATTCTGGCCAGGCGGACGATAGTACACCCCCACTGCCATCGCCTTCCCCTTTTTACATGGAATTTCAATCCATAGAGATTCTACAGCAAATTTTGTTTCTTGCAAAACTTTAATCCTTTCTGCTTCAATGCCCTCTCTAACATAGAGCGCAACCCCTCCACCAATTTGATCAGCTCTATCATTTCGATATAGTTTGTACCCAGGTATCACAGTGTCCCACTGGTTGTCCTCCTTCCACCATGTCTCTGATATTCCAATCATATCTAACCTCTCGTTTAGTGCTATATATTCTAACTCTCCCATCTTGTTTTGTAGACTTCTAGCATTTGCATACAAGCATTTTAGAGACTGTATTTTATTCATATTAATTTGGCTATTGGTAGACATGGGTAATTTGGGATCTTTAAGTTCTGTCTGCTCCATACTCGAGGGCATTTGGGCTACTTTACTCTTTTTTGGAAACTCTCTGCTGTTTGTAGTATCCTTCAAGGATACATTCTTCCGAACCATGCGCTCTTGGGCGACTGTCGGCTTTCCCCTATTATCTAGTTTAAAAGCTGCTCTATCTCCTTTTTAAAGGTTAATGCCAGCAGCCTGGTTCCATCCCGGTTAAGGTGAAGCCCATCCCTTCGGAAGAGCCCCTCCTTTCCCCAGAATGTTCCCCAGTTCCTAACAAATCCGAACCCCTCATCTCTGCACCATTGTCTCATCCACGCATTGAGACTCCGGAGCTCTGCCTGCCTATTGGGTCCTGCGCGTGGAACGGGAAGCATTTCGGAGAACGCTACCCTGGAAGTTCTGGATTTCAACTTCCTACCTAAAAGCCTAAATTTAGCTTCCAGAACCTCCCTACCACATTTTCCTATGTCATTGGTACCAACATGTACCAAGACAGCAGACTCCTCCCCAGCACTATCTAAGACCTTATCTAGGTGGCGTGTGAGGTCCGCTACCTTCGCACCAGGCAGGCATGTTACCAGGCGATCCTCACGTCCACCAACCACCCAGCTATCTACATGCCTAATGATCGAATCACCAACTATAACTGCTGTCCTAACCCTTCCCGCATGGGCACTTGGCCCTGGAGAAACCTCCTCGGTGCGAGAGGGGTTTACATCACCTGGAGGACAGGTCCTAGTTACAGGATCACTTCCTGCCACACCAGGGTGATGCTCTCCTGTCACGTGACCTCTCTCCTCCATGGCAACAGGGATGCTGCCAGACTGGAGGTGGGACTTCAGGACTATATCCCTGTAGGTCTCGTCTATGTACCTCTCTGTCTGTCTTATGTTTTCCAAGTCTGCTACTCTAGCCTCTAGAGAACGGACTTGTTCCCTGAGAGCAGAGAGCTCCTTGCACCTAGTGCACACGTAAGACCTCTCACCAGCTGGGAGAAAATCATACATGTGACACTCAATGCAAAAGACTGGAAAGCCCACATCCCGCTGCTGGACTGCTGTCTGCATCTTAGTTTTAAGTTTGTGTTTAGATCTTTAAGTTCTATATGTACTAAAGGGTGCAATGGATATTTATACCACTAAAACTGTACCTAAGAAGTTTAATATACCTTGTTCACCTGAAGCTTAATTAATCTCAGGTCCTTGGTGTATGACTGATTTGGGTAATGAGCTTCACCTGAGAGCACCTCCTGTCTTTTAAGTTGTGCAAGTACCTATAAAGCTGTGATTTTCCCAGGGGAGGGAGGGAGGGATATAACACTTATTAAAAAAGGGCTGCTACACAGTACCTTGTCCTGTGCTGCTGAGGAAAACTATATTCTGATTTGATTTAAATTATAGCTCTTTGCTGCTACTAGGCTCTAACCTATTATGAAATTTAAACTACAAGCTCTCTGCTGGATTCTAAATTTAACCAGAAAGCTCTCTTCTGTGTTTTAATTTGAAACTAAAAGTACTTTGCTGATGCTAGGCCCTGAGTGACTATGAAATTTAAACTACAGCTGTCTACTGGGTATGAAAGGTAACCAGAAAGTTCTCTTCTGTGTTTTTAAATTGAATCTTAAACTGTTGCTACTAGGCCCTGACTGATTTAACAAAAAAAATAGTGGGTTCACAGATTAATTAGCTTTAAAAGAAAAACAATTCCTTTCAGAAAAATTCCCAGAAGTATATACTCACAATTTCAGATTTCTCTCCAGAAGTAACAGCCCCCCTTTCCAGTCCGTCAAGACAGGGTCACAGAGCTCTGGTTGAGCTATTTATGCTTGTGCTGATGATGTAAGCAGTGACCTACTTCCTGGGTAATTAACAGTCCTTGCTTGGATAGAAGGAGTCTTTCAAAATGGCCTTTTGAACTGCCAGCTGTGTTTTTATATTGAATCTTAAACTGTTGCTACTAGGCCCTGACTGATTTAACAAAAAAAATAGTGGGTTCACAGATTAATTAGCTTTAAAAGAAAAACAATTCCTTTCAGAAAAATTCCCAGAAGTATATACTCACAATTTCAGATTTCTCTCCAGAAGTAACAGCCCCCCTTTCCAGTCCGTCAAGACCATAGATAGCATGTAGTGGAAGACAGCCAGTGTTGAGGTACAGTATGCCTCACAAGATGTGGTATGGGTGGAGAAAGAGCATTCAGAACAGAGGAGAGTGAAACGTTATAGGAAGCTACTGCCTCATCAGCAGACTCAGATGACATAGTGGAAGAAAGAGATGATGAGACAGTGGAGGAGAGAGACAATGGGTCAATAGCATGAAGATTTCTAAAGAGGTTGGAAGAGACAGGCGAGGTTGAGGCAGTGAGTGATAAAGAATAAAGCTTAGCAGGTGATGGTTCAATAAGGGAATAAGTGAAGTACAGATGTTTGAGGGTAAGCAATTAGAAAAGAATACAAGGTTGAGGCAGTGGCCTTGCTGGTGAGTAGGGGCAGTAGAGCAAAGCTGGAGGTTGAATGATGAGGTAAAGGGGAAGAGCTTTAAAGCATAAGAGTCAGAGGGGTTATCAACATGAATGTTAAAATCCCTGAGAATAAAGGAGGGGGAAGAGGAATCCAGAAAAAAGGAAAGCCATGAGTCAAAGTCAGAGAGAACGGTAGAGGTAGACTTGTCAGGGGGTTGATGAATAACAGCTAATCGGAGAGGTAGTGGAGTAAAAAACTAGATGGAGTGGACTTCAAAGGAGGGAAAAAAATGAGACTGAGGAAGAAAGAGGGGTTGAAATTGACAGGAAGGAGAGAGTAGAAGCCCAACACCACCACCAAAGCTGGTGGGACAAGGCGTGTGGGAGAATTGATAGCCACCATGACAGAGAGCAGTGACTGAAGTGGAGTCCTCTGGAAGGAGCCAGGTCTCAGTTAGAGCAAGGAGATGGAGAGCATTAGAGATCAAGAGATTATGAGTAAAGACAAGTTTATTTGAGATGTAATGTGCGTTCCACAAGGCACATGAGAAAGGGAGAGAGGAGAGGGAAAGGAGAGGGATATCAGCAAGATTTGAGCTGTTGCATGAGGATCTGTTTTGGGAGTGTGACAGAAGTCTAGGGGGGCCAGGGTTGAGGTTGTATCTTCATAAGAAAGAAGGAGAAGGAATAGAAGAGTGTGGGGCAGAGAGGAGACATCACGGTGGTAATGAGGGTGAGGTTGTTTCAGAGAGTGAGAGGAGATGGCTGAACGAGAGGGAGAAAGTGTTAAAGCGTAAGAGCTGCTGACATGGTAGATGACAAGATGGTGGTGCGCTGAGCATCAGGAGCATTTCCTGTCTCGCACGAGACAGGAAATGCCTCATTTACCCTCAGCGTGCTGGCGGGCTCAACTTTAACAGAGCTGCGGGAAAGAAGGGAAACACTGTTCCTTCTCACAGCTCTACAAAGATGAGCCAGGGTGCTGATCAGGTAAGTGCTGGACTCTTCCGGGGCAGCGGGAGGTAGTGGGGTGGGGTGCAGAGTGGTTGATTCTGCTGCTGCCAAGAAGCAACAACAGCTTGTCCACCCCTTTTTTTTTGTTTAAATTTTGAAGGCAGAGTGACCCCAAAAGTTGCCGCTTGAGTCGATCGCCTCACTCAGCCTCATTATAGAGCCGCCCCTGCTCATAACCTGCTCACAAAACCCAGACAACGGCTGTGCCCTAATATTCTTCAACCTAGCTGCTGCCTTTGGCTCAATCCCACACCACCAGCTTCTACTAAGGCTCTCAGAGATTGGACTTAAGACACCACACTCAACTGACTCTGATCCTACTTGGATTGAAGAAAAGAACAAGTAAGAATAGGACCCAAAATATCAAATTCTTTCATCTAGCAAATGGGAATACCTCAAGGCTCAAACCTCTTGGCCCTACTTTTCAGTATCTTCAACCAGCTACTATGTCAAACATTCAAAAAACACAAGATACAATCTCAAATCTATGCAGACGACATTATGTTCTACACCCCCATCAACCTCCTTACCCTTGACCTTACCAACATGCAGAAGTGCCTCACAGAAGTAAACAGATGGTTTGCTCTACACAATCTGCTCATCAACAAAGAGAAGACAGAAGCCACCTACATCACCACCAACCCTACCTTCTCCCCACCAGCAACACTGAGACTTGACGACTGTCCATCTGCAATCGAGCTTTCACCCTATTTCCTCCTACACTATGGAACTCTTCACCCTCATCACTAAGAGGACATTCTGAATTAGCTGAATTCCAGAAAAAACTAAAAACTTATCTAAAAATAATATACACCTAGACATAGACTCAACCACTCTAAAAGCAAGTCATTAACAATTCACTAGTCTTTGTGTATTGAAGAACTGTACAAATGAACAAATGACCAAGTGCCATCCATATAACCACTGTAAATAGTTCAAAGCCCGTTACATGTTACTGTTATACTACTCTTTCATTACATTGTTTCATTTTTCCTGAACAACAATGTGTCTTCTAAGACTTTCTTACATTTTCAGTAATTTGTAAAGTGCTTTGAATGGTAGAAAGGCGGTATAAAAAATAAGTTCAAATAAATAAATGAATCTCTCTCATAAGACCACCTGCCGCTCTGACCCCATCCCTTCTTCCTGGATGATGGAAACCTTCCCTCGCGCTTCTCCCCCCAATTCTTGTGATTCTCAAAACTAGTCTCACTGCTGGCACGTTCCCCTTTCCTTGGCCATAAGCCTTGGTTCATCCCCTCCATAAAAAGCCACCCTTAGACACTTCTAATCCTTCACATTATTGTCCTGTATCCAATCTGCTGCTTCTTGGAGCAGCTGGTTCATGAACCGACCAGAGGGGAAGTCATTTTGGACCTAGTGGAACACAGGATCTGGTGCAAAAGATAAGGGTGTTAGGGTCACTTGGCAATAGTGATCATAGCATGATCACATTTGATTTAATAAATGGAGGAAGGACAGCAAGGAAATCCACAATACTATCTTTTAACTCTCAAAAGGGAAACTATGATAAAATGAGGAAAATAGTTAAGAAAAAAATAAAAGGAGCAGCTACAAAGGTTACAGATTTACATCAAGCATGGACATTGTTTAAAAATACTATCTTGGAAGCCCAGAAAAGCTGTATTCCATGCTTTAATAAAAGTGGAAGGAAGTGCAAAAAACTGCCAGCATGGTTTAATGGTGAGGACAGAGAGGCTGTTTCAGCCAAAAAAGCATCTTTCAGGAAATGAAAAAAGGAGCCAAATGATGAAAACTGGAAACAATATAAGCACTGGCAAGTTAGATGCAAGGCATTGATAAGGCAGGCAAAGAGAGAATTTGAAAAAAATCTTGTTGTGGAAGCAAAAATGCATAATAAAAGCTTTTTCAAGTACAATAGTAGCAAAATAACTGTGAGAGTCAGTTGGACCATTAGATGACAGAGGAGTAAAAGGGGCACTAAGAGGGGACAAGGCTATAGCGGAGAGAATGAATGAATTCTTTGCTTTAGTTTTTACTGAAGAAGATGTAGGGACGTTACCCATGACTTAAATGGTATTTGAACTTGATCTATCATAAGAATTGAAAGAAATATCGATAAACTGGGAAAGCATAGTTACTTATCTGTAACAGCTATTTTCTGGGGACAGCAAGAATCAGTCATCACATATGGGTGTCATTGGTGTCGACGGAGCCCACACAGAAGTATCTCCCCAGCTTTCAAAGAAAGCCTTTGGGAGATGTACCATGGATGTGTGGTCCCCTTCCTGCACAAGGGTGCCATCTTGCCTCAGTCTAATGACTTAGCTAACACGGCAAGCAGGAAGTCAGTCCTCACATATGGGACCCCTATATGGGAGCACAGAAGGGTTGGAGGGCAGGCATTGCCTACACCCTGAAGAAATTACATCACCCAATGTGAAGACTGACTTTCTGCTTATTCCCGGAGAAGATGTATTACAACTATTTGATAAACTAAAGAGTAGCAAATCACCAGGACTGGATGGTGTACATCCAGGGATGTTGAAAGAACTAAAATATGAGATTTCACACCTATTATTAGTAATCTGTGAACTATGACTATTTATTTATTTAACAGGTTTTATATACCTCTTTATCATTTCAATCAAAGCGGTTTACATTGAAACTTAAACTTGGTAATGTACATTAAACAGGGACATTGATAACTTGGATTTTTCTGAGGCAATGGAGGGTTAAGTGTCTTGCCCAAGGCCACAAGGAGTGCTAGTGGGAAATAAACCCTGGTCTCTGGGTTCCCAAGCCAGTGTTCTTAAACATTAGGCTACTCCTCCACTCCATTAAGATCATCTGTTATACCTGAAGATTGCCAAATGGCCAGTGTAACGCCAATTTTTTAAAAAGGATTCCAGGGGTGATCCTTGAAACTATAGACTGGTGAGCCTGATGTCAGTACCATGTAAAATGGTAGAAACCATTATAATGAACAAAATTACTGAACATGTAGATAGTCATGGCTTAATGGGAAACAGCCAAAATGGCTTTAGCCAACGAAGGTCTTGTCTTACTAATCTGTTATATGTTTTTGAAGGTGTGAATAAAGAGGTAGACAAAGGTGATCCAGTTGATATAGTGTATCTGGATTTTCAGAAAGCCTTTGACAAGGTCCCTGAGAGACTCTTGGCAAAATTAAAAAGTAATGGGAAAGGAGGCAGTGTACTACTGTGGATCAGGAACTAGTTGAAAGATAGGAAGCAGAGGGTAGGGCTAAATGGCTAATTTTCCCAATGTAGAAAGGTGAATAGTGGTGTACCCCAGGAATCTGTGCTGGGTCCGCTGCTTTTTAACATATTCGTAAATGACCTGGAAATGGGAATAACGAGTGAGCTAATCAAATTTGCAGATGACACAAAATGATTCAAAGTTGTTACAACTCATGAGGATTGTGGAATAGTGCAAGAGGACCTTGATAAATTGGAAGACTGAACGTTCAAATAGCAGATGAAATTTAATGTGGAAAAGTGCAAAGTTATGGTTACACAGTACAAGATTCCACATTAGGAACCACCACCCAGAAAAAAATGTAGGCGTCATCATGGATAATAGGTTGAAACCCTCCACCCAATGTGCAGCAGTGGCTGAGAAAGCAAATAAAATGTTAGGAACATAAAGGAAAGGAATGGAGAATAAAACAAAGGATATTATAATGCCTCTGTATCGTTCCATGGTGCGACCACACTTTCAATATTGTGTGCAATTCTGGATATCCTAAAAAGGAAATAGCAAAATTAGAAAAGGTACAGAGAAGAGCCACCAAAATGGTAAAGGGGATGGAAGGATACCCCTATGAGGAGAGGCTTAAAAGCTTAGGGCTCTTCAACCTGGAAAAGAGATGGCTGAGAGGAGATATGATGGAGGTCTATAAATTAATGAATGGAATGGAACAGGTAAATGTAGATCAATTGTTTACGCCATCAAAAACTAGAAAGACTAGGGGCCATGCAATGAAGCTACAATGTGGTTAAACCCATTTAACACTAATAAGAGAAAATATTTTTTCACCCAACGTGTAATCAAACTCTGGAATTCATTCCTGGAGGATGTAGCGAAAGCTCATCAGAGACCTTTGCCAAAACTAAAAAGTCATGGGATAGGAGGCAGTGTACTATTGTGGATCAGGAACTGGTTAAAAGATAGAAAGCAGAGGGTAGGGCTAAATGACCAATTTTCCCAATGGAGAAAGGTAAATAGTGGTGTACCCCAGGGATCTGTGCTGGGTCCGCTGCTTTTTAACATATTCATAAATGACCTGGAAATGGGAATAACGAGTGAGGTGATCAAATTTGCAGATGACACAAAACTATTTAAAGTTGTGGAAACCCATGAGGATTGTGGAAAATTGCAAGAGGATCTTGATAAATTGGAAGACTGGGCATCGAAATGGCAGATGAAATTTAATGTGGAGAAGTGCAAAGTTATGCCCCTAGGACCTCCCCCCCACCCAAATTAATATTACACAATGCAAGTTTCCACATTAGGAACCACCACCCAGGAAGAAGATTTAGGCGTCATTGTGGATAACATGTTAAAACCCTCCGCCCAGTGTGCAGCGGCGGCCAAGAGAGCAAATAGAATGCTAGGTATCATAAGGAAAGGAATGGAAAATAAAACAAATTATAATGCCTCTGTATCGTTTCATGGTGCGACCACACCTTGAATATTGTGTGCATTTCTGGTCGCCATATCTTAAAAAGGATATATCATTATTAGAAAAGGTACAGAGAAGAGTCACCAAAATGGTGGAGGGGATGGAAGGATACCCCTATGAAGAGAAGCTAAAAAGGTTAGGGCTCTTCAACCTGGAAAAGAAACGGCTGAGGGGAGATATGATAGAAGTCTATAAATTAATGAATGGAGTGGAATGGGTAAACGTAGAACAATTGTTTACGTCATCAGAATATAGAAAGACTAGGGGACATGCAATGAAGCTATAAGGTAACCTATTTAAGACTAATAAGATAAAATATTTTTTCACTCAATTTGTAATCAAACTCTGGAATTTGTTACCGGAGATTTTAGTAAAAGCTGTTAGTGTTGCTGGGTTTAAAAATGTTTGGACAAGTTCCTGGAGGAAAGGTCCGTAAACCATTATTAAAAGGGACCCAAGATATCACTGCTTGACCCAATACAAGCATTGTGGAACCTGTCTCTTTTGGGGAAACTGCTAGGTACTTATGACCTATATTGGCAAGTTTTTGAAACAGGATACTGGCCTTGATGGACCTTGGTCTGACCCAGGATGGCATATCTTATGTTCTTATGAATTGAGACTAGAGCTATCTATCTGTCTTTTGGGTCCTGCTCTTGGAATAGGAAGAATTTCTGAGGATGCTACCCTGGAAGTTCTGGATTTGAATTTTCTACCTAAAAAATTATATTTGGCTTTCAGAACCTCACTCCCACATTTTCCTATGTCACTGGTACCAACATATAACAAAACAGCATGCTCTTCTCTAGTACTGTCTAGAACAGGGGTGGGCAATTCCGGTCCTGGAGGGCCGCAGACCAGTCAGGTTTTCATGATGTCCCTAATGAATATTCATGAGATCTATTTGCATCCACTGCCTTCCATTGTATGGAAATAGGTCATGAATATTCATTAGGGACATCATGAAAACCTGACTGGTCTGCGGCCCTCCAGGACCGGAATTGCCCACCCCTGGTCTAGAAGCATATCTAGAAACAGAAACATAGGGATGCTAAGGGAGGACGATTTTCCATAGGTCTGCCCTTCCATATCATCTACTACAACAGTCCCCTTTCTTCCTTTGGAGATCCTCTGTGTTTGTCACATGTGTTTTTGAATTCAGATACTGTCCTCATCTCTACCACCTCCACTGGGAGATTATTCCACATAAACACCCCCCTTTCCATAAAGAAATATTTTGGCATATTACTCCAGAGTTTATTCCCTTTCACCCTCATCCTATGTCCCCTTGTAGCAGAGCTTGCTTTCAATCGAAAGAGGATCCCCTCCTGTGCATTTATGCCACAGAGGTATTTAAACTTCTCTGTCATATCTCCTCTATCCCGCCTTTCTTCTAAAGTATACATATTAAGATCCTTAATTCTGTCCTCATAGGTTTTATAATGAAGACATCTAACCATTTTATAGTAGCCACACTCTGCACCAACTCCGACCTGTTTATATCCTTTTGAAGGTGCGGTCTCCAGAATTGCATACAATACTCCATATGAAGTCGCGCCAAAGACTTATACAGAGGCACTATCACCTCCTTTTTTCTGCTGATCATTCCTCTCCCTATGCACCCAAGCATCCTTCTAGCTTTTGCAGTGGCCTTCTCTACCTGTTTATCTACTTTAAGATTGTTAGACACAATCATGTCCAGGTCCCGCTCTTCTTTTGTGGACAGAAGTACTTTACCCCCTACACTGTATCGCTCCCTAGGATTTTTTCAACCCAAATGCATGAACCTGCAATTTTTAGCATTAAATCTAAGCTGCCAAATTCTCAACCATTCTTCAAGCTTAGCTAGATCCTTCCTCATGTTATCTACTCCTTCCTGGGTGTCTGCTCTATTGCAGATTTTGGTATCATCTGCAAAGAGGCAAACCTTACCTGCAGCCCTTACACCCCTTCCACAATATCACTAACAAAGATCTTATGTTTAAATCTTTTTAGTGTTAATAATAATACACCAATTTTCCCTGCAGGTGGTACTCTTACACACTGCCAGGAACATATAACATACATTTAAATTCCTTGTGTAATTTTGCATTTTTGTACATTTCTATATCCCCCCCCTCCCATTCCCCTCCCTCACTATCATTTGGCTCTCTTCCTACAGTTAGTAAATGCATAATTGTCAATGCTTATATAACAATGGTCTAACTCTTCCTATACGAAAACACGTCATTGATGAAAAATTATATTGTTTGTTTATTTCAACAAATGGGCATCTGCTGCCCTGCATTATTTATCAGGTTATGACTCACCAGTCTCTTCCAAAAATCCCGTTCTTCCCCTTAGAAGACCGGGCCACTCTGTCGCTCTCTCTGTATTCTAACAGTGCAATTAGGGATTGCTCCCCTGCCACATACTCCCTGTTAGGCTGGCATTGCCAACTAAAGTGTTGATGTCCGAAACCTACCAAACATCTCGTCCCCCTCCCCAGCCCTCCCTGTCCCCACCCTCCACCTCTGGAGCTCGCAGTGAGAGAGGACTACGCCTTTCCTCAGGTCTGTGCCTGTCTGTTACAATACATTAAGATTGCGGCTTCTTTCTTTGGGATCAAGGTTTGGACAAATGGTTCACTTCCTCTAGAAATTTGTCTCTTAATCGATCATTCCTCTGTTCTCCAAAGTGTTCTATTAACATAAGCACATACAACTTTTTCTTCCATATCTCCAAGGTGGATCCCGTCTGCGTCAACCAGCTACGCAAAATGAGGTGGTGGGCAAGCAGAAGAGTTCGGCCCAGCCAGTGCCTGTGTTTGCTCGGTACCCTTCAATACTTTTTATTAGTCCTAATACCGCAGCCTTTGGTTCAACGGGTATAACATAGTTTAGTAAGGTCGCCAAGTATCTATATATTTCGCTCCAAAAGCGATTGACCGTGGGGCAGTTCCACCACATATGTCCCAGAGTGATCCTATTTTGGTCACACTTTGGGCAGCCTGCTATGGCACGGCAATCCTGCTTGAAACTCTTTATGCGGGGCAAAATGACTTCTCCATATTATTCTATATTGCATTTCTCTATAATTTGAGTTAGAATGTGGGATCTGCCTGAATGCAGCCATTATGGTCTCTCCCGAAAAGTCAACATTCAGATCTTGAGACCATGATGCTGCTAATATTGTCTCTCTGCTTTTCTTTCAAGGCTAAATATTCTTTCTGGAGAGTAATTATACATGCTTGGGGTGATGTCTCTCCATACAACAATTCCTGTAAGCGAGAACAGACCTCCTCCTGCAGGTCGAAACTGGCAAACTACGTACATAACTATGGACCTGAAGGTACCGAAATGTATTGACTACCGTTAAGCCCAGGGCCGGATTTACCTTGAGTGAGGCCCTACGCCAACAAAAATTGTGGGTCCCCAGAAAAGATAAAAACGAGCACGCCAGATCAGCTGCGCGCTGTTGGCCCTGACATCATAATTAAACTGGGAATCCCAAAAGCCAAACTTGGAATGTACAACACTGTAGAAATAAAACTATACATTAATTTGCTCTTGTACTAAACAAAGCGCAGACGTTAATGATGCACATTTACCAGAGCTGACATATTCCAATTAATAAATTCAAAATAAAGAGAGATTTTTCTACCTTTTGTGCATTTTTTTTCAGTTGCAATTGCTCCAGCCACTTTCTTCTGGTTTCTTTGTGTCTTCTGCTAACTCTCCATCGTCTGCTGTCCATTTGTCCTTTCTTCTCTCTTCTAGTTTTTTTCTGTTCTCTCTCTACATCTGCTTTAACATACTAATCTTTCTCCTTTTGCTCTTTCCTCATTCCTATTTCATCCACTCAAATTTTACCCCTCCATCCTCAATCCCCACTTACTCTCCCAATACCCGGCCAATTGTAGATTTTTTATCCCTCCCACACAAAATATTTTTCCCTTCTCCATTTTACTCTTCCAGCCCCATCCCATTCTAATCCTCCCCCAACATCAGCTCCCTTCTAGTCCCAGCCTCACCCAGCATCCATTCCCTTCTAGTCCCTGCATCAGCCCACTTCCAGTCCTAACCCCCCATCACCCCATTTTCAGTTTAAGCCCCCCTATAACCCATTACCAGTCCTAACCCCCCCTCAGCCCACTTCCAGTCCTAACCCCATCAACCCATTTCCAGTCAGCCCCCCATAGCCCATTGCCAGTCCTAACCCCCCCCCATCAGCCCACAGCCCATTACCAGTCCTAAGTCCATCAGCCCACCTCAAGTCCTAACCCCTCCCCATCAGCCCATTTCCTGTCCTAGCCCCCCCATAGCCCATTGTGGTCTTGAGCAAGCCACTTAACCCTCCATTGCCCATGTTCCCTGTAAAATACTTATCTCCAAGTTATAATGCCCTCTTCAATGTAATTTCAGTTTGTTCAATGTAAATGGCCTTGATGATATCATGAAAGGCGGTATATAAGAAATGTTAAATAAAATGTGATACTCATTTTTGGTCTATAAATATCCTCCAGTCATATCAGTGTGGTCACTCTTATGCAACACTGATACATCTGTTCCCCCACCCTTTTCCATCTCTATAATTCGTTCCTACCCACTTCACCTGACCTCAGACAGCATGCATTGCCCAGCCCAGATGACCCTCGCCAACCTGATTTATGTCTAGGGGTTCACTGAAGCAAATGCAGCTTTCTGTTCCCTGCTAGACCTAGTAGGATCACCTCCAGAGTGTCCAAAGCCAGCTGGGCTCTTTATTTAAAGTGAACACCAATATCTTGTACCACATGAAGAGCTCAATGTGTTCTCTTAAATAACAAAGTCAGTGTGCCATATTGTCTTACTTTGTAATTGTTAGACTGTACTCTCTTGCCAAATCTCTACAGAAATGAGTCTTGATTAATCATGGTTTTCTCACTCTGCCTACACAGAAGAAACTATTTGATATATCTAGTCAATAGCAAAAAAAGGTCAACCTACTAAAAATGTCTTCAGCCTTACCATTCGGCAGAGAGATTTGCTCTTAAGATTAAAATATGTATTCGCGCTCAAACCAGAAGGCACAGAGCTAATTAGCATAAATGCAAACATCTTTTAACCCGGAAGGCTCCAGCCATTACATTACAAACCAGCCTGAGCTTAATCTGGCCCAGACTAAATTTTACACTCAGCAAAAGGAAGGTTTTTAACAAACGTATACTTAAAAAAAATTCATCAATCGCCTTTCTGGACACTACGCAAGTAATGAGAAAACAGATTTCTAAACCGTCCATCAACAAAACGTACACAACCCTGCCGTAAATATTGCACTAAGGAACAGTCCCTTCCCCCACATCGGGCTGAGACAACTCGGCTCAGCTCATCACCACGCACTAAGCCAAGCTCAAAGCCCCTGCAACGGGTCGTCACGTGCATACCAGAGATCGCAGCACACATAACCTCTCGCAACCCCAGCAGCTCGCGAATGCGATCTGCCTCACTTCCTGCACAGAGCACGCGAGCCTCAGGGGGCGGGGTCCAGAGTCAGACGTTCCCCGGTCAGCAGCGCCACCTATCGGAGAGCCCTATAGCGGGTGTCTGGACTGCAGCCCACGTTCCGGTAATCATGCAGCCACCAGCTTTCTAGGTAGAAGGTAATGATGATGGGCAGCCTTTTAACAAACCATCTAAACAAAAGCCATACATGTCTTGCATATAAAATGTGCCTGTAAAATGAAACCGACCGAGTCAGCCGGGCGGAGGGGGGCCCCGCGGGACAGTCCATGCTGCCGCGGCAGCAGCCAGTGTTTTTATTTTTATTTAGTTTTAAGAACCCTAACAATTTTTGTAATTTTTGTGGGCCCTTGTCAGCTGTGGGCCCTACGCCACGGCGTAGTTGGCGTATAGGTAAATCTGGCCCTGGTTAAGCCATGTCATGCCTGCAGTTCGCCAAATGGTAGTACCTTGCCTTCCGCGTCAATCACCTGCTCAATAGCCATAAAACCCTTGGATTCCCATTGTCTGAAGGCTGTCCCCACTATATCTAGCAGAAAGGCACCATTACCATATAGGGGAAGTAGGGAGGTAGACAGTGGATTTTCCTGGCATCTACGGCATGCCAACCTCCAAACCCATCACATTGTTTTAAAGACCACGTGCTGGCATAGTGACCATTGGTACATGCAAGATGTAGCAAAGAGCCAGTGGGGAAGCTATCCCTTGCTCCATCTGCAAGGGGGTGTAATCTGCTGTTGAGCTAGGCCAGTCCCATAGGATCCGCAATAAACATGCAATATTATATCTACGAATGTCTGGCATCCCCATACCACCTCAATCCCAGGGCTGTTGAAAAAGACTAAGGGGTATGTTTACTAAACTGTGTTAGTGCGATTCGCGTTAGGAGCCACGGTAGAGACAGAAATCCCAAATAAGGACATGGGCGGTACATCGTTACCGATAACGCGCGTTACCAGGCGCCATAAATGAACGAGCGCTACAGGGCACGTTACCGCGCGTTAATCTTAAGAAGGGGTGCAGGCATACAAGAACAGCAACAGAGCTGTAGCACAGTGGTTACAACACTGACTGATGGTACAGGGGTCATGGGTTCGATTCCCCAGTGGGCCTAATGTATAAGGCTGGCTGAGGCAGCACCTTTTACATTTAAGTAGTGATTGTTGAGGCATTTGACGTGTATTTTAATTAGTGCTGCCAGCAAACACACCCGCACGGTGGCATAACCTAAGGTGCCGCATAAGGCACCCCATAACGCACTCCATAGGGCACATTATAAAGTGTACTGTCCGCCAAGGCACCCTATAATGTCCCCTATAGGACACCTTCTAAGGCTGTGAACAAAGCCCTGGCTGGCTGCAGAAGGACTGCACATCACCACACAAACTGTCTGCTGTGGTTACCAGGATAGGGTTAACCTACCCGTACCCATGATGCACTGCACATGCAAATCAGCAGTCGAGAGATGGGCACAAGATTGTGTATGCACCCCCACAGCACCTCGGCCTGGTAGGGGGAACAGACCGTGTGTGGCACTGCCACAGAGTAGCCACAGACAGTCACATTGTGTGGGTACTGTGCCCACCCTGAGGTTGAGGTGGGGCGCCCAGCACCAGGTCCACAGCACCTTTCATGGCTGAAATACACCATGCTGCAGGTCCCCAGCAGTGTGTGATAGGTAGTTCTGTTAGACACACCTAGGATACATCTGTGTCCTGCTGTATGTCTCGGTCATGTCTAGTCCATATGGGCGATGATGCACCCAGAATAGTGCATATCCTGTGTTGGTGCCATGGTTACCTGCTGTAGGTGAAGAAGGGGGGGGGGTGTATGGACCCATAGGCAGATCATGTACCCCCACACAACCCACCCTCTGGGGCTCAGGGTGGGAAATAGGATCACCCACCAATAGATCCACAGTCTACCTCCCTGCAATGGTAGCAGTAGATGGAACCATCAACCCCAGTCCTGCTGGGGAACAGACAGAGCGGTACACATCCATAACACAATAGCAGACAGACGGCAGGCCTGGAAATGCTCAGCTGCCCCCCACCATTATCTGACATTCTCCACTAGCAAGCCTCCAGCCGCTGCACCCTGCAAGGTGTTCCAGCAAGACACATACTAGCTGCAGACAGTCTGCCAGCTAGTCCATAGTGCATGGTCCTGGAGGAGATGCATGTACCCAGAACTGGGATGTCAGCATACACACCAAGCAGATAAGTCAGTGATTGAGCCCCAAAAGAAAACCCATAAATATCACATGAGAGAAATGCTATATAGCACTATGGGGGAACCTAGCCATGCCATGGTCACTGCTCAGTCAGGGTGAGAGTGACCTCCCAGCAGGACATGCTATGGCCACCTTGTCCGTGCAGGTGGTGGCCAGGCACTACAATATCCGAGCCATTGCCCTATGCCGTGTGCAGATGCATCCAGGCCAGGCCACCCTATCCAGGCTATTCCCACGGTACCTTGCTCTTCATTATGCACATTGGCAGGCCAATACTGGCAACAGTGCTAGCAGTGTGGGCTGTGGACGGTGTTGGCAGCCACCACACACTGGATAGACAGACACACACTCCCCACACCTATGCCAGCATTGTGCAATTATAGAGGTGTTGGGCAGCCCAGGCCACCACACCAGTCCTGGGCACAGTGCAGGCATGGCTATGGTACGCAATACTGTAGGAGTCACTCCCCAGGTTGGTGAACACTGTCAGACACAAGACCTGTAGCACACTCCACAGACATCAGAAAGGTTGCTATGATGCAGCTCACTCAGGAAATTGTACTTAACTTAGGAATTGCTATCTGCCAGTAATCATAGCAACCTTTTGATAGATGTGTACCATATTCCCAGGTTTAGGGTGGCATTACTAAGGTATGCAAGTGCTAGTATTGGGAGATGCACGCAGAGCCCAAAGTCCTGCCTCTCCAGGAGGTTTTGGATAATGGGGCCTGTGAGTGCGGGTGTGTCTGCCCCTGTTGGCTGTTGCTTTATGGCAGAGGTTCCCAACTCCAGTCCTGCGGTGCCAAACACTGTTCGGGTTTTCATGCTGTCCCTCATGAATATGCATGAGATACATCTGCATACCATGGGGGTGGCACATAGAAATGCAGCACAGGCATCTTTATCGGAGGCAGCATGGAACCGGAATGGTGTTTGGCCCTCCAGGACTGCATTTGGGAGACTCTGCTCTAGGTAATGTGCATGTTTATGGTGTCTGTAGGGTAAAATGTAGGTGTCTTGGGCATGTTTACGTCATCTGCAATAAAGGTGCTGTCTGTATTAGCAAGTTGTAGTAGTGGGTAAAATATGGGGACTGGGTTGGCAGGAACCACAGCTGGGACTTGAACCTGTGACCCTCTGTTTCTGACTACACTGGTTTTGTGCACTGCACCACCTTGTTGTCACAGAGTCAATACATTCCTTGGTGATACCATGACTGTTCGTCAGACAGGGCCCGTCTGTTGCAGTACATGGCACCCACCTACACAGGGCTAGGCCACGGTCTGCTCTGGGCAGCTGCCACTGCCCCCTCCACCACCAGTATCCCTCAGCCACCATGCTGACATGCCCTTCTGCTGGTGGTGCTGGTGGTGCGCAGTCTCAGGCCATCCATTGTGCAGGTAGGCGGCTGCCTATGGTGCGGGTTCTGGGGTAGGGATGACTGCATAGACGTCCACGCTCCCCCCAGCCCCGCCTGCCAATGTTCCGTGCCCTTGGGGGTAGCTGTTGGGTACTATCCCCTGTGACACTGTGGGAAACACACTCGTGCCCATGTTGGGCCTTCAGCAGTTGCTGTTTGGCTGCTCTGCTGTTTTAGCATTCGTATGGGCCACCTAGGCATCGCCCTAGTCTGCACTGTGGCCCGGCTCCACCACAGCATGTGCCGCCTACTGCCCTCTGTATCCCTTTCTCCGGCATCTGTACAGTTGCCATTCCGACATGCCCGCCCTGATGTTGCGGGACATGTGCACGCCATAGGAACCCTGTCCGATGGTGGGGAAAACCCTGAGCAGCGCTATTTCACTGTGGGCGCCTTCACCTTGTATGGGGACGGAGTATAGACCCTTCCACGATTTATATCTTTTCTATGGTGCTTACTCGGGGGGGGGGGGGAGGGATTGATGTGTCTCATTGATACCACTATTGGCCAGCTTGGTTATGGTTTTTTTCCAGTTTGTTGGGGTCATTTTCAGTGTTTCAGTGCCCTTTTGTTCTGTGCACATGTATCACACTTATCACTTTTTTTTGGTTTCCCTGCCTGGGCTGTACATTGCTGACACTGAAATGGTTTCTCTCCCCTGTAATGTGCATTCAACGGCAGGTTTTCAATCGCGTTTAGATTCAGCTCTTCAGATCAGCGCGTTAGTTTGAAGGGAGCCTCTCCCCGCTCACTCTCCGCCCACTGACCCCTTCTCTCCGCCCTCTCTCCACCTTCTGCGGTGTTTTACCGCGTCGTGGAGCTTTACGATCGTTAATGTTGGATAATGCGCGTTATGTAACGTTACCGCAGTTTAGTAAACATACCCCTAAGTTGAATTTGAGGCCTCTTGTCTCTCCACAGAAACATGCTAAGCAGTCGCTCGAGGTGGCAGAGGTCATTCCACATCACCAGGAGGGGAAGCACCCACTGTTCCCTCTAAGCTGTGAGCATGTGCGCGCGCACACACCTCACCGAGCGAGCGCACATACTTTACAACATAGCGCACAAAAATTATGGTTCTGATTCTGATAGAAAACAACACAGATGTCTTAAAATTTAAAAGTTGTTATGTATTTACAGTTTTCACAAGTTCTACAATGTTTTCTAGTGCAATCAATGTGGTGTATATACTGTATTCTGATGTGTAGTCAAATTTTAAAGTATATAACTCTGAGTGTCGTTATGTGGCGCACAAAAATTTAACCTTCCTTCAAAAGCTGCACAGCTGATATTTTATGCGCACACAGCCTACAGAAAATTAGAGGGAACATTGCTTGGAGGGCAAGCGAGTAGCAGTAGTAGTCAAACAGGAAGACCCACGCAACAGGCTTACCCCACAATGTAAATAACAAGCAGTTTCCTGTATTGTTGTACCACCTATGTATATAGTTGACCTTGTCCATTATCAGGTGAACCACCAATGTATATAGTTAACCCGTTTATCCAAGTTCTACTTCCTGTTAAATGTAATGACCAGACATATGTAAATTGTCGGATGTTTCTGTTTAATGTAAACCGCGCTGATGGCTAATAGTGCGGTATATAGGAACTGTTAATAAATAAATAAATAAAATAAAAAATTTTTCACCGACTGTTAGCACCCTCAGCTGCCAATTCTTCTTGGTCCAGTGATTTTGTCGGTCTCGACTGTCCCATAGACACAGAAAACAAGGATATTTGGTATACCCAGCTTGTTGCCCGAGCAGCATGCACAAGACCTTCAAGTCCCCACACACTTGCCAACCATGGTCTTCATATTTAAGTTTACGAAGAACCAATTCCAAGTTCTCGTAGGTTTCCTTTAAGTGCACGGAATGACCTACAGGTATGGAAGCATAAAAACAGTTGTGGAGTAAAACTGCTTTGAGACTTCTTTTTGAAGAATCTATAAAAAGACGCCATTGCTCTGAATCATATTGGATTTTAAATTGACCCATCAGACCTTCGACATCGATGCAATAAACCAACTTGTCTTCCTGGGCGAAGTAAGGAACAAACTCCTTTTCAAGATGTCTGAACCATGAAGATGACACTCCTGGCAACAATAAATTCCTGCTTTTCAGCCTTGATCCGAGTAACTCAGCGGCATCTTTGGGAAGATTCAAGTCTCTTACCAAATCATTCATCTCCTCCTGAGAAAACAATTTTGGTCTTGTATCATCTTCAAAGTCAGAACTTGATTCGTCATCTGGTTCAGGTATGACTTCACCTTCATCGGAGCTAGGTATCTCTTCCAAGGTAGCAGGGGGCTTGGGTACTGGTATATCTGTGCCATGGGGGATGGGACGAATTGCCGAGTGAAGATTAGGGTATGAAATGGAATGCTTCCATTTGGAATTAAACTCTTTCACATCGCATGAACAAAAGTAACAGTCGTCACTATGGTTCTTTTGCTCTCGCCATACCATAGGAATCCCATAACGGAAAGATTTTTTCTTACCCTTGAACCAGTTTCGGAGGTCCTCAACACACCGTCTGCACACTTTATGAGGCACCCAGACTTTATCTTGATCTCCAATTTTTAGTCCAAAGTATGCAAAGTATACTTTTTTTCACAAAGTCTGTAATATTCTGCTGTTGCTTCAACACTGTATATTCACCACAGATGAAACAGAAACTGTCTGCCGAATTAATACACTTTCGCGGAGCCATAACATAACGGTTGAAGAATGACGAGCTAACACGAATTGCGATGAAAAAGTGTGAACAGCCTAGAACCAAGAACCTGATGATGATTCGTGCAGAAATGTGGCATGCAGGAGAGAGCAGCTCTGTGTCTGTACACGAGACGTCACAGTGCTGGCCACGCCCCCCTGCACTGACCGGAGCTGCTGCTATCTGCCCTGTGTCTCCCTCCCACTGGATTCTTCAGGAAAGATTAACCCCTCCTACCATTAGAAGCACGGATTTAAAACTTGCTTAGCTTATGTATATATTGCTGACCATCAGATTTACAGTGCTATATTTTTTTAAACTGCGCGGAAGAAAGGCCCGGCAATCTACTTCTGTATCTTGCCATGAAAACACAATGGATAGTTACAACAAAACAAATTGTGCTATGGTGCTGGAAGATGAGACCCCCAGGTCAGAAGGCACTCAACTAGCTACTGGGGAAGAGCTGAAGACTTTTCAGAGTAAAGCCAGCATTTATGATGTGGTTGGATCAAAGCCCTCGGGACGTCTGACTGCCGATGTAGCTGCTCATGAAATGAGAGTCAGAAGCTGTAAAGATGTCTTACACATTGGAACATGGAACGTACGAAGCATGAACCAAGGGAAGTTGGAGGTGGTCAAGAATGAAATGGAACGTGTACAACTTGATCTGTTGGGTGTCAGCGAACTGAAATGGACTGGCATGGGGCCAGATGATCACATGGTCTACTATGCTGGAAATGAAAGACAAAGAAGAAATGGTGTTGCATTTATAATAAAGAAGAAACTTGCAAGAACTGTAATGAAATACAATGCAGTCAGCGAATGCTTAATCTCTATTCATCTACGAGGATTGCCTATCAACACAACTATAATTCAAGTATATGCCCCAACAACAGCTGCTGAAGAGAATGAAATTGAAGAGTTCTATGAACAAGTACAAGCTGAAATTGACAGAACATGCAAACAGGATATCCTGATAGTCATGGGTGACTGGAACGCAAATGTTGGCAACAAAGAAGAAGGCAAAGTAGTTGGAAAATATGGACTTGGCAACAGAAATGAAGCTGGAGAAAGACCGACAGAATTCTGCAAGACCATTGATCTATTCATCTCAAACACCTTCTTCCAGCAACACAAGCGGCGACTGTACACATGGACTTCACCGAATGGATTATATAAAAATCAAATTGACTACATATGTGGAAGTCAACAATGGAAAAGCTCTGTAACATCAACAAAGACAAAACCTGGAGCTGACTGTGGTATAGATCATCAACTACTAGTATGCAAACTCAAGCTAAAGTTGAAAAAGAGCAAACCACTCATGAATGCAGCAAAATATGACCTTGAGAATATACCACTGGAATTTAAAGACTGCCTGCAAAATCGATTTGCTGCTTTAGATACAAATGACAGAGCTCCGGAAGAGTTATGGAATGACATCAAGAAGGTTGTGTTGGAAGAAAGCGAGACGCCTCTACAAAAGGTGAAAAAGCAAAAACGGCCAAAATGGATGACGGAAGAAACTCTGAAAATTGCCCAGAAACGCAGAGAAGCTAAAGCCAGAGGAGAAAGAAAGACAATCACGGAACTCAACAGAGATTTCCAACGTGCAGCAAGACAGGACAAGGAAAAGTACTACAATGACACTTGCA
Source organism: Ichthyophis bannanicus (assembly GCA_033557465.1). Taxonomy (NCBI): domain Eukaryota; kingdom Metazoa; phylum Chordata; class Amphibia; order Gymnophiona; family Ichthyophiidae; genus Ichthyophis; species Ichthyophis bannanicus. The sequence goes on from CM066034.1 coordinate 1,040,795,894, forward strand.
AGGAAATAGAAGCAGAAACTATTAGAGGAAGAACAAGATCGGCTTTCCTAAAGCTACGAGAGTTAAAGAAAAAGTTCCAGCCTCGAATTGGAATGTTACAAGATGCTCAAGGTTCTATGTTGAATGATGCTGAGAAGATCAAGAAAAGGTGGAAGGAATATACAGAGTTTTTATATGATAAAGATCAAGTGGACCAACAGCCGTTTCAACCTGTACCTTATGATCGGGAACCATTGGTAATGAAAGAAGAAGTTGAAGCAGCATTGAAAGCCTTATCAAAGAACAAAGCACCAGGCATTGATAGCATTCCCATAGAAGTATTGCAGCAATCTGATGCAGCTGTTACCGTACTCACAAGACTCTGCCAAGAAATATGGAAGACAACATCATGGCCAACTGACTGGAAAAGATCTGTGTTTATACCAATACTAAAGAAAGGTGATCCAACTGACTGTGGAAATTATCGCACAATCACTCTGATCCCACATGCCAGCAAGATTCTACTGAAGATTATTCAAAAGAGACTACAACCATACCTGGAACAAGAACTACCTGAAGTGCAAGCAGGGTTCAGGAAAGGGCGAGGAACGAGAGACATCATTGCGGATGTGAGATGGATCCTTGAAAAGACTAAAGAATACCAAAAGGATATCTATTTGTGCTTTATCGACTATAGCAAGGCTTTTGACTGTGTAAACCATGAGAAACTCTGGGCCACTTTAAGAAGCATGGGTATACCAGAACACCTGATCGTTCTCTTGTGCAATCTGTACATTGATCAAGAAGCAACAGTTCGAACGCAACAAGGAGAAACTGAATGGTTTAAAATAAGCAAAGGTGTAAGACAAGGCTGCATACATTCCCCCTACCTGTTTAATTCATATGCAGAACAAATCATCAGAGAAGCAGGATTGTATGAAGACAACAGAGGTGTGAAGATTGGTGGAAGAGTCATCAACAACCTTCGCTATGCTGATGATACCACATTACTGGCTGAAAGTGAAGATGATCTGAAACATTTGCCTCTCACAATCAAAGAACATAGTCTCAAAATGGGCCTGCACCTTAATGTAAAGAAGACAAAGATCATGACAACTGGCATAATCAACAGGTTCATCGTTGAAGGAGAAGAAATTGAAATTGTGAACAACTTTAACCTACTTGGATCAACTATCAATAAAGAAGCAACAAGCAGTCAAGAAATCAGACGACACATTGCTCTTGGCAGAATGGCTATGAAAGACCTAGATAAGATTCTCAAGAGCAGAGATGTCTCTCTCCATACAAAGATTCGACTTGTTCAAGCCATGGTATTTTCAATAACATCATATGGATGTGAAAGCTGGACAGTGAAAAAGATAGACAGGAAGAAAATTGATGCCTTTGAATTATGGTGCTGGCGGCGAATACTGTGTATACCATGGACTGCCCGAAGAACAAACCAGTCGGTACTAGAGGAGATCAAACCTAAGCTTTCTTTAGAAGCTCAGATGACAAGACTTTGACTTTCATACTTTGGACATCATGCGAAGAGAGAGATCATTAGAGAAAGACACTATGCTTGGCAAGATAGAAGGTCAACGCAAAAGAGGAAGGCCAGCAATGAGATGGGTCAATCCAATAACAGCAGCTACGGGTACCAGTCTCTCAACAATGAGCCGCCTGACTGAAGACCGAACACAATTTAGAATAGCTATCCAGAGGGTCGCCATGAGTCGACTCCGACTCAACGGCACTTAACAACAACAAACAATGAACAAACAAACCCCTTCCAAAGACAGGGAAGTTGTAAAACTATAGGGCATAACATGAAGCTGGAAGGCGGTAAACTGAAAGGCAATGTCAGGAAATACTTTTTCACTGAAAGGGTGGTGGATGCTTGGAATGCCCTCCTGATGGATGTGGTGGGGGCAAACACAGTGACAGAATTCAAAATGGCATGGGACAGACACAGTGGATCCCTTTACAGCAACAGGATAAAATCAAAATAAACATAACTTAACAACATTTTTTTTTACATAACTCGGACAAACCCTTTAAGTTTTTTTTGGCATTTTATATCTCAAATGCACTTATGTGAATTAATTAATGGTAATTTAAATTAATTAATAGTAATTTTAAAAAATTAGATAAATTTGAAGACAATTTTGCATGTTGTGGCAAATCATGATGTCTAGGAGTTTTTTCAATATTTTATTTGTTTTCAGCACACCAAAATACATGGAAATTGGATGAAAATAATCAAACAGCTTTTTAGTCGCAGACCTGTGTTATCCATGATGACATCTAAATTTTTTTCCTGGGTGGTGGTTCCTAATCTGGAACCTTGCACCGTGTAACCATAGTTTGGGTTGTTCTTTCCTAGGTGCATCACTTTGCACTTGTCCACATTAGATGTCATCTGCCATTGGACGCCCAGTCTCCCAATTTATCAAGGTCCTCTTGCAATTTTTCATCATCATGTTTTAACAACTTTGAATAATTTTTTGTCATCTGCAAATTTGATCGCTTCACTTGTTATTTCCATTTCTAGGTCATCTATAAATATGTTAAAAAGCAGTGGGCCAGCACAGATCCCTGGGGTACTCCACTATTCACCTTTCTCTATTGAGAAAATTGGCAATTTAGCCCTACTCTCTGTTTTCCATCTTTTAACCAGTTACTGATCCACAATAGTACATTGCTTCCTATCCCATGACTTTTTAATTTCTCCAAGAGTCTCTCATGAGAGACTTTATCAAAGGTTTTCTGAGAATCGAGATACACTATATCAACTGGTTCACCTTTATCTACCTGTTTATTTGCACCTTCAAAAAAATATAAGAGATTGGTGAGACAAGACTTTCCTTGGCTAAATCCATGTTGACTTTCTGCCATTAAAGCTTGACTATCTACATGTTCAACAATTTTGTTTTTGCCCATACTGATGTCAGACTCACTAGTCTTTCCTGGATTACCTGTGGAACCCTTGTTAGAAATTAGCGTTAAATTGGCCACTCTCCAGATGATTTTAATGATAGATTACAGATTACTAATAGAAGTTCTACAGTTTCATGTTTCACCATAGATTTCCTTTATGTACTCACCCTAGTTATTAAGTCAAATTTGATCATATAATGATAATTAATGCCAGTTGTCCCATCACAGTTAGCTTTTGCACCAAATTCTGTGTTCCATAAAGGACTAAGGGGCTTGTTTACAAAGCCGCGGTAGCGGTTTGCGATCGTAATCGGAGCCGCGGCCCCATTGATTTCAATGGGGCTGCGGCTGCGATCGCGATCGCGAACCACTACCGCGGCTTTGTAAACAAGCCCCTAAGTCTAAAACAGCTCCTTCGCTAATCGGTTCCCAAACCAGCTGCTCTATGAAGCAGTCTTATTTCATCTGGGAAATTGACCTCCCTGGCATTTCCTGATTTGACATTTATCCAATCAATATTGGCATAACTAAAATCACCCATTATTACTGTGTTGTTGGTTTTGTATGCTTTCCTAATTTCTGATAAAATTCATCTGTCTGCTCATTCTGTATTGATAGATGGTAGCAAACCTTTACCACTGTTTTCTTCTCCTTCACACTTGGAATTTCTGTTCGCAAGGATTCAATGGTACACTTTGTTTTCTGCAGAATTTTAATTCTATTTGACTTAATGCTCTTAAGCATATAGCTCCACACCTCCACCAAATTGATCTATCCTATCATTGCAATGTAATTTGTCCCCAGGTATCACAGTGTCCCATTGGTTGTCCCCAGGTATCACAGCGTCCCATTGGTTGTCCTATTTCCACCAGGTCTTCATTTCGTACTATATATTCTGGTGCTTCCCTTCCATCCTTTAGGCTTCTAGCATTTGTAAAGAGACATTTCAGTATATGTTTATTTGAATTTATAACCTTCATAGCAGTTGGCAGGGATAATTTGCAATCTTTCTTTAAAGGCACTGCAATGCAATTTGTGCCTTCAAGTCAGTGCTGAGTTCTGGTGACCCAGCAGCTCCTGGGCTTTCTTGGCAGTGTGACTGGAAGTAGATTGCCAGGCTTTTCTTCTGAGACAATGGAGGGTTAAGTGATTTGCCCAAGGCCACAAGAAGTAATAGTGGGAATTGAACCCTGGTCTCTTATTTAGCAAGTTAGTGTGCTAACCACTAGGCTACTCCTCCACTCCTCTTTAAAGGCACCTGGACTATTATAACCTATATTGCAACCTCACTATTGGGATGCTCTAAATTCCCTGCTATGATGGTACCCTTTAAAGAACCTTACTCAGAACTGTTGGCTTTACCCTAAGTTATAGTTTAAAAGCTGCTCTATCTCAAGGCTTACAGGCTTTGGAGCATTCTTTTTCATCTCAGTTTGGGGCTCTCCAAGCCGCCGTAGCCTCAATGATTCAAGCTACTGATCATCAGAAGCAGGAGGTGGCTAGTTTATCCTCAAAGATGACCCAGTTGGAAGTTGTGGCTCTTTCAGGTACTCTTTCTAAAGATTTGACTGCTATCCATGGGAAGATTGAAATGTTGGAAAATTCTGTTCGCAAGAGGAATATGCTCGAGGCCGCGGGCCGGGTCCCGCGGCCGTCAGTAACCTGGGCCCGGGCCCGGCCTCGGCCTCCAGCGTGCTGGGTTGCTGGGGGGGGGGGGGGGGGGGAGGGTTGAGAGGGAACGGCGAGCGCGGCTTTTGAAATCGCTCCGTCATAACGTCGGAGCGATTTCATTGGCCGGCGGTCGGCGGGGGGGCAGTGCTGTGCCGGCGAGGAGCCGCGTGGCCTTCCTTGTCTGGCCGCGGCTCCTCGGGAATCCGGACGTGTTTTTTACGGCGGCGAGGGTCCGGGGAGTTGGGTGCGTGGGGGGGGGGATTTTTGGGCGCGGGGTCGGCGATTACGGTGGGGGGAGTGCTGCGGGAGAGGGGGCTGTTTCACAACAACAAAAAAAAATAAATAAAATAATATAAAAGACCACTACACTAACCTACATTAAACTTACTGCCAGCAGCAAGCTAAAGCCGGTAAGGGTACCAGTGGGGGGGTGGCGCAGGGTAGGGCAGCCCTATCATGGCTGGCTCCAGCAGAGCCAGGAGGTCGTCGGGGGCTCGGGCAGGGGGTACTCCGCGGGGATCCCGCGGGGCGGGGGCGGCGCCAGGAGCGGGTCGCGGAGCAGTGCGGGGGGGCAGTCGGAAGGCGGCTAAGCGGCAGGGTGGGGCCGGGAAGCGGGGGGCTTCCCCTGCATCTGCAGGTGGTATTCATGCTACTGGGGAGGTGGGGAGCCCCCTGGGGGTGGGCGCAGGCCCGGGTATGGAGGAGGTTGCTGGCCTGTCGGGGGGGAGGGGGGCGGTAGGGGGGGTGGTTGCGGCGAGCTTGGCTCACGGGGGTGTCGGGGATGGAGTGGAGGGTACAGGAGGGGGGGGGCCTGGGTGGGGGCAGGCAGTAGCTGGGGCTTCTGGGCCCCCCTCTATGGGTTGGGGGGGCCGCTTTGCAAGGGGGAGGGTGGTCGGCTTGGTCCCCGGTATCTGGGCAAGCTCCGGCCTGGGGGCGGGATGGGGGGGGAACCATTGGGGCGCCGGGCTTCCGGCGGTTGGGCAACCCCCCTGGGGGGCGGCAGACTGGGCGGCTGGGGGGTTAGGATCCTCTGGCGGGGCGCAGGGTCGGGGTGTTGGGTGGGGGATGGGGCCGTATGGGTGGGCGCCTCCGGGGCCGGGCTTTCCGCCTTCCCCGGGTGTGGGCTCCACGTGTGTTGGCTCTCCTCTCTCGTTGCAGGTGTCGGGGTCTGCTCCGGTTCTTCCGAGTGGGTCCGCAGCGGCGGCTGTCGGAACCTCGGTGATGTCTGCGACCGCTGGCCAGCCGGGCCAGTCTTCGGTGGAGCAGACGGAGTCCACTTCGGAGGCGCAGGTGACGGCGGCGCAGTTGACAGCAGGTGAGTGCTCGGGGGTTGCGGTGGGGGGCGGTGGGGTGGTGGTGGGGCCAAGCGAGTGTGCTCCGCCGGCACGAAAAGCCAAGGCGAAGCGGAAGCACCGACGGCATCGGCGGAGGAGCGCGTCGTCGTCCTCTTCGTCGTCCGGGTCCTCAGCCTCTTCCTCGGCTGACTCCATGGTTGTCCCGCAGGTGGGGGCGGGGTGCGAGGGGGCGGGGTCCGCGGTGGTCCGTTGCGCGGAATTGTGGGAGAGTGTTCCGCGCAAGTTGCGGAGGCGGATCGTAAAGCGGCGTTACCTGGATATTTTCCGGTTGTTGGAGGGGAGAAAACGTTCAGGGGAGAGCCGCAAGAAGCGTAAAGAGGACGAGAAAGCGGGGAGGGTACGGAAGGTGTCCCGGAACACGTTGAATTGGACGCGGGCTTTTTTGCGGCTGGCGAGTGTATGGGGCCATGGGGACCCGAGTTGTTACGGCGAGCTTCTGGCTTATGCTGATGCCATCTTGTCGGCTTCTCAGGCGCACGACGGTTGGGCCTGGCTCAACTATGATGAGGAGTTCCGCGACAGGATGGAGGAGAACAGGCAGTTGACGTGGGGAATGAAGGATATCAACCTTTGGCTCACGCAAATGTCGGCGAAAAGGGGCGGCGTGGGGGGGGTACGGGTCCGGGTAAGGCGGGGGGTACGGCGGCTCCGCTCGGCCAGCGGCCCTTTCGGTCAGCGGGCCCGGGGCCCGAGACGAGCAGAACGGGGGCGAGCGGTCCTGGCGGTGACCTGTGCTGGCGCTTCAATAAAACGTCCTGCCCCTTCCCGGACTGTAAGTTCCGGCACGCCTGTTCGCTTTGCGGCGCCGGTCACTCGGCCGTCAAGTGCAGCCGCCGAGCGGTGCCTGGGACGGCGGCGGCCAGTAAGTGACGGGAATGCGGAGGGGCTAGCGCCTACCCCCATTAAGAGGCGGGCGCTGCAGCCGTGGCTAGAGCTTTATGCGGCTACCAGACATGGCAAGGCGGGGTCGATGTTATGGGCGGGGTTTTCCGAGGGCTTTCGTATCCCAGTGCGGGGGGCGGTTCGGGGGTTGGAACGGGGGAATGCGGTATCGGTGAGGCGGATGGGGGAGGTGGCCCGGGGAAAGATTGCGGCAGAGCGTGCTCTAGGCAGGGTGGCTGGGCCGTTTGAACGGCCCCCCTTCTCGCCTTTTGTCGTATCGCCGCTGGGGGTCATCCCGAAGAAGGAGCCGGGGCGGTATCGGCTGATCCATAATCTTTCTTGCCCCCTCGGTGCTTCGGTGAACGACCATATCCCGCGTGAGCTTTGCTCGGTGCGATATGCGTCCTTTGATGAGGCATTGGAGCTGGTGCGACAATGTGGAAAAGGGGCCCTGTTGGCGAAGGTGGACATTGAGTCAGCCTTTCGTCTCCTGCCGGTGCACCCGTCCGCTTTCCCCTTGCTCGGATTTCGTTTTGACAATCAGTACTACTATGACAAATGCATGCCCATGGGCTGTGCGAATTCGTGTGCCTACTTTGAAGCCTTTAGCTCTTTCTTGCACTGGGTGCTGGTGCGGATGTCTGGGCGGCGGACTATAGTGCATTATCTTGATGACTTCTTGTTTGTCGGGCCGGCCCAGTCCGACGTGTGCGGATCTTTGCTGGGGCTTTTCCATGGCTTGGCGGCTGATTTTGGCATCCCGTTGGCAGAGGGTAAGATGGTCGGACCGGTGACTCGTATCTCCTTCCTGGCGATAGAGATTGATTCGATTGAGTTTGTGGTCCGGTTGCCTGTGGATAAGGTAGAGCGGCTGCGGCTCTTGGTGGCGGCGGTCGGTTCCGCTGCAAAGGTGACTTTGACAGAGCTTCAAAGTTTAGTTGGTCACCTGAATTTTGCATGTCGGGTCATTGCTATGGGGCAGCCCTTTGCGCGAAGATTATCTTTGGCGATGGCCGGGGTCAGATGTGGGCATCATCGCATCCGAGTCACTGCGGGGATGCGAGCCGATCTGCGCGTTTGGGATGCGTTTCTGGCGGACTACAATGGTTGCTCGTTGTTACAGTCCGGGGAGATTTCCAACCGGGAGCTGGAATTGTTTTCAGATGCAGCCGGTGGTTCAGGCATGGGCTTGTATTTCCAGGGCGCGTGGTGTGCTGTGCCTTGGCCCGCATCGTGGCTTTCGGGTGGTTTGACGCGCAACGTGACGTTCCTCGAATTATTTCCGATCGTGGTGGCCTTATGGCTGTGGCCGGAGAGGTTACGGGACAGGCGGGTTGTTTTCTGGTGTGATAATGCTGCAGTGGTGCAAGTCATTAATCGCCATTCTCCCAAGTGTCCACGGGTCGCAGCGTTGATGCGGGTGTTTGTGCTGGCTTGTCTTCGTCTTAATATCACGGCTCGGGCTCGTCATGTGCCGGGCGTTCAGAATGGGATTGCTGATGCTTTGTCTCGTTTCCAGTGGGAGCGGTTTCGGGAATTGGCACCGGGGGCGGACGGGACCGCGGCGGTGGTGCCGGAGCACCTTTGGCAGCTTGGGACGCCGGAATGATCTCGTTGCTGCGTTCTTCCCTGGCTCCAGGTACGTGGAAAGACTATTTGCGGGGGTATGCACGGGTTCGTGAGTTTCTGTGGGGAAGGGGCTGGAGGGGTGGCAGCGTCGGGGACCTTTTGGCAGGGTCTTTCATAGTCTGGGCGAAGGAGTCTGGTTGGTCCCGGTCAGCGGCACGGGCAGCTCTGGTCGGTTTCTCCTTCTTTTGCAGGGTGGCGGGTTGGGGCAATCCGGGCACTTCGTACGTAGTGAAGCGGCTCTTGGCCGGTTGGGCTCGAGTGCAGCCCCCTGCATCGGATTGGCGTCGTCCCGTGTCGCATGACTTGCTGCTGCGTATTTGGGGTGTCTTGCCCGAGGTTGCGGCTTCCGCGTTGGAGGCCGTCCTGTTCCGGGCGTTGTTTGTCACAGCATTCTTTGGGGCCTTTAGAGTTAGCGAACTGGTCCCCCAGGCGGCGGGCGGGGGGGTCGGGGAGGGTTGCAGGAGCACCAGGTGGACCTGCAGGGGCAGTTGGTTCGGATATTTCTGGATCGCTCGAAAACTGACCCGCAGGGGCGGGGGCGGTGGGTGCTGTTGCGGGCCATCCCTGGTCTGGAATCTTGTCCGGTGCAGAACTTGTTGAGGTACCGGCGTCAGCGTCGGGTGGGGGCTGGCTGTTTCTTTTGTCATGAGGACGGTTCGGCCGTCACCCAGTTTCAATTCACTGCGGTCTTCCGCCTGGCCTTGAGGCGGTTGGGCGTCGACGAGCGCGGGTACGCTTCTCATTCCTTTCGGATTGGTGCGGCGACCAGTGCTGCGGCCGCGGGCCTCGGGGGTGAGGTGATTCAACGCATCGGGCGTTGGAGCTCCAGGGCTTACACGGGTTATGTGCGCCCAGAACAGTTGTGAACTGCATGGGCGTCGGGGGGGGGGGGGTGTGGGGGGGGGATTAATGCTGTGTTTCTTTTTCAGGTGTTCAGGCAAGCGTGCCGACCGGGAGTGCTGCACGGGGCCCGCCAGGCGTATGGTGGCTTCTGGGACATTCCTTCGTCTATTGGGCGGAACGCAGAGCATCCACTCGTCCGCTGGGTCTACACCTGGGCTTGGAGGCCTGTAATTTCCGGCTGGTGTGGCTCGGCCAGCGGGGCATGCGTTGGTGGCAGCTACTTCCAGTGGTTCGAGAGCACGCGGAGAGGCGGCGGCTGCCGTTGGGACTTCTGATACACCTAGGAGGCAATGATCTTTCCGGTTGGACGTGCCGGCAACTTATTCGTGCTGTACAACGGGATCTGCGGGCGCTGCAGGAGCAGTGGCCGGACTTGGTGATTGTGTGGTCGGACATCATCTCGCGGCCGGCCTGCTTGTCGCAGCGGAGGTGGTCGAGAGGGCTAGCCAAGATCAACAGGCAGATCGGCCGGTGGTTGCAGCAGGCTGGCGGGTGGCAGGTCCAGCACCCTTGGGCGGACCCCCGGTGCGCTGGACTGTATCGTACCGACGGGGTACACTTGTCCCCGGTTGGCCAGGACTTATTGCTCAATGATTGGCAAGAAGCTTTGGAACTGATTGGTCGCAGCTTTATGGGGGGGGCGGTGCGAGGATAGTTTATACCTCGCACCGGTGGCGGGGTACAGAGTCTGCGCTCGCAGGAGCGGCGCAGGCTTGACCTGGTTATGAGCAGTGGGGGGCGAAATGCTCCTTGGGGGTGGGGCGAGACAGCCCGGTTGGGGGTCTCGACCCGGTAGTGGGGGGGTGGGAGCCGGCCTTTGCTACTAGGATGGCGAGGCAGGCGGCGGGGTTTGGGGGGGAGGAGGATGCTCCGCCTTGCTACTAAGATGGCGGGTGGGGGGGCATCCTCCGGTAAAGGGGTGCGGGGCTGGGTTATGTTTAATTGTTATTCAGGCCCTTTGGGCGGTTTACAAGTTGTAAATAAAGCTGCGACCAAAAAAAATGTTTGTACCAAATACAGTTGTTTGTGATTTTGTTGGGGGGGGGGGGTGAGGTACTCGGGGGGCTGTGTATTGATGTGGTCGGAGGCGAGGAGGGCTTCCGGGTTACCAGAGTTATTGCGCTTGTTGAATTTTCCTTGGGTTCCTGCTGTTTCGCCGAAGGATTTGTTCAACTCTTATGCTACTTCTATTTTGAAACTTCCGCTGGAGTCAGCCCCTCCTTTGGCTAGGATTTTTTATTTGCCAACTGCCAAGAGTAGGGACATGGAGTTTCCTCTCCTGCACATTCTCCTTTGATGGACTCTTTGGATTTGACTGGGTTCCTAGAGACTACAGATCCGGGTTTTATCCCGAGGGCCACTATGCTTCTGACTTTGGCTTTAGAGCCTAATTGAGATTTCCTTTTGAAATTGTACTTTAAGGCTAGGAATGAGTCCTTTATGGGGGGATAATAAGGATGTTCCCAGATGTCTCTAAAGCCATTCAAAAACGTAGGCAGCAGTTTCTTTTGCTGCGACCTCGGATTCTGCAGTTGGGTGGGTTATTTTTTCTACGCTACCCCTGTAGATGCTTAATTAAATATCAGGGTGTTAGTTACACCTTTTTTGAGCCGGCACACTTAACTCAGTTTGTTGCTAGTAAAGATGTGACTCCATTGTAGTAGTTTGGGCTACTCTACCTACCCCCCTCGTGTGTTTGTTGGGGGGGGGGGGATTTAGGTCTGTGTATAGTATAATTTCTGCACTAGTTTTGTGTCTATTTCCTTTACTAGTTCCTTTGATTTTGTCTTGCCCTTTATTCATTTTGTGGGCTAGTGAATCTTGGTTTCCTTATGATTGAGAAGTTATCCCTTTATTCCTTGTTTTTTCTTTTCTTCTCTATTTGTATTCTTTTCTGTCACAAGTATGTATCTTGTGTAAAATTGAAAATGCATAAATAAATAAAATACAATTTAAAAAAAAAGCTGCTCTCTGTCTCTTTTTTAATTGTTAGCATCTGCAACCTGGTATCAGCTCAATTAAGGTGAAGTCTATCTTTGTGGAATAGGCTCCTACTTCCCCAGAATGAAGCCCAGTTCTTAACAAATCCTAAAACCTTCCTACACCATCGTTTCATCCCTGCATTGAGACCCTGTAGTTTTGCCTGTCTCCTGTGTCCTGCATGTGGAACAGGAAGCATTTCTAGAATGCTATACCTCAATGTCCTGGATTTCAACTAAATCGAAGGCAGAACTTAAATCAAGGGCCACTATCAATGCAAACTTGTCATCATCTAGACTAATGGTGATCTCATTTGACAGAGATAAACCCCAATCCCAAACCGCAGCTATATGAGTCCAATAACCTACAGCGAATTTAGATCTAAATGTATTGTACTAGGAATGTAAATAGTTTCCCCCAAGCTTACCTCCATGTTAAATCCCTGTTCTATGTAGACGATGGCCTAATTTAATTGACCAAGTGTTGTATTGTTTCAATGTAAACCGCACTGATGACAAAGAGCACGGTATATAAGAAATGTTAAATAAATAAATAAATAATAAGGCTGATTCAGCTGTCTCAGATGAAAGGCACTGATCTTATCTAGAAAGGCAATCAATTGAAGGGAAATTGCTTTTTCTAATATCTTTGAAAGAAACAGGAGATTTGAAACAGGCTGATAATGCACATGATTTGATTCATCTACATGAGACTTATTTAATAGAGGTTGCATGTGAGCATCCTTCCAGAAGGTGTGATCACTCCATTGATCAAACACGTATTTCACCGTAAAGTCAATATACGGTACTTGGCTATAGCTGACTGAGGACTTTTCACCAAAAATTAGGGACAGGGTCATGTGCAGCAAGAAGAATTGAGAGACATTAAGATGATGTTAAGACCGATTATACTGATTTTGATTGTGGGCCCTAACTGGCTATGAAAATGAGCAATGTCTGTAACCTCTGCAGGTCTTGTAGAGTCCCTGCTATTCTCCCAGATTAAGATGGATTCTGGGTTCAGAGTGGCAGAACAATTAATCATTGAGGGAACTATTCATTTTTACTTAGTCCTTAACGACTATGGAAAATGTTAGTCTTCGTTTGAGTGCCCTGAGTCCTCACCGATAGCTGCTTCTGTGCTTCCCGCAATGGCTCCTACTTTCGTTTCTTGAGGCTCCTTAGAGGAGTGGCCTTTTCGGTTGCTAACCCCACAATATTTGCGGCTTCATATAACAACTTCAGTGCTTGACTCTCTGATATTGTTTTTTTTTTTTTTGAGGACATAGCTACAGGCCTTGCATCCATATATTGTTGATGTGGTCAATTCTTCACTTTCCCTGGGGGTTCTCCCAAAGGTTTGGAAAAGAGCCACTGTTAAGCAATTTGAAAAAGGGTCCTGTGGCTTTGAATTTGCCTGAGAGCTACATACCAGTGTCTTGTATGTTTCTTTTGTTGGTGAAGATTGTGAAGAGGATAGTTTTTAACCAGTTCAGGGATTTTGTTGAAGACAGACATCTACTGCATCAGCGGAAGTCAGGCTTCAGGCTTCATCATAGCATGGAGATGTGCTTGACCTTTATACACAGTGAGACTCAGGTTTCTCTGGATTCTAGTTATGTAGTGCTTCTTGTATCACTGGACTTATATTCAGCATTTGACCTTGTGGATCATGATTTGTTGCTTGCTGAGTTGGCACACATTGATTTGGGTCATATTGTACTTAGTTGGTTTTCTTCTTTTTTGTCAGATCATACATTTACAGTAGAATGTGACAGAAGACTTAGTTCAGTTTGGAGTATTTCTTGCGGGGTTCCTCAGGGGTCGATTCTTTTGCCTCTGTTTAATGTTTTTTTTGGACTCCTTTGGTGTTTTTAGTTCAATCCTTTGGTATCTCAGGTCATTGTTTTTCTGATGACATTCAACTTATCTCTTGTATTGATCCTCACTCTTTAGATATGCAGCCTCTGAATCACCGTCTGGAGGCAGTTTCACAGTGACTTAAGTTTCAACATCTAAAATTGAACTTAGATAAGTGTAAGGCCAGGTGGATCTCTGGTAGGTCGGATCCGCTTTAATTAGCACTGATTTTGGAAGGTTTAATGTTAGCGCTAACCTCTTCGTTGAGGATCTTAGGATGCATTTTTGATTTACTATTTTCTTTTACTCTTCAAATTTTGGGTACATTTAAAAAGTGGTTTTCTGTTCTTCAGACAATTAAAGCTCTTCGGAAATTTTCTTTATAGGAGCTGTCCTTTATATTCTTTAAAACGTTTGCAACAGGTGCAGAATAGAAACATAGAAACATGATGGCAGAAAAAGGCCATATGGCCTATCTAGTCTGCCCTTCCATACCAAATACTAACGTCCCTTCTTTTCATTTAGACAGTTTCTGTGTTTGTCGCGATTAAGCTGCCTAGGACCATGTCACTCCTTTTCTTTGGGCTCATCATTGGTTACCTATAGCATTCCCTATTAAATTTAAAGTTTATGGTTTATTTAATTTGCTTGACCATCTTCAATAAAAACATAGCAGAGCGGTTTACATTTTTAAAAATAAAGTAAAAACATCAATTGGACAGGAACTACAAAGGTAGGATAGGACAGATACTCAGTCATACTCATTAAAATAAAGTACTTTTGCTAACCCATAAAGTCTTTTTTTCTGGCTTTCCACGTTACCTCTCCGAGCTACTTATTCCCTACATGCCAAAGCAATCTTTGCGTTCCCAGTTTCACAATCCATTAGTAGTACCAGATCTTAGTTGTGCTAAATGGGAATGTACACATTTGTCAGTGCTTTTTTTTCTTGCTCCGACATTGTGGAATTTATTCCATTATACATAGGTCAAGATACTGCACTGAAGTCTTTTCAAAAGAGTCTCAAAGCTTATTATTTTGAACAGGTTTTTGGTGATTTTTGAGAGGTAAAAAAGGTCCATAGCCTGACTGCACTACACAGTTTTTTGTTTTGTTTTTTATGTATTTGGATGGCAAATTGAATTTATTTATATTATACAATGTTTGTTTTTATTTGTATTGTAAACTGTTTTGTTTGTATTTCACTAAAAGGCAGTATATCACATGTTAAATAAATTAAACTAAACTACTTTTTCAGAGAAATATCAGGCCAGAGAGTTGAAGGATAAACTATTAGCCAAATTATCATCTGGATGGCCAGACACTGGTTATATTCCCTAATTCATTGAAAAGGTGCTTAGAATGAGAGCCTTCAAGATTAATTATTCTGGAATAATCTTTTAGCTCGTTGGACTGCTAGCTTATATTAGGAAAGCCTATCTTTACCAATTGCTCAATGAGTAGCTGAGTGAGCATTGCTCTGCTCTTCTGATATATCTTTACTGTAGGTGGATGCCAGCATGGTACCAGGGAAAGCAAACTGCTGAGACTTGCTGTAGAGGAGCTGTTTCATCAAAGGTCTTAGACAAAGCATCATTCCAGCGATTAATCTGTTCTTCTACAGACAAAAAGAAGAATGGTTCCATCCTTTGTTGGAAAAATGCGACTAAACTAGTTGGGCCCAATTTTTGAAAGACATTTACAAGGTTTACAGCCCAGTAAACCCTTCTATGGCACTTACACAGTTAGCGCCGTTGAAATCCCCTTCTAACTGCCCCATGCACACCGATGCTATCCAGTTAGCCTGGTTAGTTTCAACAGCTTCCTGTGTGTGGTTATCCCCAGATATTTAATGCCGTCGCTGCAGCATTGAATATATTATTTAGAGGACAGCGGGGAAGGGCTATATGCCTTCTAAAATGCAGCTGACTCAATATCGAGCCCGTCATGTCCACATTTAATAGCTTACATAGAAACACGCGGCAGAAAAAGACCATATGCCCTACTACTACAGTCCCTGTGACTTCTTATGAGTGGATTCTGTTCTTCAATTAATATTAATATAATCCTAGACCAAATAATAATCTATCCAAGAAAACAGCTTAGTAGATAACCAGTGCTATGCTAGTGAAAATCACCATTACTAAAAATGAAGTTTGTGAATGGCCACTTATACAGTATATATACATATTTATTTATCATTTCTTATATACTGCCTTTCATGATATCAAGGTGGTTTACATTGAACAAACTGAAATTATATTGAACAGGGCATTATAACTTGGAGATAACTATTTTACAAGGAACATGGGCAATGAAGGGTTAAGTGACTTGCCCAAGACCATAAGGAGCATCTGTGGGACTAGAAACCCCAGTCCTTCCGACCCAAGGTTGCAGTCCTCTAGTGGGATTTGAACTCTAGACTTTCTGGCCTGAGGTAACTTGCCCTAACCACTAGGCCACTCCTCCCATATATATATGCACAAGGATGGAGCATGTAAATTATAAAATACTATGATTTGTGTGTGTTCCTTATAAATCTAGGCGTGGGCATTTACATCAGTCTTAGGGCTGGTATATGTGATCATAGTCCTTAGTGTTCATATAGAGCTTTTTCCTCCTTATCCATTCAATGGCCTTCCTTCATCCTCCCTACTCCAGCTTACCAAATCCAATGAGGCCCAGAATCTCCCCTCGGATGCGAGCAGCTCCCGAAGCCACCTCACGGATATGCTCCACATTCTGTATACGGTTGCCTTCCCGTAGCAGCTGATAGAGCCATGTATTGCGTCTATAAAGGTTGAGGATATGACAAATGGTGGAGTCTGCAGTCTCTTCCACAGTGGCGGAGGGAATGTTACACACAGCAATGCCTGCAGAACAAGGTGTAAAAAGCACTCTAGCATCAACAGCTCCACAAACCCACAGAAACTTGCTCTAAGATCCTTAAAAAGTATATATCACTATTGACATGAATATGGAGTTGTGAGTAGGTTTGGGTGGGAAGTGAGTAGCTGATGAGTGAGGGGTAGGGTTGCAATGGATGAATGTGTAGGGATATGGAGCAAGAACAGGGAGGTTGTGTGGGTGTTTGTAGTGGGGGAATTGGGCATTGGGGTAGTATTCTCTGAAATGCTTCCCGTTCCACGTGCAGGACCACAAAAGGCAGGCAGAGCTTAGGAGTCTCAATGTGTGGATAAGACGATGGTGCCAAGAAGAGGGTTTTGGATTTATTAGGAACTGGGCAACATTCTTGGGAAAGGAGGGGCTCTCCCGAAGGGATGGGCTCCACTTTAACTGGGATGGAACCAGGCTGCTGACATTCACCTTTAAAAAGGAGAGAGAGCAGCTTATAAACTAGATAGGAGGGTAAAACTGACAGTGGCCCAGGAGCACATGGTTTGGAAGAATGTATCCTTGAAGGATACTAGCAAAACAGGAAAGTTAAGGCATCCCGACAGAGAGGTTCTAACAAAGAGAGCTATGTCCCTTGCTGCTCCTGCCCTATGGAACGCTCTCACAGATCGCCTAAGAGACTCTTCAGACATCAAAGACTTTCGAAAGATGCTGAAAACCACACTCTATATCGAGCACTTCAGAAACATCACATAATTTCAACCATAGGAAACAGCTCAACTGCTCCTCAACTTCTCCCCCTCCTCTTCCCCCTCCCCCGGCATCTGATCAATCCACTTTGAATCTGCCCCGCTTCTCCATCTTCCTTCCCGTTAACCCCCTCCAGTCCTTTGATTCCTCTAAGTAGCATCTTCCCTTATGGTTTCTCCACCCTATCTTCGTTATCCTTCTTGAGTTTCTGTCTGGTCTGTGTCTGGCGCTCTTATTGTATTTGTTTTATGCTGTCCTTTCTCCCTCTTTCCTATATAATATGGCATTCCTTTTTCTACAGCTCAGTGGCGTGGAACTTTTATTGTACACCGCTCTAATGTTTCGACAAGAGCGGTCTATCAAATGGCAAAATAAAGATAAAGATAAAGATAAATACACTGTATATAGTAGCTCTCTGTGCAATTAGATATTTTGTGCATGATTCATATTGCAATAACCCCTTCTAACTTCAGTGTTATAAGATCCTTTGCAAGTTCTCTCTGCATGCACCCCTTCCCTCGTTCTATGTAACCCTTTCTAGTTGTATTGTAAACTGCTTTAATTTAAGGATAAAGTGGTATAAAAATCAGTTTAAATAAATAAATAAAAATAAAAGTAACCCAGATGTCCTTCAGCACAGAGCCGAAAGATTTATTTTATTTATTTATTTAGTATACATTTGTATACCGCTACTTCCAGCGATCAGCAGCGGTTTGATTACAGATTGGAAATTGTCAAATCATCAAATTTTGGGGCATAAACACATTGATTTGACAGGAAAGCACGGCACACAGTAATAAGATCATAAGGAGGTTCAGAATTTACATATGTACATTTTTTACATAATTTTTATATAACAGGATATATGTTCCAAATTCACCTATCAACTGATAACAAAACATGATACCAGAAAAAAAACACATGGCCTATCTATTCTGTCCTTCCATATCAACCACTACAACAGTCCCCTTTTTTCCTTTAGAGATCCTCTGTGTTTGTCCCATGCTTTTTTGAATTCAGATGCTGTCCTCATCTCTACCACCTCTACTGGGAGACTATTCCACGGATCCACTACTCTTTCTGTAAAGAAATATTTACACATATCACTCCTGAATTTATCCCCTTTCACCCTCATCCCATGTCCCCTCATAGCGGAGCTTGCTTTTAATTGAAAGAGGCTTTCCTCCTGTGCATTTATGTCACGGAGGTATAAGAACATAAGATATGCCATACTGGGTCAGACCAAGGTCCATCAAGCCCAGTATCCTGTTTCCTACAGTGGCCAATCTAGGTCATACGTACCTAGCAGTATCCCCAAAAGGCACAGCTTCCACAATGCTTGTATTGGGTCAAGCATTGATATCCTGGGTCCCTTTTTAATAATGGTTTATGGACCTTTCCTCCAGGAACTTGTCCAAACCTTTTTTAAACCCAGTTACATTAACAGCTCTTACTACATCCTCCGGTAACAAATTCCAGAGTTTGATTACACGTTGAGTGAAAAAATATTTTCTCTTATTTGTCTTAAATAGTTTACCCTGTAGCTTCATTACATGTCCCCTAGTCTTTCTATATTCTGATAGCGTAAACAACCGATCTACGTTTACCCGTTCCACTCCATTCATTAATTTATAGACCTCTATCAAATCTCCCCTCAGCCGTCTCTTTTCCAGGTTGACGAGCCCTAACCTTTGTAGCCTCTCTTCATAGGAGTAGCCTTCCATCCCCTTTACCATTTTGGTGGCTCTTCTCTGAACCTTTTCTAATAACGCTATATCCTTTTTAAGATACAGCGACCAGAACTGCACACAATATTCAAGGTGCGGTCGTACCATGGAACGATACAGAGGCATTCTAATATCCTTTGTATTTAAATGTCTAAATCATAGTACCTCTATCCTGCCTTTCCTCTAAGGTATACATATTAAGATCCTTAAGTCTGTCCTCATATGCTTTATAATGAAGACCACTAACCGTTTTAGTAGCCACTCTCTATACCGACTCCAGCCTGTTTAATTCTTTTGATGTTGCAGTCTCCAGAATTGCACACAATACTCCAAATGAGGTCGCACCAAAGACTTATAACAAGATTAATATTTATTTACATTCTCTTATATACCGCGCTATTCTGCATCAGTGCGGTTTACATTGAACAAACTGAAATTACAGTGAACAGGGCAATATAACTTGGAGATAACTATTTTATAGGGAACATGGGCTATGGAGGGTTAAGTGGCTTGCCAAGACCACAAGGAGCACCTGTGGGACTAGAAACCCCAGTCCTTCCAGCCCAAGGTTGCTGTCCTCTAGTGGGATTTGAACCCCTGATCTTCTGGCCTGAAGTACCTTGCCCCAACCACTAGGCCACTCCTCCACTATGAATAAAATGCACCCTCTAAAATGCTTGTATGCTTGTAGTCTAAAAAAGATGGGAGAGCTAGAATATATAGCACTAAATGAAAGGTTAGATAAGATTGGCATTTCAGAGACCTAGTAGAAACATAGAAACATCATGACAGAAAAAGACCACATAGCGGCCTATATAGTCTGTCCTTCTATAGGACAACCAATGGGATACTGTGATACCTGGGGACAAACTATATCACAATGAGAGGGTAGATCAGATTGGTGGAGGCATTGTGCTCTATGTTAGAAAAGGCATTGAGTCAATTAGGATTAACGTTTTTCAAAAAACAAAATATACTGTAGAAATCTATGGATAGAAGTTCCATGTAAAAAGCTGAAGGCGATGGCAGTGGGGGTGTACTACCAACCGCCTGGCCAGAATGAACAGATGGATGATGAAATACTAAAAGAAAGCAGAGAAGCTAAAAAAGTTACAACACAGTAATAATAACACAGGTACACTACCAAAAAACTGCCTCCAGTTTTGCAACTGATTCCTATAGATTTTGGGGTGCTGAATCCAGGAAAAATAGCCAAAATGTTCCATCACGTCACGTTTTCTTGCAAAATTAGATTTCTTACCCATATAAGGAATGTTCACATAATTTCTTTTTAGCCCGCTGCAGTTTATTTTCTTGGCCCAAAATAGAGGTTGTAATGGTTAACTAACTAGAAACACTCCCTCATGATATTTTAGAGTGTTTTGTATTCATTTTATACATTAACAGGACAATTGGGAGGCGGGGGGCTAAATCCAGTACTCGCGCTGGCGCATGTTCTTTCCTGTTCGCCTCGCCTCGTTCGCTCGCTCAAACACGGTGGTTGCGACATGAACGTTCCTGTCAAATTTCAGTTTCTTGCAAGTTCATTATTACCATTTGTTTGCTCAGTCGTAATCCAGCTTTATTCCGAAGTGGTTCACTACAGTTGTAGTTTGCAGTGCTGTGTATTTGTGATGGCTCACAGAGCCAGAGGTTGCGTCAACTCTCCGGACAGTTTTTGTTTTATTTGTGGGGAATATACCGTGAAAAAGCGGCAGAGGAACATTTCTGCATTTATTAAAAAAGTATATTTCGCTAATATTTCGGTTTGAAGTTAGGCGATCAAGACAAACCGTGGGCTCCTCACAAAGTGTGCAAGACATGTGAGGAAGATCTACGCTTATGAATGAAAGGTAAAAAACAAGCATTTCGTTTCAGAATACCTATGATGTGGCGTGAACAAAGAGACCACAGCAGTGACTGCTATTTTTGCTCTTGCATTGTGAAGGGATACAACTTAAAAAATAAGAACGTAATAAGTTACCCCAACCTTCCCTCAGCAATTAGGCCTATGCCTCATAGCAACGAAGTACCTGTGCCTGAACCACCAAAATCTTTGGATCATATTTGTGTGGACGGTTCTGATCATGATGAGACTCATCAGATGGCTTTTCCCGATGAGTCCAGTACTTCCGAGTTTGAAACTGAACCAGATCCGAAACCTGAACTTTTCTCTCAAGCTGAATTGAATGATTTAGTCCGGGATTTAGGACTCCCAAAAGATGCTGCCCAACTGCTAGGTTCTCGGCTTAAACAGAAAAATCTATTGTCACCAGGAACAACTTTTTATTGGTACCGCAACCGCGAGACACAATTTTTGAAGTATTTCAGCAAAGAGGAAGATTTGGTATTTTGCAACGATATATGGAGTGATGGAAAAGTTTAAACTCAAGTATGATCCTGCTGAATGGCGGCTGTTCATTGATTCGTCAAAAGACAGCATAAAAGGTGTTCTTCATAATGGCAACACATTCGCTTCAGTTCCTATTGCTCACTCTGTTATTCTCCAAGAAAAATACGAGAATTTGGCCCTGATTCTTCAGAAGATTCGTTATGATGAGCATAAGTGGATGATTTGTGGAGACTTTAAAATTCTATCCATGCTATTAGGGCAGCAATCCGGTTTCACCAAATATCCCTGCTTCCTTTGCTTGTGGGATAGCCGGGCCCGCGACCTACACTGGGGGAAAAAAGACTGGCCAATTCGGGAGTATTTGAGACCCGGTGAGAAAAATGTTCTTCATGAGAGCTTGGTACCTCGTGATAAAATTCTATTACCACCTCTCCACATTAAGTTGGGTCTCATTAAGCAATTCATCAAGTCCCTTCCAAAAGATGGTGAGTGCTTTCGGTACCTTTGCTCAAAGTTCCCCCGACTTTCTGAAGCAAAGCTAAAGGAAGGAGTGTTTGTTGGCTCTGATATAAGGAAACTCATTTCAGATGGAGCATTCGCTGAAACGATGTCTGAGAAGGAAAAAGAAGCCTGGGATTCCTTCAAGGATGTTGTTCTCAAATTCTTGGGGAACAGGCGGGATGAGAACCATAAGGATATTGTTGCCAGGATGCTCAATGCCTTCAAAGAACAAGGCTGTAACATGAGCCTGAAAGTCCATTTCTTGCACTCCCATGTGAACTACTTTCCCGAAAACCTGGGGGCGTACAGTGAAGAACAAGGTGAAAGGTTTCACCAGGACATCAAGGACGCAGAGAGAAGGTACCAAGGAAGATGGAACACCACTATGATGGCTGATTTCTGCTGGTTGCTGCTGCGGGAAACCCCAGATGAAAAATACACCAAGCAGCGCACCAAGAGAAGCATTCGGGGGAAGAAGAAACGGGCCCACCAGGAGATTGATTGACCCAAGAATGACTTTAAAATCTAAACTGTGTTGACAAATATCGTGTTTTTACTAAACTTTGAAATAAAAATTTGCTAGTTATTACCACAGTGTCGGATCTCATTTATTAGAATTTTATTTTCACACCATCGGGTGTTTGTCTTCATGTATTGCAATGGTGCGGTTTGCATTTTCTATTCTTACATACATACCTGTACAACATTTTTTGCACATTTCTTTGCTTTGCTTTGTGTCTAACCTCACTCTTATATGCTCAATGTTTGTGCACATGTATGTGGCTGTTTTAAGTGCAGACAATTTTGCTACCATCACAGTGTGTTTTGTTGACATTACTCTATTCTTATGTGCTGCCTTGTTACAATTTTCTTTATTCTTATTTGAATAACTACTAAACAATTAGTATAAAGAATTCATCCAAGAAACTTTTATCTCGATCGCACTCAATCTGAAACGTTCACCTCAAACTGCTAACCCAATGTAGCAAAAAATCTGTACGTGATGGAGCAAATTGTTTACCAGATTTGGATTCAGCGCACCAAAAAACGTAAAAATCAATCGAAACATTAGAGGCAGTTTAAAAAAATATTTTTTTAGTGTACCTGTGTAATGGGTGATTTTAATTACCCCAGTATCGACTGGGTCAGTGTCACGGCAGGACATGCCAGAGAGATAAAGTTTGTAGATGAAATAAATGATTGCTTCTTGGAGCAATTGGTTCATGAACTGACAAGAGGGGAAGCTATTTTCGACCTAGTCCTTGGTGGAACACAGGATCTGGTGCAAGAGATAAGGGTTTTGGGGCCTCCTAGCAATAGTGATCATAGCATGAGCGCATTTGATTTAATAAATGGAAGAAAGACAGCATGGAAATCCACAGTACTACCTTTTAACTTTCAAAAGAGAGAAAATGAAAAAAATGAGTAAAATAATTAAGAAAAAACTAAAAGGAGCAGATGTTAAAGATTTACACCAAGCATGGGTGTTGTTTTAAAGTATATCTTGGAAGCCCAGACCACATAAATTGCACACTTTAAGAAAAGTGAAAGGAAGGCCAAAAGAGTTGCCAGTATGGTTTAAAGGAAAGGTCAGAGAGGCTGCTGGTGCCAAAAAAGCATCCTTCAGGAAATGGAAATAGGAGCCTAATGATGAACACTGGAAACAACATAAGCATTGGCAAGTTAGATGCAAGGCATTGATGGGGCAGGCAAAGAGCGAATTTGAAAAGAAGCTTGCTGTGGAAGCAAAAACATATAATAAAAAGGTTTTCATGCACATTCATAGTAAAAAACCTGTGAAACACTAAGTTGGACCAGTAGATAAGAGAAGGGTAAAAAGGGCACTCAGAGGGGACAAGGCCATAGCAGAAAGACTGAATGAATTCTTTGCTTCAGACTTTACTGAAGAAGATGCAGGGAAGATACCCATGCCTGAAATGGTATGTCAAGGTGATGTAGCGGAAGAATTGAAAGAAATATCGAGAAACGATGAGGATATATTACAACTGTTTGATAAACTGAAGCGTGGCAAATTACCTGGACTAGACGATATACATCCAAGGGTATTGAAAGAACTAAAATATGAGATTGCAGACCTACTATTAGTAATCTGTGAACTATCACTAAAATCATCTATAGTACCTGAGGATTGGTGAGTGGCCTATGTACCTGCAATTTTTAAAAAGGGTTCCAGGGCTGATCCGGGAAACCACAGACCGGTGAGCCTGATGTCAGTACTGGGCAAAATGGTAGAAATGATTATAAAGAATAAAATTAATGAACATGTAGATAGCCATGGTTTAATGGGAGAAAGCCATCATGGAGTTTGCCAAGGAAAGTCTTGTCTTACTTAAATGTTATATTTTTTTGAAGGTATGAATAAACAGGTAGACAGAGGTGAGCCAGTTGATGTGGAGACCGATCGCGAAGCGGCATGTCCGGGCTGTCTGGGTGTCCCCATGAAGAACGGTCCCGTTAGGACCCAATTCTGCAATGTGGGAGCAAAACGGCCCCACGGTTACAGGATCAGGCCCTGGGGATGTCCTCCTCATGGCACAACCTGCCCGCTGCCTTTGTGACCCTCGAATCCCTGCCACCCTACCTCGACGGGGGCCACTGGAACCTGAATCAGGCAGCGGAGATTCACCGTGAGTGTCCTGTTGTTCCAGTTGGGGGTTACTAGGCTCTGGGGGAAGGGGCTGCCGGCCAGCATCGGAGGGGTGCCCCGCTCTTATTTTACCTTGGAGGTGGAATAAGCAAGGCAACTCTCCCCCCCCCCCCAGTGATCCCCAGACCTACAGGGCATCGATGGAATCGGCCCTGTATGTCAGGGAGTCAGTCCCACCCACTCTCTGCCCCTGTTCCCACAGCATTCACAGCGGCTCTGTACGTGCAGTAGGGCCGGGAGGCAGAACAGGCACATAGTGTATCTGGATTTGCAGAAAGCCTTTGACAAGGTCCCGCATGAGAGAATCTTGGCGAAATTTTAAAAAGTCATGGGATTTGAAGTAGTGTAGTAATGTGGATCAGGAACTGGTTAAAAAAAAGAAAGCAGAGAGTAGGGCGAAATGGCCAATTTTTTTCATTGAAGAAAGGTGAATAGTGGAATATCCCAGGTATCCATGCTGGGACCGCTGCTTTTTAACATTTCATAAATGACCTAGAAATAGGAATAACGAGAGAGGTGATCAAATTTGCAAATGACACAAAATTATTCAAAGTTGTTAAAACACAAGAGGTTAAGAGGACCTTGAAAAAATTGTAAGACTGGATGTTCAAATGGCAGATGAAATTTAATGTGGACAAGTGCAAAGTTATGCACCTAGGAAAGAACAACCCAAACTATGGTTACACCATGCAAGGTCCCACATTAGAAGGCATTGCTAACAGGGGTTCTGTATTTCAAGCAAATGTAAGAGCGTGTAGCTTTTAATTACTAGCTCTCTGCCTGAGAGCATTTAAAAGGGTATAGGTACATTTTTTAAACAAAAATACATTCTTTTTGGTGCTTTAGTTCAAAATGGAAAATATTTTCTTTAGTGGTGTAGTTTTAAAACTCCGCTTTTAGTATCTTTCTCAGTTCTTTGAAGCTACTGACATCTCATCAGGAGTTAGTGAGCCTGATAAGCCTTTAAAAGAACTGAGAGCAGCTGAGAGCAACTCAGTCTTGAAGGACTACAAAAGGGGACTGCTACTTCTGGAGAGAGATCTGCAATAGTGAGTATATACTTCTGGGAATTCTTCTGAAGGGAATTCTTTGGATTAAAGTTGATTAATCTGTAAACTCAGTGTATTTGTTAAATCAGTCAGGGCCTAGTAGCAGCAGTTTAAGTTTAAATTTAAAACACAGAAGATAGCTTATTGGTTAAATTTAGAACCCAGCAGAGAGCTTGTAGTTTAAATTTAATACTCACTCAGGGCCTAATAGCAGCAAAGTGCTTTTAGTTTAAATTTAAAACACAAAAGAGATCTTTCTGGTTAAATTTAGAACCCAGCAGAGAGCTTCTAGTTTAAATTTCATACTAGGTCAGAGCCTAGCAGCAGCAAAGAGGTTTTTTTTTTAAATTTTATTTTTGATAAGCATATTACAAAAAAGATCAAGAAAAACTTGAACCCAGAAAACAATAATACTTGCAGACATAAATACAAGAAATACAATTTGCCCAAATTTTCAAGCAAGAATTAGACATTAACCCTCTAAAAGGGGAAAGAGAAGTAGCAACAAAATATACGGGGACAAGCCCCATCAGTATAACAAAGGAAAAACAGATAGAGGCAGTGCTCGAAGGATCTCAATAAACAAAGGGGTATACGTACCCTGGTCAAGAAGAAGAAGAACACAAAGGCAACTGATTACTAATAAAGGCAGATAGATCCTCAGGTGAAAGAAAAACATATTTATGGGAATTATGAACAATCAAACATTTACAGGGAAACCGTAGCGTGAAAGTGGCACCAATACGAAGGACACCAGGCCTTAATAAAAGAAACGCCCTCCACCGCTTCTGAGTGTCCCTGGACACATCTGGGAAGATATAAACTTTTTTCCCATAAAATAAATTTACTCTCTTTTTATAAAACAATTTCAAGAGCCATTCCCGATCCGATGATAATGCTAAGGTAACAAGTAAGGTGGAAACAGGCACGTCCTCCTCTTTAGGAGTACTAAGCAACTCAGAAACATTAAGTGAATCCAGCTCCAAAGGGCCCACTTTTACTTTCCCAACATTCTTCCCCGAAGGGAGATAATATATTTTAGAGACTGGGGGTAACAAATCAACTGGTACTGAAAGTACCTCACACAAATATTTCTTAAATAAATCAAGAGGAGCCTCCCCAACAATAATGGGAAAGTTCAACAGTCGAAGGTTTGAAGACCGAACCGCATTCTCCAATGCCTCTGATTTAACTCTAAGAGCAATATTTTCCTTAACCAAAGAGGCAGTGAGATCAGAAACTTGTTCAAGCTTCTGATCGAGCAACTCGTACTTAGCATTAAGTCCTTGAATATCTGTTGTACCACAGTCATAGACTTTTCCAACTCAGTGGTTCTTAAAGTATATGTAGACAATTGCTGACCCACAACATTCGATAAATGAGAGAGTGCATCCCAAATGCTGTCCAAAGTCACGGAGACTGGACGAACCAATAAAGGAAATACAGGCCTGGAGATTGAAGAGCCATCTGCCACTGAAGGGATATCTGCTTGGTCAGGGTCTCCACTGCTGGATGGAACAGTCGTCGCAACGGCAACTTGAGAATCCCCGGCTGAACCAGCGGAAGTCTCCGAAGACAAGACCCACTTCGGCACAGCGGCAGCCACCACTTTGGACTCTGCAGCTGTCTCTCTCGCAATCCAGGCAACCATGGTAGCGGGGGAAGCAGGAGGGATACGCCCATCTGGGGAGAGCGAGATGTCTAAGGGCAAAGACGCCGAATCACCTTCCTTCACAGGCATCACAGTGCCCGCTCGAATCCCCAACACTTGATCCTTCGACAGCTGAACGAATCGATTCATGGGTCCCTCACCACTGGGCAAAGGCGCCGCGGGAACAGCCTTAAGTTTGCCCTTCCTCTTAGGCATTACAGCTGAACCTTCACTGCCGCCATCTTGGAAACAAACCACTACCCCCTTCAGCAGCAAAGAGTTTTAATTTAAATCAAATCAGATTATAACTTAGCATAAAAGGCAAAACAGGGTCAGTATTCTTTGAGCAATAAATAAAGTCTTCTAGAGACCTTTACAAAGAGGCCTTCTACCTAGGGGGCAAGAGACCTGTGAAACTTTTTAAATAGGTGTTAACGCCAGGTGGCAGGTCAAAAGGCCATTTTGAAAGACTCCTTCTGTCCAAGCAAGGACTGTTAATCACCCAGAAAATTGGTCAAAGCTTACCTCAGCAGCACAGGACAGGGTACTGTGTAGCAGCCCTCTTTTAATAAGTCTTATTTCCCTCCCTCCCTCCCCAACACCCACCTACCCCTGGGATAATCGTAGCTTTATAGGTACTTACACATCTTAAAGGAAAGAAGCTGCTCTCAGGTGCAGCTCTTTATCCAAATCAGTCATACATTAAGGACCTGAGATTAATTAAGCTTCAGGTGAACAAGGTATATTAAAAGTATTAGATACACTTTTATTAGTATAAGCAGCCACACCAATCCTTAGTAAGTAAAGAACTTAAAGATCTAAACACAAGCTTAAAACTAAGATGCAGACAGCAGTCCAGCAGCAAGATGGGTGCTTTCCAGTCTTTTGCATTGAGTGTCACATGTACGATTTTCTCCCAGTTGGTGAGAGGTGTTACATGTGCACTAGGTGCAAAGAGCTCTTTGCTCTCAGGGAACGAGTCTGTTCTCTAGAGGCTAGAGTAGCAGACTTGGAAGACATAAGAAAGACAGAGGGGTAGAAACATAGAAACATAGAAATATGACGACAGAAAAAGACCACATGGCCTATCTAGTCTGTCCTTCCATAACAACTACAACAGTCCCCTTTTTACCTTTAGAGATCCTCTGTGTTTGTCCCATGCTTTTTTGAATTCAGTTACTGTCCTCATCTCTACCACCTCCACTGGGAGACTATTCCACGGATCCACTACTCTTTCCGTAAAGAAATATTTCCGCATATCACTCCTGAATCTATCTCCCTTCACCCTCATCCCATGTCCCCTCATAGCAGAACTTGCTTTCAATTGAAAGAGGCTCTCTCCCTGAACATTTATGCCACGGAGGTATTTAAACATCTCAATCATATCACCTCTATCCCGCCTTTCCTCTAAGATGTACATATTAAGATCCTTCAGTTTGTCCTCATATGCTTTATAATGAAGCCCATTAATCATTTTAGTAGCCACCTTCTGCACCGACTCCATCCTGTTCACATCCTTTTGAAGGTGCGGTCTCCAGAATTGCACACTATACTCCAAATGAGGTCACACCAAAGTCTTATACAGAGGCATTATCACCTCCTTTTTTCTGCTAGCCATTCCTCTCCGTATGCACCCAAGCATCCTTTTGCCGTCGCCTTTTCTACCTGTTTAGCTACTTTAAGATCATCAGACACTATCACGCCTAGGTCCCGCTCTTCTTTAGTGGACAAAAGTACTTCACCCCCTATACTATATTGCTCCCTTGGATTGCTGCAGCCCAAATGCATGACCTTACATTTTTTAACATTAAATCCCAGCTGCCAAATTTTAGACCATTCTTCAAGCTTAGCTAGATCCCTCCTCATGTTATCTACCCCTTCCAGGGTGTCTACTCTATTGCAGATTTTGGTATCATCCGCAAAGAGGCAAACCTTACCTGAAAGTCCTTCTACTATACACTAACAAAGATCTTAAAAAGAATCGGACCAAGGACAGATCCCTGGGGCACACCACTGATAACATCCTTCTCCTCAGAGTGAGCTCCATTTACTTGTACTCTTTGTCGCCTCCCACCCAACCAATTTCTAACCCAAGCAGTAACTTTAGGGTCCATCCCTAGGGTGCTCAGTTTGTTTATAAGTCGCCTGTGAGGAACAGTGTCAAAGGCTTTACTGAAATCTAAATACACCACATCTAGGGCTCTCCCTCGGTCCAACTCCCTGGTCACCCAGTCAAAGAAATCATTCAGATTTGTCTGACAAGACCTGCCTCTGGTGAATCCATGCTGCCTTGGATCCTGTAATCCGCTGGACTCCAGAAACCTCACTATTTTCTCTTTCAGCAGCATTTACAATAATTTATTTATTTATTTATTTTATTTATTTATTTAACATTTCTTCTATACTGCACTCTTACCATCAGCACGGTTTACATCGAACATAACATATACATACAGGAAACTGTAGTGTATTTTACATTGAACAGGAGTTAAAACTTGGATGAACAGGGGTAAACTATTTACAATTATTCACATAGTCGAAGCTCTCTGGTTATGTAGATGGTGGGTGTTTTTGCTTTTGAGAATCTAAACTGGAAAGTAGTTTGAAAATAAGTAGTGCTTGAGTTTTTTTCTGAATTGGGTTAAGCTAGTTGTAGCTCTAAGGTCTGGAGGGAGGGCGTTCCATGCTTTTGGGGCATACATGCTGAAGGCTCTTTTCGATGTTGCTTTTGTGCAACTCGCTATCTCTTTCGGGACAGTTAGGGTGTTTATTGCTGCGGATCTCCTGATTCTATTGGGGGGTGGGGTGCGTATTAGCTCAGTGATGGATGTGGGTGACTGGTTGTTTAATGCTTTGAAAGCTGTGATTATGATCTTATGTTGTATTCTGGCGTTGATCGGTAACCAGTGTAGTCTTTTGAGGATTGGCGTCATGTGGTCTGTTTTCGATATTCCTTCGAGTACTCTGGCGGCTGTATTCATTGCCAGTTGGAGAGGGTTTAAGATTGCTTGTGGAAGTCCATGTAGAATTGCATTTGAGAAATCGAGGTGTGGCATCATCAGAGCTTGGTAGATGGTTCTGAAGTCCGTGGGTTCAAGTAATGGTCGTAAATGACGTAGTGTACGTATTTTATGGTATATCAATTTTGTTGTATTCTTTATGTGTGTTTTCATGTCTAAGTGATGGTCAAGGGTGATGCCTAGGTATCGAATAGTGGGTTTAACTGACAGTTCTGTGTCCTTTATCTTTATTGTGGCTGAGGGTATAAAGTCATGGTTCTTTGTGATGAACATTACGTCAGTCTTGTTGTGGTTGATTCGTAAGTTCTGTGTGAGGAGCCACTCTTCAACTGCTTCGAAGCAGCTCACCAGAGGGGAAAGATCGGGTTGGTTGATAGCGAATGGCATATACAGGAGAATGTCGTCTGCATAAGCTAAGCAGTCAACATTAAAAGAGCGGATTAGGTCGCAAATAGGTTGAATGTATATGCTGAACATTAATGCTGAAAGCGAAGATCCTTGAGGTACACCCTGTTCTTGTAGAAATAGGTCTGATGTTGTGTCACCAATCCTCACTTGTTGCCATCGGTTAGATAGGTATGACTTACACCAGTTCAGCGCGGAGGCATGGATTCCTTTTTCCTTGAGACGATTGATCAGTATTTGGTGATTTACAGAGTCAAATGCAGCCGAGATGTCCATGAAAATAAGGATGAAGCCTTGCCGGGTGTCGTCTATTCCTGTGATTTGAGTATTGAAGAGGGTAATAAGGAGGGTCTCTACGCCATGTGCTTCCCTGAAACCATGTTGGGACGGGTCAAGCGGTGCTTCAGTGTCTATGTGTTGCTGAATTTGGTGTTGAACTACCTTTTCAATTATTTTGGCTAACAATGGGATGCTGGATATTGGTCTGTACGATTCTACTCTTAGTGGATCCAATTTGTTGTTCTTCAATAGTGGTCTAATAGAGGTGTGTTTTAGACTTTGAGGAAAGGTTCTCATTACAAATGATTGATCTAGGATTTTATTTAGGAAGTGGCTTAGTTCACAGCGAAGTTCTCTTATCCAGGAGGCTGGGCAAGGATCGTTTGGAGCAGTAGTGGCGTTGATAGATGCAATGATGTTTTCGATCTCCTTGGGTGGTATTGTGCTAAATTTGGTCAATGTAGTTGGTTGTAACAGCTTGGGTATGATAGAGGGGTCAGTGGGACAATGGATTTTAATTGTTTGCATCATCTTTGATTTTAGATAGTTAGCGTAGTCCTGAGGGTGTATTGTTTGTGTTTGTTGTGGGGTTGGTTCACATGCCAATGATTTTACTATGTTGAACAGATCATGGTATTTATTTGCCGATCACTTCAGGAGGCTTGTATGGAATTGTTTCCTTCTCTCTGCTATTTCTTGGCGATGTTTTTTCAGGTGTGAGCAGTATGTCATATAAGCTTCAGTAGAACGGGATCGGCGCCAGCGCCTCTCGAGCCTGCGAAAATGGAGAAGTGGTGTCCTTAACTCGTTTGAGTACCACGTTGCATGAATTCGGTGGCTGGTCCTTTTAAACGTGTCCAGTAGTTGCGAGCTGAATCTCAAGGTATTATCCCATGTGTTAATCAAATCGTCTAGATCGGGTTTTGAGGTGTCTAGTAGAGGAAGGGCATTATTGATTATATCTTCTTTGTCAAAGGAGCGAAACCTTCTTGCTGGTGGTTTAGGATGTATGACGTTAGTGTAGCAATTATTGTGATGAGTGGGTAGTTGGGGTAAGATCAAGTTGTGATCAGACCAGGGTACTGGGGTTATAGATAGTGCAAAGTTGTGGTCAGCTTCTATGGCCGCTTTTGGGGCGAAAATTAGATCTAGCGGGTTTCCCTTATCATGCGTGGGTTCTCTGACTAACTGACTGTATCCAAGATCATCAAGTGCTTCTAGAAAAGCTGTGATTTGGGTTTCGTGTAGAGTGGGGAGGTTGAAATCGCCAAATATCCAGTTTGATGATCTTAGTTTATCTGTGTTGCAGGCAAGGTTGATTATTGTAGACAGGTCATCTGGTATGGTTGTGGGTGCTCTGTAGACTACATTGATTGAGCATGAATTGTTTGATATGGAGATCGTGTTTAGATGGGTTGTGCTGATGGTATTTTTCAACTGAAATTGTAGCTGGCTTTCTGCAAGGATGAGTACTCCGCCTCCTCTTTGGTTGGCTCTGTGGGAGGTATAAATTGAGAACTTGGGGGGTATCATCTGGTTGAGAATGACATTGTCGCAATCTGATAGCCAGGTCTCTGTGACCATCAGGATAGCTAGATCGTGGAGTGTTATAAGGTCGGTGATCACTGGCCACTTTGAACGGATGGATCTGGAGTTGATAAGGGTGCATCTCAGTGGACATTGGTGCTGTTGTTCCTTGGTCTGAGATTTTTTAGTGAGTTGGAGGGCAATGTGAAGCAGGTGTGGATGTTGCGTGTGGTTGGAGTTTGTTGGGTATATTTGAGTCTTGTCTGACCATCTCTTCCAATTGCTCCATAGTATTGGTATGGAGTTAGTGTCACTATTGAAGGCATTTGAGCGTCTAGGCAGTGCAAAGAGGAGAAAGGTGAAAAGTAATGCTATGAGTGTATGCATCTTTCTGGTGTCCTTGTATATTTAGGAGAAGGAGGGTATCATTTTGGGTTGATTCTCTATCTGGACAGGTTGAAGGAGACTGTTGTTTTGGATGAATTAGATGCCTTGTTATTAATTGAGGGAGTAGTCAGTCAGGCTATTTATGTGATTCCTGCTTTGACTAGTTGGACCTGGCCCTTTGAGTTTGTGGGTTAGTGCACAGATGCAATAGTAACTGTGGAGGTGGTAACGAAGGAGCCGGATACAGTAGCAGTGGATTTGTGATACTGGAACAATAGAGACAGAGTACAGCTAACAGTAGTGGTTGAATAATTCAGCAATGGTAACAATATGATTGCGAGAATGGTAGCTGAACACTGGTAGCTGATGACTTAAATTATTACAATGATAGCTACAAATTCCTGGTGATAGTAGAATCAAGGTACTGGCAGACAAAAATTATAGGATTTTAGGTTGTGAGGCTAGACAGGAAGTGTCAGAGATAATAAGCAACTTGCTATGAAAATGCTGGCTAGCTAGCTAAATAATTAATTGTAGTGGTTGCAGTGTAAGCTATTCAGTGGTCATACATAGTAATCTAAACATGCTAAATTCTTAACATTGTAGGACGAAGTATCTAGTCATACTGTTAATGGGTGCTTGATAGGAGGATCTTGTGAACGGGACATTGCTGATTCAAACCGTTCTTTGCGCTGGGAGGTTGTTGGTGGTTGCTGGGACTGGGTCCGTCGGGTTTTCATCCGTCGAGAAGGACTTGTTAGAGTATGGAGCATGTGTCACTCAAGGCCTTGGTTCTGTGCGAGCTTGGGGATTCGATTGATTCTCACCTATCGTGCCCCACCTAAGGGCCGCGCCAAAGGGCACCCTGGCGAGGCCCTCAGGCGCGGGCCCGCAAAGGCGTGGGCGCGCCCGATGGCGCTTCTTTTTAAAGCAGGAGATCTGCCCCGATTGGGCAGATCTCACTTCCGGGTGGTCCGACGCTGCTCTCTGGTGCTCTGGCGGCTCTATCCCCTCCTGGGAGAGCCGATGTTGAGCCGGAGTGCTGGGCAGGTGCAAAAAGGAGCTGGCGCCCAATGGCGCTTCTTTTTGAAGCAGGAGATCTGCCCCGATTGGGCAGATCTCACTTCCAGAATTTCCATCTCACCACCGAAGATAAACTAACCGGCCTGTAGTTTTCAACCACATCCTTACTTCCGCTTTTGTTTAAAAGCACCACATGAGCCTCTCTCCAGTCCTTTGGCACCACTCCCGACTCCAACGAGGCATTGAAAAGGTCAGTCAGTGGAGCTGCTAGAACGTCCCCAAGTTCCCTCAGTATTCTCGGGTGTATCCCATCTGGTCCCATCGCTTTGTCTACTTTAAGTTGAGATAGTTTCTCACGAACACAGTCTTTTGAAAATTGTTCAAGATGTCCTTTGCTTCCGTTCCTATTTGTGGGTGTTTTCTGAGGTCATAGACAAGACCTACAGCAATATAGTCCTGAAGTCCCACCTCCAGTCTGGCAGCATCCCTGTTGCCATGGAGGAGAGAGGTCACGTGACAGGAGAGCATCACCCTGGTGTGGCAGGAAGTTATCCTGTAAATAGGACCTGTCCTCCAGGTGATGTAAAAACCTCTCGCCGTTATAGTTGGTGATTCGATCATTAGGCATGTAGAATGCTGGGTGGCTGGTGGATGTGAGGATCGCTTGGTAACGTGCATGCCTAGTGCGAAGGTAGCGGCCCTCACGCACCACCTAGATAGTGCTGGGGAGGAGTCTGCTGTCTTGGTACATGTCGGTACCAATGACATAGGAAAATGTGGTAGGGAGGATCTGGAGGCTAAACTTAGGCTTTTAGGTAGGAAGTTGAAATCCAGAACCTCCAGAGTAGTGTTCTCTGAAATGCTTCCTGTTCCACACGCAGGACCCAAAAGGTAGGCAGAGCTCCAGAGTCTCAATGCGTGGATGAGATGATGGTGCAAGGATGAGGGTTTTGGATTTGTTAGGAACTGGGGAACATTTTGGGGAAAGGAGGAGCTCTTCCGAAGGGATGGGCTTCATCTTAACCGGGATGGAACCAAGCTGCTGGAATTAACCTTTAAAAAGGAGATAGAGCAGATTTTAAACTAGATAATAGGGGAAAGCCGACAGTCACCCAAGACCGCATGGTTCGGAAGAAGGTATTCTTGAAGGATACTACCAAAAGCAGAGAGGTTCCAAAAAAGATTAAAGTGCTCAAATGCCCTTGAGTATGGTGCAGACAGAGCTTAAAGTTTCCAAATTACCCATGCCTACCAATAGCCAGATTAATATGAATAAAATACAATCTCTAAAATGCTTGTATGTTTGTATGGAGTGGAGGAGTGGCCTAGTGGTTGGGGCAAGGTACTTCAGGCCGGAAGGTCAGGGGTTCAAATCCCACTAGAGGACAGCAACCTTGGGCTGGAAGGACTGGGGTTTCTAGTCCCACAGGTGCTCCTTGTTGTCTTGGGCAAGCCACTTAACCCTCCATAGCCCATGTTCCCTGTAAAAATAGTTATCTCCAAGTTATATTGCCCTGTTCAACGTAATTTCAGTTTGTTCAATGTAAACCGCACTGATGCAGAATAGCATGGTATATAAGAGAATGTAAATAAATAAATACTAGAAATCTAAAAAATAAGATGGGAGAGTTAGAATATATAGCACTAAATGAGAGGTTAGATATGATTGGTATCTCAGAGACATGGTGGAAGGAGAACAACCAGTGGGACACTGTGATGCCTGGGTACAAACTATATTGTAATGATAGAGCTGATCAAATTGGTGGAGGGGTTGCACTCTATGTTAGAGAGGGCATTGGGTCAGAAAGGATTAAAGTTTTGCAGGAAACAAAATTTGCTGCAGAATCTCTATGGATTGAAATTCCATGTAAGAAGGGGAAGGCGATGGCAGTGGTGGTGTACTATCGACCTCCTGGCCAGAATGAACAAATGGATGATGAAATGCTGAAAGAAATCAAGGAAGCTAACAAATGTTACAGCACAGTAATAATAATGGGTGATTTCAATTACCCTGGTATCGACTGGATCAGTGTCACGGCAGGACATGCTAGGGAGATAAAGTTCCTAGATGAAATAAATGACTTCTTTTTGGAGCAACTGGTTCAAGAACCGACCAGGGGGGAAGCCATATTGGACCTAGTCCTCAGTGGAACACCAGATCTGGTGCAAGAGATAAGGGTGTTGGGGCCACTAGGCAATAGTGATCACAGCATGATCGTATATTATTTAATTACACTGGTCAACAAATTTTTAGAAAAGTCATGTTACTGAAATAAAAATAGTCATTTCTTATCAATTTTTATATGCTGAACACGAATATGACAGTGAAATTGCAAAGTTGGCTCTAGTTCTTTTGTAATCTGCAAGAATTAATGTTTACTTCACGAAATGCATGTCAATATAATAGGCCTTCGGTTAATACCTGTAAAAAAACAAGTCATAGACCACTTCTTAGATTTTTTCGCCTGTCTCTTGTACAGCTGTTCGGGAGCTTCTCTGGGGAGTGTCCAGCAGTAGTCAGCCAGCATTGTAGTGGACCATTTTTCCTGCTATCTTTGCTCCATCGTTGCGATATCCTGGTGAAAACGTTTGCCTTGTTCATCACTAACCATACCACAGTTGTCAGGAAAGAAATCGAGATGGGAATCAAGGAAATGGATCTTTAGAGACATATTGCAGCCAAGTTTCTGATACTGCATCAGCATGTCTTCTGCTAGTTCCTTGCAGGTTTCTGCCCTAACATTCCTGAGAAAGTTTGTTGATACTAGGCGAAAAGCATTCAATGCTTGTTTCGCATGACCCTGCAGCAAGTTGTTGAACCGCTCATCTTTGAAGAGCTCTCGAATCTGAGGACCCACAAAAACTCCCTTTTTAATCTTTGCTTCGCTGAGTCAAGGGAATTTTTCATGCAGGTATCGGAAAGCTGGCAAAGTGCAGTCCATGGCTTTCACAAAGTTTTTCATCAAACCTAGTTTGATGTGAAGGGGTGGTAGCAGGATTTTGTGAGCCTCAACTAGAGCTGGGTGCTGGATATTCTTCTCTCCAACTGTTACATTTTGTCTGCGATTCCATTCCTTCCGCAAGTAGTGCCAATCCCTTGCTCGGCTATCCCACTCACATAAACACATGTATTTTATATATCCCTGCTGCAGTCCCATTAAAAGGGCAACTACCTTCAAGTCACCACAAAGGTGCCAGCTGTACTTGTTATAGTTAATGGAAGTCAGTAGATGCTTTAAGTTATCGTATGTCTCTTTCATGTGGATGGCATGCGCTACTGGAATAGATGGAAGACGGTTTCCATTGTTCAAAAGCACAGCCTTCAGACTCAGTTTCAAAGAGTCTATAAATAGTGTCCAGTCTTGTGGGTCATGAGTGATTTTTAAGGCATTCATGAGGCTTTCAATATCTGAACAGAATACCAGATTACTTTCCTTTACGACTGCGTATAGTACACTGCTGATGTCAGATGGCTTCAGCAGCCGTCTAGCAGTAGCATTGCATTGCATCAGAAAATGATGCAATCAACTCTGGATGACGTGGGCATGCTGGTATTATGCAATGTGATGCAATATTACATCATTCAAGGCTTATTTGGGATGTTGTTGATGTCCTACTGGATAAATTTACATGGAGAAACGTCAAAAATGAACTACATGTAATATCTTCAAAACGAGAGCCAATAACATTTTTTTAATGTTATATTCGTGTTCAGCTCACCAAGATACTACAGATTAGGGCCTTTTAATGTCAGTAACGATTTCAATGTTGACCAGGTTGAGCATTTAAAA
The DNA here is from genome assembly GCA_033557465.1 of Ichthyophis bannanicus. Taxonomy (NCBI): domain Eukaryota; kingdom Metazoa; phylum Chordata; class Amphibia; order Gymnophiona; family Ichthyophiidae; genus Ichthyophis; species Ichthyophis bannanicus. The sequence continues at coordinate 1,040,833,079 of CM066034.1, forward strand.
TATTTCAGACTGTGTGTGAGACAGTTTAAGCTACTGTTACATGTAACTTTTATTAATGATATAATTTTAGCCATTTAGGTACAATACAGAACAGTAATGCAGCGAAAGTGCGTTAATACCATTGACAATTTCTGCTACATTTATGGGGAAGTGACATTTGCCAACCAGAAGAAAAGTATCACTTCTGAACTGAAGAAGGCATATCATCTTTACTTCGGATGCAAGATTGGTGACCAAGACAAGCCTTGGGCCCCGCATATATGCTGCGCTACATGTACAACACAGTTTTCACAGTGGTTGAATTGCCATTTGCAGTCCCCATGGTGTGGAGAGAGCCAAGCAACCACATAAATGACTGTTACTTCTGCTTGGTTCCTCCTCTTTCCAGCGGAATAATGAAGCAAAAGAAGTCAATCATAGTCTACCCAAACATTCCATCTGCATTGAGACCAGTTCCACATGGTAAGGGACTTCCTATTCCAGAACCTCCATCAGAATATTCTCTTGATTCATCTGATGAGGACAAGGGTGAGCCAACCTGTTCTTCTCCTGGTCCGTCAGCATGGAGTGACCCAAATTTTCACTGGGATGCATTATCAACTCCACACAGAAGAACCAAGTGACCTCGTTCGTGATTTGGATTTATCCAAGAACAAGGCAGAATTGCTAGGATCAAGACTCCAACAATGGAATCTTCTAGAAGAAGATGTCAACATTACTCCATATCGAAAGCACCATCAGCAGTTGGAGCCTTTCTTCAGAAAGGAAAGCAATCTGGTATTCTGTTCTGATATTGAAAGCCTCATGAATGCCTTAAAAATCACTCATGACGCACAAGACTGGAGACTATTTATAGACTTTGAAACTGAGTCTGAAGTTCTGTGCTTTTGAACAATTGAAACCGTCTTCCATCTATTCCAGTAGCGCATGCCATCCACATGAAAGAGACATACGATAACTTAAAGCATCTACTGACTTCCATTAGCTATAACAAGAAGAGCTGGCACCTCTGTGGTGACTTGAAGGTAGTTGCCCTTTTAATGGGACTGCAGCAGGGATATATAAAATACATGTGTTTCTTATGTGAGTGGGATAGCCGAGCAAGGGATTGGCACTATTTGCGGAAGGAATGGAATTGCAGACAAAATGTAACAGTTGGAGAGAAGAATATCCAGCACCCAGCTCTGGTTGAGGCTCACAAAATCCTGCTACCACCCCTTCACATCAAACTAGGTTTGATGAAAAACTTTGTGAAAGCCATGGACCGCACTTTGCCAGCTTTCCGATACCTGCATGAAAAATTCCCTTGACTCAGCGAAGCAAAGATTAAAGAGGGAGTTTTTCTGGGTCCTCAGATTCGAGAGCTCTTCAAAGATGAGCAGTTCAACAACTTGCTGCAGGGTGATGCGAAACAAGCATGGGATGCTTTTTGTCTAGTGTCAACAAACTTTCTCGGGAATGTTAGGGCAGAAAACTACAAGGAACTAGTAGAAGACATGCTGATGCAGTATCAGAAACCTGGCTGCAATATGTCTCTAAAGATCCATTTCCTTGATTCCCATCTCGATTTCTTTCCTGACAACTGTGATATTGTTGGTGATGAACAGGGCGAACGTTTTCACCAGGATATCGCAACGATGGAGCAATGATAGCAGGGAAAATGTTCCACTACAATGCTGGCTGACTACTGCTGGACACTCCCCAGAGAAGCTCCCGAACAGCTGTACAAGAGACAGGCGAAAAAATCTAAGAAGTAGTCTATGACTTGTTTTTTTACAGGTATTAACTGAAGGCCTATTATATTTACTATTGACATGCATTTCGCGATGTAAACATTAATTCTTGTAGATTACAAAAAAACTAGAGCCAACTTTGCAATTTCACTGTCATATTCATGTCCAGCTTTTAAAAATTGATAAGAAATTACTATTTTTATTTCAGTAACATGACTTTTGTAAAATTTGTTGACCAGTGTTATCAAACAACCACAGGTTGTGCAGCAGCCTCTAAAATCCCATCTAGGAGATATGTGAGATCCACCCAGTTATCTGCATCCCTAATAACTGAATCAGAAACTAAAACAAACATCCTATCCCTTCTCTCCTGGGCAGAAGCTCCTGGAGACATATTCTCTATGCAAGAGAATAGTGCATCCCCTGGAGGGCAGGTCCTGACTACAGGATTATTTCCTGCACACCGAAGTGATGCTCTCCTTCCAGACAACCTCTCTTTCCGAGGCTGCCAGACTGCAGGTAGGATTTCTCTACTATGTCCCTATAGGTCTCTGCTATGTACCTATTTATCTGCCTTAGCTCTACCTATGTCATCTACTTGTTCTCTGAGAGCGAGAAGCTCTTTGTACCAAATGCATATATACGACCTCTCATCAATGGGAAGATAGTCATACATGTGGCACTCAATATAAAAGACTGGTAGCCTTCATTTCACTACTGGACTGATGTCTGCATCTTAACATTGGTGAGTTTTTTATTTAAATTTCCTAAGGGAGTAGTTAACTAAACTAATGTAATGGCCCTTAAGATTATTTGGTATCTAGAAACACGATGGCAGAAAAAAAAAACATGGCCAATCCAGTCTGCCCTTCCATATCAGCCACTACAACAATCCCCTTTTTTCCTTTAGAGATTGTCTGTGTTTGTCCCATGTTTCTTTGAATTCAGATACTGTCCTCATCTCTACCACCTCCACTGGGAGACTATTCCACGGATCCGCCACTCTTTCCGTAAATAAATATTTCTGCATAGTACTCATGAGTCTATCACCTTTAACCCTCATCCCATCTCATCCTCATAGCAGGGCTTGTTTTCAATCAAAAGAGGATCTCCTGTGCATTTATACCCCAGAGGTTTTTAAACATCTCAATCATATCACCTCTATCCCGCCTTTCCTCTAAAGTATACATATTAAGATCCTTAAGTCTGTCCTCATATGCTTTATAACAAAGATCACTAACCATTTTCGTAGCCACTCTCTGTACCCACTCCATCCTGTTCACATCCTTTTGAAGGTGCGGTCTCCAGAATTGCACACAATACTCCAAATAAGGTCGCACCAAAGACTTATACAGAGGCATTATCACCTCATTTCTTCTGCTGGCCATTCTTCTCCCTATGCACCCAAGCATCCTTCTAGCTTTTGCTATTGCCCTTTTTACCTACCTGTTTAGCTACTTTAAGATCATCAGACACAATCACATCACAATCACACCTAGGTCCGACTCTTCTTTACATAAGAACATAAGATTTGCCATACTGGGTCAAAGCAAGGTCCATCAAGCCCAATATCCTGTTTCCAACAGTGGCCAATTTAGGTCATAAGTATCTAGCAATTTCCCCAAAAAACACAGGTTCCACAGTGCTTGTATTGGGCCAAGCAGTGATATTCCGGGTCCCTTTTAATAATGGTTTATGGACCTTTCCTCCAGGAATTTGTCCAAACCTTTTTTAAACCCAGCTACACTAACAGCTTTTACTACATCCTCATGTAACAAATTCCAGAGTTTAATTACACGTTGAGTGAAAAAATATTTTCTCTTATTAGTCTTAGGGGTTTATTTACAAAGCCACGGCTCCGATAATGATCGGAAGCTGCTACCGCGGCTTTGTAAACAAGCCCCTTAAATAGGTTACCCTGTAGATTCATTGCATGTCCCCTAGTCTTTCAATATTCTGATGACATAAACAATCAATCTTGTTTACCCGTTCCACTCCATTCATTAATTTATAGATTTCTATCATATCTCCCCTCAGCCATCTCTTTTCCAGGTTAAAGAGCCCTAGACTTTTTAGCCTCTCTTCATAGGGGTATCTTTCCATCCCCTTTACCATTTTGGTGACTCTTCTCTGTACCTTTTCTAATAACGCTATATTCTTTTTAAGATACGGCGACCAGAATTGCACACAATATTCAAGGTGCGGTCGCACCATGGAACGATAGAGAGGCATTATTTTTATTTATTTATGCTTTTCTTTAATACCGCCCCTTCCAGAGATCAAGGGCGGTTTATAGGGAACAATTCAACAATTTTACATGGAACAGCAGTTATAACTATTTACAGGCAATGTTACATGAAACTGTGTCATTTAACTATTTACAATGAACAATAAACATATTACACAAACAACCTTTTGTGAATCTTAGTAGTTATAGGATTATAGCATTATAAGATCCTTTGTTTTATTTTCCATTCCTTTCCTTATGATACCTAGCATTCTATTTGCTCTCTCCACTGGGCAGAGGGTTTTAACATGTTATCCACGATGACGCCTAAATCTTTTTCCTGGGTGGTGGTTCCCAATGTGGAACCTTGCATAGTGTAACCATAGTTTGGGTTGTTCTTTCCTAGGTGCATAACTTTGCACTTGTCCACATTAAATTTTATCTGCCATTTGGATGCCTAGTCTTCCAGTTTATCAAGATCCTATTTTCCACAATCCTCTTGGGTTTTAACAACTTTAAATAGTTTTCCAGGTAATTTAGGAATATGACAAAAAGCAGCGGACCCAGCACAGATCCCTAGGATACTCCACTATTTACCTTTTTCCTTTGTGAAAATTGGCCATTTAGCCCTACCCTCTGCTTTCTATCTTTTAACCAGTTCCTGATCTACGATAGTATACTGCCTCCTATCCCATAACTTTTTAGTTTTGCCAGAAGTCTTTGATGAGGGACCTTGTCAAAGGTTTTCTGAAAGTCCAGATACACTATATCAACTGACTCACCTTTGTCTACCTGTTTATTCACACCTTCAAAAAAACATAACAGATTAGTAAGACAAGATCTTCCTTGTCTAAAGCCATGTTGGCTGTCTCCCATTAGGCCATGACTATCTACATGCTGAGTAATTTTGTTCTTTATGATGGTTTCTACCATTTTACCGGTACTGATGTCAGACTCACCGATCTGTAATTTCCCGGATCACCCCTGGAACCCTTTTTAAAAATTGGCGTTACATTGGCGATCCTCCAATCTTCAGGTATTACAGATGATTTTAATGATACTTCACAGATTACTAATAGCAGGTCTGCAATCTCATATTTCAGTTTTTTCAACACCCTTGGATGTATACCATCAGGTCCAGATTTGCTACTCTTCAGTTTATCAAATAATTGTAATAGATCTTCCCGGTGTAACAATATTTTTTTCAATTCCTCTGCAGTATTACCTTTAAATACCACTTCAGTCATGGGTATCATCCCCTACATCTTCCTCAGTAAAGACCGAAGCAAAGAATTCATTTAGTCTCTCCGCTATCGCCTTGTCCCCTCATACTGCCCCTTTTACCCCTCTAACATCTAACGGTCCAATTGACTCTCTGTTTTTTTGCTACGAATGTACTTGAAAAAGTCTTTATTACGCGTTTTTGCTTCCATAGCAAGTTTCTTCTCAAATTCTCTCTTTGCCTGCCTTATCAATGCCTTGCATTTAACTTGCCAGTGCTTGTGCTGTTTCCAGTTTTTGCCATTTGGCTCTTTTTTCCATTTCCTGAAAGATGCATTTTTGGCAACAACAGCCTCTCTGACCTCACCTTTAAACCATGCTGGCAGTTTTTTGGACTCCCTTTCACTTTTTTTAAAGCGTGGAATACAGCTGGTCGAAAGTTAAAAGGTAGTACTGTGGATTTCCTTACCATCCCTCATGTACTTTGATACTTTGATGTCTGTGTTCATTATTATTTTTCTGGCTTTTTCCACTGAAGGAACTTTGTGTGATTGATACATGTTGACCCCTGATGCAGGCTTGTTTGCTAAAACTTGGCTAAGTCAGGTTTCTAATAAAGTTCTCTACAGGAAGAATCACTTGGTTTGGCTATGGCTCCTCTCTGCTTTTCATCTGAGGCACCAACAGCATAGGAGAGTGTAGGAGGGAGGTTCTGGGAGCCACATTTAGGATTTTAGGTAAAAAGTTGAAATCTTGAACCTCCAGGGTGGCATTCTTAGAAATGTTTTTTTTTCAATGTGCAAAATCTAAGAGGCAGGCAGTCTCCAGAGTATCGATGTATGGATGAGACAATGGATTTAGAACTGTTAGGAACCGGGCAATATTCTGGGGAAGAGGAGATAGGCTTTGTCTTAACCAGGGTGGAATCGGGTTTCTGGCACTAATCTTTATAAAGGAGAGCAGCTTTTAAACAAGAACTACATCAGATCTCTCTGCAGCACAATCCCAAAGTTTAATGTCGGATATCAAATTTATGCTGATGACATAATGATTTTTACCCCATTTCATACCTCTGTCCCTGACTACTCTATTCTCACTGCCTGCTTCAAGGAAATCGTCACCTGGCTGCAGCTTCACAATGTAACAGTCAACTTCTCTAAAACCGAGATCCTCCATGTAACCAAGGACCCCAATTTTTCTCCTCCACTCTCCATCATGACACCGAACTGCAAGTTAAATCACAGGTCAAATATCTTGGCATCATCCTGGATCACCAACTCAACTTTCAACCACATATAAAGAACATCACCAAGAACATTTACTTCAAGCTTCAAACCCTCTGCAATTTATGTCCTCTTCTCCCCCCTGAGAGCTTCCGCACAGTCTGCCAGGTCTCCATTACACCCTTGCTTGATTACTGCAACTCTATACTTCAAGGACTCCCTAAATCCACCATCACCCTTTACAACTCACAAAAAACACTGCAGCATGCACCATAGCCAGAGTTTCCAGACACATCCACATTACCCATATACTGAAATACCTCCACTGGCTTCTCGTCATATCCAGGATCAAATCCAAAATTCTCACTATTATCCACAAAGCTCTTATTAACACCTCTTCTGAACATCTCCAAACACTCATCAGACATCCACATTCCAATAGACCACGCAGACAGAACACACTCAACCTTCTCCTCCCTCCACCACAGACATGTAAGAGTTCACAACGTGGTCGTATGAGAGCCTTTGAATTATACTCGTATGCTCCCACCCTCTGGAATTCACTTCCCCCTCACTACGATGTATCCAATCTCACATAGCCTTCAAAAAACACCTAGAAACACAGCTTTTCAAAGACCACTATGGATTATCTCCCACAATTGGCTCCCAATAGCAACATCTCCCACTCTCACCTTTTTCCATTCCCCCCTCCCCCTCATAACTATCTAACTCCAAGCAGAATGACCTATTTTTCATTATGTAATATAAGCTTGCTGTCCAATCTGCCTACTGATCTACCACAAACTCATTGTACATAATTTATTGTGTTAAAACACCCCTGCATGCCCCACCCCCTGTTACTTGCTGTTCTATATTAATATGTTAAATGTGATTTTGCATTTCCATTCTGCTATTTGTATACTGTTAATTGTAATTGTTAACTCTACTCCGTTCATTGTAAACTGTTCTATGGGATGTCCTAATACACTGGTCAACAATGAAATCGTTACTGACTTTAAAAGGCCCCAATCTGTAGTATCTTGGTGAGATGAACACGAATATAACATTAAAAAAAAATTATTGGCTCTCGTTTTGAAAATATTGCATGTAGTTCATTTTTGACGTTTCACCGTGTAAATTTATCTAGTAGGACATCAACAACATCCCAAATAAGCCTTGAATGATGTAATATTGCATCACATTGCATAATACCAGCATGCACACATCATCCAGAGTTGATTGCATCATTTTCTGATGCAATGCAATACTACTGCCAGACGGCTGCTGAAGCCATCTGACGTCAGCAGTGTACTATACGCAATCGAAAATGTTGAGCATTTAAAATATTTCAGACTGTGTGCGAGACAGTTTAAGCTACTGTTACATGTAACTTTTATTAATCATATAATTTTAGCTATTTAGGCACAATACAGAACAGTAATGCCGCGAAAGTGCGTTAATACCATTGACAATTTCTGCTACATTTGTGGGGAAGTGACATTTGCCAACCAGAAGAAAAGTATCACTTCTCAACTGAAGAAGGCATATCATCTTTACTTCAGATGCAAGATTGGTGACCAAGACAAGCCTTGGGCCCCGCATATATGCTGCGCTACATGTACAACACAGCTTTCACAGTGGTTGAATTGCAAAAGACTATCAATGGCATTTGCAGTCCCCATGGTGTGGAGAGAGCCAAGCAACCACATAAATGACTGTTACTTCTGCTTGGTTCCTCCTCTTTCCAGCGGAATAACAAAACAAAAGAAGTCGACCATAGTCTACCCAAACATTCCATCTACATTGAGACCAGTTCCACATGGTAAGGGACTTCCTATTCCAGAACCTCCATCAGAATATTGTCTTGATTCATCTGATGAGGACAAGGGTGAGCTGACCTGTTCTTCTCCTGGTCCGTCAGCATGCAGTGACCCAGATTTTCACTGGGATGCATTATCAACTCCACACAGAATAACACAGGAAGAACTAAATGACCTGGTTCGTTATTTGGACTTATCCAAGAACAAGGCAGAATTGCTAGGATCAAGACTCCAATAATGGAATCTTCTAGAAGAAGATGTCAACATTACTTTATATCGAAAGCACCACCAGCAGTTAAAGCCTTTCTTCAGAAAGGAAAGTAATCTGGTATTCTGTTCCGATATTGAAAGCCTCATGAATGCCTTAAAAATCACTCATGACCTACAAGACTGGAGACTATTTATAGACTCTTCGAAACTGAGTCTGAAGGCTGTGCTTTTGAACAATAGAAACCGTCTTCCATCTATTCCAGTAGCACATGCCGTCCACATGAAAGAGACATACGATAACTTAAAGCATCTACTGACTTCCATTAACTATAACAAGTACAGCTGGCACTTCTGTGGTGACTTGAAGGTAGTTGCTCTTTTAATGCGACTGCAGCAGGGATTTATAAAATACATGTGTTTCTTATGCGAGTGGGATAGCCGAGCAAGGGACTGGCACTATTTGCGGAAGGAATGGAATCGCAGACAAAATGTAACAGTTGGAGAGAAGAATATGTAGCACCCAGCTGTGGTTGAGGCTCACAAAATCCTGCTACCACCCCTTCACATCAGACTAGGTTTGATGAAGAACTTCGTGAAAGCCATAGACCGCACTTTGCCAGCTTTCCGATACCTACATGAAAAATTCCCTCGACTCAGCGAATCAAAGATTAAAGAGGGAGTTTTTCTGGGTCCTCAGATTCGAGAGCTCTTCAAAGATGACTGTTCAACAACTTGCTGCAGGGTGATACAAAACAAGCATGGAATGCTTTTCGCCTAGTATCAACAAACTTTCTCGGGAATGTTAGGGCAGAAAACTACAAGGAACTAGTAGAAGACATGCTGATGCGGTATCAGAAACTTGGCTGCAATATGTCTCTAAAGATCCATTTCCTTGATTTCCATCTCGATTTCTTTCCTGACAACTGTGGTATGGTTAGTGATGAACAGGGCGAACGTTTTCACCAGGATATCGCAACGATGAAGCAAAGATACCAGGGAAAATGGTCCACTACAATGCTGGCTGACTACTGCAGGACACTCCCCAGAGAAACTCCCGAACAGCTGTACAAGACAGGCGAAAAAATCTAAGAAGTAGTCTATGACTTGGTTTTATACAGGTATTAACCGAAGGCCTATTGTATTTACTATTGACATGCATTTCATGATGTAAACATTAATTATTGTAGATTGCAAAAAACAAGAGCCAACTTTGCAATTTCACTGTCATATTCGTGTTCAGCATATAAAAATTGATAAGAAATAACTATTTTTATTTCAGTAACATGACTTTTGTAAAAATTTGTTGACCAGTGATATCAGAGTTCACAGTAACAGTACATGACGGCAGATAAAGACCAGCGTAGTCCATCTAGTCTGGCCAATAAGGTGACTAGAGTTGTGAGCTGCACCTGCCGCTCTGTGAAGGTTACCTCTCTCTATTTATGAAGTTATTTACGTTTTATTCCGTCCTTTTTGCTATTTATTTATTTAGGTGTATTTATATACCGTCTTTTGCCGGGCCAAGGTGGTTTACATGAAACAAAATGGTACAATGGAACATGTTAACTATAAACAGCATGCGTTGGTACATTGAAACTGGTTAACTATATACAACGTGCACTGGGTACGGCTATACACAAATATACACATCCTATATAAAGTGGTTTTGGGTAGGGTGACTTTACTTGGGGGGGGCATTATGCAGTGGGGTTGAAGTGTTCTGAGAATAGGAGCGTCTTCAGGTGTTTTCTGAAGGTGGAGAGGTCTGGGATGTTCCTGAGTTTGTCTGGTAGGGTGTGGTGGTCCTCTGTGTCGGTCCTATGCAATGAAAGGGTGGATCAAATTGGTAGAGGGGCAGCGTTATATGTTAAGGAGGGCATCGAGCGAAACAAGATTAAGTTCTACAGGAAACAAAATACAATATAGGATCTTTATGGATAGAAATTCCATGTGTGATAGGCAGAAACAGGCTGCGGAATTACACTGCCAATGCAAATATCTCAGTTATTACTATATCATCTCCTTGATTGTTTATTCACGGTGTGAGGGGGATGTACTGGAGAGTTATTGATGACAGAGGGGTTGCACCATAGGGGTGTCTGCAGGTCAGTGGGAACATCAGGGAGAGTGTGGAGGTCAGGGAGGGGGGATACAGATGTCGGGGGGGGGGGGAACATTGGGGGCTACTGATGTTGGAGAGGTGTCAGGGGGTTGAGTATGGATTGTATAATGTGGGAATTGATGTCTGGGGAGGAGTATCAGAGTTGGGGGACTGATGCTGGTGTTTTGGGGGGGGAGTGATGGGGGTGGCAGTGGTGGAATAAAAGTCAATGTGGCAATCTTATGGTCTAAACGTGCATTACTCTTTTAAATTGAGGAGCCCTTGTTTAGATTTTTGGCATGCCCACTTGCAATCTGGTTTTGGTGCAATTCTCCACATGTAAACAGCGGCTTTCTAAACTCGCCACTATTTACACATGGAGATACTTCTAGAAAACTTGCAATGTGTAGTTGGATTTTCAGACGGCATTTGACAAAGTCCCTCTTGAGAGACTCCTTAGGAAATTAAAGATTTGTGGGATGAGAAGCCATATCTTTTTGTGGATTGCAAACTGCCTAAAAGACAGGAAATGGAGAGAAGGACAGAAAGGTCAATTATCCACATGGAAAAGGGTCAGTGACAGAGTGCCTCAAAGGTCTGTACTGGGACCTGTGCTGCTTAATATAGCCAGAAATGATTTGGAGATAGGAATGATTTATTTATTTATTTAAACAGTTTTTTTTTATACCGCCCCTTCCAGAGATCAGGGGTGGTTTACATTTAAAGAAACCAGATACATGAAACATTTATTACAAACCATAATGGTATAACTATGTACAGAATGATGAGTGAGTTGATCAAATTTTCAGATGACACAAAATTATTCAATATTGTGAAAACAGCAGAGGATTGTGGGGATTTATAGAGACAGCTTCAGAGACTAAGGGGCTTGTTTACAAAGCCGCGGTAGCGGTTCGCGATCGTTAGCGGAGCCGCGGCCCCATTGATTTCAATGGGGCTGCAGCTCCGATAACGATCGTGAACCGCTACCGCGGCTTTGTAAACAAGCCCCTAAGAGATTGGGCATCCAAATGGGAACTGGATTTAGCTCACATTTTCTCAGGAGTTCAAGGCGAGTTATAATCAGGTACAACAGGTATTTTGCTTTCCCCAGAGGGCTTATGATCTAAGTTTGTACCTAAAGCAATGGAGGGTTAAGTGACTTGCCCAAGGTCACATGGAGCAACAGTGGGAATCAAAACCTGGCTTCTCAGATTCTAGCCCACTGCTTTAACCATTAGCCTACTCTATTCCAGATGAAATTCAATGTGGACGAGTGTAGAGTGATGAACATAGGAAAATATAAGCCCAACTACATGTATAAAAAGCTGAGTTAAATATCGTTGTTGATATATCCAGTGTACCGTGCCTGCTGCTGCTGAACAGGGTTCTTCAAGAAGAGAAAGAGAAGACTAATGAGAATACCACCATGCCTCTGCATAAGTCCCTGCAGTTCTGGTTGTCTCATTTCAAAAAAGGATATAGAGCAACTAGAAGAGTTTCAGAGAAGGGCAACAAAAATGATAAATGGGATGGAATGACTCCCTTATGAAGAGCAGATAAACAGGTTAGAAAAGACGGCTGTGAGGAGAAATGAAAGAAGTTTACAAAATCATGAGTGTGGTGAAATGGCTAAATAGGGAACAGTTGTGTAATCTCTCAGACAACAGAAAAAAAAGAGGAAACTCCATGAAACTAATAATTGCAAACTGAGAAAAATCATAGACATTTTTTTACACAGAGCATAATTAAGCTGTGGAATTTGTTGCCAAAGGATATGGTCAAAGCAACCTACAACTACTACCACTACCACTTATCATTTGTATAGTTCTACAGGGTTAAGCAGTGCATATACAAGACAATCCCTCCATGTCAGAGCTTACAATCTAATCAAGACAAAACCATACAAAAACTGGGGACAGGGATAAATCAAGGATATTAGCAAGGTACAGATAGGTGAATAAAGGGATCAGGATCTAGACGCAGCCCCGAAGAGATGTGTTTTCAGCCTGGCTTTAAATAGGGCCAGAGAAGGAGCCTGGTGTACTAACTCAGGTAGTTTGTTCCAAGCATATGGAGCAGCAAGATGTAATGAGTGAAGTCTGGAGTTGGCAGTGGCAGAGAAGGGCACAGATAAAAGGGATGTGCCAGAGGAGTGGAGTTTCCCAGTAGGGGTGTAGGGAGTGATAAGAGAGGAAAGGAGCCGCAGAATGAATGTACTTATAAGTCAATAGGAGAGGTTTTAATTGAATGCAGAAACGGATAGGGGCCAGTAAAGTTACCTGAGAAGAGAGTTTATATGAGCATAGCAAGACTGGCGGAAGATTAGCTATCCGGCTGAGTTTTGAACAGATTGAAGGGGAGAGAGAGGATTCTGAGGGAGATCAGAAAGCAGTAGGGTTGCAACAGTCTGTACTCTTGCAGAAATTAAAACCCTCTATAGCCCATGTTCCCTGTAAAATAGTTATCTCCAAGTTATAATGCCCTGTTCAATGTAATTTCAGTTTGTTCAATGTAAACCGCACTGATGCAGAATAGCGCGGTATATAAGAGAATGTAAAAATAAATAAAATAAAAATAAATAAAAAATAAATGGGATAGGAGGCAGTGGACTATTGTAGACTAGGAACTGGTTAAAAGATAGAAAACAAAGAGTAGGGCTAAATGGACAATTTTCTCAATGGAGAAAGGTGAATAGTGGAGTACCCATGGATCTGCGCTGTGCCTGCTGCTTTTTAACACATTTATAAATGACCTGGAAATGGGAATAAATTTGCAGATGACATATAAAGTTGTTAAAACACAAGAGGATTTTGAAAAATTGCAAGAGGGCCTTGAAAAATTGGGAGACTGGGCATCCAAATGGCAGATGAAATTTAATATGGATAACTGCAGAGTTATGCAATTAGGGAAGAACAACCCAAACTACGGTTACGCAATGCAAGGTTCTACATTAGGAATCACCACCCAGCAAAAGGGTCTGGGTGTCATTGTGGATAATACGTTGAAACCCTCTGCCCAGTGTGCAGCCGCGGCCAAGAAAGCAAATAGAATGTTAGGAATCATAAGGAAAGGAATGGAGAATAAAATCAAGGATATTACAATGCCTCTGAATTGCTCCATGGTGATACTACTACTAATACTACTGAACATATGTATAGTACAGCACTGCACAGACACATGTAAAAGACAGTCCCTGCTCATCAGAGCTTACAATCTACAGTGGTGTGCAAAAGTCTGGAATCACTTGTAAATTTGACATTTTTTCAACTTGCTGACCTTATATCTTAATTTCTTTTTCCTCCCAGTGGCTTTTTCTGTGTATCTCATGATAAGTGATAGATTTGGCTATTAGGGCCAACCTTTATTTATTTTATTTTATTTATTTAACAGTATTTCTAAACCGCCTTATCTTATTAATCAAGGTGGTATCATAGCAAACAATCGGGTAAAGTGAGTGTGTTAAACATGCAGTGAGGGAGAAATTTAGTTGAGTATGTGTTGTATTGTGTGCTAGATTGGGTTGAGCTATGTACAAGGTGTGTTGTATTGTGTGCTAGAATGGTTTGAGCTATGTACAGTGTGGGCTATATACAGTGGTGCTACAAGACATTTTCTATACAGGCGGTATCATGTGCTGTTATACATTCTCTTAGGTTATGTGATGTATCCATAGTGTTCTATGAACAGCATGGTTTTTAGCTGTTTTCTAAAGTCTTTGAGGTCTGTAGTTGCCCTCAAGTCGTCCGGTAGTTTGTTCCATATTGTTGGAGCAGCCATGGAGAGTGCTCTGTCTGTTGTGTCCTTGCGTGTGTGTTTGAATTCACTTGGGGTGCTGACTCGGTTGTGTGTTTGTTTTCTTCTAGGACGTGTGCTGGTGTCTGGTTGAATGAGGGTGTGTAGGCTGTTGGCTGATGTGTGCTGATTTATCTTAAATAGGTTTATGATAGTTTTGTATCTGATGCGTGCACCGATTGGGAGCCAGTGTAAGTCCTTTAAGGTAGGTGTGATGTGGTCCTGTCTTGCAGTACCGGATATTATTCGTGCTGCAGTGTTTTGTGCTAGCTGGAGTGGTTTGAGGGCTTGTTTCGGTAGTCCAAGGTATATCGGATTGCAGAAGTCTAGTAGTGGGGTTATCAGTGCTTGACAGACGGTACAAAAGTGTTCTGGTGCAAGGAATGGTTTCAGTCTCCTGATGATTCGCATCTTGTAATAGACTTTTTGGATTGTTTTGTCTATGTGTGGCTTGAGGTTTAGTTTATTGTCCAGAGTAACTCCGAGGTATCTCACTTCTGATCTTATTGGTATAGTAGTGTTTTGTATCTTGATATTTGGCGGGTGTATGAAGCTTTGGTTCCAAGTGATGATTAAAGCTTCGGTCTTGTTGTAGTTTATTGCGAGGTTGTTGTTTTGACACCAACTCGTCATTTGGGTAAGGCAGTCTGTTATTTTGGAGAAGTCCGGGTTGTCGATTGATATCGGGGTGTATATCATGATGTCGTCTGCATATATTGTGTATTGAATGTTGTTCTCTTTCATGATGTTGCATATCGGTTGGATGTAGATGTTAAATAGGAGTGCTGAGAGTGCGGATCCTTGAGGTACTCCTTGACGGACATTTATGGGTGTTGTGTCCCACCTTGACCTGTAGCTGTCTTTCGGTTAGGTATGAGTGGAACCATTTCAATGTGATACCATGTATACCAGTGTTCTTTAGTCTTTCCAGGAGTGTGTTGTGGTCCACTGTGTCGAAGGCTGAGGAGATGTCGATGAAGATCATTATGATTCCCTTCCTGGTGTTGTCAATTATTCTTAGGATGCTGTCGAAGAGGTAGATCAGTAGCGTTTCGACTCCATGGTTGGGACGAAAGCCGTGTTGGTTGTCGTCGAGTGTTTCATGTTTGTCGATGTGTTCCTGTAGTGTACCGTTTTTTCGATGATTTTTGCCAGGAAGGGTATGCTGGAGATTGGTCGGTATGCTGCTGGATCTTTTTTGTCGAGAGTTGTTTTCTTTGTGATTGGTCTTACTGAGGCAAGCTTTAGTTGCTTTGGCATGAGTCCTTGAGTGAGTGAGTTGTGTACTATTTTATGTATGGTGTGAATGAAGTTTGATTTGGTGGCTTTGACCCATGATACTGGGCATGGGTTTGTAGGAGCAGTGCTTGTGTTGATTGTAGAGATGATGTGGGATATCTGCTTTGTTGAGGGTGAGTAGAATGTGCCCCAGGTTTTGGTGTGTATGTCTGTCCTGGTGGTCCCACTGGGTGTTGTACGCTCTGTGGAGTGAAATTTGTCTTTGATGTGGTCGGCAAATTCTTGTGGATCAACTTGTACTTCCCCTTCTGTTGTTTGCTCTTTTGTGAGGATCTTGACTATTTCGAAAAGCTCTCTGGGTTTGTTGATGGAAGTATTTATCATGTTTGTGTGGAATTCCCTCTTTGATTGATTGATGTGTTCATTGTATTGTTTTTGTTTTGTTAGGTAAAGATGTTGGTCGGCTGTTGTTTTGTTTTTTCTCCATCTCCGTTCAATCTTCCTGAGCTCCCTCTTTTCCTGTCTTATTTTTGCTGAGTACCATGGTTTGTTTTGTCTCCTGTTGTGGTGGTGTTTCTCGTGCCCGACACCAGATGGTTTGGCGGCGTTAGCTAAGATGCTGTTCCAGCTGGAAACTTGTTCCTCCAGGTCATCTGTAGTAATGTTCAAGTGTTGTGTTGTGTCCTGTATGAATTCGTCCCTGTCGAAATGCTTGAATCGTCTTTGTGTGTGGGAGATGTTTGTTCTTTCGTTTGTCTGGTCCTCTTGAGATCGCAGCTTTGTCTCAATTAAGTAATGGTCAGACCATGGCACTGGGGTAATGGTGGGTGGGGAAATTAGGTCTCTCGATGTTAGTTAATTGGATGCGAAGATGAGGTCTGGAGATGATCCATGTCTGTGCGTTGGAGCATTGATTATCTGTGTGAATTGAAGTGAGGTCATTGCTTGAAGGAAGGCCTCTGCGTCTTTGGCATTGGTGGACTTGAGGTTGAAGTCTCCAATCAGTAGCGCTGGTTTGTTGTTTGTTGTTATAGCACAGGCTTCTTCGAGGTTGAAGGCTAATTCGTCGGGTGGAGCTCTGGGTGCTCTGTAAGTTAGGCAGATTGCAATGTTTTTGTTCTTGATGCTGATTGTGTTACATTGCTGTGTATTGGTGAGGCTATGTGTCTTGAACTTTAGTTTTGTCTTTGCTATTATTAGGACTCCTCCTCCACGCTTGTGGGTGCGTGGGCAGTTGTACGCTGAGTAGTTGTCCGGTACCAGTTGGTTGAGTAGTACATTGTCTGTAGGGTTGAGCCATGTCTCTGTGATGCATATTATGTCGGGCTGTCGCTCTTCTATGTGGTCTACAAGAGTGTGTATCTTGTTGCGGACTGATCTGGCGTTTATGAGCTCAATCGTTGTTGTCTTTGTTGAGGAGGTTGCTGTTACATGTGCTTCCTTTGTGCAGGATTGGGAGTTTGATTTGTGTCTGTTTGGTCTTTTTGTCTGGGAAGTTCTGAGTGTTTCTTTGTGTGTGTGCTGTGGTTCTAAATATAAACCAAAAATTAACCACCCCTCACTCACTTCAATAAACCTATACCCAACTAACAAGTGATTCAATAGTGACTGATGTACAATACCTTATACT
Source organism: Ichthyophis bannanicus (assembly GCA_033557465.1). Taxonomy (NCBI): domain Eukaryota; kingdom Metazoa; phylum Chordata; class Amphibia; order Gymnophiona; family Ichthyophiidae; genus Ichthyophis; species Ichthyophis bannanicus. The sequence continues at coordinate 1,040,850,278 of CM066034.1, forward strand.
ATTTTTTTGTCGGAAGTTATTGCCGTGAGAGATTTCTCCCTCATGAAGCGTGACTTCCCTTTTAATTACTTTTATGGTAACTAAACCACCGTATAAAACTCATGAAGCAATTGCATTACTCAATGCTACTTCATAACCAATTATAATTCCAACCGTTGCATTTCAACTTTAAAAATTTCATTCTATGCAGATTTTCAACGGACACAGTACTGCGTTTAGATCCGTACTCTTTTTCCGGCTCTGTTTCAACGCTTAATATCTGCTCAGTATACTCATCTGAATTAGTGAGTTAGATAGTTCCTTCTTTCAGTTCGAATGAAGTCTTCTCATATAAACTGGATCATTCTGTTGGTGCAGCCTTACTTGTGTGAGTAGCAAGGCTAAGTGAAAAGATATTTAAAGCTGTTAAGAGCCGCCCTTGATGATGTCACCATCAGTTAGATTGGTCTCTTGATCAATGATGTTTAAACTAAGCTAAGCCAATCCTGTTCTGCATTCAACCCATGGGGTTCCAAACAGCCAATCCGAAAAATGCAATGTTATTCAATCCATTGGAGCCGTTGCTCTCTATTTCCCCCTCTTGAACTAGGGGGCACTTGATCAATAATTTGCCATTGAAAATCCGTAAAGGAGTGTCCAAATTCCATACAGTGTTGCACTAATGGAGCTGTAATAACTCCATTCCGTATTCGGGATGCATGCTCCTGAAGACGAACCTTCACTTTTCTAATCGTTCGACCTACATATACTTTAGTGCACGGGCAGATTAGAATGTAAACCCCATAAGTGGTGGAACATGTGGTAAATCCTTTAGCAACTGTCTTATTGTGGTATGTGGAATTTGCCATTCATTACCTTCTATTGTTTGCTGACATAACTCACAGGATATTCCTTTAGAACACCTAAAGTGTCCGATTGGAAAATCTTCAGAAACCTGCGACAATTGAGGCTGTATTGTACTAAGCAAATTACCTATGTTTTGGCCTCTGGTGTATGCTATCCGTAACGGTTTCCGGAAGCAATCATGAAGGGCCAAAACATGCCAATGTTTCTTCAAAATAGAGGTTATTTTTGAACTGTGCAGCATATATGGTAAAATGCCAGTAATGAAATCATCCTCAGGTTGTGTATTTTTGTTTATAACCTGTAACCACTCCTTGTGTGTATATCTCGCTCGTGTCCGAGCCTGCTGTATTACATTTAGTGGATAGCCTCTCTGCAGTAGTCTGATTTTCAAGTCCTGTGCATGATATTCAAATTCATGAAGGGAAGTACAGATTCTACGAAGTCTTAAGAACTGGCCATAAGGTAAACCTCTTTTCAAAGCTGGAGGGTGAAAGCTAGAGAACTGTAACAGAGTGTTTCTCTGCACAGATTTTCGATACAAAGTAGAGCATAGCCGAGTTCCTTGTTTAAAGAGCTTTACGTCTAAAAATTCTAGATGTTGTGCATGAAAATGCAATGTGAATGATAAATTTTCTTTTTGAACATTCAACCAGGCAATACATTTTGATAAAGCTTCTTCAGTGTCATTCCATAGAAAAAAGATATCATCCAAAAATCTGACCCATGTATTTATCTTGGAATACCATTCAGATGCAAAGATAATTCTTTCCTCAAACTCTGCCAGATATAATGTGGCAATAGATGGAGCCACCGTGGCTCCCATTGCTATACCATGGGTCTGATAATAGAATTTATTGTCAAATTGAAATTTTTTTTTAGTAAGAACTAAAGATAATATTCGAAGCAAAAATTCCTTTGGTAAACGTGAAGGTAAGGCTAATTCCAAATCCTTTATTACTTGTAAAGCCTCTTGCTGAGATATATTGGTGTAGAGAGCTACTACATCCAAAGACACCAAAATAGCATTTTCTACGGATTGTGTAATTGAATCTATCTTCTCCAGAAAATGGGACGTGTCCCTAATATAAGAGGTAACCTTCTGTGCACATGGTCTTAGAAAAACGTCACAAAATTGTGACAATGGCTCCAATATGGAGCCTCTACAAGAGACAATGGGTCTCCCCGGTGGATTTATGAGGGACTTATGTATCTTGGGCACCGTATAAAAATACGGAGTCAAAGGATATTTCGGTGTCAAAAATTGGAATTCTTTTTTGGTTAGCCAACCCTGATTTAATCCTTCTTGCATCAAAGTCTCAATTATCGCCTGTATTTCTGATGTGGGGTCTATATCTAATAGTCAATAAAATTTAGGATCATTCAACTGTAGTAAAGCTCCTGTGACATACTGTTCTCGAGATTGTATCACAGTGGCACCTCCTTTGTCAGCTCTTTTCACTATAATAGATGACATTTGCCTTAGCTCTGTTAATGCTTGCCATTCAAGTCTCGTCAGATTGTTTGCTAAATTACTACTTCCCACACTCGGAAATGCCTGCTCCATCCTAGCTACTTCTTGCAATACCAATTGTTGGAAGGTGGAGATATGGGGATCTATTTCTCCCCCCGGAATCCATTTAGAAGGCAATCTTACAATAGATGAATCAGAAGTGAAAGGATTCGTAGCACAAAATTGAAGCACTCTTAACTTACGAAAAAACTTCTGTAGAGCAATCCGGATCTGGAAAGGTTGATATTGTACCCGAGGGACAAATGAGAGTCCTTTATTTAGCAACGTTTCTTGAGTATTAGTCAAAGGAATCCCTGAAATATTAATTACTGAAGTTTCGCCCGTGTCCGAGTGATCGGACCCTGGGGTCGGTCGGGCAGGAAATCTTGATGTTCCTCTCCTGCCTCCCAACCCCGTCGACGGCCTCGTCCTCGACGGCCGCGCCGAAAAACCTGTCCCTGGAAAGGTCCTGACTTTGTCATGCCTCCCCTACCACTACGGGTATTGGGATATTCACCCGAACTCCCCTCTTCCGAGTCTATATCAGAAGTGGCTGAAAAGGATACTTCCTTCGATTGTGAATTCACTTTCTTAGCCCAAGTAAATACTTGGTCCAGTTCATAATCTTTTTGGTCCTGATGAAATTTTTTAACTTTTATAGATTTAACATAGTCTCTGAATTGGTCTAATTGAATAGACATTTCTTCCTTCTGAGCCCTAAAGCGATCTTCCGTCAATTGCTGTTTTAATTGCGATTCCAATAATTCAATTTCTGCACATAATTTCTGCTGTTCTACATTAGAGCGTTGGCTTAATAAGGCCACCAGATCTAAACTGCATTTATTAAGAATGCTGTTCCATTTCGCATGGAATTCAATGTCATCAGCATATAGTTTCGGAGGATTCAGTACCCGCAACCCCCTGGGGCTCATGGTGGATTTTAGATACTGATTCATGGCCAATTCACGTAGTTCAGTTCTTATCAATTTTTTATTGATCAAAAGCAAATCTTGGAACGAGGAAGAATGGAACATGGATTGCGGATCATCAAATAATGCAGGTTTTTTAATTAGCTGCTGAATCTGATCTTCCGTGAAAGCAAAAACCATTTGATTGGCTTTTATGGCGGAATTCTCCCCACTAATTTCTTTTTCTTTTTCTTTATCTTTTTCACCACTTTTCTCCATACTCACAATAGGGTTTTGAAAATTATAAATCAAAAATTAACCACCCCTCACTCACTTCAATAAACCTATACCCAACTAACAAGTGATTCAATAGTGACTGATGTACAATACCTTATACTATTTTTTTGTCGGAAGTTATTGCCGTGAGAGATTTCTCCCTCATGAAGCGTGACTTCCCTTTTAATTACTTTTATGGTAACTAAACCACCGTATAAAACTCATGAAGCAATTGCATTACTCAATGCTACTTCATAACCAATTATAATTCCAACCGTTGCATTTCAACTTTAAAAATTTCATTCTATGCAGATTTTCAACGGACACAGTACTGCGTTTAGATCCGTACTCTTTTTCCGGCTCTGTTTCAACGCTTAATATCTGCTCAGTATACTCATCTGAATTAGTGAGTTAGATAGTTCCTTCTTTCAGTTCGAATGAAGTCTTCTCATATAAACTGGATCATTCTGTTGGTGCAGCCTTACTTGTGTGAGTAGCAAGGCTAAGTGAAAAGATATTTAAAGCTGTTAAGAGCCGCCCTTGATGATGTCACCATCAGTTAGATTGGTCTCTTGATCAATGATGTTTAAACTAAGCTAAGCCAATCCTGTTCTGCATTCAACCCATGGGGTTCCAAACAGCCAATCCGAAAAATCCGAAAAATCCAATGTTGTTCAATCCATTGGAGCCGTTACTCTCTATTTCCCCCTCTTGAACTAGGGGGCACTTGATCAATAATTCGCCATTGAAAATCCGTAAAGGAGTGTCCAAATTCTATACAGTGTTGCACTAATGGAGCTGTAATAACTCCATTCCGTATTCGGGATGCATGCTCCTGAAGACGAACCTTCACTTTTCTAATCGTTCGACCTACGGGCGGCTCTTAACAGCTTTAAATATCTTTTCACTTAGCCTTGCTACTCACACAAGTAAGGCTGCACCAACAGAATGATCCAGTTTATATGAGAAGACTTCATTCGAACTGAAAGAAGGAACTATCTAACTCACTAATTCAGATGAGTATACTGAGCAGATATTAAGCGTTGAAACAGAGCCGGAAAAAGAGTACGGATCTAAACGCAGTACTGTGTCCGTTGAAAATCTGCATAGAATGAAATTTTTAAAGTTGAAATGCAACGGTTGGAATTATAATTGGTTATGAAGTAGCATTGAGTAAGGCAATTGCTTCATGAGTTTTATACGGTGGTTCTAAATATGGCAATGCTGTTGGTGGGTACCATGTTGTGTTTGCTTGTGGGTAGTGGAGGTGTGTGGTTGGTGGGAGGAGTTGTGTGACGAGTAGGTAGAGTGGGAGGAAGTATGTGGCGTGCATTTTGGTCTTTTGTGATGTTCTGTTAGGGCGATGCCTGTTTTTCTTAAGTCTTTGTCTGTTGCTTGTTTTGCTGTTGCTTTTCCTCTGTTACTCTGTTGTTTTTCTTCTGGTGTACGTGTGGCTGTGATTCTCCCTTTGTAGTTCCTTTGTGCTTCTTCTTGCCGCGCTGTTCCTTATACGGCCCTGAGTCTGCCCCGATTGGGCAGCACTCTGCCGCTGGCTGGCTGTGCTCTTGTTGCCACTCAATCCCCCGATTGGGGAGAGCTGAACTCGGTGCGGGAGCCTGTCCCGTGAGGGGAGCCTGTTCCCGTGAGGGGAGCCTGTCCCCGTGGAGGGAGCCTGTCCCCGTGAGGGGAGCCTGTCCCCGTGGAGGGAGCCTGTCCCATGAGGGGAGCCTGTCCCAGTGGAGGGAGCCTGTCCCGTGAGGGGAGCCTGTCCCGTGAGTGGAGCCTGTCCCCGTGAGGGGAGCCTGTCGCCGTGGAGGGAGCCTGTCCCGTGAGGGGAGCCTGTCCCGTGAGTGGAGCCTGTCCCCGTGAGGGGATCCTGTCCCGTGGAGGGAGATCCGGATCCGTTAGGGTGTGGGTAGTTGAAGAGACAGTTTGGTGGTAGGAAATGTGTGATGTGTTGTGAGAATTCTACTTGCGGTTCTGACGTCCTTCTCCTCGGTCTAGTCCTTTGTTGGGTTCTGCTGAGATGTTGTTGGCGTAGCTGTTTCCTTTGTTGTTGCCTTCTGCTCGCCTTCGTGCCGTGCCTAAGGGCCACGCCAAAGGGCCCTCTTGCGAGGCCCTCAGGCGCGGGCCTGCAAGGCGCGGGTGCGCCCTGCAGGGATGCCGCTTTTAACTCCTGCCGGCTTCTGCTGTTCCCGCTCCCACTGCCCCGATTGGGCAGGAGCTGAGGAGGGAGGAGTTGGAGTGTCTCTGCAAGCAGGGACGCCGCTTTTAACTCCTGCCGGCTTCTGCTGTTCCCGCTCCCACTGCCCCGATTGGGCAAGAGCTGAGGAGGGAGGAGTTGGAGTGTCCCGGCAGCGGCGTCTCTGCAAGCAGGGACGCCGCTTTTAACTCCTGCCGGCTTCTGCTGTTCCCGCTCCCACTGCCCCGATTGGGCAGGAGCTGAGGAGGGAGGAGTTGGAGTGTCCCGGCAGCGGCATCTCTGCAAGCAGGGACGCCGCTTTTAACTCCTGCCGGCTTCTGCTGTTCCCGCTCCCACTGCCCCGATTGGGCGGGAGCTGAGGAGGGAGGAGTTGGAGTGTCCCGGCAGCGGCGTCTCTGCAAGCAGGGACGCTGCTTTTAACTCCTGCTGGCTTCTGCTGTTCCCGCTCCCACTGCCCTGATTGGGCAGGAGCTGAGGAGGGAGGAGTTGGAGTGTCCCGGCAGCGGTGTCTCTGCAAGCAGGGACGCCGCTTTTAACTCCTGCCGGCTTCTGCTGTTCCCGCTCCCACTGCCCCTATTGGGCGGGAGCTGAGGAGGGAGGAGTTGGAGTGTCCCGGCAGCGGCGTCTCTGCAAGCAGGGACGCCGCTTTTAACTCCTGCCGGCTTCTGCTGTTCCCGCTCCCACTGCCCCGATTGGGCGGGAGCTGAGGAGGGAGGAGTTGGAGTGTCCCGGCAGCGGCGTCTCTGCAAGCAGGGACGCCGCTTTTAACTCCTGCCGGCTTCTGCTGTTCCCGCTCCCACTGCCCCGATTGGGCGGGAGCTGAGGAGGGAGGAGTTGGAGTGTCCCGGCAGCGGCGTCTCTGCAAGCAGGGACGCTGCTTTTAACTCCTGCCGGCTTCTGCTGTTCCCGCTCCCACTGCCCCGATTGGGCAGGAGCTGAGGAGGGAGGAGTTGGAGTGTCCCGGCAGCGGCGTCTCTGCAAGCAGGGACGCCGCTTTTAACTCCTGCCGGCTTCTGCTGTTCCCGCTCCCACTGCCCCGATTGGGCAGGAGCTGAGGAGGGAGGAGTTGGAGTGTCCCGGCAGCGGTTAGTATTGGTTTGGCCCTTATTTTCTGAGTTTGTTCCCCATAGTTGTCCTGTTGATAGATTTTCTGTGAAAATCACGTAATGTACATTGTTGGCCAACGATATATTATTGTAAGTATGCTTTAAAATATTATGGATGCACGCCAGGTTTCCTTCAAATTAATGTATGTGGCCTTGAAAAAGGCCATTTTTAGAAACATAGAAATATGACGACAGAAAAAGACCACATGGCCTATCTAGTCTGTCCTTCCATAACAACTACAACAGTCCCCTTTTTACCTTTAGAGATCCTCTGTGTTGGTCCCATGCTTTTTTGAATTCAGTTACTGTCCTCATTTCTACCACCTCCACTGGGAGACTATTCCACGGATCCACTACTCTTTCCGTAAAGAAATATTTCCGCATATCACTCCTGAATCTACCTCCTTTCACCCTCATCCCATGTCCCCTCATAGCAGAACTTGCTTTCATTTGAAAGAGGCTCTCTCCCTGAACATTTATGCCACGGAGGTATTTAAACATCTCAATCATATCACCTCTATCCCACCTTTCCTCTAAGGTGTACATATTAAGATCCCTCTGCACCGGCTCCATCCTGTTCACATCCTTTTGAAGGTGCGGTCTCCAGAATTGCACACTATACTCCAAATGAGGTTGCACCAAAGACTTATACAGAGGCATTATCACCTCCTTTTTTCTGCTAGCCATTCCTCTCCGTATGCACCCAAGCATCCTTCTAGCTTTTGCCGTCGCCTTTTCTACCTATTTAGCTACTTTAAGTTCATCAGACACAACCACGCCTAAGTCCCGCTCTTCTTTAGTGGACAAAAGTACTTCACCCCCCCATACTATATTGCTCCCTTGGATTGCTGCAGCCCAAATGCATGACCTTACATTTTTTAACATTAAATCCCAGCTGCCAAATTCTAGACCATTCTTGAAGCTTAGCTAGATCCCTCCTCATGTTATCTACCCCTTCCTGGGTGTCTACTCTATTGCAGATTTTGGTATCATCTGCAAAGAGGCAAACCTTACCTGAAAGCCCTTCCGCTATATCACTAACAAAGATGTTAAAAAGAATTGGACCAAGGACAGATCCCTGTGGCACACCACTGATAACATCCTTCTCCTCAAAGTGAGCTCCATTTACTTGTACTCTTTGTCGCCTCCCACACAACCAATTTCTAACCCAAGCAGTAACTTTAGGGTCCATCCCTAGGGTGCTCAGTTTGTTTATAAGTCACCTGTGAGGAACAGTGTCAAAGGCTTTACTGAAATCTAAATACACCACATCTAGGGCTCTCCCTCGGTCCAACTCCCTGGTCACCCAGTCAAAGAAATCAATCAGATTTGTCTGACAAGACCTGCCTCTGGTGAATCCATGCTGCCTCGGATCCTGTAATCTGCTGGACTCCAGAAACCTCACTATTTTCTCTTTCAGCAGCGTTTCCAATAATTTACTCACCACTGAAGTTAAACTAACCAGCCTGTAGTTTTCAACCACATCCTTACTTCCGCTTTTGCGTAAAGGCACCACATGAGCCTCTCTCCAGTCCTTTGGCACCACTCCCGACTCCAACGAGGCATTGAAAAGGTCAGTCAGTGGAGCTGCTAGAACGTCCCCAAGTTCCCTCAGTATTCTTGGGTGTATCCCATCCGGTCCCATCGCTTTGTCTACTTTAAGTTGAGATAGTTTCTCACGAACACAGTCTTTTGAAAACTGTTCAAGATATCCTTTGCTTCTGTTCCTATTTCTGAGGTCCTGCTCCTGGTTCTTCATCTGTGAACACAGAACAAAAATATTTGTTAAGCAATTCCGCTTTATCCTTATCAGCTTCTACATATTCCTCCCCTGCACCCTTGAGTCTGACAATACCACTCTTGCCCTTCCTCTTCTCACTAATATATCTGAAAAATGTCTTATCCCCCCATTTTGAATCTTTGCCTTCTTGACTACTTTGCTAGCTTCTCTAAGTTTTTCCAAATACAGATGCCTCCTTGGGCGATTGAAAGAGAAGGGCGTCTGCAACACTGCGCTTGAATGGTGCAAGTCCTATCTGGATGGAAGATGGCAATATGTAAAATCCGGATCAGAAGAATCAAAACGCTTCCATCAAAAACAATGTGTTTATTTATTTAGAGAACATTTGTATACCGCTGCTTCCAGCGATCAGCAGCGGTTGACTATACATATCAGGAGGGGTAATCAACAGTTAATACAGAATGATTGCATGCCAAGATTCACACTGGGTTCACACTGCACAAAAATCTGATACAATATTTACAGGTGCAATTACATATATACATATTGTTACAATATTTACAACTTGCAGTTATATATATACATTCTGTTACACTAATTACAGCTAAACTGGGGGGAGATGCACTACCACTACATGGTGGTTCAAATCCCTTAAAGTCATATTGTAAGGTCACTCTAGTGTCATGGATACGGTTGACCCTTTGTGTTCTAGTTATTATTTACTCTGTTAGATTATAGTGAGTTATAAACAGGTGGGTTTTGAGCTTTTTCCTAAAGTCTGTTAGGTTGTTGATTGCACGCATGCCATGTGGCAGTTGATTCCATAGCAGGGGTGCAATGTAAGAGAATGCTCTGTTGCTGGTGTGTATCTTGGCTGTTCTTATACTCTTTGGGACACTGAGAGTGTTTAAGTTGGCGGTTCTTCTGCTTCAAGGTTCCTCGTTGTCATCTCTCCTGTTCAATATTTACATGCAACCCATCTGCAATATCATTAGATCATTTAGCGTGAACTGTTTGATATATGCTGATGACATACTCTTATACATGCCGTTCTCTACAGTTCAAATGGACCTGACACCACTGGTAGATTGTTTCAATGCGGTCTCAGAATGGCTCCAATCCCAAAACCTCCGCATTCAACACAAGAAAACGGTGGTGCTTTTCATCGCGAGAGACCCCAACTTTATTCCTCCGTCCCATGTAAGTGTCAGGGAAGCTGACTTGCAAACTAAAGAAACAATAAAATACCTTGGAGTCACCTTGGACCAACGTCTGGATATGAAATCTCACATAGGCAATATAGTCAAAGCTGTATATTTCAAAATCCGTACGCTCAGGCATCTGCGCTCCCTATTGGACCCAGACGATTTCCGGACTATATACCAGGCGCTAATCCTACCCCATTTTGACTTTGCAAATGCCATCTTACAAGGTCTCCCTCAGTCTACACTGAGCCCATTACAGCTGGCTATGAATGCTGCAGCAAGGGTCCTCCATGGAGTCTCCAGAAGTGACCACGTGACTCCTATTCTCAAGCAGCTTCACTGGCTCCCTATCCACGGAAGGCTTATCTTTAAAACCTTACTCCTCTCATTCAAGGCCATCAATGGCTTGTCATCTTCCTCACTCACGGAACTCATTCACACAGTGCCCCCCAACAGATCCAGAAGAGCAACAGCTGTAAACCTGCTAATAACCCCGAAGGCATTGACAAAATGCAACATTACAATGGCAAACAGGGCCTTCAGTCTCTACGTCCCCAAATGCTGGAATGCTCTACCATCCGACATTCGGGCCATTGTAGACCTAACTCAGTTCAGGAAGGCACTCAAATATCACCTTTTCCTCCAATACTACCCAGTCAGCAACGAAATCTAGGTAACCCCACCTAAGAAAGTAACCATTGTTAGTTCTGAGACAGTGCTAGCACCCCGCCTGCAATTTATGCACATATTTTCCTTATGTTATTGTTGCTTAATCTTGTTCTTTGTAATTATTTCATGTACATAGTTCACCCCTGTTATCCAAGTTTGTACTCCTGTTCTATGTAAAACCAAACAGCTTGTTGTTATGGTCATTTTGTTATAATGTAAACCGCGCTGATATCGAATAGTGCGGTATATAAGAAATTGTAATAAATAAAAATAAAATTGTAATAAATAAATGCCTGTCTTCCTCTCTCTGTGATCTCTTGTATTTCATGAAGGCCTCCCTCTTTTTCTTCACTTTTTCAGCTACTTCTTTCGAAAACCATAGTGGTCTCCTTTTCCTTTTACCTTTATTTACCATTTTAACAAAAAGGTTGGTTGCCTTTAAAATATCCCCTTTCAGTTTTTCCCACTGTTTTTCTACATCCCTCAGCTGTTCCCATCCAACTAATGACTCCTTGAGGTATTGGCCCATCTTCGCAAAGTTAGTCTTCCTAAAGTCTAAGATCCTCGCCTTTGAATGGATTCTAACAGCCCTAGTCCTAATACTGAACCACACCATCTGGTGATCACTGGATGCAAAATGATCTCCCACTACAACATCAGAAACACTTTCACCATTGGTAAGCACCAAGTCCAGTATGGCCCCTTCACGTGTGGGGTCTGTTACCAACTGCCTGAATAGTTCTCCCTGTAGAGAATCCAGGATCTCCTTACTTCTAGATGATACTGCAGAAGGAATGTGCCAATCAACATCTGGCATATTGAAATCTCCTATCAATAGCACTTCCCCTTTCCTAGCAATGCTGCGCATGTCTTCAATTAACTCTCTGTCCACCTCTTCCTCTTGTGAGGGAGGTCTGTACATCACACCAATGTAAATAGATTTCTCTTTCCCTCTTTCTAGTTTAACCCACAATGCCTCCCCTCTCCCTTTTAAGCTCTGTAATTCCAAAGCTTTAATAGTAGTTTTTACATATAGTGCCACTCCTCCTCCCCTACTTCCTACCCTGTCCTTTCTGAATAAAGCATAGCCAGGTATAGTTACATCCCAATCATGGTTTTCTGTGAACCATGTTTCTGTAACTGCCACTAAATCCAAGTCAGCCACTCCCACCAAAGCTTCAACATCAGGGATCTTATTTCCCATGCTACAGGCATTTATACACACTGCTTTCCATATGTTACCCCTGTTACCCATTTCCATAAAGTTATTTAATGTATCACCTACCTGGGGGCTTTCACTTACCTGGGGGCTTTCTTCACCCATCCCCAACGAATCTAGTTTAAAGCCCTCTTCAGTAGATTAGCCAGTCTACTACTGAAGACGCGTTGACCTTTCTTGGACAGATGGATGCCAACTCTGCTCTGCAACTCTTGGAACAGCATTCCATGGTCTAGGAAACCAAAACGCTCTCGATGACACCATCCACGCAGCCATGCATTCATCTCCAGGATGCGAGCCTCTCTGCCTTGGCCTTTACCCTCAACAGGGAGGATTGAAGAGAACACCACCTGTGCACCTAACTGCTTCACCCTCTGTCCCAGGGCCATGAAGTCACTTTTGATATGTTCCGAGGTATACCTGGCAGTATCATTTGTTCCAACATGGATTAGCAACATTGGGTAATAGTCAGTGGGCTTGATGAGTCTCGGCAAACTCTCCATAACATCTTGGATTTTGGCACCAGGCAGACAGCATACCTCTCTAGACATCAAGTCTGGTCGGCAGATGGACGCCTCAGTACCCCTCAGAAGAGAGTCTCCAACCACCGCTACCCTTTGTTTCCTTGTGGTCACTGATTCTGCAACTTTGGGGTACTTGAGCTCTGGTTCTTCCCTTTCCAGGGATGCTTTCACCTCCTCCACTTCCAGGGCTGCATAATGGTTCTTCAATTCAAGGGCTGGAGAAGTTGGATTGGTGATTTTGCAGGCCCTGGTGACTTGTGTCCAACCATCGACATTCTGTTGGCACCCATCTTCTCCTCTGCTGGAGAGCTTGGTTGCTGCAAGAAGCATCTCATCAATGTATTTCTCACTGTCTTGAATGCTCCTCAGCCTCGCCACCTCCTCTCTGAGTTCCTCCACTTGTTTCCTCAGAGCTTCAGCATGCAGGCACCCTGCACATGGAACCGGTCCTTCAACTGGCATTAGGACCTCTGTCTGGACCGAGGCAGAAGCTGTAACGGGGGCAACAGCTTTAGCGATACGATTTTTCCCAGCCATTGTTCTGTTCGTGGAGCTTAAGTATCTGTTAAAGCAAAAGAGAGAGATCTACCAAGTACCAGCCGGTTTCCCAGCTGTCCTTTCAGAGAAAAAGCAGTTAAATCTCCTTAATTATATTCAAAATGTGCTGGTCGAATTCTCTGTGCTTTGTCAAATTTTTATGTGTCAGTGATGGCTCAGTATTTGATGGGCCATCCTTTGTTCTTGATCACCTGACTGCACCTTGTCGGCATTGAATGAACCAGTCTGACAAGGTGATCGTTGGTGACAACGCGGTTCCAAGCTGCAATGAGTGACTCAATCAGCTCATGCTTTGATGTCGGATGCCTCTTGGATATTTCCAAGGCCACCTTGTGCCACAGGTTCTCGATTGGATTCAGATCTGGAGACTGGGCAGGCCAGTCCATTGACTTGATGTTGTTCAGCTGCTTCCAGCTGATCACCTGTCTAGAGCGATGGCAGGATGCATTGTCATCTTGGAACAGGAACTGGCCAGGAAACAGCTGGTGTGCTGATGGCACCATGCACTTTTGCAGTATGGTAATGTATTTGGCCCCGTTGACCATTCCATCGACGATGTGAAGACGTCCAACGCCACTGGCAGCCATGCAGCCCCAGACCATGAGTGAGGTTGAGACACTCAGGCTTGAATTCCTCTCCAGGAAATCTCCTCACATAGGTGTGGGCCTGGTTACCAAACAGGCAGAAGGTGCTATTATCGCTGAATAGCACCTTTTCCCACATTTCAATCGACCAGGTTGAGTGCTTTCTTGCCCACACGATCCGGTTGCACCTTTGTTTGTCAGTCATCAGTGGCTTATTCCATGCTTTGCAGCCCTGGAGACCAAACTGCAGGCACCCGCGACAAACTGTTGATGAGCTGACACTGACCTCACTCTTGTCTGACCACTCTCGAAGTAGCTGAGGAGAGGTCAACTTGCGATTAGTCAGTGAAATGCGTTGTAGTGCGCAGTCCTGGCACAATGTTGATGCAAGTGGACGACCTGAACGAGGCTTGTCCACCACTGAACCCATTTCTTTCTTCTTCTGTACAATCTTAACAGCGCTCTGACTGCAGCCAATTTTCCTAGCTATCTGACGGCTTGAAAATCCTTCCTCGGTCATAAAGGACACACGAACACGCTCCTCCAACGTCGGGGTCCGAGTCATCTTCATGGTCGATCCAGAAAGCGTATGAAATTCAAACATTCCGCACGTTTTTATAGCTGCACTGTTGGCTAGATATCTGCATTGTGATTGGTTAGTGAAACCAGCCTCCTGATTGGTCAGAAATAACGTGTGCATATTGGATAATCTTGATCCAGTTTTGATGCAGGATCCACAAAAATCGCAGTAGCTATCTTCCAGTGTCTCTAAAGTATTTAAATTGGAAGCAAGGAATGCAAAAAAGTCAACTCTAATAACCAAATGCATCCCTTTTAGCGTGGTAGAAAGATGAATATGCTAGGCTAACGCAAAAAAAAAACAACAAAAAACGTTAGAAAGTACAAAAAACGCAAAACTCACAAGTGATTCCAGACTTTTGCATACCACTGTAGTCAAGACAGACAATACAGTAGCTGTAGACATGGAATACATCTAGGGGAAATGGTAAGGAAACAAAGGAGATTGGGTGAGTCAAGATACGAAAGCGGCAGCGAAGAGGTGAGTTTTCAGTCTAGATTTGAAAAGGTCAGAGAAGGTGCTTGAAGTACAGACTCAGGTAGTTTGTTCCAGGTATATGGAGCAGCAAGGTGAAAGGAGTGAAGTCTGGAGTTAGCAATAGAAGAGAAGGGCACAGATAGAAGCGATTTGCCAGAAGAGCGGAGTTCCCAAGGAGGGGTGTAAGGAGAGATAAGAGAGGAAAGGTAGTGAGGAGCTGCAGAGTGAATGCATTTACAGGTCAGCAAGAGAAGTTTGAACTGGATGTGGAATGATAGGGAGCCACTGAAGTAACTTGAGAAGAGGGGTAATATGAGTATGATGAGGCTGGCAGAAGATTCGCTGTGCAGCAGAGTGTTGAACAGACTGAAGGGGAGAGAGATGATTCAGAGGGAGACCAGCAAGGAGTAGCTTACAATAGTCCAGACAGGAGGTGACTAAGGAGTAATTAAGTGTCTTAGTAGTGTGTTCAGAAAGGAACTGATGAATTTTGTTGATGTTGTAGAGAAAAAAATAACAGGTTTTAGCTATCCGTTGGATGTGTATGGAGAAGGAGAGGGAGGAGTCAAAGATTTATTTAGACAGATTTGTATTCCACCTTATCCTTCAATCAAGGTGGTCACGTCACATCACAATTGGAGGGTTGCATTTAACATTAGGGTATTTGTAAACATTTAGACAGAACAATTACTTAACACCATTTAGACAGTACAATTGAGGGTAACATTTAACAAAAGGGTGTTTAATAACGTATATAATAATCTTGTGTGTGTAGGTAGGATGAGTGCGTGCCTAGTTGGCGGAGATGGTTGTGTTTCTGTTTGGGTATGGGATGTTGTCTAAATGTCCGTATGATTCTATAAATAACAGTGTTTTGAGGTCTTTGCAGAATTCTGTGATGTCATCCAGTGCCCTCAGGCTCGTTGGGAGGGAGTTCCATAGTATGGACGCCAGTAGTGATGGAGCTCTTTTTGAAGTTGTTTGCTTGGTTTGTGATAGCCTGCAGGTGTGCCGATCATGTTGTCGTTATTGGTTCTTCTTGGTCTATTGCTGATATCTCTTGTTATAACATCTTGGAGTACGTCTGCTGAGAGATGGTGAATGATTTTGAAGATGATCATGATTGTTTTGTATTTAGCTCTTGCCAGCATAGGGAGCCAGTGTAGTTGTTGTAAGACAGGGGTGATGTGCTCTGTCCTTGGAGTGTCTGTAATGATGCATGCTGTGGTGTTTTGCACCATCTGTAGTGGGTGTAGTGTCTGCTAAGGGAGGCCTTGGTATAGTGGGTTTCCATAGTCAAGCAGTGGTGTGATGAGTGCTTGGCACACTGTGCGGAAGTGGTCCTGATGGAGTATTGGTTTGATTTGTCTGATGGTCCTCAAACGTTGATAGGCCTTGTTTGCGGTTTTGGTGATGTGGGATTTCAAGTTCAGCTCTTTGTCCAATGTGATGCCTAGATACTTAACTTCTTTTTTTACTACTATATGTTTGTCTAAGATGCTGATAGTTTGTGGAGATATGAAGGTGGGGTACCTGGTGACGAACATTGCCTCAGTTTTATCATAGTTGACTGTTAAGTTGTTGGCTATGAGCCAGTCATTCATGTCTTTGAGGCATTTGGTTATTGTTGTGGTATTTAGTGCTAGTAGGTTAATTGGAGCGTATATCATGATGTCGATAGCGTAAATGTGATAGTGTAGTTTATGGTGCTTGATGATGTTGCATATGGGCTGGATGTAGATGTTAAAGAGCATTGATGATAGGGCTGAGCCCTGTGGTATTCCTTGCATGACTGGGAGTTGCAGCAATTTCTTTTGGTCGCATTTGACTTGTTGTGTTCACCCTTCCAAGTATGATGTAAACCAATTCAGGGTGTTATTACATAGTCCTATCTGTTGTAAGCGATGCAGTAGCTTAGTGTGGGACACAGTGTTGAAGGCCGCCGAAATATCCATAAACATTAGCAAGAAGCCGTTTTTTTATGTTGTCAATGCCTCTTAGGAGATTGTCAAAGAGGGAGGTGAGTAGAGTTTCCACGCCGTGTTGAGGCTTGAATCCATGCTGATGGATGTCTAGTGGGGCATTTATATCAATATGGTCCTGAAGTTGTCTTTGGACTGCATTTTCTATGATTTTAGCAAGGAATGGCAGGCTGGAAATGGGACGGTATGATTTTGGTTCGGATGGGTTCAGGTTGCTACTTTTGAGTATTGGTCATATCATTGCGTGCTTTAGAGGTTGCGGCATGTATCCTTGTTGGAGTGATTCTTTGACAATTTTTTGAATGTGATGAGACAGTTGGCTTTTTGTAGCTTTGAGCCATGCCACTGGGCATGGGTCTGATGGTGAAGTTGTTGTGTTTAGTCCAGATATAATGTCTTCTACTTGCTCCTTTGTTGGTATGCTGAAGCTCTCCCATGCTTTTTTTTTTATCTTGTAATCATTTGTTTGTGGTATATTAGAGCATGTTAGGTTGGTGTTTTTAGACTTCATATAATCTGCATATTTTTGTGGGTCAAGGTGGTGTGTACTTTGTTGTGTGTCATCCTTGGTGAGCTTTTGGACAATGCTAAAGAGTTCTCTTGGTCTATTAGTAGATTTCATGATTAGGTTGGTATGGTGCTGCTGTCTACGTTCATTTATTAGATTATTATATTCCAGTTGCTTGGTTCTTTATTGGGTTAGGAGGTTATGTGATTTGTTCCGTCTCCATTTTCTTTCCAGTCTTCTGAGTGTGCGCTTTGCAATTCTGATTTCATTTGAGTACCATGGGGCATTGATGATGCCAAGGTTGTGAGCTGAGGAGACAGGAAGGAGTATAGAATTATCCACAGAGACTGAGAAAGGAGGAAGGGGGAGAGGAGGGTTTAGGGGGAAAATAAGAAGCTCAGTTTTGGCGATGATCAATTTCAAGCGATGGTGAGACATCCAATGTCAGAAAGGCAGGCAGAGATCCTAGCCTGGGTTGCCAGAGAGCTTCAGGTGTAGAGAGGTAGATCTGGGAGTCATCAACGTAAATATGGTACTGAAAGCCATGGGAAGAGACGAGTGTATCAAGGGACTCCGTATATAGAGAGAAAAAGAGTGGACCCAAAACAGATCCTTTGGGTACACCAAGAGTGGAATAGCAGTAGAGGAGGATACTGAAAGAGCTATGGGAGAGATAAGAAGAGAACCAGGATAGAACAGAGCCCTTAAAACCATGTGAGGACAAGGTATCAAGGAGATGTTTGTGGTCAATAGTGTCAAAAGCAGCAGAGAGGTCAAGAAAGATGAGGATTGAGAAAAGGCCCTTGGATTTTGCCAGGAACAGGTCACCGGAGACTTTGTCAAGAGCCGTTTTGGTAGAATGTAAAGGAAAAAAACAGATTATAGAGGATCCAGAGGGGTTTGAGAAGAGAGAAAGTCGAGGCAATGGTGGTGAACCCCATGTTCAAGTAGTTTAGAAACAAAGGAGAGGAGGGAGATGGGTCGATAATGAGAAGGACAGGTAGGGTCTAGTGAGGGTTTCTTGAGGAGAGGAGTGACCACAGCATGCTTGAAGGCTGCAGAGAAAGTTGCAGCAGAGAGCGATAGGTTGAGAATATGAGAGATGGAAGGGAGTACTGTGGAGGTGATGGAGCTAAGGAGATGGGTGGGAATAGGATCAGAAGAGCAGATAGTGAGTTTGGATGAGGAAAGAAGGTGAGTAGTTTCCTCCTCATAGAAAAGGAAGAGAGGGTAGCAGGGGGGGGGGGAGTGAAGAGGGGGGAGGAGATGAAGTAGCTGATCTCTTGGGGAATTATAATGTGGATTTTGTTATGGAAGTAGTCAGCGAGGGTTTGGGCAGAAAAGGAGGGAGGGGTTGGAGGCAGAATAACCTTGAGGAGAGAGTTGAAAGTTGTAAAGAGACAATAAGGATCAGAGGCAAGAAAGTTAGTCAGATGGACATAATAGTTTTGTTTGGTGAGTTCTATGGCTGACTGGAAAGAGAAGCATGAATTTGAAGTGTAGAAAGTCTACAAGGGTGTGGGATTTGAGCCAAGCACGCTCAGTTGAGTGGGCGCAGGAACATAGGTAGCTGGTAGTGGAAGACAGCTAGGGTTGGGGTACAGTACATCTCACAGGATGTGGTCTGGTTAGAGCAAGAGCATCCAGAGCAGAAGAGAGTGAAGCATTTTAGGATGTTACTGCCTCATCAACAGATTCAGATGACATAGTGGAAGAAAGAGGTGATGAGACAGTGGAGAGAGAACCAATGGGTCAATAGCATGAAGGTTTCTAAAGAGATTGGAGGAGACATGGTGAGGTTGAGGGGGTGAGTGATAAAGAGTGAAGCTTAGCAAGTGATGGTCTGATAAGGAAAGAAGTGAGGTACAGAAGTTTGAGGGCAAGCAATTAGAAAAGAATTCAAGGTTGAGACAGTGACCTTGCTGGTGAGTAGGGGCAGTAGAGCAAAGCTGGAGGTTGAATTATGAGGTAAGAGAGAGGAGATTTAAAGCATAAGGGTCAGAGGGGTTATCACCCTGAATGTTAAAATCCCCGAGAATAAGGGAGGGGGAAGATGAATCCACAAAGAAAGAAAGGTAAGAAAAAAAAAGGAAGTCAGAGAGAAAGGTAGAGGTGGACTTGTCAGGGGGTTGTTAAATAACACGCTTTAAGAAAAGTGGAAGGAAGTCCAAAAAACTGCCAGCATGGTTTAAAGGTGAGGTCAGAGAGGCTGTTGTTGCCAAAAAAGCATCTTTCAGGAAATGGAAAAAAGAGCCAAACGACGAAACCTGGAAACAGCACAAGCACTGGCAAGTCAAATGCAAGGCATTGATAAGGCAGGCAAAGAGAGAATTTGAGAAGAAGCTTGCTGCGGAAGTAAAAACGCGAAATAAAGACCTTTTCAAGTACATTCGTAGCAAAAAACCTGTGAGAGAGTCAGTTGGTCCATTAGATGATAAAGGGGTTAAAGGAGCACTAAGAGGCGACAAGGCGATAGCGGAGAGACTGAATGAATTCTTTGCTTCGGTCTTTACTGAGGAAGATGTAGGGATGTTACCCATGACTGAAGTGGTATTTAAAGGTGTGGAAGAATTGAAGGAAATATCGATACATCGGGAAGATGTCTTACAACTATTAGATAAACTGAAGAGTAGCAAATCACCTGGGCCAGATGGTATACATCCAAGGGTGTTGAAAGAATTGAAATATGAGATTGCAGAACTGCTATCAGTAATCTGTGAATGATCATTAAAATCATCTCTAATACCTGAAGATTGGAGGATCGCCAATGTAACACCAATTTTTAAAAAGGGTTCCAGGGGTGATCCGGGAAACTACAGACCGGTGAGCCTGACGTCAGTACCGGGAAAATGGTAGAAACCATCATAAAGAATAAAATTACTCAGCATGTAGATAGTCACAACCTAATGGGAGACAGCCAACATAGCTTTAGACAAGGAAGATCTTGTCTTACTAATCTGTTATGTTTTTTTGAAGGAGTGAATAAACAGGTGGACAAAGGTGAGTCGGTTGATATTGTGTATCTGGACTTTCAGAAAGCCTTTGACAAGGTCCCTCATCAGAGACTTCTGGCAAAACTAAAGAGTCATGGGATAGGAGGCAGTGTACTATTGTGGATCAGGAACTGATTAAAAGATAGAAAGCAGAGGGTAGGGCTAAATGGCCAATTTTCCCAATGGAGAAAGGTGAATAGTGGTGTACCCCAGGGATCTGTGCTGGGTCCGCTGCTTTTTGACATATTCATAAATGACCTGGAAAGTGGAATAACGAGTGAGGTTATCAAATTTGCAGATGACACAAAACTATTTAAAGTTGTTAAAACCCAAGAGGATTGTGAAAAATTGCAAGAGGATCTTGATAAATTGGAAGACTGGGCATCAAAATGGCAGATGAAATTTAATGTGGACAAGTGCAAGGTTATGCACCTAGGGAAGAACAACCCAAACTATGGTTACACGATGCAAGGTTCCACATTAGGAACCACCACCCAGGAAAAAGATTTAGGCGTCATTGTGGATACCATGTTAAAACCCTCAGCCCAGTGTGCAGCGGCGGCCAAGAGAGCAAATAGAATGCTAGGTATGATAAGGAAAGGAATGGAAAATAAAACAAAAGATATTATAATGCCTCTATATCGTTCCATGGTGAGACCGCACCTTGAATATTGTGTGCAATTCTGGTCACCGTATCTTAAAAAGGATATAGCGATTTTAGAAAAGGTACAGAGAAGAGCCACCAAAATGGTAAAAGGGGATGGAAGGATACTCCTATGAAGAAAGGCTAAAAAGGTTAGGGCTCTTTAACCTGGAAAAGAGATGGCTGAGGGGAGATATGATAGAAGTCTATAAATTAATGAACGGAGTGGAACGGGTAAACGTAGATCGATTGTTTACCTTATGTGATGATGCAGAGGCTTTAAACAGAGAAAATGGGTTTAAAACTGCAGCTTTCCTCTAATGCACACATTAAGGCAGGCAAGGAAGGGGTTAAAGCACAAGCCCAGGGAAACTCTCTGCACAGAAAGGCAGTGAGGGAGCCACACCCAAGCTCCAGGACAAACAGAGGAGCTGACGTAAGAGGCAAGGGGGCGGAGTCAAACCGGATAGGACAGCCCAATGCTCTTAACCAGGAAGTAACAGAGAGAGTTAACAGTAGGAGTCTGGAGAGATCGAGTAACAGAAGGAGATTGTGTTCTGATCCAAGAAGAGTTCGTGGAGGAGCAGGAGGAGTGCCTGGGAGAACAGGAAGTGTTCAGGCAGGAGACTCAGGACCTGACTCTGACCAAGAGGCAGAGAGAAGCAAAGGGTGGAGCAGCCATTGCCAGGATAGCACACGGTGCTGGGAGAGTTGCCATCCAGACTGCTGTGAGACACGGAGGTCTCTGAGGCAGCAGTGGAGCAAGCTTCCTCTGAGAGAGAGAGGTCAACGCGAACCAGACAGCCAGGAGAAGCAGGTGGGAACATACTTTTATTCTCATGGGGAGAGGCTGGAACCCTTAACCAGAAGAGATAGTATATCTTCCCTAGAGTCTTCCCTAGAGGCTGTGAACAGAGGTGAGAGTTTAACCAAGTATAAAACTCTGTATGATAAGCTGCCTAAGCGTTCCAAGTGCAGGAAGCCAGATACTAGCAGAAGCTTAGGAAGCACCTCAGCTGTTCTTAATTCATCAGCTGATGGTAGCCTTCGACGAGAGAAGCAAAAGCTAGCTCACACTGTGCCAGTGAAACAGGAGCAGTGCAAGAACAGAGACTTGTCTTTTTACCCACCTTTGCAACCCAGACGTACTAGAAGAGGAGCAAGCCAGTTGAGTTCCTTTAACACCACTTTAAAGGAGGCTGCTGATTCTAGTTATAATCATATTCCACGGAGGGAGAGGAATAGAGAGTGGAAACAGCTTAGACACTATTTGGAACCATGGAAGCCTGTTGATCTGCAGTACCCTGATTGGAATCAAGAGACGTCTGACTCAGATGTTGAATCCATACAGTTAGGTTCAACCAAATCAGATAGGTCTTATTCTGACATGGAAGCAGACTGTGCTGTGTGTTACCAAGAGTGAAGCTGTTAATAGTATTGTATAAGAGAAGTGCTGATAAGTAATTCATGCTACTGAGTTTGCACGGAGAGAAGCAGAGTTCTGCTAGAGTGAAACTCAATGTCTATAAGCAGCTGAATATGGTTAAAGCTATGGAAGTGATTAGCTGCTACTGAAGCTGTTCGTGTATGAGAAGAAGTTGAATTAACCTTGTATATAATCTGACAACCCTGAGAAGGATCAGGTTGGACTGTATTTCATTTGGACTTTATCTTGGCTTATAAAGTATCCACTGTTTTGTTTCTGGTTAGGGGAGGTAGATGACAGATTCCTGTGCAACAAATAAAGTTTTTGTTATCACACAAAACCTTGGCTGTCTTTCGTTTGGGCCACAACTACAGGGATACCAAGCATCAGCACTTACAAGGATAATCTGGCACATTTCTCACTCTTCCAGGCAACCGCCTATATGCTGAGAAAGGGGGTGTGACACTTATCAGAATATAGAAAGACTAGGGGACATGCAATGAAGCTACAGGGTAAACTATTTAAGACTAATAAAAGAAAATATTTTTTCACTCAACGTGTAATCAAACTCTGGACTTTGTTACCGGAGGATGTAGTAAAGGCTGTTAGTGTAGCTGGGTTTAAAAAAGGTTTGGACAAGTTCCTGGAGGAAAGGTCCATAAACCATTATTAAGAAGTGACCGAAGATATCAATGCTTGACCCAGTACAAGCATTGTGGAACTTGTGTCTCTTGGGGAAACTGCTAGGTACTGTGATAAGGAAGCTTATCATAGTTCAGGAAGGAGCTATAATAGAGGTGAATTGGCTCTGAACAAGCAACCTGTCTTAGCTGGTAGAAATACTAAAACAGAATGTTTTCATAAAAGACTACCAGTCCCAGAATGCACCAGGTTTCAAACAGCCACTAGAAGAGCTGAAGTGGGGAAACATGTGTTCAATCAGGAGAGCTATGAGGTAATCCCCAATCACTCATCTCCAAGGGCAGGGCTTGATTCAGCACAGCTGAGCTGTGCTAGGGTGGAGTATCCCTCTAAACAAGTTAAAAGTAAAACAGATTCTACACAGAATCAGATGGAGTTGAGGAACCCAGAGCTCAAGGACAGAGAGAGCAAGAAGCAACAGCAGCGTGGAAGAAAGAAGAGAAAAACATCTTGGAGGTCTAAAGAAGGAGCCCATAGCAGTACGTGTGTTGGGAGTCATTCCAGAGGCAAGCATACTCCATTGGACTTGAGGAAGCCAGGGGAGTGGGGTTACAGAGCCAGGAATCCCCGGACGGCACCTGTGAAGGAGACGGCTGCATTTGGAAGGGGCCCTAAGACCAGTGCAAGAAGGTATGTGAAGAGAGACCCAGTGTCCAGGGATCTTGATTGGAAGGCTGGACGTAAAAGCTGGACTACTTATTGGCCAGGATATCTGGAGAGGAAACCTAACAACAAAGGAAGCTCAGGTATGAACACTGATCTATGCCCTAGCTCTTCACTTGGAAGACAGCAGGGAAACAGGTATTGTCCTGAGAGTGCTCCATTAAGGAATTCCTCTGAGCCAGACCATGATATTGATTCTATGATAGTTGAAGAAGGAGATATTTTAAATGATCAGAATGAATACATGGATTGCTCTCTGAATAAGCTGCTGTGGTAAAATACTTTCACAAATACAACAACCATCAAAAAGAAATATAACTTGATACATAATAATATAATACAAGAAAGCTTTAGGGTAGGATTTGAGCCACGTATAGAAAGTAAACCAGCAAAGGGGTTTGCAGCTGACTAATTGTTGGCAATTAAGCCATGCACAATTGCACGTGAGCTCTGAAAGGAAACTACTGTTTGTGTATGAAAATACAAGAAAGTTATCCTTGAAAAAGAACAGTTTTTGATTACTTTTTGGGTTTTGTTTTTGCTTTTGGAGCACTGCTAAAAGATATTAGCAGGAGCCCTCAGAAAGACCTTTCTGTTTCCCATCAAGGTCTTTATTGTTTGATTGATTGCTTAAGAAGTTCAGTTGCTGATATCATGATTTGTTTTTCCTAAGTATAATACTGAAAGCAAGCATTCTTTTGTGTTACCAAGTAAATCTGTGTGGGAGAAATAACCCCATAAATAAAATATATTTTCTTTGATTACACTCGAGCAACACAACTCATTATTTTGTGAACGGCTGATTCTGGTATGAATGGACTACATTCCCCACAATCCTTTGCAAGTCATAATAGTATTTGCCTTTGCCAAGACTGTGGACATTCTCACCCAGCGCCCCCGTTTACAGTACATATGACCTAGATTGGCCACTGTTGGAAACAGAATACTGGGCTTGATGGACCTTGGTCTGACCCAGTATGGCATATCTTATGTTCTTATGTTCTTATGTAACAGCTAATCAGAGAGGAGGTGGAGTAAAAAGACGGATGGAGTGGACTTCAAAGGAGTGAGACTGAGGCAGAAGGAGGGGTTGAAATTGACAGGAAGGAGAGAGTGGAAGCCCAACAATACCACCACGGCCAGTGGCATTGTGTATAATTTTGGTCACCATATTTTAAAAAGGATATAACAGAATTTGAATAGGTACAGAGAAGAATGGCCAAAATGGCAAAGGGGATGGAAGGATAGTCCTACAAGGAAAAGCTTAAAAGGTCAGGGCTCTTCAATTTCAAAAAGAGACGGCTGAGGGGAGATATGATCGAAGTCTATAAAATAACGGAATGGAATGGGTATTTATTTTTTTATTTATTTAAACTTTTCTTATATACCGCCTCTTCCAGAGATCAAAGGCGGTTTACAGTAAATGTAGATCGGTTGTTTACTCCTTCAAAAAGTAGAAAGGCTAGGGGACACACAATGAAGCTACAATCTGGCAGATTTAAGACTAATTTGAGAAAATATTTTTTCTCTCAGTGTGTAATCAAACTCTGGAATTCATTACCGGAGGATGTAGTAAAAGCTGTTAGTGTAGCTGGGTTCAAAACAGGCTTGGACAAGTTCATGGAGGAAGAGTCTATAAACCATTATTCCTTATCGTTCCTCCAGTTTTGTCCACAACCTCTGGGTAGTGAATCTCCTCCTGCAGCTAGGAGACTGGGCATGTCAAACTCATGACATCACTGGATATAGCCTGCTGGTCTCTCCCATCAGCCCCCAGTGTGTCCAGTCTCCATGCAGCAGGAGGATGTAGTGAGCCTAGCTTCTGGGCTCACTTGGGGGAACAGATAAGGAGCATTTAGTGTGACAAATTCTATTCTGATTTTACTTTTGATTTTTACCTTTAGTTTTACTTTTAATTTTACTTTTAATTCGGTTACCTTTGGTTAATTGGCAATCAGGGATTAGTTCCCTTTAGTTTGTTGTTGTTAAGTGCCGTCGAGTCGGAGTCGACTCATGGCGACCCTCTGGATAGCTATCCTAAATTGTGTTCGGTCTTCAGTCAGGCGGCTCATTGTTGACAGACTGGTACCCGTAGCTGCTGTTATTGTAGCAATCCATCTCATTGCTGGCCTTCCTCTTTTGCGTTGACCTTCTATCTTGCCAAGCATGATGTCTTTCTCTAATGATCTCTCTCTTCGCATGATGTGTCCGAAGTATGAAAGTCGAAGTCTTGTCATCTGAGCTTCTAAAGAAAGCTTAGGTTTGATCTCTTCTAGTACCGACTGATTTGTTCTTCGGGCAGTCCATGGTATACACAGTATTTGCCGCCAGCACCATAATTCAAAGGCATCAATTTTCTTCCTGTCTGTCTTTTTCACTGTCCAGCTTTCACATCCATATGATGTTATTGAAAATACCATGGCTTGAACAAGTCGAATCTTTGTATGGAGAGAGACATCTCTGCTCTTGAGAATCTTATCTAGGTCTTTCATAGCCATTCTGCCAAGAGCAATGCGTCGTCTGATTTCTTGACTGCTTGTTGCTTCTTTATTGATAGTTGATCCAAGTAGGTTAAAGTTGTTCACGATTTCAATTTCTTCTCCTTCAACGATGAACCTGTTGATTATGCCAGTTGTCATGATCTTTGTCTTCTTTACATTAAGGTGCAGGCCCATTTTGAGACTATGTTCTTTGATTGTGAGAAGCAAATGTTTCAGATCATCTTCACTTTCAGCCAGTAATGTGGTATCATCAGCATAGCGAAGGTTGTTGATGAGTCTTCCACCAATCTTCACACCTCTGTTGTCTTCATACAGTCCTGCTTCTCTGATGATTTGTTCTGCATATAAATTAAACAGGTAGGGGGAAAGTATGCAGCCTTGTCTTACACCTTTGCTTATTTTAAACCATTCTGTTTCTCCTTGTTCCGTTCGAACTGTTGCTTCTTGATCAATGTACAGATTACGCAAGAGAACGATCAGGTGTTCTGGTATACCCATGCTTCTTAATGTGGCCCAGAGTTTCTCATGGTTTACACAGTCAAAAGCCTTGCTATAGTCGATAAAGCACAAATAGATATCCTTTTGGTATTCTTTAGTCTTTTCAAGGATCCATCTCACATCCGCAATGATGTCTCTCGTTCCTCGCCCTTTCCTGAACCCTGCTTGCACTTCAGGTAGTTCTTGTTCTAGGTATGGCTGTAGTCTCTTTTGAATAATCTTCAGTAGAATCTTGCTGGCATGTGGGATCAGAGCGATTGTGCGATAATTTCCACAGTCAGTTGGATCACCTTTCTTTAGTATTGGTATAAACACAGATCTTTTCCAGTCAGTTGGCCATGATGTTGTCTTCCATATTTCTTGGCAGAGCCTTGTAAGTACGGTAACAGCTGCATCAGATTGCTGCAATACTTCTATGGGAATGCTATCAATGCCTGGTGCTTTGTTCTTTGATAAGGCTTTCAATGCTGCTTCAACTTCTTCTTTCATCACCAATGGTTCCTGATCATAAGGTATAGGTTGAAACGGCTGTTGGTCCACTTGATCTTTATCATATAAAAACTCTGTATATTCCTTCCACCTTTTCTTGATCTTCTCAGCATCATTCAACATAGAACCTTGAGCATCTTGTAACATTCCAATTCGAGGCTGAAACTTTTTCTTTAACTCTCGCAGCTTTAGGAAAGCCGATCTTGTTCTTCCTCTAATAGTTTCTGCTTCTATTTCCTTGCAAGTGTCATTGTAGTACTTTTCCTTGTCCTGTCTTGCTGCACGTTGGAAATCTCTGTTGAGTTCTGCGATTGTCTTTCTTTCTCCTTTGGCTTTAGCTTCTCTGCGTTTCTGGGCAATTTTCAGAGTTTCTTCCGTCATCCATTTTGGCCGTTTTTGCTTTTTCACCTTTTGTAGAGACTTCTCGCTTTCTTCCAGCACAACCTTCTTGATGTCATTCCATAACTCTTCCGGAGCTCTGTCATTTGTATCTAAGGCAGCAAATCGATTTTGCAGGCAGTCTTTACATTCCAGTGGTATATTCTCAAGGTCATATTTTGGTGCATTCATGAGTGGTTTGCTCTTTTTCAACTTTAGCTTGAGTTTGCATACTAGTAGTTGATGATCTGTACCACAGTCAGCTCCAGGTTTTCTCTTTGTTGATGTTACAGAGCTTTTCCATCGTTGACTTCCACAGATGTAGTCAATTTGATTTTTATACAATCCATTGGGTGAAGTCCATGTGTACAGTCGTCGCTTGTGTTGCTGAAAGAAGGTGTTTGAGATGAATAGATCATTGGTCTTGCAGAATTCTATCAATCTTTCTCCAGCTTCATTTCTGTTGCCAAGTCCATATTTTCCAATTACTTTGCCTTCTTCTTTGTTGCCAACTTTTGCGTTCCAGTCACCCATGACTATCAGGATATCCTGTTTGCATGTTCTGTCAATTTCAGCTTGTACTTGTTCATAGAACTCTTCAATTTCATTCTCTTCTGCAGCTGTTGTTGGGGCATATACTTGAATTATAGTTGTGTTGATAGGCAATCCTCGTAGACGAATAGAGATTAAGCGTTCGCTGACTGCATTGTATTTCATTACAGTTCTTGCAAGTTTCTTCTTTATTATAAATGCAACGCCATTTTTTCTTTGTCTTTCATTTCCAGCATAGTAGACCATGTGATCATCTGATGCAAAGTGCCCGATGCCAGTCCATTTCAGTTCGCTGACACCCAACAGATCAAGTTGTACACGTTCCATTTCATTCTTGACCACTTCCAACTTCCCTTGGTTCATGCTTCGTACGTTCCATGTTCCAATGTGTAAGACATCTTTACAGCTTCTGACTCTCATTCCATGCGCAGCTACATCAGCAGTCAGACTTCCCGAAGGCTTTGATCCAACCACATCATAAATGCTGGCTTTACTCTGAAAAGTCTTCAGCTCTTCCCCAGTAGCTAGTTGAGTGCCTTCCGACCTGGGAGTCTCATCTTCCAGCACCATAGCACAATTTGTTTTGTTGTAACTATCCATTGGGTTTTCATGGCAAGATACAGAAGTAGATTGCCGGGCCTTCCTTCCGCGCAGTTTAAGTTTGGTGTTGTTGCCGTTGTCACAGAAATGTGATCCTCCGCCGTCAACACTATCCCATTCTGCTGCTGCCCAGATGGGTGGTTTGTCTTCGTCTGGCACCTCAGCTGAGACCTGTCCATCTTGGGAGACCCTGCCAGTAGTTAAACTACCGATAGTTTAGCTCTCAGCATCACTGATGCACACAAGCCCTCACAGCACGACAAGCTGCAAACCAACTTTAGTTATTAGGAGCAAATTTCCTTATATTTACAGTAATTTTAAATTTGAGCCTTGCTCTTTAAATTAGTAGCAGCTCCCGCCTTCCCTCCTTGTCAGTTATTTTCACTTGATGCGGGCATTTGCCGGTGCGGATCTCTCTCCCTAGATGGTACGGGAGAGAGCTCCGGGACCTGTACAGCCACACTGAAGCTGTGTGAGACCGAGCCTCTCCGTTGCTGCGGGATTTTACTTTTACTTTGTGGAACTAGCTGGCCAGGCGCTCGATAGTACACCCCCACTGCCATTGCCTTCCCCCTTTTACATGGAATTTCAATCCATATAGATTCTACAGCAGATTTTGTTTCCTGCAAAACTTTAATCCTTTCTGACTCAATGCCCTCTCTAACATAGAGAGCAACCCCTCCACCAATTTGATCAGCTCTATCATTACGATATAGTTTGTACCCAGGTATCACAGTGTCCCACTGGTTGTCGTCCTTCCACCATGTCTCTGATATTCCAGTCATATCTAACCTTTCATTTAGTGCTATATATTCTAACTCAAGGAGGTAGGAGCAGGCTGCGTGGCTTTCGGCCCTGCAGGTAAGGCCTTCGGGCTCTGTCGGTCTGCTGAGGCCTCCTTTTTTGCAGTGGCTGTTCTTGGCGCCAAAATTCATTGGCAAAGGGGTGGCCATTTTCTCTCTAGGTATTTGGACCACGTGGCGGGAGTTGCAGCGAGCTGCCTGTGTGAGAAAGACGACAGGCAGAATAGCTAGATTTTTAGCTATTCTTTTGTTTGTAGGTTTTTTGAGGCTCAGGGGGTTCCTCAGCCTTAAGGGGGCTGTTGTCAGTCCTCTTTATTTTTAAGTTTATTCTTAGTTTTATAGGACAGCAGTTTTGGCATTGATCTCTGATGCCACATGTTCTCTCCCTCCTAATCATGTCTCTGAGAAGCATCTGTTAAGTCCTGGGATATTTGGCAAATTTCCAGCATTTAGGTTCTTCAAGGGCAGAGCACTAACTTGTAGGTGGAAGGAGGGACAGGCTGGAAGTGTGCTTGAGACAGTAGCTCTTTTTTGTATTCACAGTCTGCAAATGTATTCTATAGTGAAAGTTTCCCAAACGCCTGTGGCTTCACAGGGACAGGTTTAGGAAACCTTAGGATATTAAAAAAAAAAATAATAATAATAACAGTTAAACTGTCAACCAAGAAGTGCCTGTGCTATGGTCTATGGCCACCAGAGGGCTGGTTTCCAAAAAGACAAATAGGCTACTCAATGCTTGTATCGGGGCAAGCAGTGTATTCATGTATGCTCATATTTTAAGGGTTCCGTTGCATGTACAACAGATGTGATGCTCTGTTGGGTTGTGGGCCTTGTAGAACATCTTGAATTGGTGAAAGTTGGTATAAAAAAAATTAATAATTTTACAGCTTCTCTCTAATAAAAGGTTATGGACCTTTCCTCCAGGAGCTTGGCCAAAAACTTTGTTAAACTCCGCTACGTTCAGAGATCGTTTTGCGCAAGGCTCTTGGAGTACCCAGTGGTCAATCAACCGACCCAGGAGACACAGTGGTCAATCAACCGACTGGAAATGCGAGCGATACGCCGGGCGTTGCAGGCGTTCGAAGCTACGGTGACAGGTCGAGCGGTGCGAGTGCGGTCCGACAACTCTGTGGCGGTGGCCTACATCACTCGGCAGGGCAGAACCGGAAGTGTGGCCATAGAGGCCGCGGCAGAGGGTCTGTGTGTGTGGATAGAGCTTTGGCTACCAGCGTTTTTGGTGGCACATGTTGTGGGTAAGGACATTGTGACGGCGGATTTCCTCAGCTGGGTCCGAGTAGATGCCGGAGAATGGGAGTGGCATCCGGAGGTGTTCGCACAGATCGGTCGCATATGTGGACAGCCAGTTATGGACCTCACGGCGGTGTTTCACTCTGCGTAAACGGGTCGCTTCTTCAGCAGACGATGCGAAAGGAGGTCGGAAGGCATTGGCGCACTGTTTCAATGGCGGCTGTCATCCGCTCTTCTCTATTTATTTATTTATTTTATTTAGTGTACACTTGTATCCCGCTACTTCCAGCGATCAGCAGCGGCTTTCTATACATAGTGGTGTGGCTGTACAGGCCGGATTTGGAACATACAGTGTGATTTCAGGGGTGGGTAAAAAGCATCAAACGGTCACATATTTACATTTGATTGTATCAGAGGAGACTTTACATATATACATTTGATTGTTTGTGAGGAGGCTTTACATATATACATGTACACATATATTACATATTACAAGAAGCGTTTCATACTGCTGTGTGTTATTTAGGCTGGCAAGGTGCCCAAATAGAGTAACACTCTAACTAGGTTAGGTTGTAATGGGTCTGAAAGAGGTGAGTCTTCAGCTTCTTCCTGAAGTCCTTCAAGTCCTTGTTTGCTCGCAGTTCATGGGGCAGTTGGTTCCAGAGTATTGGTGCAATAAATGAGAACGCTCTGTTGGTGGTGTTTGCGTTGCAATTTCTCAGGCTACTCGGGAAATTGTCTTTCCACCGGGAGCACTCATAGGTCGAGTGGTTCTGCGTATCGAAGCGCTTCGGGGAAACATGTGGTTGGGGGCCTCGGGCTGGCTGAGGCACCCTTGGTATGCCTGCCTTATACGGTTGCTCGACGGGAATCCATGGAGGTTTCCGACATTGGAGATTCTGTTGCTATGGAGTTCCCTTCGAATGCCTCAGGTGCATCGGTTTTCGCTTACGGGGTGGCAATTGAAAGGGCAAGCTTAAGGAAAAAGAATTACTCAGCAGCAGTCTTTGCCACCTTGCCGTAAAAAAAAAAAAAGTCTACGTCCCTTGCATATGTGCGTATATGGCGCATCTTTGAGGATGGGTGCTCGCGGAGGCACGCTCATGCGACAACAGTGTCAGTTCCCTTGGTATTAAGTTTTCTGCAGGATGAGTTTGCTAAAGGCAGGTCCTGGAGAGTTCAGTTAGCAGCTCTGTCTTGCTATAGGGGCAAAGGACAGGGAGTGGCTCTCATGCACAGGTCGATGTGGTAAGCTTTCTCAGGCGGTTATCAGACTGTAGCCCTCTCGTAGGATATTAATTCCACCAGGGAAGCTCAAGTTGGTTTTAGGAGCGTTAGCTAGCGCGCCATTGGGGCCCTTGCAACAGGCGTAGGTTAAGGGTTTTGCCTTGAGGATGGTATGTTTGATGGTCATCTGTTCGTCGAGGCAATTTTCGGAGTTGCAGGCGTTGACCTGCCAGGAATCGTTTTTTCTCTGTCTCCAGACAGAAGGTGGCCTAGCGGCTGGTCCCGTCGTTGTCAAAGGTGGTTTCTATGTTCACCTAACTAAAATGGTCTCTCTTCCAGCGCTAAGTGTGGCAGAGGGGAGCGTATTAAACCATAGCTTGCGCTGTTTGGACCTCAAGAGAGCGCTGCGGCAGTGTTTAAAGGTTTCAGAAACTTTCGCAAGGCGGATCGTCTCTCTTCAGGGTGTTCGGAGGGCCCCGCAAAGGGAAGCAGCGGCAAAGGAGTCCATTTCTGGATGGATTGGAGCGGCGAGTGCATCAGCTTATCTTCTACGGGACCGTACAGTCCCAGGGAGTTTACGAGCTCACTGTACCAGAGTGCAAGCGTATTCTTGGACGGAGCACAGTTTGGTTCCGCCAGTGGACATCTGTAGGGAGGCCTCTTGGTTGTCTCTCCATACTTTCAGTAAGCACTACCGCCTAGATGTTCTGGCGGCTAAGGATGCTGTTTTCAGGGAGGCGGTGTTGAGATCCGGCTGGAAAGGTCCCTCCCAATGATTACTGCTCTGATACATCCCAGAAGCTGAGGACTAAACTGGAGGAACGATAAGGAAATAGGAATTACACTTACCTGGTAATTGTGGTTCCTTGAGTGACTCCAGTTTAGCCCTCATTCCCGCCCGGGGATGGGGTCTTAGCATTGGTCTTTCTGTTGGGGGAAGTGCAAGGTTAAAAGTGGATATAGGCCTTCACTGGTGTTCAGTTGTTTTGATGCTTCCATTTGTTTTACGCTATATTGTTATATTATGATAGTGTTATATATTGTTATATATATTGCTATATTGCTCTGGATTGTTTAGGGCTGGGCATATGACGGAAAGGAGAGCATGCAGGAAGCAGTCCCTTTCTTTCTGAAAGGGGAGTAGTAGGTAGATAGGTTATATGTTCTGCGTGCCCTTGAATATAATGTTAAGTTAAAAAAAAAAAAGTTACTGATTTTTTGCTCCTTTGAGTCTGCTTTGTCAATAGTTCACTGGGGGCTGATGGGAGAGACCAGCAGGCTATATCCAGTGATGTCATGAGTTTGACATGCCCAGTCTCCAAACTGCAGGAGGAGGTTCACTACCCAGAGGTTGAGGACTAAACTGGAGTCACTCAAGGAACCACAATTACCAGGTAAGTGTAATTCCTATTTAAAGAGGACTGGGGAAATCCATTGCTTACCCCTGGGACAAGTAGCATGGAATGTGTATCCTTTGGGAACCCAGGACCAAAAAAGAACAGGTATCACACTACACCGTGGAAGGCTCATAAAGACTTTATTGAAGTGTCTTAGAGGTCCGTCCCTACATGTCCGTGTTTCGGCAGCTAGGCCTTAAGAGAGAATATTAAGGTTTTTGGAGTCCAATGGATTACAGAATCCGAGGCAGCATGAGTTTAACAGAGGGAGGTCTTGTCAGACCTATCTCATTAATTTCTTTGACTGGGTGACAAGGGAGTTGGACTGAGGAAGAGCCCTACATGTGGTGTACTTAGATTTCAGTAAAGCTTTGACACAGTTCTGCACGAACAACTTATAAAGAAACTAAGCACCCTAGGGATGGACCCAAAAGTGACTGACTGGGTTAGAAATTGGTTGTGTGGGAGGCGACAAAGGGTACAGGTAAATGGAGCTCACTCTTGAGGAGAATGAGGTTATCAGTGGTGTGCTGCAGGGATTTGTCCTTGGTCTGATTCTTTTTAACATCTTTGTTAGTGATATTGCAGAAGAGCTGTTGGGTAAGGTTTGACTATTTGCGGATGATACCAAAATCTGTAATAGAGTAGATTAGACACCCAGGAAGGAGTAGATAACATGAGGAAGGATCTAGCTGAGCTTGAAGAATGGTCTAGAATTTGGCAGCTGAGATTTATTGCTAAAATATTCAGGGGTCATGCATTTGTGCTGCAAAAATCCAAGGAAGCAGTATAGTGTAGGGGGTGAAACACTTCTGTCCACAAAAGAAGAACGGGACCTGGGCGTGATTGTGTCTGATGATAAAAGGGGGTGACAGTACTTCTGTATAAGTCTCTGGTGTGATCTCATTTGGAGAATTGTGTGCAATTCTGGAGACCACACCTTCAAAAGGATATAAACAGGTTGGAGTCGGTGCAGAAGATGGCTACAAAAATGGTTAGTGGTCTTCATTATAAAACATATGAGGACAAACTTAAGATCTTAATATGTATACTTTAGAGGAAAGGCAGGATAGAGGAGATATGATTGAGATGTTTAAATACCTTTATGGCATAAATGCACAGGATGAGAGTCTCTTTTAATTGAAAGCAAGCTCTGCTATGAGGAGATATAGGATGAGGGTGAAAGGGGATAGATTCAGGCATAATATGCAGAAATATTTCTTTACGGGAAGAGTGGTGGATGCATGGAATAGTCTTTCAGTGGAAGTGGTAGAGGTGAGGACAATATCTGAATTCAAAAAAGTATGGGACAAACACAGAGGATCTCTAAATGTAAAAAGGGGACTATTATAGTTGATATGGAAGGGCAGACTAGATAGGCCATGTGATCTTTTTATGCCATCATGTTTCTATGTTTCTATCAGAGGCTCAGGACTAAGAGGATAGAGATACTCTGTGTAGTCATCTTGTATAATGGAGAGGCCAAAAGGCAACACCGCTTCAAAACTCCAGTGATCTGGACCAATCCAGCAAAAACTGCATGAGCGGTGTAGTGTGATATCTGCTCTTTTTTGGTCTTCCCTGCTCTGCAGGTTTGTCTGCTACTCTTGGGTACCTTTGGGAACCTGACATGTACTTGAGACCTGGAATGACCATTATTAGAAACAGGACATTGGGCTTGATGGACCCTTGGTCTGACCCAGTGTGGCATGTTCTTATACAGGAGGTGACTAGAGAGTGGATAAGGGCTTTAGTAATGTGTTCAGAAAGGAAGGAAAGAATTTCACTGATGTTATAGAGCAGATGTTCACAACCCAGTCCTCTGGTACCCCCCCCCCCCCCAGGCCAGTCAGGTTTTCTGGATATCCACAATGAATATGCATGAGATAGATCTGCATCTAATGAAAGCAGTGCATGCAGATCTATCTCATGCATATTCATTATGAATACCCTGAAAACACAACTGGGGTACCAGAGGACTGGGTTGAGAATCATTGTTATAGAGAAAAAAACAATAGGTTTTTAGCTATCTGTTGGATATATGCAGAGAAGGGGAGAGAATAGTCAAAGATGACCACAAGGTTGCGAGCTGAGGAAACTGGGAGAAGTAGAATGATATCCACAGAGATAGAGAAAGGAGGAAGAGGGGAGGTAGCTTTAGAGGGAAAGATAATGAGCTTGGTTTTAGCCATGTTCAGTTACAGGCGGCGGTGGGACATCCAGGCAGCCATGTCAGATAAGCAGGCTGAGATACAAGGCCTGGATTCCCGGAGAGATTTCAGGTGTAGAGAGGTAAATTTGAGAGTCATCGGCATAAAGATGATACAGAAAACCATGGGAGGAGATGAGTGCACCAAGGGACTAAGTATAGAGAGAGAAAAGGAGAGGTCCCAGAGATACACTGACTGAGAGTGAGATGGGGCTAGAGGAGGATCCACCAGAACATAGAAACATAGAAATGTGACAGAAAAAGACAACATGGCTTATCTAGTCTGTCCTTCCATATCAACAACTACAACAGCCCCCTTTTTTCCTTTAGAGATCCTCTGTGTTTGTCCCATGCTTTTTTTGAATTCAGTTACTGTCCTCATCTCTACCACCTCCACTGGGAGACTATTCCACAGATCCACCACTCTTTCCATAAAGAAATATTTCCACATATCACTCCTGAATCTATCCCCCTTCACCCTCATCCCATGTCCCATCCCAGTCAGTCATAGCAGAACTTGCTTTCAATCAAATAGAAACATACACTAAAAGTATGATGGGAGAGATAAGAAGAAAACCAAGGGAGAACAAGGTATCAAAGAGAAGATTGTGATCAACAGTGTTAAAAGCAGCAGAAAGGTCAAGCAAGATAAGGATCGAGTAAAGACCCTTGGATTTGGCGAGGAATAAGTCATTAGATACTTTGGCAAGAGCAATTTCTGTAGAATATAGAGGATGAAAGCCAGATTGC
The DNA here is from genome assembly GCA_033557465.1 of Ichthyophis bannanicus. Classification (NCBI taxonomy): domain Eukaryota; kingdom Metazoa; phylum Chordata; class Amphibia; order Gymnophiona; family Ichthyophiidae; genus Ichthyophis; species Ichthyophis bannanicus. The sequence continues at coordinate 1,040,886,253 of CM066034.1, forward strand.
AGTTGATCCAGAAGGCTTTGAGAGGACAGAAAGTCCAGACAATGGTGGTGAACCACACATTCGAGGACTTTAGAAAAAAAGAGGAATGGTGGAATTCAAAAAAGGATTGCACGAGTTCCTGGAGGAAAAGTCCACAAAAATGATTAGCCAGGCAGACTTGGGAGGGCTACTGTTTATCCTTGAAAATGAACTATGGGAAATAGATCTACATTTTGGGATCTTCTGGGTACTTGGGACCTAGACTGGCCACTGTTCGAGACAGGATACAGGGCTCAATGGACCTTGGTCTGTCTTAGCCTGACTTTTCTTATGTTCTTATAAACTAATGTCTGCCTAAAATGTGATTACATATATAAAAATAGTACAGGGGTGGGATTTCAAGTTAGCCAAAGAGTGACAACATTTGGCTGCTATCCAGACTTTATGCAGATATCTCAGCAGCTAAAACAGAGGACCTAAAGATATCCTGATATTTCTGAGCCATGACATTTGGCAGCTCTGAGTTATAAGACTGTCTCTTTGAATATGTTTATAATCCATGAATTATCTGCATATCTTTATGTGTTTTCAGCCCAGTTGAATCTTGCCTCCAACATTCTTCATGCCCTGTAAGCTACATGGAAGGGTCTCAGCAGTTATTTTGGCATTCAGCAAGGGAAGCTACTTCCACAGTAGAGGGTTCCAGGAGACAATTAAATGCCACATTTTGTGAGTGTGGGAATAACACCAGGTGGACAGAGTCTGATGAAGCCTTTATAGACATTCTGCAAATTACTTTTTCTGAAAGTAAATTGGTGAGTGAAAGTCTCTGGAGACAGATGCTTTCAGCAAACTGTTCAGTTCTTTGAGAGAGGTAGCCATCTCCAAAGATGTTATTTTAAAATATGAACATTGCGAATGCTGGGACTTACCCATGTCTCCAGCAGCTTTGATGTCAATGTTGTCATAGCCGCTGCCTATTCTAACAATCACCCGCAGGGCTTTAAATTTCTTTAAATCTTCTCGAGTAAGCGTAATCGTGTGATACATCATGGCTCCAACAGCGTCATTGAAAACCTGAAAAACAATATATAAAAAAACATTGTTAGAACCAACCCACCAACACAATCCACATAAGGTCACCATTGGGACAGCCTAATAAGAGCACTGATATGCCCCCTTATAAAAAAAAAACAGCATTTTTAAACATGAGAAGATGGAAAACTATTGGCCATATCAGACATCTCATTCAGAACACATTATTATTTTATTTAACAGGTGTTTTTATACCACTCTATGATTTCAGTCAAAGCAGCTTATATTGTAACTTAAACTTGGTCATGTACATTAAACAGGGATGTTGATAGCTTGGCTATTTCTGGGCAATGGAGGGTTAAGTGACTTGCCTGAGGCCAGAAGGAGTGCTAGTGGGAATTGAATTCTGGTCTTTTGGTTCCCAAGCCAGTGCTCTAACCATTAGGCTACTCCTCCACTCTGTTGTCTCCATTTAACTCAATAACTGACTAGATGAGAGAAACTGGTTGGATCCCGGTTATGGAACAAAGAACATTAAAACATAAGATTTGCCATACTAGGTCAGACTAAATTAAGGTCCGTCAAACCCTGTATCCTGTTTCCAACTTGGCCAGTTCAGGAAAAGGCTTGAGTACAGAGCAGACAGAGCTTAAAGATTCCAAATTACCCCTGCCTACCGATAGATTAATATGAATAAAATACAGCCTCTAAAATGCTTGTATGCAAATGCTAGAAGTCTAAAAACTAAGATGGGAGAGTTAGAATATATGAGAGGTTAGATATGATTGGTAACATAGTAACATAGTATATGATGGCAGATAAAGACCAGTATGTTCCATCTAGTCTGCCCAGCAAGGCAGCAAGAGTAGGTGCACTTGCCACTCCGTGTAGGTCACCCCTATTTGTTCAGATATAAGAGACAGTTATGTTTACTTTGATTTTATCCTGTTGCTGTAAAGGGATCCACTGTGTCTGTCCCATGCCATTTTGAATTCTGTCACTGTGTTTGCCGCCACCACATCCATCAGGAGGGCATTCCAAGCATCCACCACCCTTTCAGTGAAAAAGTATTTCCTGACATTGCCTTTCAGTTTACCGCCTTATTTATTTATTTATTTACATCTCTTATATACCGCACTATTTGCGATCAGCGCGGTTTACATAGAACAAACAATATTCGACAATAAACAAGAGTCAGGTCATTACAATGAACAGGAGCAGTAAACTTGGATAACAGCCTTGCAGCTTCATGTTATGCCCTATAGTTTTACAACTTCCCTGTCTTTGGATGGGGTTTGTTTGTTCATTGTTTGTTGTTGTTAAGTGCCGTTGAGTCGGAGTCGACTCATGGCGACCCTCTGGATAGCTATTCTAAATTGTGTTCGGTCTTCAGTCAGGCGGCTCATTGTTGACAGACTGGTACCCATAGCTGCTGTTATTGGATCGATCCATCTCATTGCTGGCCTTCCTCTTTTGCGTTGACCTTCTAGCTTGCCAAGCATAATGTCTTTCTCTAATGATCTCTCTCTTCGCATGATGTGTCCAAAGTATGAAAGTCGAAGTCTTGTCATCTGAGCTTCTAAAGAAAGCTTAGGTTTGATCTCCTCTAGTACCGACTGGTTTGTTCTTCGGGCAGTCCATGGTATACACAGTATTCGCCGCCAGCACCATAATTCAAAGGCATCAATTTTCTTCCTATCTTTTTCACTGTCCAGCTTTCACATCCATATGATGTTATTGAAAATACCATGGCTTGAACAAGTCGAATCCTTGTATGGAGAGAGACATCACTGCTCTTGAGAATCTTATCTAGGTATTTCATAGCCATTCTGCCAAGAGCAATGCGTCATCTGATTTCTTGACTGCTTGTTGCTTCTTTATTGATAGTTGATCCAAGTAGGTTAAAGTTGTTCACAATTTCAATTTCTTCTCCTTCAACGATGAACCTGTTGATTATGCCAGTTGTCATGATCTTTGTCTTCTTTACATTAAGGTGCAAGCCCATTTTGAGACTATGTTCTTTGATTGTGAGAAGCAAATGTTTCAGATCATCTTCACTTTCAGCCAGTAATGTGGTATCATCAGCATAGCGAAGGTTGTTGATGACTCTTCCACCAATCTTCACACCTCTGTTGTCTTCATACAATCCTGCTTCTCTGATGATTTGTTCTGCATATAAATTAAACAGGTAGGGGGAAAGTATGCAGCCTTGTCTTACACCTTTGCTTATTTTAAACCATTCTGTTTCTCCTTGTTCCGTTCGAACTGTTGCTTCTTGATCAATGTACAGATTGCGCAAGAGAACGATCAGGTGTTCTGGTATACCCATGCTTCTTAATGTGGCCCAGAGTTTCTCATGGTTTACACAGTCAAAAGCCTTGCTATAGTCGATAAAGCACAAATAGATATCCTTTTGGTATTCTTTAGTCTTTTCAAGGATCCATCTCACATCCGCAATGATGTCTCTCGTTCCTCGCCCTTTCCTGAACCCTGCTTGCACTTCAGGTAGTTCTTGTTCCAGGTATGGTTGTAGTCTCTTTTGAATAATCTTCAGTAGAATCTTGCTGGCATGTGGGATCAGAGCGATTGTGCGATAATTTCCACAGTCAGTTGGATCACCTTTCTTTAGTATTGGTATAAACACAGATCTTTTCTGGTCAGTTGGCCATGATGTTGTCTTCCATATTTCTTGGCAGAGTCTTGTGAGTACGGTAACAGCTGCATCAGATTGCTGCAATACTTCTATGGGAATGCTATCAATGCCTGGTGCTTTGTTCTTTGATAAGGCTTTCAATGCTGCTTCAACTTCTTTCATCACCAATGGTTCCCGATCATAAGGTACAGGTTGAAACGGCTGTTGGTCCACTTGATCTTTATCATATAAAAACTCTGTATATTCCTTCCACCTTTTCTTGATCTTCTCAGCATCATTCAACATAGAACCTTGAGCATCTTGTAACATTCCAATTCAAGGCTGGAACTTTTTCTTTATCTCTCGTAGCTTTAGGAAAGCCGATCTTGTTCTTCCTCTAATAGTTTCTGCTTCTATTTCCTTGCAAGTGTCATTGTAGTACTTTTCCTTGTCCTGTCTTGCTGCACGTTGGAAATCTCTGTTGAGTTCTGTGATTGTCTTTCTTTCTTTCTCCTCTGGCTTTAGCTTCTCTGCGTTTCTGGGCAATTTTCAGAGTTTCTTCCGTCATCCATTTTGGCCGTTTTTGCTTTTTCACCTTTTGTAGAGACTTCTCGCTTTCTTCCAACACAACCTTCTTGATGTCATTCCATAACTCTTCCGGAGCTCTGTCATTTGTATCTAAAGCAGCAAATCGATTTTGCAGGCAGTCTTTAAATTCCAGTGGTATATTCTCAAGGTCAAATTTTGCTGCATTCATGAGTGGTTTGCTCTTTTTCAACTTTAGCTTGAGTTTGCATACTCGTAGTTGATGATCTGTACCACAGTCAGCTCCAGGTTTTGTCTTTGTTGATGTTACAGAGCTTTTCCATCTTTGACTTCCACATATGTAGTCAATTTGATTTTTATATAATCCATTCGGTGAAGTCCATGTGTACAGTCGCCGCTTGTGTTGCTGGAAGTAGGTGTTTGAGATGAATAGATCATTGGTCTTGCTAAATTCTATCAGTCTTTCTCCAGCTTCATTTCTGTTGCCAAGTCCATATTTTCCAACTACTTTGCCTTCTTCTTTGTTGCCAACTTTTGCGTTCCAGTCACCCATGACTATCAGGATATCCTGTTTGCATGTTCTGTCAATTTCAGCTTGTACTTGTTCATAGAACTCACCAATTTCATTCTCTTCTGTAGCTGTTGTTGGGGCATATACTTGAATTATAATTGTGTTGATAGGCAATCCTCGTAGACGAATAGAGATTAAGCGTTTGCTGACTGCATTGTATTTCATTACAGTTCTTGCAAGTTTCTTCTTTATTATAAATGCAACACCATTTCTTCTTTGTCTTTCATTTCCAGCATAGTAGACCATGTGATCATCTGATGCAAAGTGCCCCATGCCAGTCCATTTCAGTTCGCTGACACCCAACAGATCAAGTTGTACACGTTCCATTTCATTCTTGACCACCTCCAACTTCCCTTGGTTCATGCTTCGTACGTTCCATGTTCCAATGTGTAAGGCATCTTTACAGCTTCTGACTCTCATTTCATGCGCAGCTACATCAGCAGTCAGACTTCCCGAGGGCTTTGATCCAACCACATCATAAATGCTGGCTTTACTCTGAAAAGTCTTCAGCTCTTCCCCAGTAGCTAGTTGAGTGCCTTCTGACCTGGGGGTCTCATCTTCCAGCACCACAGCACAATTTGCTTTGTTGTAACTATCCATTGGGTTTTCATGGCAAGATACAGAAGTAGATTGCCGGGCCTTTCTTCCGCACAGTTTAAGTTTGGTGTTGTTGCCGTTGTCACAAAAATGTGATCCTCCGCCGTCAACACTGTCCCATTCTGCTGCTGCCCAGATGGGTGGTTTGTCTTGGTCTGGCACCTCAGCTGAGACCTGACCATTTTGGGAGACCCTGCCAGTAGTTAAACTACCGATAGTTTAGCTCTCAGCATCACTGATGCACGCAAGCCCTCACAGCACGACAAGCTGCAAACCAAGTGAGAGGTTTGTTCATTAATAGTCTTTAAAGGTCTGAATCATATCTCCCCTGTCCCTCCTCTCCTCCAGAGTGTACATATTTAGATCTACAAGTCTCTTATCATAAGTCTTCTGACGTAGACTCCAAATCATTTTGGTCGCCTTCCTTTGCGAGATACGGTCTCCAAAACTGAACACAATCTTCCAAGTGAGGCCTCACCAGTGACTTGTACAGTGGCATTAGTACTTCTTCCTTTCTGCTGGTAACTTCTCTCTGTATGCAACCCAGCATCCTTCTGGCTTTTGCCACCACCTTGTCATCAGAAACAATCACTCCGAGGTCCTCCTGGTCAATGCACACCAATCTCTTGCCCTCTATCGCATACAATTCCCTTTGATTTCTACTTCCCAAGTGCATGACACTGCACTTCTTCCCATTAAATCTTCACTGCCAAGCATTAGCCCATTGATTCAGCTTTTGTAGATTTTTCCTCCTGTTCCCTACTCCCTCAGGGGAGTCCACTCTGTTGCAAATTTTGGTGTCATCTGTAAAGAAATATTTCCGCATATCACTCCTGAATCTATCCCCTTTCACCCTCATCCCATGTCCCCTCATAGCAGAACTTGCTTTCAATCGAAAGAGGCTCTCCCCCTGTGCATTTATGCCACAGAGGTATTTAAACATCTCAATCATACCACCTCTATCCCACCTTTCCTCTAAGGTGTACATATTAAGATCCTTAAGTCTGTCCTCATATGCTTTATAATGAAGATCACTAACCATTTTAGTAGCCATCCTCTGTACTGACTCAGTCCTGTTTATATCTTTTTGAAGGTGCGGTCTCCAGAATTGCACACTATATTCCAAATGAGGTCACACCAAAGACTTATACACCAGGTTTGGATCCATGTATTAAAGTTGTTTATGCGATGTAGCTTCTCTGCCCCCTCACGATGAAAATTTGGAACTTCTGAGAACGATAAAGCGTTAGCAATGGGCTTGAGTTTCTCTCCCAGAGTCTGGAAGTCCCTTTGAACTACAGAGACAGAGACATGGTGAAAGGAGGACAACCAGTGGGACACTGTTATATCTGGGTAGAAACTATATCATATTGACAGAGCAAATCAAATTAGTGGAGGGGTTGCGTTCTATGTTAGAGAGAGCATTGAATCACAAAGGATTAAAGTTTTGCAGGAAACAAAATTAATTGTAGAATCTCTATGGATTGAAATTCCATGTAAAAAGGGGAAGGCGATGGCAGTGGGGGTGTACTATTGACTGCCTGGTCAGAATGAACAAATGGATGATGAAATGCTCAAAGAAATCAGGGGAGCTAACAAAAGTTACAGCACAGTAATAATAATGGGTGATTTCAATAACCCTGATATCGACTGGGTCAGTGTCACCACAGGACATGCTAGGGAGATAAAATTTCTCTCCCTTGCCATCTTCTTGGTAGGGCTTGAGCTAAGGGACCTGACTGAGCAAGATGGCACCCTTGGGCGGGAAGAGGACCATGCATACGTGGCAGCAATCCCTGCTTCTTGGAGTAGCTGATTTATGAACCAACCAGCGGGAAGCCATTTTGGACCTAGTTCTTATTGGAACACAAGATCTGGTGCAAGAGATAAGGGTGTTGGGGCTACTTGGCAATAGTGATCATAGTATGATTGTGTTTGATTTAATAAATGGAGGAAGGACGGTAAGGAAATTCACAGTGCTATCTTTTAAGTTTCAAAATGGAGACTATGATAAAATGAGGAAAACAGTTAAGAAAAAACTAAAATACTAAAACCGAATACGAGATCTTCCATACCCACCGAACAAATAAAAAAGGTGGAGGAGTACTAATAATAATAAGGAAAAATCTTAACGCAAAACTAATTTCATCCAACAATATTGATAATGTAGACACACTAACTATAAAAATTAAATCCACAAAAATATGCCTAATATATAGACCCCCTGAATACAATACAGACAACACTGATAACCTAATTGAACTACTAGCATCATCCACGGACACAAATCCAATAATACTGATGGGTGACTTTAATCTCCCTTCTACACCCAACAACCAACCAAACCACTTCACTGAAGCAGTAAGCAATTTGGATTTCCACCAAATAATAACAGAACAAACACATAATAAAGGAAAAACTCTTGACATGGTATTCCTACCAAACTCACTCCACAACCTATATAACCCCAAATCACTCTCAAACATACCAGTCCCCTGGTCAGACCATTACCTTCTAAAATTCAATATCACCATCCCTGACAACATTCACACTAAACGAACACAACCTCCACAAAATAAAAGATTTAGAAAGTTTAACGAAGAAGAATTCTTAGATCAAATAATTCCTCACGTCACCCTGACTCCCACAAATTTAGAAGAAACTATCAAAACCTGGAACAAAACTATCTCACTGGCAGCAGAAAAAAAACCTAATCTGTCTCAACATAATAGAAATGACAATATAACTGATAAAAAAGATGTCCCATGGTTTAACATGACACTTAAAAATCTCAAAAGACAACTAAGAATGGACGAAAGGAAATGGAGGCAAAACAAATCACCAACAACTCATGAGAAATACATAAATACCCTTCATACATATAAAGTAACAATAGACAATTCTAAAAGAAACTACTACTCTAACTTAACAATTCAATTAACCGACCAAGAGAATTATTCTGTATAATTCAGAAACTAACAAACAAAACGTACAATTCAGATGAAATATCCATAGATATAACCCCACAAGACTTAGCTCAATACTATATTAATAAAACAAAAATACAAACAAATTTCCCCGCAACATCACACACCGATATGAAGCAAACAACCCCTGATAACTGGTCCAACTTCAGCCTGATCTCAAAGACCACACTTAAAACAACCATATCTAACATAAATACAACTACCTCATACCTTGACCCATGCCCAGTTGACTGGATAAAAAAGACACTCTCAATACTCTCTCCCTTCATCCTCCCTATGGTTAACATATCACTAGACGAAGGATATATACCACCATCCCTCAAACATGTCCAAATAAGACCAATACTTAAAAATAAAACACTAGACAAATTATCCCCAAAATCATATAGACCCATATCGAGCATTCCCTTCATGGCCAAACTTATTGAAAAAATAGTTCAAACACAACTACAGGAATACATTGATACATTGAACCTCCTTGACAAACACCAATATGGCTTCAGACCTTTCCATGGAGTTGAAACACTGCTAACAGTCCTTTATGACACCTTACTAAGAGGAATCGATGACACAAAACAAGCCTTCATCCTAGTATTCCTCGACATCTCTGCCGCATTTGACAGTGTAAACCACATAACAATGCTTAACAGACTTCAACAAATAGGAATCACATCAACTGTCCATAACTGGTTCAAATCCTACCTATCAAACAGAACCCAAACAGTAAGAATTCTTAACCAGACATCTAACACATTCGACCAAACACAAGGCCTCCCACAGGGATCTGCACTATCAGCACTTTTGTTTAACATTTACTTACAACCAGTCAGCAATATCTTTAAACGTCATAGCGTTCATTATCATATTTACGCTGACGATATAATGTTCTACCTACCATTTAAAATCCCACACCCTCCACTACAACAGATAACAGAGTGCTTTAAAGAACTAACAATATGGCTCAATGAACAGAACTTACACATTAACTTCTCAAAAACTGACGTTCTATATATTACTAAAAACCAAACATACACACCCCCAAGCACCATCACACTTGATAACCATGAGATCAACATAAAAAAGGAAATAAAATACCTGGGTGTGATACTTGACAATAAACTTAACATGGATTCTCATATAAAATATCTAACAAAAAACATACACTACAAACTTAAGACCTTGAAACAACTAAGACCATTAATCCACTTACAAGACTTCATAACCATAATACAAGCCATCATCACCCCACACTTTGATTTTGCAAATCTAATCCTTAATGGCATCACAAAGCAAAATATTAAAAAATTACAACTAACTCAGAACATTGCAGCAAGGATAATAATGAATATAAGCTCAATTGAACATATCACACCGACATTAGCCGAACTCCATTGGCTACCTATCCACAGCAGAATAAAATATAAGATATTACTTACAACATTTAAACTAATAAATAACTTAGCGCCAACTATACTCAATACACTCATCAAGATAGAAATAGATAAAAGATCACAAAGAAGTAGAAACACTAACACTATAGCAGTACCAAAAGACTACACAAAAGCAAAAAAACAAACCAACATGAGAGCGTTCTCACACTCAGCTCCTACCCTCTGGAATAACCTTCCTGACAACATTCGCTCACTATCAGACATAAAGGAATTTAGAAAAAAACTGAAAACCCATTTATTCTCATTGCATTACAACCAAGGATCAGAGACTGGCCAGACGACACAAAGAGACGCAGGTTAACTACTACAATTCAAACAACATATACCCACGTGCATGAAGCTTATATAAAGTATACAACCACACGCGACATATGATACAATTTGTATATATTTACTATGTATATATGTTATAATAGTTTAATAATTTACTGTTTAAACTTTATACTGTTATCTGTACCTAGTTCATCTGTTCTATGTAAAATGACTTGGTATGATACTATCCATACCATATAACATACTGTTCATTGTAAACCGCACTTGATACTTGTGAAAGAGCGGTATAGAAATAGTTGTTAAATAAAAAAAAATAAAATAAAATAAAAAAAGAAGCAGCTGAAAAGGTTAAGGATTTACGTCAAGCATGGGTGTTCCTTAAAATACTATATTGGAAGCCCAGAACAGCTGTATTCCACGCTTTAAGAAAAGTGGAAAGAAGTCCAAACAACTACCAGCATGGTTTAAAGGTGAGGCCAGAGAGATTGTTGTTGCCAAAAAAGCATCTTTCAGGAAATGAAAAAAGGAACGAAATAATGAAAACTGTAAACAACATAAGTACTGGAAAGTTAGATGCAAGGCATTGATAAGGCAGGCAAAAAGAGGATTTGAGAAGAAACTTGCTGTGGAAGCAAAAACGTGTAATAGAGTTTTCCAAGTACATTTGTAGCAAGAAACTTGTGAGAGTCTGTTGGACTATTAGATGATAGAGGGGTAAAAAGGGCACTAAGAGGGGAAAAGTCCAAGGCAATGCCTCCCGATGGAAGTGACAGAATTCAAAATGGTATGGGACAGACAGAGTGGATCCCTTTACCGCAACAGGATAAAATTAGAATAAACATAACTATCTCTTATCTCAACAAATAGGGATGACCTACATGGAGCGGTGGGTACACCCCTAAACAAAGGCATGGGGAAGGGTGAGCTGCATGGAGCGGAAGGTGCATCTATTCTTGCCGCCTTGCTGGGCAGACTAGATGGACCATATTGGTCTTTATCTGCTGTCATATACTATGTTACTATAGCGGAGAGACTTAATGAATTCTTTGCTTTGGTCTTTACTGAGGAAGATATAGGGATGTTACTCATGACTGAAATGGTATTTAAAGGTGATGCCACAGAAGAATTGAAAGAAATATTGATACACTAGGAAGATGTATTACAACTATTTGATAAACTGAAGAGTAGCAATCAACTGTACCGGATGGTATACATCCAAGGATATTGAAAGAACTGAAATATGAGATTGCAGACCTACTATTAGTAATCTGTGAACTATCATTAAAATCATCTGTAATACCTGAAGATTGGAGGATGGCCAATGTAACACCAATTTTTAAAAAAAGTTCCAGGATTCATCCGGGAAACTACAGATCAGTGAGCTTGACGTCAGTACCAGGAAAAATGGTAGAAACCATTATAAAGAACAAAATTACTGAACATGTAGATATTCATAGCTTAATGGGAGACAGCCAACATGGCTTTAGTCAACAAAGGTCTTGTTTTACTAATCTGTTATGTTTTTTTGAAGGTGTGAATAAACAGGTAGACAAAGGTGAGTCAGTTGATATAGTGTATCTGGATTTTCAGAAAGCCTTTGACAAGATCCCTCATGAGAGACCCTTAGTGAAATTAAAAAATCATGGGATAGGAGGCAGTGTACTATTGTGGATCAGGAACTGGTTAAAAGATGGAAAGCAGAGGGTAGGGCTAAATGGCCAGTTTTCCCAATGGAGAAACATCAATAGTGGAGTACCCCAGGGATCTGTTCTGGGTCCGCTGCTTTTTTATATATTCATAAATGACCTGGAAATGGGAATAACGAGTGAGGTAATCTAATTTGCAGATGACACAATATTATTCAAAGTTGTTAAAACCCATGAGGATTGTGAAAAATTGCAAGAGGACCTTGATAAATTGGAAGACTAGTTATCCAAATGACAGATGAAATTTAATGTGGACAAGTTAAAGTTATGCACCTAGGAAAGAACAACCCAAACTATGGATACACAATGCAAGGTTCCACATTAGGAACTACCACCCAGGAAAAAGATTTAGGCGTCATCATGGATAACATGTTGAAACCCTCTGCCCAGTGTGCAGCGGCGGCCAAGAAAGAAAATGGAATGCTAGGAATCATAAGGAAAAGAATGGAGAATAAAACAAAAAGATATTATAATGCCTCTGTATCATTCCCCAGCCACCAAGTATGATCAATACCCAATAACTCCATCTGACATGTATATAGTTACCTATTCAATGCTATGCATATGTATATAGTTTACCCTGTTTTCCAAGTTACTTGTTCCTGTTCAATGTAATGTCCTGACTTTTGTTCATTGTCGGATACCTTTTGTTTTATGTAAACCGCGCTGATCGTAAATAGTGCGGTATATAAGAAATGCAAATAAATAAATAAATAAATAAATTCCATGGTACGGCGATGGAAGTGAAAATCCGGGTTTGGCTGGATGCACCCAGAGCTGCCAAGTCTAAACCTCGCCTATCTTTAAGGCACAGTGGGCTATGCGGGTAGCATAGAAAATTGCTGCTACCCATTTAGCCCTTTCCTTAGCCCCGCTCCACACAGAACACCCCCAACATGCCACAATGCTAATCGTATAGCATCTGGGCGTGTTAGGGACTTATCTATGATTTTCCAAAGGTACTACCCATGTAGGTGCCTTTGGAAAATACAGGATAAGGCATTTACATGGATAACTAGGGCAGTTACCCATTAAATGCCTTCGAAAATGCCACCCATACTGTCTTGGAAGCCTAGACCAGATGTATTCAACGCTTTAAGAAAGGTGGAAAGAAGGCCAAACGAGAGAAAGCATGACATAACATTGAGGTCAAAGAGGCTGTTATGGCTAGGAGAAAATCCTTCAGAAAATGGAAAAAAGAGCCAAATGATGAAAACAGGAAACAACTTAAGTACAGGCAAGTTAAAGACATGGCATTGATAAAGCGGACAAAGAGAAAATTTGAAAAGAAGCTTGTTGTGAAAGCAAAAGTACATAATAAAAACCTTTTCAGGTACATTTGTAGCAAAACACCTGTGAGAGAGCCATTAAATGATAGAGGGGTAAAAGGGCACTAAGAGAGGACAAGGCCATAGCGGAGAAATTGAATGAATTCTTTGCTTCAATCTTTACTGAAGATGTAGGAAACTTACCCATGCCAGAAATGATATTTAAAGGTGATGTATCAGAGGAATTGAAGCAAATCTCGATAAACCGGGAAGATGTATTATAGCTATCTGATAAACTAAAGAGCAGCAAATCACCTGGACTGGATAGCATACATCCCAGAGAACTGAAAGAATTGAATTATGAGATTGCAGACCTACTTTTAGTAACCTGTGTACTATCCGTAAGATCATCTGTAGTATCTGAGAATTGGAGAGTGGCTAATGTAATGCAAATTTTTATGTTTACATCTTTTTTATTAGCAAACACGTCAACATTTCCAATATATTGGCACTTGATACATCAGTAAAGATATATACAAACGATACAACTGTACGCTCTGATACACTCTTACGTTTTTACATTTTTTTATCCTTACTCTATCCCTACCCTCTCTCTCTCTCCCCACCCCAAAAATATGCTGAGCTACTTGTCCCAGGTTGCTAACAATATTATGAAACTTTTCCAGCAGGAGGGCACACTTACACCCGCCGGAGGTCTTAAGCTCAGTCATTTTTATTGTTATTATTAAAATTATTATTATTAGCAATTCTAATGGTTACTATCACAGTCTGTTTCTCCCAATCATATCAAATACACTTCACCTCCAATAAGACCAAAGGAGGGGCAACAATCTTATAAACAGCTTGCCACACCTTATGCTCATATATTCCCCCTCCCCTCCCAAAAACCAACTATAACAGTTACTTTGTTACTTATGTATTCCTCTTTATCATATTCATACTCATTAATCCCCACTACCCCCCCCCCACCATTCATAACTAAACACTACCTAATAGCATAACCAACATAGCCATCGACCTCCCCATCCCTCCCTTACTCTATTTATTTATTTATTATTTATATTCTCTTATATACCGCGCTATTCTGCATCAGTGCGGTTTACATTGAACAAACTGAAATTATATTGAACAGGGCATTATAACTTGGAGATAACTATTTTACAGGGAACATGGGCAATGGAGGGTTAAGTGGCTTGCCCAAGACCACAAGGAGCACCTGTGGGACTAGAAACCCCAGTCCTTCCGGCCCAAGGTTGCTGTCCTCTAGTGGGATTTGAACCCCCGACCTTCTGGCCTGAAGTACCTTGCCCCAACCACTAGGCCACTCCTCCCCTCTACCCCCCTCTTACACCCCCCTTCCCTCAGCTTCTGGAGTCTAGGATGGAACCCCCTGTCCTGCGTAATTCCCAACAATATTTCCATATGTATTTATAAAATATTAAGGATACACCCTCTATCCATGGGAGGTAGCTTATCAATATAGGGCCCCCATTCAGTTAAAAAAACACATTGTAATCTTCCATCCAACTGTGCCCCTACATGCTCTATTGTTAATAACTTTCATACTTCTTTTTCCCATTGTTCGTGTTTCAGGCATTGTGATGTTGCCCAATAGCGCAGAAGAAGGCATCGCACTACTACTAGCATCTTCCCCAGCCATTTCCTTTGTGGAGCCTCCACCATCTCCTCACTAGATACCAATCCCAAGACTGCAAGCCAAGGGTTTACTTTAATTTGAGCTCCCATTATGACACTAAGACACTGAGATATATCCCTCCAGTATCTAACCACTTTAATGACATTTATTACTTCTGTAGTTGTTATTGGTTGTGGTAAGGAAGCCTATCCTGAGTTAGGGGAAAGGGAAAAAGGCAAAGAGTTCACCCTAGTAAAAGGGCCCCTTTTGCAAGGTCAGGGAAACAAAGCCACGACCTCACCTAGGAACCAGAAAACCCCCAGCTGGAACAGGTTTCATGTTTTCCCTAGTGAAATAAGGGAGAGTGAATACAGACCTAAGGTCCAAGACCCTTACGTCAGTAAGCTCCCTGATTACTCAGGTGCCAGAAAGCAGAGTGATCTCCGTCACCTGGGAAGAGAGGAGGTGGGGCTAGAACCCTGGAGATATAAGCCTATGCTAGATTATAGTAAAGGAAAAAGAGAGAGGGTGGAAGGAACGCCAGAAGCAAGGGCAGAGGCAAAGGCAAGAAGAGGAGAAAAAGGGAGAGAAGCTGATACAAGCCGAGGCACAGGTACGAGCCTAAGAAGCCTGATTAATGCTGAGCAGAGCAGGAGAAGCCTGACTAATGCTGGGCAGTGCAGAGGAGCAGGAGACACTCTCAGCTCTAACGAGAGACTGTTAACCGAGCCCGGTGAGCCAGAAGGAGAGTCAGAGTCTATGCAACTTGGAGAGCCTGATGCTGAGCTGAATGAGGAAGACACCCTCACGGATTGCTCTTTGTGCCTTAGCCACAGAAGGGTTGAAGGAAAGCCAGCCCTGAGAGAAAGCTCTCTAGAGAAAGGTAACCATAAAAAGCAGGTAGATGGATTGTAAATTCCCACGTGGTAAAGATGGGAAGTTTTACTAAGACGTAAGAACAAGCTGGAGTTGTGAATTGTGCTTGTTAACCACCTGCTACCTGTGAAGTGAGATGGCAAGAAGCCAAATTAACTGTGAGGAAAAAGCTTTCTTTTTACTCTTGAATTTTCCTGAGAAACCTGAATAGAACTTTGCTTGCACGTTGAAAGTTTGTTCCTCTTTGGAGTTTTTTGGTCTTTGCTTGTAAATTGGAAAACAGCCTGGAAAGGTTTGAGACTGGAAAAGAAGGCAAACTGCCACAGAAGAAAGCCTGTTTTATGTTTTATGCTTGAACCAGCAAGGCTATAGGAAGCTGGTAGTCTTGCTGTTAAAAGGCTATGTTTTTCTGAGCTGAAGAATACTTTAAGCTGTCATTTTGGTTTTGGGTTTTGTTTTGCTTATAACCTGTTGTACTTTGAAGAAGCCCGGAGAAGTATGCCTGAATGTGATATTTATGAACCTTTTTTGTGCTCAATAAATTTCTGTCATTGCCTTACCCAAAGAGCCTGACTACAGCTTTCTACCTGAAGCCCATATATATCGCAATTAAACTACATTTCCCAGAAAACATTGTGGGGAACTTGTCAGTTAAGGCCCTAAGGCTCTAAGCTGGAGGCGAGTGGTGAGGGTGTGACATGGTATATTAAGAGAGTCACACTGCGTCTCATCCAAATAAGGTAATTTAACTGTTCTCATGAATGCCGCTATCTTATCTTCCACCTCTGTTGCATCTGCCGCATAGAGTTGCTGGTAATATTGGCAAAAGATCTCTTCCACCTGTGCCTGCATCCTATGTATCTGCCCTCCGTCATCTCGGAGAGCACCAATGTGCTGTTTCCCCCTACTCCCCTTTACAAGACCCGAAAGCAACCTACCCGATTTGTTCTCGAACCTGCGTAATTTATATTTATTTTTTTTTTTTAACTTTTATTTTCATTTTGCAACAAACAAAAGAAACAACACACCAAAAGAGACAAAACAGGTATACAATAAGGAAAAGTAAACCCATTACCCCCCACCCCGATGCTTCTTCTCTACCCGATTATATCAGCATGTGAGCGCTTCCAATTAACAGTGATTATACATCAAACGATCAAAAGAGTATCTACAATACAGCATGATCATGGGACAGAGATATATACAAAGTTAGACAGTCAGATGAGAGCATTTAGCAAAATGTACATAGTCATTGAGCAGCTTCCATTGAGACCAATGAGAAGGAGTCTGAACGGAGGAAGCGAACAGACGAGGTATTTGTTCATATTTACTGTAAAGACAGGCATGATTCCACCAGGCATTGGGGCTCAGATGGGAGCTAATTTTCCAGTATTACTTAATTAGGGAAATAGCAATGCCAAGCATAAAGTTCGAAAGGAGATAAGCCATTTTTGGGAGAGAGGGGATCCCCGCAATTGGGCGAAGTCCCACTATCCTCCAAGAAAGGGGCTCCTGAGAGTGCGAGATAGACTAAATACGACCCCAGACCCGACGCCAGTAATACTGTAGTGCGGGATATTCATGCATAACATGAGGCAATGAACCAATGGCCGCAGGACGTGTCCAGCAACCATTGCCCTGAGTAGTGTTCCATTTGTCTAATCTGTGAGAAGTGTAAAAACACCGGTGGGCTAGAAAGAAGAGGGCCTGAGTGAGTGAGGCGGATCGGGAACCCGTGTCCCTCTACTCCAGATAAGGCTCCATTGCTCCGAGGTCAAAGTCACATGCAATTCTCTCTCCCATACTTTCTGCGCTATAGGGGTATCTCTAGTGATAGCATTACATAAGGTTTAGTAAAATTGGATGCTACACCCGGTGAACTACCGAGAGATCGGAAAGTCTCCAATCAACCTTATGTAGGGAATGCCGATGGCGGGAGTACTCTAGTGCTCCGAAGGCGATGCTGAAGTTGCACTGACCAGAGTCGGGAATCTAAAGATTGCATAAGAGTATTAAAGGCACCTAAAGTGTCTAAAAGCATTGGTAGATAGTAGGAGTCTGATGGGAGAGTCATACCAGGGAAAAAGGTAAGAGGAATCAGTTTGCAAAGGCCCGCTTCTATATCTAGCCACACAGGTCTACTCGGTACTGGATCTTCCAACCAACGAGCACCTTGTTTGAGAAGAAAAGATTGAGGGAACACTTGAGTAAAATCGCCACCAAGTATTAATGGAGCATTGGCAGAGGCCAAGGCCAACTGCGCAATACTTGCATAGTAAGCAGGGTTATCCACATTCGGGGCATAATGCAAATACACGTGAATTCACTATCTCCAACCTCAAGGTGTACACGGGCCCATCTACCCTCCTTGTCAGCGCTAATATCAGGTACAGTAGCATGCAAAGACTTCTTAACCAGAATGGTTATCCCGTACCATTTGGAAACGGTGGGAGAATAGGCAGCTACCCTGTGAGGCTTAGCATTGAGTTTCAGTGTTTCAGCAGAGTTTAAATGCGTTTCCTAAAGAAACACTAAATCAACATGCACATGGCTAAGATAGCTAAGGATTTTCTTTCCTTTGAGTGGACCATTAATGCCTTTGACGGTGAATGATAAGATTTTACATAAGGCCATTCAGAAAAGTTAAAAATTCTGAGCATGATAGCACACATAATATCACTATATCCCTCAAACTGACTGTATCTGGCTGTACACATGACATAGGAAAAATAAGCTAATATAATACAATGAAGCGCCCCACATTAACAAAGAAAACCGCAGTACGGTAGAGGAGAAGCAAAACCCCAAAATTACTGGCGACCATGTGTCTGCGGGGAGAAACCCCAGAGAAGGCCTAAATTGAAAAACACATAACCTGTAGGACTGTGCGTGCTCCGAATCCGACCGAGGCACACATCATGAAGGGATAGGAGACCAAAAAAACAAAAGTCATATAGAGAAAGAAAGAAAGTCCAGGCTATTTCTGTGCTTGGCTATGACCGCCGCATCGGGCCCTTCAAAATGGCGGATAGAGCCGGCAGATAAGAGTCCAAGATTTGGGATTAGCGCATCTGCTCTGCTTCTTTGGAGTCTAAAAATGTTGATAGTTGATCAGGATCTTCGAAAGTCCTGGTTTGGTTGTGGAGAGTCACTCGGAGCTTCGCTGGATACAACAGGCCAAAGCGAGCCTGTAGCTGTTGAAGTCGAGGGCGAAAAGCAAGGAGTTTCTTCCGACGGTCAACGGTAGGCTTTGCCAAATCAGGAAAGAAGGAGACCTTACAACCTTCAAATTCCAAATGATGATTCGCTCGGGCAGCATGTAAAATTTGTTCCACTTGTTGATATCGTAGCAAGCTAAAGATAATAGGCCGGGGGTCGTGCGGTTGAGCGCCATGTGGGCAGGAACACGATGTGCGCGATCGATTTCCAGTTCTCTGTGAAAAGTGATCTTCAGCAAGGAGGGAAGAGTTTTGAGCAAGAATTCTCTTATATCTCCTGCTTCCACCCCCTCCGGCATTCCGAGGAGCCTCACATTGTTGCGACGGGCTCGATTATTGCTATCTTCTAACTCCTTTTGAAGATTCTGTATCTGGCGCTCAGCCTTGTCGAGTTTGCCCAAGCGCACCTCGTGCGAGTCGAGGACCCCCGCCATGTTGTCCTGCCGTAATGAAAGACTTTCAAGTCGGTCCTGGAGCACTCCAAAGTCCTCTCGCATGGCTCGAAGCGCTTCTCCATTGGACTGCACCAATTCCTTCACGCCGCGTATTTCCTCCAAAATCTCCAGGTGCATTTCGGGGTTTTCACGAAATGGGACCATCTTCTGTGGGGAGGACACCTCTGGTTTGGAGCGTTTTCCGTGAGAAGAAGAAGGAGACCCGAAGTCCAAGCGCGCTGGTTTATGGGCCGCCATCCCCCCCGAGGTGCCCCGGTCAGCTCGGAGCGAAATAGTAAATTTGTATAGGTATTAAGTCAGGATTCTAAGTAGGCCTCTCGGGAGCTTCAACGCAAAGCGTCCTACCTGCTGGACATCAGGCTCCGCCCCCCCCGTAATTTATATTTATAAAACAACACAGACTTCTCTGCCCTTTCCTGCAACAGCACATTTATTTATTTATTTGACAACTTTTATATACCGCCCCTTCCCAAGATCATGGGCGGTTTACATAGAACAATGGAACCATACATAGAACGTAATGCATTGCAACTATTTACAAAAAACAAGTATAATCATAAATGTTTTACAACTATTTACAACTTGCATCATAACTTTAAGGTTCAGGCTTAGACATAGATGAATTACTTTTGTAAGAGGAGAAAATGTTTGTCAGTGATTCAGCGTGGATGAGACTGTAATTGTATAGAAGGGTATATGAGTATGCTTGACAGTTCATGCTGGGGGGGGCTAACGTGATCATATTTGGTGGCGTGATGAAGCAGATGAATAGCTGTATTATGGACAGACTGAAGACATTTAAGTTGATAGTGAGGTAAGCCAGAGTAGATAACATTACAATAGTCTAACCGCGAAATAACCAGGGCCAAGAGAAAAGTGATAACGGAGGAATTAGGAAGAAGTGACTGGATAGAGCACATCTGATGAAGCGCAAGAAGGACCGTTTCATGATCGTGGAAGGTGAAGTACGTGTCCAGAATAACCCTGAGATATTTAAAAGAGGAGATGACAAGAATAGGAAAACCATCAGGTGAAGGGGATAAGGAAGGAGGACCTCCATTCTTCCATCCTCCTTACTTTTTCTTTTGGTTTGCTTGTTTTTAAAGTACTGCCCCTTTACATTTTTTCTGCCTTGCTTTCCACAGCATCAACTCCAACTGCCAGTAAGCTCTGTCTGAAACACCTGACAGCACATCACACCAGGACTACCAGCACCAGAAGATTCTACATGATCCCCAGCCTAACCAATGGCTCCCCTAGCCATCCTCCTCACCCTCTGTCTCACTGCACTAACCCCCACCTCTGCACACATACCCACTCATCATAACACCCCCGCATCAACTCCAACTCCAGTAAGCTCTGTCTCAAACACCTGACAGCACATCACACCAGGACTACCAGCACCAGAAGATTCTACATGATCCCCAGCTTAACCAATGGCTCCCCTAGCCATCCTCCTCACCCTCTGTCTCACTGCACTAACCCCCACCTCTGCACACATACCCACTCATCATAACACCCCCGCATCAACTCCAACTCCAGTAAGCTCTGTCTCAAACACCTGACAGCACATCACACCAGGACTACCAGCACCAGAAGATTCTACATGATCCCCAGCCTAACCAATGGCTCCCCTAGCCATCCTCCTCACCCTCTGTCTCACTGCACTACTCGCAACCTCTGCGGCACTAACCCCCACCTCTGCACACATACCAATCATTCACACATACCCACTCATCATAACACCCCCGCATTTCATAAAAACAGACCCAGACCCACCCAGTGCCGTACCTACCCTGTGCAAGTGATGCAGCTGCACAGGGTGCAAAGGATATAGCGGCGCATTTTGGGCTGCCGGCTTCAGCTCTCCCCCCCTCCCCCCCACATTGCCTGCTGTTGCCCTTCTTCTCAACGGAGGCGGCACCGGCAACAGCGGAGCAGACTTGACTTCAAATAAAACAAAACAAAACAAGCGGGTCTTTCTGACTCTGTGCTTGTAGGCAGGCCTGGTCCCTCCCTTCTCTGATATAGGTTGCGTCAGAGAAGGGAGGGACCAGGCCAGCCATTCAAATGCAAAGTTGCAAAGACCTGCATTTGAATGGCTGGTCTGGTCCCTCCCTCTTCTGATGCGACCTACATCAGAGAAGGGAGGGAGGGATCAGAGCTGCCTACAAGCGTGGAGTCGAAGGACTGCGTGGGTTTGTTTTTAAATAATTTGATGTCAGCTCTGCATTACTGCTCCGCCGCTGCCTTAGAGAAAATAAAAAGTGACAGAAGCAGGGCAAGGAGAGGCAGCTGGCTTGTCATTGAGGACATGGACATATAGATGAGATCAGGGGAGCGGGGGTGTGCCAGGTGTACAAGTAGTACAGGGCGCAATTATAGCTTGGTACGGCCCTGGACCCACCCATCACTTCATCTAAATAAAAACTCACACACCAACAACCATATTGCCCCTATGCAAGCTTATAAGCAGCACCTCTCAACTCAAGTGCATCCTAAATGTTTGATCCACAAGAAATAAAATCCAGCTCCTCACAGATTTCCTCCTTGACAACAAGATAGACATCCTTATGCTATTTATTTATTTAAGCAGTTTTTCTATACCGCCCCTTCAGGGGCAGTTTACATTGAACAAACCAGTTACAGGGAACAATTATTACAAACCATAAAACCATTCAACTATGTACACGGTAGCTTCCTGTATTAGGCAAATTAGATGGTGAACCTCAACTATATACATGTATATATGGGTTGTGGGGATGCGAGAGTGAACAATATACTTCAGGCATTGTTCTTATATCTTTATCTTTATCTTTATTCCAAGTATTTGATAGGCCACCCTATGCCGAAGCGTTAGGGCGGTGTACAACATAATAGACTGCTGGAAAATAAAGAGAGAAAGGAACGCCAAAAATGATAGGAAAGAAAAGGGAGATAAAGGAGGAAAGATAGAACAGGACAGGTATCGACATAGACAAGAAAAGAGAGGGAAAGGAGAGTGGATGAGATGGGGGGTGAATGAGCGGAGGATAGGTAAGGGCTAGATGGTTGGAGCAGAAGATATCCGGGAGCCATAGGGGATTATGGGGGTTAGGGGATCAAGGACCTTGTAAGTGATGGGAAATAGTGGAAGACCCAGTTGGCAGTATGTGGATGGCCAGTGAATGGCATATGGGTGGGTAGGAGGGGTCAGGGAGGTTAAAAGCCTGGTGGAAAAGATAGGTCTTAAGGAGGGTCTTGAATCGGGGGAAGGCCATTTCGGTACGGAGGGAATGTGGGAGAGAGTTCCAAAGGGCAGGGCTTGCAAAAAAGAAGGCGGCACGGTGGGTTGACTCAAGGTGCGCATTGGTGGGGGAGGGTAGGAAAAGACGATTGCCATGGGAGGAACGAAGAATGCGTGGCATGGGTTGAAGATAGATGAGATCGGATAGATACTGGGGTGTACTAGTATGAAGGGCCCTATGTGTAAGAATGAGGAGTTTATAGAGGTAGCGAGCTTTGATAGGGAGCCAGTGAAGGGAAAGAAGGTAGGGAGTGATGTGATCCCGAGGCGAAGAGAAAGTAAGAAGACGGGCAGCAGTATTTTGAACGAGTTGTAACCTCCGGATTTGATAGTGTGGAAGGCCGGCAAGAAGGGAGTTACAGTAATCGAGTCGGGTAATCACCAGGGAAAGCACAAGGGTGGTGAGGGAAGTGACTGAAAGCAATGGTCGGACGGCCCTAATCCTACGGAGATGAAAAAGAGAAGTGCGCACCACACCAGAGATATGTTGATGGAACGAGAGAGATGAATCGAGAGTAACACCAAGATAACGAAGAGATGATACCAAGGGAATAGGAGAGTTAGACATGTGTGGTGACAAGGAGGGGGGGGGGAAGCATTGAAGGTGAACCATATAACGGCGGACTTGGAAGGATTGACCACAAGAAAGTTGTTGAGGAACCAGTTAGAGACGGCAGTTAAGCAGGTATTGAGGAGGGTGAGGTCTGGAGCTGAGGAGGAAGTATGGTGAATTAAGAGAATATCATCTGCGAAAAAGTAAGCGGAAATACCATGCTGCTGTATGAGTAGGGCGAGAGGGGCGAGAAAGACATTAAAAAGGAGAGGGGCAAGGATGGAACCCTGGGGGACACCACAGGGAAGAGGAAAGGGTGTAGAGGAGGAGGAACCAATGTGAACTGTGAAAGATCGGGCAGAAAGAAAGGAGTGAAACCATTGATGAACAGTGCCATGAATACCAAGGTCTGAGAGACGAGTGAGAAGAGTACGGTGATCAATGACATCGAATGCCGCAGAGAGATCCAAGGAAAGAGCTAAGGAGAAATCACCCTTCTCGTGTGCGCAGTGGAGTTCATTGAGGAGTGCTACAAGAATGGTTTCCGTGCTGTGACCGGGCCTAAATCCAGATTGTCGGGGCTGAAGAGAAATGGTCGAGTCGAGGTGAGCATTGAGTCGTTGAAAGACAAGTTTCTCTAGGACCTTTGAGAGAAAGGAGAGGTTAGAGACGGGGCGCCAATTGGAGGGTACAGTGGGATCAAGGGTGGGTTTCTTTAGGATGGGGCGGACAATGGCATGTTTCCAAGCGGAAGGAAAGCAACCAGAAGTAAGACTAGAATTTAGAATAGTGAGGACAAAGGGAGAAAGGGCGAGCGAAGAATCAGTGAGCCAAGAGGAGGGTAATGGATCTAGAAGACATGTGGTCTTATGGGAGGAGGAGAATGTTGAAGCAAGCTCAGAAGGGGTAATGGGGCGGAACTGAGACCATGTGTGGGAAAGAACAGGGGTGGATGCGGGGGCTAGGACGGGAGAGAGAGGAGGGGGGGAGAGGGGAGGTGGACATGAAGCAAATGAGGCACGAAGGGAAAGTATCTTGGTTGAAAAAAATGTGGCAAGAGTTGTGGGGCTTGGAGCTGAGGGGGGGGGGGGGTTGATGAAATGAGAGAAGCAGAGGAGGGAGAGAGAAGGTTCAAAACCTGATAAAGCTGACGGGAGGAATTGGAAGAAGATGTAATAAGAGTGGAATAGTAGGACTGTTTAGCAAGGGCAATCATAGCGTGGTAGGTCTTTTGTACGTGATGGAAAGTGGCCAAGGAAGTATCTGAAGGGCGTTTGCGCCACAACCGCAATGCACGGCGGAGGTGGGAACGCTGTAAATAGAGAACTGGATGATACCAGGGATGACGTGATGACTGGCGAGTAGGGACAGGGCGGCGGGGGGCGACAGAGTCGAATGCAGAGGAGAGAGTGGAGGTCCAAATAGTGACCTGTTGGTCCACTGGTAAGGAGGAGAAATCAGTGGGGAACAGGGACTCAGGAGACGGGAAGCATTGCAGTGATACTGGGGTAATGTGGCGTTTCAGAATCTGGGGGGAGAGGGGTGGATTTAGGGAAATGCTTTCCTGGGGAAAGGGAGATGTAGGAAAAAGAGGATGCAACGATGATCAGCGAAGAGTAGTGTCTTTAACTCCTTCCGAAATGTCTGTAGGTCTTTGATTGACCTAATGGGGTCTGGCAGTGAGTTCCATAGTGTCGGTGCAATGTAAGTAAAGGTTCTGTTGCTAGCTGTTTGCGTCATACAATGGAATGAGGATGGTATTGCAAGAATGTTTTATTTGCTCTTCCTTTTGCTCCTAGACCCTGTTTGTGCGTGAAAGCTAGATGTAAGGAAGGAGGGTGAGATGTTGTTGAATAGTTTAAAAGTGGTGATTATTGTTTTATATTACATCCTTAGCATCAGGGAATCATGGCTCACTAAGACAAACAATGTCCTGTAGAACCAACTAAAATCACATGACTTTTCAGTTCCCCGAGGCGAAGATGTATTTATCCTAGCTAAAAAACATCTCGACTTCCGCGCCCTCACCAAAACCACAGACAAAGGACTGAGCACGATAACCATAGCAAATGGAAACATAACCGTTCTTCTTCCTACAGATGCCCAAGTGCTAGCCCAAATCGGTTGCACACCCTACTAGAAGCAGTATGTAACCACAGATCACAAACCAACTCTCTCATGCTCCTATTGCTAGCCCAGATAAGCTGCACACCCTACTAGAAGCAGTGAGTAACCACAGATCACAAACCAACTCTCTCATGCTCCTAGTGCTAGCTCAGATAAGCTGCACACCCTACTAGAAGCTGTGTGCAACCACAGATCACAAACCAACTCTCTCATGCTCCTAGTGCTAGCTAAGATCAGCTGCACACCCTACTAGAAGCAGTGTGTAACCTCAGATCACAAATCAACTCTCTCATGCCCCTAGTGCTAGCTCAGATCAGCTGCACACCCAACTAGAAGCAGTGTGTAACCAGAGATCACAAACCAACTCTCTCATGCTCCTATTGCTAGCCCAGATAAGCTGCACACCCTACTAGAAGCAGTGAGTAACCACAGATCACAAACCAACCCTCTCATGCTCCTAGTGCTAGCTCAGATAAGCTGCACACCCTACTAGAAGCTGTGTGCAACCACAGATCACAAACCAACTCTCTCATACTCCTAGTGCTAGCTAAGATCAGCTGCACACCCTACTAGAAGCAGTATGTAACCTCAGATCACAAATCAACTCTCTCATGCCCCTAGTGCTAGCTCAGATCAGCTGCACACCCAACTAGAAGCAGTGTGTAACCAGAGATCACAAACCAACTGTCTCATGCTCCTAGTGCTAGCCCAGATCAGCTGCAAAACCCTACTAGAAGCAGTATGTAACTGCAGATCACAAACCAACTCTCTCATGCTCCTAGTACTAGCCCAGATCAGCTGCACACCCTACTAGAAGCAGTATGTAACCGCAGATCACAAACCAACACTCTCATGCACCTAGTGCTAGCCCAGATCAGCTGCACACCCTACTAGAAGCAGTATGTAACCACAGATCACAAACCAACTCTCTCAGGCTCCTAGTGCTAGCCCAGATCAGCTGCATAACCCTACTAGAAGCAGTATGTAACCACAGATCACAGCCCAACTCTATCATGCACCTAGTGCTAGCCCAGATCAACTGCACACCCTACTAGAAGCAGTGTGTATAAATTCGAAATCAGTATAGAATCAACATCAGTTAGAAGCAAAACATCTTTTAAATACTTTTTTTACAAAATAAGTGGATCCAAATAGTGAGTGCAAGGAAAATTTAAGAAGCGCAGGGTCGTAACACGCAAAAGATTTTCCAAATTTTCGTCATGACGACGTACAGAGGTAACATCTTTCACTAACATATTCAAAACCGCTTGGGTGGAGGAATCTTGTGCTTCTAGTGGGCTTATTGTTATTTGCTAATAGCGCCTCCTAGATGAGTTTCAATTGCTATTATGATTAATGTGATGTATAGCATAGTACTTATTGGAAATTTCCTACTTGTGTTCCTTAGATGACTCCAATCGATATTATTATTAATGGAGTCTCGTACTGTATGATACTGAGTATATGCTTGTATATTGTTCATGTTTCTTTTCTTTTTCTTTTTGTTTTCCTTTTATATGTAAAATGATAAAGAGTAAATAAAAAAAAGCAGTGTGTAACCACAGATAACAACCAACTCTCTCATGCTCCTAGTGCTAGCCCAGATCAGCTGCACACAATACTAGAAGCAGAGTGTAACCACAGTTCACAACCCAACTCTCTCATGCTCCTAGTGCAAGCCCATATCAGCTGCACTCCCTACTAGAATTAGTGTGTAACCACAGGTCACAACCCAACTCTCTGATAATCCTAGTGCTAGCCCAAATCAGCTGCACACCCTACTAGAAGCAGTATGTAACTGCAGATCACAAACCAACTCTCTCATGCTCCTAGTACTAGCCCAGATCAGATGCACACCCTACTAGAAGCAGTATGTAACCGCAGATCACAAACCAACTCTCTCATGCTCCTAGTGGTAGCCCAAATCAGCTGCACACCCTACTAGAAGCAGTATGAAAGCACAGATCACAACCCAACTTTCTCATGCTCTTAGTGCTAGCCCAAATCAGCTGCACACCCTACAAGAAGCAGTGTGTAACCACAGGTCACACCAACCCTCTCATGCACCTAGTGCTAGGCCAGATTAGCTGCACATCCTACTAGAAGCAGTATGTAACCACTGATCACAACCAACTCTCTCATGCTCCTAGTGTTAGCCCAAATCAGCTGCACACCCTACTAGAAGCACTATGAAAGCACAGATCACAACCCAACTCTCTCATGCTCCTAGTGCTAGCCCAGATCAGCTGCACACCCTACTAGAATTAGTGTGTAACCACAGGTCACAACCCAACTCTCTCATGCTCCTAGTGCAAGCCCATATCAGCTGCACTCCCTACTAGAATTAGTGTGTAACCACAGGTCACAACCCAACTCTCTGATAATCCTAGTGCTAGCCCAAATCAGCTGCACACCCTACTAGAAGCAGTGTGTAACCACAGATCACAAACCAACTCTCTCATGCTCCTAGTGGTAGCCCAAATCAGCTGCACACCCTAATAGAAGCAGTATGAAAGCACAGATCACAAGCCTACTCTCTCATGCTCCTAGTGCTAGCCCAAATCAGCTGCACCCCTTACAAGAAGCAGTGTGTAACCACAGATCACAAACCAACCCTCTCATGCACCTAGTGCTAGCCCAGATTAACTGCACATCCTACTAGAAGCAGTATGTAACCACTGATCACAACCCAACTTTCTCATGCTCTTAGTGCTATTCCAAATCAGCTGCACACCCTACAAGAAGCAGTGTGTAACCAGAGGTCACAACCCAACTCTCTCATACTCCTAGTGCTATCCCAGATCAGCTGCACACCCTACTAGAAGGAGTGTGTAACCGCAGATCACAAACCAACTCTCTCATGCTCTAAGTGCAAGCCCAGGTCAGCCGCACACACTACTATGAGCAGTGAGTAACCACAGATCACAAACCAACTCTCTCATGCTCCTAGTGCTAGCCCAGATCAGCTGCACACACTACTAGAAGAAGTGTGTAACCAAAGATCACAAACCAACTCTCTCATGCTCCTAGTGCTAGCTCAGATCAGCTGCACACCCTACTAGAAGCAGTGTGTAAACACAGGTCACAAACCAACTCTCTCATGCACCTAGTGCTAGCCCAGATCACCCGCACACCCTACTAGAAGCAGTATGTAGCCACAGATCACAAACCAACTCTCTCATGCTCCTAGTGCTAGCCCAGATCAGCTGCACACCCTTCTAGAAGCAGTATGTAACCTCAAGTCACAACCCAACTCTCTCATGCTCCTAGTGCTGGCCCAGATGAGCTGCACACCCTTCTGGAAGCAGTATGTAACCACAGATCACAAACCAACTCTCTCATGCTCCTAGTGTTGGCCCAAATCAGCTGCACACCCTACTAGAGGCAGTGTATATCCACAGATCACAAACCAACTCTCTCATACTCCTAGTGCTAGCCCAGATCAGCTGCACACCCTAATAGAAGCAGTGTGTAACCTCAGATCCCAAACGAACTCTCTGATGCTCCTAGTGCTACCCCAGATCAGCTGCAAATCCCTACTAGAAGCACTGTGTAACCACAGATCACAAACCAACTTTCTCATGCTCCTAGTGCTAGCCCAGATCAACTGCACACCCTACAAGAAGCAGTGTGTAACCAAAGATCACAAACCAACGCTCTGGTAATCCTAGTGCTAGCCCAGATCAGCTGCAAAACCCTACTAGAAGCAGTATGTAACTGCAGATCACAAACCAACTCTCTCATGCTCCTAATGCTAGCCCAGATCAGCCACACACCCTACTAGAAGCAGTGTGTAACCACAGATCACAAACCAACTCTCTCATGCTCCTAGTGCTAGCCCAGATCAGCTGCAAAGCCCTACTAGAAGCAGTATCTAACCATAGATCACAACCCAACTCTCTCATGCTCCTAGTGCTAGCCCAGATCAGCTGCACACCCTAATAGAAGCAGTGTGTAACCACAGATCACAAACAACTCTCTCATACTCCTAGTGCTGGCCCAGATCAGCTTCGCACCCTACTAGAAGCAGTATGTAACCGCAGATCACAAACCAACTCTCTCATGCTCCTAGTGCTAGCCCAGATCAGCTGCAAAACCCTACTAGAAGAAGTGTGTAACCACAGATCACAAACCAACTCTCTCATGCTCCTAGTGCTAGCTCAGATCAGCTGCACACCCTACTAGAAGCAGTGTGTAACCACAAATCACAACCCAACTCTATCATGCACCTAGTGCTAGCCCAGATCAACTGCACACCCTACTAGAAGCAGTGTGTAACCACAGATCACAACCAACTCTCTCATGCTCCTAGTGCTAGCCCAGATCAGCTGCACACAATACTAGAAGCAGAGTGTAACCACAGTTCACAACCCAACTCTCTCATGCTCCTAGTGCAAGCCCATATCAGCTGCACTCCCTACTAGAATTAGTGTGTAACCACAGGTCACAACCCAACTCTCTGATAATCCTAGTGCTAGCCCAAATCAGCTGCACACCCTACTAGAAGCAGTGTGTAACCACAGATCACAAACCAACTCTCTCATGCTCCTAGTGGTAGCCCAAATCAGCTGCACACCCTACTAGAAGCAGTATTAAAGCACAGATCACAACCCAACTTTCTCATGCTCCTAGTGCTAGCCCAAATCGGCTGCACCCCTTACAAGAAGCAGTGTGTAACCACAGATCACAAACCAACTCTCTCATGCACCTAGTGCTAGCCCAGATTAGCTGCACATCCTACTAGAAGCAGTATGTAACCACTGATCACAACCCAACTTTCTCATGCTCTTAGTGCTAGTCCAAATCAGCTGCACACCCTACAAGAAGCAGTGTGTAACCAGAGGTCACAACCCAACTCTCTCATACTCCTAGTGCTATCCCAGATCAGCTGCACACCCTACTAGAAGGAGTGTGTAACCACAGATCACAAACCAACTCTCTCATGCTCCAAGTGCAAGCCCAGATCAGCCGCACACATTACTATGAGCAGTGAGTAACCACAGATCACAAACCAACTCTCTCATGCTCCTAGTGCTAGCCCAGATCAGCTGCACACCCTACTAGAAGTGTGTAACCACAGATCACAAACCAACTCTCTCATGCTCCTAGTGCTAGCCCAGATCAGCCGCACACCCTACTAGAAGCAGTGTGTAACCAAAGATCACAAACCAACTCTCTGGTAATCCTAGTGCTAGCCCAGATCAGCTGCAAAACCCTACTAGAAGCAGTATGTAACTGCAGATCACAAACCAACTCTCTCATGCTCCTAGTGCTAGCCCAGATCAGCCGCACACCCTACTAGAAGCAGTGTGTAACCACAGATCACAAACCAACTCTCTCATGCTCCTAGTGCTAGCCCAGATCAGCTGCAAAACCCTACTGGAAGCAGTATCTAACCACAGATCACAACCCAACTCTCTCATGCTCCTAGTGCTAGCCCAGATCAGCTGCACACCCTAATAGAAGCAGTGTGTAACCACAGATCACAAACAACTCTCTCATACTCCTAGTGCTGGCCCAGATCAGCTTCACACCCTACTAGAAGCAGTATGTAACCGCAGATCACAAACCAACTCTCTCATGCTCCTAGTGCTAGCTCAGATCAGCTGCACACCCTACTAGAAGCAGTGTGTAAACACAGATCACAAACCAACTCTCTCATGCTCCTAGTGCTAGCTCAGATCAGCTGCAAAACCCTACTGGAAGCAGTATCTAACCACAGATCACAACCCAACTCTCTCATGCTCCTAGTGCTAGCCCAGATCAGCTGCACACCCTAATAGAAGCAGTGTGTAACCACAGATCACAAACAACTCTCTCATACTCCTAGTGCTGGCCCAGATCAGCTTCACACCCTACTAGAAGCAGTATGTAACCGCAGATCACAAACCAACTCTCTCATGCTCCTAGTGCTAGCTCAGATCAGCTGCACACCCTACTAGAAGCAGTGTGTAACCACAGATCACAAACCAACTCTCTCATGCTCCTAGTGGTAGCCCAAATCAGCTGCACACCCTACTAGAAGCAGTATTAAAGCACAGATCACAACCCAACTTTCTCATGCTCCTAGTGCTAGCCCAAATCGGCTGCACCCCTTACAAGAAGCAGTGTGTAACCACAGATCACAAACCAACCCTCTCATGCACCTAGTGCTAGCCCAGATTAGCTGCACATCCTACTAGAAGCAGTATGTAACCACTGATCACAACCCAACTTTCTCATGCTCTTAGTGCTAGTCCAAATCAGCTGCACACCCTACAAGAAGCAGTGTGTAACCAGAGGTCACAACCCAACTCTCTCATACTCCTAGTGCTATCCCAGATCAGCTGCACACCCTACTAGAAGGAGTGTGTAACCACAGATCACAAACCAACTCTCTCATGCTCCAAGTGCAAGCCCAGATCAGCCGCACACATTACTATGAGCAGTGAGTAACCACAGATCACAAACCAACTCTCTCATGCTCCTAGTGCTAGCCCAGATCAGCTGCACACCCTACTAGAAGTGTGTAACCACAGATCACAAACCAACTCTCTCATGCTCCTAGTGCTAGCCCAGATCAGCCGCACACCCTACTAGAAGCAGTGTGTAACCAAAGATCACAAACCAACTCTCTGGTAATCCTAGTGCTAGCCCAGATCAGCTGCAAAACCCTACTAGAAGCAGTATGTAACTGCAGATCACAAACCAACTCTCTCATGCTCCTAGTGCTAGCCCAGATCAGCCGCACACCCTACTAGAAGCAGTGTGTAACCACAGATCACAAACCAACTCTCTCATGCTCCTAGTGCTAGCCCAGATCAGCTGCAAAACCCTACTGGAAGCAGTATCTAACCACAGATCACAACCCAACTCTCTCATGCTCCTAGTGCTAGCCCAGATCAGCTGCACACCCTAATAGAAGCAGTGTGTAACCACAGATCACAAACAACTCTCTCATACTCCTAGTGCTGGCCCAGATCAGCTTCACACCCTACTAGAAGCAGTATGTAACCGCAGATCACAAACCAACTCTCTCATGCTCCTAGTGCTAGCTCAGATCAGCTGCACACCCTACTAGAAGCAGTGTGTAAACACAGATCACAAACCAACTCTCTCATGCTCCTAGTGCTAGCTCAGATCAGCTGCACACCCTACTGGAAGCAGTGTGTAAACACAGATCACAAACCAACTCTCTCATGCTCCTAGTGCAGGCCCAGATCAGCTGCACACACTACTAGAAGCAGTGTGTAATGAAAGGTCACAATCCAACTCTCTGATAATCCTAGTGCTAGCCCAGATCAGCTGCACACCACAGTAGAAGCAGTATGTAACCAAAGATCACAACCCACTGCTCTCATGCTCCTAGTGCTATCCCAGATCAGCCGCACACCCTACTAGAAGCAGTGTGTAAACACAGATCACAAAGCAACCCTCTCATACACTTAGGGCTAGCACAGATTAGCTGCACATCCTACTAGAAGCAGTGTGTAACCACAGATCACAACCCAACTCTCTCATGCTCCTAGTGCAGGCCCAGATCAGCTGCACACACTACTAGAAGCAGTGTGTAACCAAAGGTCACAATCCAACTCTCTGATAATCCTAGTGCTAGCCTAGATCAGCTGCATACCCTACTAGAAGCAGTGTGTAACCACAGGTCACAAACCAACTCTCTCACACTCCTAGTGCTAGCCCAGATCAGCTGCACACCCTACTAGAAGCAGTATGTAACTACAGATCACAAACCAGCTCTCTCATGCTTCTAGTTCTAGCCCAGATCAGCTGCACACCCTACTAGAAGCAGTGTGTAACCCCAGATCACAAACCAACTCTCTCATGCTCCTAGTGCTAGCCCAGATAGCACAGTTACTTACCTGTAACAGGTGATCTCTGGGAACAGCAGGAATTAGTCCTCACATATGGGTACGTCGGTACCGACGGAGCCTGCGTGGGAAAGCTCCCCAGCCTTTCAGATGAAAGGCTTTTGGGGCCTCCCACTGCACATGCGCGCTGCCTTCCCGCCTTCCTGACCAGCTCTCCTCAGTTCGAGTTTATAGCTGAGACAATAGAGAGAGGAAAGGAAGATAGATAGATAGAGATACAACTCCTAGGGGAGGTGGGTGGGTTGTGAGGACTAATTCCTGCTGTTCCCAGAGATCACCTGTTACAGGTAAGTAACTGTGCTATCTCCAGGAACAAGCAGGAATAA
The DNA here is from genome assembly GCA_033557465.1 of Ichthyophis bannanicus. Classification (NCBI taxonomy): domain Eukaryota; kingdom Metazoa; phylum Chordata; class Amphibia; order Gymnophiona; family Ichthyophiidae; genus Ichthyophis; species Ichthyophis bannanicus. The sequence continues at coordinate 1,040,919,661 of CM066034.1, forward strand.
GTCCTCACATATGGGGACTCCCTAGCTGAGATGCCTGGGAGATCCCCTTCCAAGGGTAAACCATCTTCGCATGGATCTCAGGCATCCATCCAGGGAAGGTGGGCAGGAGTTGTTTAAGTATGGAACAGGTGTTTGAGGACAGCCTGACCAAACAAGGCATCCCGGCGGGAGTCCTTGTCCAAGCAGTAATGGGCTGTGAAGGTATGAACCGAGGCCCAAGTGGCTGCTCGACAGATCTGATCTATGGACACAGAGTGAAGATGAGCCATAGAAGTGGCCATGGCTCGCACATTGTGAGCGGTGACATGGCCTTCCAGAGAAATGTTCTTACTCTGGTAAGCAAAAGAAATACACTGAGCAATCCAATTGGAAAGTGTACGTTTGGTGACTGGAAGTCCCAAATGAGAAGGATCAAAAGCCACGAAAAGTTGGGAAGACTTTCGATGTGGCTGAGTCCTGTTGAGGTAAAAGGCGAGAGCTCTTTTACAGTCAAGAGTATGAAGGTTCCTCTCTGCACTGGATGCATGAGGAGCCGGGAAAAAAACAGGTAGATATACCTCTTGATTAAGATGAAAAGGCGAGACCACTTTAGGCATAAAGTGGGGATTCGTCCTAAGGACCACCTTATCATGATGAAATCTGGTATAAGGTGGATTAGCCACCAAAGCCTGCAGTTCACTGATGCGGCGAGCCGAAGTGACTGCAATAAGGAAAAGAACCTTCCAGGAAAGAAATTTCAGGGAGGTAGATACCAACGGTTCAAAAGGTGGCTTCATAAGTTGACCCAGAACTAGATTAAAGTCCCATGCTACCGGAGGAGGTCGGATGGGAGGCTTAGTGAGGGTCAGGCCTCTCATGAACCTTGCAATAAGAGGATGAGAGGAGACAGGTTGTCCATTTATAGGTTTTAAGGATGCTGCAATAGCACTTAAATGGACTCGTACTGAATTCGTCTTGAGGCCTGCATTGGAAAGATGCAGGAGATAGTCCAGTAGAGAATTCAAAGGAAGTGCTAGAGGGTCAAGACCCTGTTGCGCACACCAAATGGAAAAATGTTTCCATTTGAAAGCATAGGAACGCCTAGTAGAGGGTTTCCTAGAGGCATGAAGGATATCTTTCACTGGTTGGGAAAGATTAAACTCATGAAGGCTTAAGCCTTCAGTAACCAAGCTCGGAGATGTAGGGACTTGGGGTTTGGATGCCACAAAGTCCCCTGCTCCTGAGACAGAAGGTCTGGTGCAGCTCCCAGGTCCAGGGAGGAGCCCTGGGAGAGCTGTAGAAGGAGAGGGAACCACACTTGGCGTGGCCAGCGTGGAGCAATGAGGATCATGGATCCGTGATCCCTCTGAAGTTTGAACAGAGTCTTGGGAATCAAAGGAATGGGTGGAAAAGCGTACAGGAATTCCTGACCCCAATGTAGGAGAAAGGCATCGTTGGCCTGAGCTCCCTGACACGGAGTCCTGGAACAGAACCGGGGAAGTTTGGCATTCCACGGACTTGCAAAGAGGTCTATGTCCGGGGTCCCCCATTCCTGAAAGATTCTGCGTATCTGGTCCATATGTAGGGACCATTCGTGTGGGAGCAGAACTCGACTGAGTCTGTCTGCCCGAGAGTTTTGAACTCCTGGAAGATATACTGCCAGAAGATGAATTTGGTGCTCTCTGGCGAAGGCCCATAATCTGAGAGCTTCGTTGCAAAGTGACAGAGAGCCCGTCCCTCCTTGTTTGTTGACATAGAACATGGCTACCTGATTGTCTGTTTGGACTAGGACAGTCAGGTTGACAAGGAGGGTGTGGAAGACTGTGAGGGCAAGGAAGATTGCTCGCAGTTCCAGAAGGTTGATGTGAAGGGTGGTCTCCTGAGGAGACCAGGTGCCCTGAGTGGAGAGGTGCTGGAGATGAGCTCCCCACCCTGCTTGGGAGGCATCTGTTGTGAGGGTTGCTTGGGGCAACGAAGGTTGGAAGGGGATCCCCAACAACAGATTTTTGGAGGATGTCCACCACTGGAGAGACCAAAACAGTCGTTTTGAGGTGAGTATTTGGTCTGAGAGCAGTCCTGATGCTTGAGACCACTGGGTGGCCAAGGTCCATTGAGCTGCTCTCATATGAAGACGAGCGTAGGGCACCACGTGTACCGTGGAGGCCATGTGGCCCAGAAGCTGCAGCATTTCTCTGGCTGACAAGTGACTTCTGGACTGAGCCTGGGAGGCCAAGCTTATTAGTCTTTGGCCTCGGACCAGAGGGAGGTAGGCCCTTGCAGTGGTGGAGTCCAATTGGGCCCCTATGAATTCTAGAGACTGAGTAGGGATGAGTTGGGATTTGGGAATGTTTACCACAAGTCCCAGATATTGAAGAATACGCCTTGTGCGGTCCAGAGACATCTGGGCTTCTGACTGAGATGGAGCTCGGATGAGCCAGTCGTCCAGATATGGGAAGACAAAGATTCCCATGCCTCTGAGAAATGCAGCTACGACTGCCATGCATTTTGTGAAGACTCTTGGAGCAGAGGCCAGACCGAAGGGTAGTACTCTGTACTGGAAATGTTTTCCCTGGAACAGAAATCTTAGATATTTTCTGTGGGATGGATGGATGAGTATATGAGTGTACGCATCCTTGAGATCTAGAGAACAAAGCCAATCCTGACTCTGAAGGTATGGAAGGAGAAGGCCCAGAGAGAGCATTTTGAATTTCTCCTTGAATAGAAACCTGTTCAATTCTCTCAGATCTAGGATAGGTCTGAAGCCCCCTGTCTTCTTTGTTATGAGAAAGTAAGGGGAATAGAAACCTAACCCCTGTTGTGGAGGAGGAACCTCCTCTATTGCCCCTTGGGCAAGAAGAGAAGAGACTTCCTGACCCAACAGGGTCAGAAGAGATGGGGGAGAACTGAATTGCCTCACCATGGTATGGGGAGGAAGGCTGGAGAAATGAAGTTTGTAGCCCTCCCGGATAATAGAGAGGGTCCATTGCTCTGATGTGATTTGTTCCCATCTGGGAGCAAAATGAGCTAGCCTTCCAGGAATGGTGAGGGGCTCTGGTTGTTCTAGAGCCAGAAACGGCAAGTTCTCTAGAGGCAAGTCAAAACCCTGAGGGGGTTGAGCCTGCTGGGGTGTAGCAGACACTGCAGGCTTTGACTTTACCTGCTTAGATTGTTGACGCTTAGCCGCAAAGCAAGGCTGAGCAGATTGCTGACCAGTATTTGTGGGAAATCTGGCCTTTTTATAGTAAGGCCTTTTAAAGGACTTCTTTTTGGCAGGGGTAGAAGTAGACTTGGAAAGTCTATCTAGAGTGGCATTTTCTGCATCCATTTGAGCAGCTTTAATCTGCCAGTCTTCCCCAAATAAGTTCTCACCGGTACAGGGCAGATTCCTGAGGCCATCTACAACCCAGGGTTCTAGGTCAGAAGCCTGGAGCCAAGCGAGACGTCGGGCTGCAATAGCAATTCCCGAAGCTCTGCCTGCAACTTCAAAGGAATCAAAGGCTGCCCTGTTGGAGAACTTGGAGACCTCTGAAAGTTGTGTCACCATAGAAAAGAAGTCCGCCCTTTGATCAACAGGGATAAAGGGGGCAAAATTCTGTATTTTTAGGGCAAGTTGTCCAAGAAACATGCCCATATAAAGGCTATAAGAATTGATCCTGGCTATAAGCATACTAGCCTGGAACATCTTTCTTCCAAAAGAGTCTAGGGTCTTACATTCTCGCCCTGGAGGGGTAGAAGAATGCCTTTTAGGACTCTTTATTTTCTTCATGGCAGACTTCACCACAATAGAGTGGTGAGGCAGCTGAGTTTTCTGGAACCCAGGCGAAGGAGGGACCCGATACATGGTGTCCAACCTACGGGAATGGGGAGACAGTGTTAAAGGAGTCTCCCACAAATCCATCAAGTGTTCTTGAAGGATTTCATGGACAGGCAGAGTGACTGCCTCTTTAGGAGCTTTTGAGTATCCTAAAATGTCCAATTTTTTTGATCTGGGTTCTTTTTCAGAAGATGTAGCAATAGAAAGTGCTTTAGCTACATCAACAATGAAATCCTGAAAGGATAAATCCTCTGGAGGAGACATCCTCCTCTTTGGAGAAGAGGGCTCCTCAGGAAGAGTAAGCTCAGCAGAGTCATCAGAGGAATTGAATTCATCAGAAGAATCTGAGTCTTCCCTCTGTACTGCCAATGTACGATACGCATACCGATCGGTATCGACATCGGGCGTATCGGGCATGGGATCGGTACCAGGCGAAAGCCGGAATCCGGCATGCGGAACCGATCGACGTTTGGAAGTCGATGGTCTCGGTTCCGGTGTGGATACCGGAACCGGGGTCGGTACCGATTTCGGCGTCACAGCCTTAATGAATGCCAGAACGGCCTACTGCATGGTCTGGACAGTACTGCCCATAGACGCCACTACTGCCTGGATGTCGGTACCGGTATGGGCCGGTACCCAAGAGCAGTCCAACAGGTGATCGGTCGAGGCCGTGCCATCGATGTCAACCTGTGACCCCATGATTGCTTTGGAGGCCGGAACCTCCAGCCGGGGTTTTTTGGCCTGGGCAGAATCCTCGAACTCAAAATTGAGAGCCTCTCGATCTTTAGAAAGAAATTTGCTTTTAGAGGATTTGCCCACAGAAGTTTTGGTTACCTGAGATCCATCCGGAGAGGAAGACCTGGATGACTGTGATGCTTCTGAAGGAAACAGCACATGGAGCTTGTTGGCCCGGTTCTGCAAACCACGTTTAGACATCTGGGTGCAGGATGGGCAGTCCGGTATGGAGTGTTCAGGTCCCAAACATTTGAGACACCATTCATGGGTGTCTGTGACAGAAATGACAGCACTGCATTTGGTACATTTTTTAAAACCAGGGACTGGCTTCTCCATGAGGAGAATTTGTGTAGGCCTTAAGGCCTAACAACAGGTACCAAGCTGTGCTGAAGAAAAAAAAAAAAAAAAGACTTTTTTATTTTTTATAAAGAAAGAAAGAGAGACCGGCGGTACCGGTTTCGGTATGGGGAAGGCAGGTACGCGGTCTAAAGAAAAATAACAAATTTAACAATTTCTTCAGCGGTGACAGGAACACGACCTGCTGGCTCAGCAGAAAAAGAGAAACTGAGGAGAGCTGGTCAGGAAGGCGGGAAGGCAGCGCGCATGTGCAGTGGGAGGCCCCAAAAGCCTTTCATCTGAAAGGCTGGGGAGCTTTCCCGCGCAGGCTCCGTCGGTACCGACGTACCTATATGTGAGGACTTATTCCTGCTTGTTCCTGGAGATCAACTGCACACCCTACTAGAAGCAGTGTGTAACCACAGATCACAAACCAACTCTCTCATGCTCCTAGTGCTAGCCCAGATCATCTGCACACCCTACTAGAAGCAGTATGTAACCGCAGATCACAAACCAACTCTCATGCTCCTAGTGCTAGCCCAGATCAGCTGCACATCCTACTAGAAGCAGTATGTAACTGCAGATCACAAACCAACTCTCTCATGCACCTAGTGCTAGCCCATATCAGCCGCACACCCTACTAGAAGCAGTATGTAACCACAGATCACAACCCAACTCTCTCATGCTCCTAGTGCTAGCCCAGATCAGCTGCACACGCTTCTAGAAGCAGTATGTAACCACAGATCACAAACCAACTCTCTCATGCTTCTAGTGCTAGCCCAAATCAGCTGTACACCCTACTAGAAGCAGTGTGTAACCACAAATCACAAACCAACTCTTATGCTCCTAGTGCTACCCAAATCAGCTGCACACTCTACTAGAAGCAGTATGAAAGCACAGATCACAAGTCAACTCTCTCATGCTCCTAGAGATAGCCCAGATCAGCTCCACACCTTACTAGAAGTAGTGTGTAACCACAGATCACAAACCAACCCTCTCATACACCTAGGGCTAGCCCAGATTAGCTGCACATCCTACTAGAAGCAGTGTGTAACCACAGATCACAACCCAACTCTCACATGCACCTAGTGCCAGCTCAGATCAGCTGCACACCCCACTAGAAGCAGTATGTAACCGAAAATCACAAACCAACTTTCTCATGCACCTAGTGCCAGCTCAGATCAGCTGCACACCCTACTAGAAGCAGTATGTAACTGAAAATCACAAACCAACTCTCTCATGCTCCTAGTGCTAGCCCAGATCAACTGCACACCCTACAAGAAGCAGTGTGTAACGTCAGATCACAACCCTCCTCTTTCATGCTCCTAGTGCTAGCCCAGATCAGCTGCACACCCTACTATAAGCAGTGTGTAACCACAGATCACAACCAACTCTCTCATACTCCTAGTGCTGGCCCAGATCAAGCAGTTTGTAACCGCAGATCACAAACCAACTCTCTCATGCACCTAGTGCAAGCCCAGAACAGCTGCACACCCTACTAGAAGCAGTATGTAACTGCAGATTACAAATCATCTCTCTCATGCTCCTAGTGCTAGACCAGATCAGCTGCAAAACCCTACTAGAAGCAGTGTGCAACCACAGGTCACAACCCAACTCTCTCATGCTCCTAGTGCTAGCCCAGATCAGCTGAAAAACCCTACTAGAAGCAGTATGTAACTGCAGATCCCAAACCAACTCTCTCGTGCTCCTAGTACTAGCCCAGATCAGCTGCACATCCTACTAGAAGCAGTATGTAACCTCAGATGACAAACCAACACTCTCATGCACCTAGTGCTAGCCCAGATCAGCTGCACACCCTACTAGAAGCAGTATGTAACCGCAGATCACAAACCAACTCTCTCATGCTCCTAGTGCTAGCACAGATCAGCTGCAAAACCACTACTAGAAGCAGTATGTAACCGCAGATCACAAACCAACTCTCTCATGCACCTAGTGCTAGCCCAGATAAGCTGCACACCCTTCTAGAAGCAGTATGTAACCTCAGGTCTCAACCCAACTCTCTCATGCTCCTAGTGCTAGCCCAGATCAGCTGCACACCCTTCTAGAAGCAGTATGTAACCACAGATCACAAACCAACTCTCTCATGCTCCTAGTGCTAGCCCAAATCAGCTGCACACCCTACTAGAAGCAGTGTGTAACCACAGATCACAACCCAACTCTCACATGCACCTAGTGCCAGCTCAGATCAGCTGCACACCCTACTAGAAGCAGTATGTAACCGAAAATCACAAACCAACTCTCTCATGCTCCTAGTGATAGCCCAGATCAACTCCACACCTTACTAGAAGTAGTGTGTAACCAAAGATCACAAACCAACTCTCTGATAATCCAAGTGCTAGCCCAGATCAGCCGCACACCCTACTCGAAGCAGTGTGTAACCGCAGATCACAAACCAACTCCCTCATGCTCCTAGTGCTAACCCAGATCAGCTGCAAAACCCTACTAGAAGCAGTATCTAACCACAGATCACAACCCAACTCTCTCATGCTCCTAGTGCTACCCAGATCAGCTGCACACCCTACTAGAAGCAGTGTGTAACCACAGATCACAACCAACTCTCTCATACTCCTAGTGCTGGCCCAGATCAGCTGCATACCCTACTAGAAGCAGTATGTAACCGCAGATCACAGACCAACTCTCTCATGCACCTAGTGCAAGCCCAGATCAGCTGCACACAATACTAGAAGCAGTATGTAACGGCAGATCACAAACCAACTCTCTCATGCTCCTAGTGCTAGCCCAGATCAGTTGCAAAACCCTACTAGAAGCAGTGTGTAACCACAGGTCACTACCCAACTCTCTCATGCTCCTAGTGATAGCCCAGATCAGCTGCAAAACCCTACTAGAAGCAGTATGTAACTGTAGATCACAAACCAACTCTCTCATGCTCCTAGTGCTAGCCCAGATCAACTGCACACCCTACAAGAAGCAGTGTGTAACGTCAGATCACAACCCTCCTCTTTCATGCTCCTAGTGCTAGCCCAGATCAGCTGCACACCCTACTATAAGCAGTGTGTAACCACAGATCACAACCAACTCTCTCATACTCCTAGTGCTGGCCCAGATCAAGCAGTTTGTAACCGCAGATCACAAACCAACTCTCTCATGCACCTAGTGCAAGCCCAGAACAGCTGCACACCCTACTAGAAGCAGTATGTAACTGCAGATTACAAACCATCTCTCTCATGCTCCTAGTGCTAGACCAGATCAGCTGCAAAACCCTACTAGAAGCAGTGTGTAACCACAGGTCACAACCCAACTCTCTCATGCTCCTAGTGCTAGCCCAGATCAGCTGAAAAACCCTACTAGAAGCAGTATGTAACTGCAGATCCCAAACCAACTCTTTCGTGCTCCTAGTACTAGCCCAGATCAGCTGCACATCCTACTAGAAGCAGTATGTAACCTCAGATGACAAACCAACACTCTCATGCACCTAGTGCTAGCCCAGATCAGCTGCACACCCTACTAGAAGCAGTATGTAACCGCAGATCACAAACCAACTCTCTCATGCTCCTAGTGCTAGCACAGATCAGCTGCAAAACCACTACTAGAAGCAGTATGTAACCGCAGATCACAAACCAACTCTCTCATGCACCTAGTGCTAGCCCAGATAAGCTGCACACCCTTCTAGAAGCAGAATGTAACCTCAGGTCACAACCCAACTCTCTCATGCTCCTAGTGCTAGCCCAGATCAGCTGCACACCCTTCTAGAAGCAGTATGTAACCACAGATCACAAACCAACTCTCTCATGCTCCTAGTGCTAGCCCAAATCAGCTGCACACCCTACTAGAAGCAGTATGAAGGCACAGATCACAAGCCAACTCTCTTATGCTCCTAGTAATAGCCCATATCAGCTGCACACCCTACTAGAAGCAGTGTATAACCACAGATCACAAACCAACTCTCTCATACTCCTAGTGCTAGCCCAGATCAGCTGCACACCCTACTAGAAGCAGTGTATAACCACAGATCACAAACCAACTCTCTCATGCTCCTAGAGCTAGCCCAGATCAACTGCACACCCTTCTAGAAGTAGTATGTAACCTCAGGCCACAACCCAACTCTCTCATGCTCCTAGTGCTAGCCCAGATCAGCTGCACACCCTACTAGAAGCAGTATGTAACCGCAGATCACAAACCAACTCTCTCATGCACCTAGTGCAAGCCCAGATCAGCTGCACACCCTACTGGAAGAAGTATGTAACCGCAGATCACAAACCAACTCTCTCATGCTCCTAGTGCTAGCCCAGATCAGCTGCATAACCCTACTAGAAGCAGTATGTAACCATAGATAACAGCCCAACTCTCTCATACTCCTAGTGCTACACCAGATCAGCTGCAAAACACTACTAGAAGCAGTGTGTAACTACAGATCACAACCCAACTATCTCATACTCCTAGTGCTAGCCCACATCAACTGCAAAACCCTACTAGAAGCAGTGTGTAACCACAGATCAGAAACAACTCTCTCATACTCCTAGTGCTGGCCCAGATCAGCTTCACACCCTACTAGAAGCAGTATGTAACCGCAGATCACAAACCAACTCTCTCATGCACCTAGTGATAGCCCAGATCAGCCGCACACCATACAAGAAGCAGTATGTAACCACAGATCACAAACCAACTCTCTCATGCTCTTAGTGCTAGCCCAGATCAGCTGCACACCCTTCTAGAAGCAGTATGTAACCTCAGGTCACAACCCAACTCTCTCAGGCTCCTAGTGCTAGCCCAACTCAGCTGCACACACTACTAGAAGCAGTGTATAACCACAGATCACAAACCAACTCTCTCATACTGCTAGTGCTAGCCCAGATCAGCTCTACACTCTACTAGAAGCAGTATGTAACCGCAGATCACAAACCAACTCTCTCATGCTCCTAGTGCTAGCCCAGATCAGCTGCACACCCTACTAGAAGCAGTCTATAACCACAGATCACAAACCAACTCTCTCAGGCTCCTAGTGCAAGCCCAGATCAACTGCACACCCTACTAGAAGCAGAGTGTAACCACAGATCACAACCCAACTCTCTCATGCTCCTAGTGCTAGCCCATATCAGCTGTACTCCCTACTAGAATTAGTGTGTAACCACAGGTCACAACCCAACTCTCTGATAATACTAGTGCTAGCCCAAATCAGCTGCAGACCCTACTAGAAGCAGTGTGTAACCACACATCACAAACCAACTCTCTCATGCTCCTAGTAGCCCAGATCAGCTGCACACCCTACTAGAAGCAGTGTGTAACCACAGATCACAAACCAACTCTCTCATGCTCCTAGTGCTAGCCCAGATCAGCTGCACACCCTACTAGAAGAAGTGTGTAAATACAGATCACAAACCAACTCTCTCATGCTCCTAGTGCTAGCCCAGATCAGCTGCACACCCTACTAGAAGAAGTATGTAACTATAGATCACAAACCAACTCTCTCATGCTCCTAGTGCTTGCCGAGATCAGCCACACACCCGACTAGAAGCAGTATGTAACCACAGATCACAAACCAGCTCTCTCATGCTTCTAGTTCTAGCCCAGATCAGCTGCACACCCTACTAGAAGCAGTGTGTAACCCCAGATCACAAACCAATTCTCTTATGCTCCTAGTGCTAGCCCAGATCAGCTGCACTCCCTACTAGAAGCAGTGTGTAACCACGGATCACAAACCAACTCTCTCATGCTCCTAGTGCTAGCCCAGATCAACTGCACACCCTACTAGAAGCAGTGTGTAAACACAGATCACATACCAACTCTCTCATGCTCCTAGTGCTAGCCCAGATCATCTGCACTGCCTACTAGAAGCAGTATGTAACCGCAGATCACAACCCAACTCTCTCATGCTCCTAGTGTTAGCCCAGATCAGCTGCACACTCTACTAGAAGCAGTATGTAACTGCAGATCACAAACCAACTCTCATGCTCCTAGTGCTAGCCTAGATCAGCTGCACATCCTACTAGAAGCAGTATGTAAATGCAGATCACAAACCAACTCTCTCATGCACCTAGTGCTAGCCCATATCAGCTGAACACCCTACTAGAAACGGTATGTAACCACAGATCACAACCCAACTCTCTCATGCTCCTAGTGCTAGCCCAGATCAGCTGCACACCCTTCTGGAAGCAGTATGTAACCACAGATCACAAACCAACTCTCTCATGCTTCTAGTGCTAGCCCAAATCAGCTGCACACCCTACTAGAAGCAGTGTGTAACCACAAATCACAAACCAACTCTTATGCTCCTAGTGCTACCTAAATCAGCTGCACACTCTACTAGAAGCAGTATGAAAGCACAGATCACAAGTCAACTCTCTCATGCTCCTAGTGATAGCCCAGATCAGCTCCACACCTTACTAGAAGTAGTGTGTAAACACAGATCACAAACCAACCCTCTCATACACCTAGGGCTAGCCCAGATTAGCTGCACATCCTACTAGAAGCAGTGTGTAACCACAGATCACAACCCAACTCTCACATGCACCTAGTGCCAGCTCAGATCAGCTGCACACCCTACTAGAAGCAGTATGTAACCGAAAATCACAAACCAACTCTCTCATGCTCCTAGTGCTAGCCCAGATCAGCTGCATACCCTACTAAAAGCACTGTGTAACGTCAGATCAAAACCCACCTCTCTCATGCTCCTAGTGCTAGCCCAGATCAGCTGCACACCCTACTAGAAACAGTGTGTAACCAAAGATCACAAACCAACTCTCTGACAATCCAAGTGCTAGCCCAGATCAGCCGCACACCCTACTAGAAGCAGTGTGTAACCGCAGATCACAAACCAACTCTCTCATGCTCCTAGTGCTAGCCCAGATCAGCTGCAAAACCCTACTAGAAGCAGTATCTAACCAAAGATCACAACCCAACTCTCTCATGCTCCTAGTGCTAGCCCAGATCAGCTGCAAAGCCCTACTAGAAGCAGTGTGTAACCACAGGTCACTACCCAACTCTCTCATGCTCCTAGTGATAGCCCAGATCAGCTGCAAAACCCTACTAGAAGCAGTATGTAACTGTAGATCACAAACCAACTCTCTCATGCTCCTAGTGCTAGCCCAGATCAACTGCACACCCTACAAGATGCAGTGTGTAACGTCAGATCACAACCCTCCTCTCTCATGCTCCTAGTGCTAGCCCAGATCAGCTGCACACCCTACTATAAGCAGTGTGTAACCACAGATCACAACCAACTCTCTCATACTCTTAGTGCTGGCCCAGATCAGCTGCACACCCTACTAGAAGCAGTTTGTAACCGCAGATCACAAACCAACTCTCTCATGCACCTAGTGCAAGCCCAGATCAGCTGCACACCCTACTAGAAGCAATATGTAACCACAGATTACAAACCAACTCTCTCAGGCTCCTAGTGCTAGACCAGATCAGCTGCGAAACCCTACTAGAAGCAGTGTGTAACCACAGGTCACAACCCAACTCTCTCATGCTCCTAGTGCTAGCCCAGATCAGCTGAAAAACCCTACTAGAAACAGTATGTAACTGCAGATAACAAACCAACTCTCTCATGCTCCTAGTACTAGCACAGATCAGCTGCACACCCTACTAGAAGCAGTGTGTAACCTCAGATGACAAACCAACACTCTCATGCACCTAGTGCTAGCCCAGATCAGCTGCACACCCTACTAGAAGCAGTATGTAACCGCAGATCACAAACCAACTCTCTCATGCTCCTAGTGCTAGCACAGATCAGCTGCAAAACCACTACTAGAAGCAGTATGTAACCGCAGATCACAAATCAACTCTCTCATGCACCTAGTGCAAGCCCAGATCAGCTGTACACCCTTCTAGAAGCAGTATGTAACCTCAGGTCACAACCCAACTCTCTCATGCTCCTAGTGCTAACCCAGATCAGCTGCACACCCTACTAGAAGCAGTATGAAGGCACAGATCACAAGCCAACTCTCTTATGCTCCTAGTGATAGCCCATATCAGCTGCACACCCTACTAGAAGCAGTGTATAACCACAGATCACAAACCAACTCTCTCATACTCCTAGTGCTAGCCCAGATGAGCTGCACACCCTACTAGAAGCAGTGTATAACCACAGATCACAAACCAACTCTCTCATGCTCCTAGAGCTAGCCCAGATCAACTGCACACACTTCTAGAAGTAGGATGTAACCTCAGGCCACAACCCAACTCTCTCATGCTCCTAGTGCTAGCCCAGATCAGCTGCACACCCTACTAGAAGCAGTATGTAACCGCAGATCACAAACCAACTCTCTCATGCACCTAGTGCAAGCCCAGATCAGCTGCACACCCTACTGGAAGAAGTATGTAACCGCAGATCACAAACCAACTCTCTCATGCTCCTAGTGCTAGCCCAGATCAGCTGCATAACCCTACTAGAAGCAGTATGTAACCACAGATAACAGCCCAACTCTCTCATACTCCTAGTGCTAGACCAGGTCAGCTGCAAAACACTACTAGAAGCAGTGTGTAACTACAGATCACAACCCAACTATCTCATACTCCTAGTGCTAGCCCACATCAACTGCAAAACCCTACTAGAAGCAGTGTGTAACCACAGATCACAACCCAACTCTCTCATGCACCTATTGCTAGCCCAGATCAGCCGCACACCCTACTAGAAGCAGTATGTAGCACAGATCACAACCCAACTCTCTCATGCTCCTAGTGCTAGCCCAGATCAGCTGCACACCCTAATAGAAGCAGTGTGTAACCACAGATCACAAACAACTCTCTCATACTCCTAGTGCTGGCCCAGATCAGCTTCACACCCTACTAGAAGCAGTATGTAACCGCAGATCACAAACCAATTCTCTCATGCACCTAGTGATAGCCCAGATCAGCCGCACACCCTACAAGAAGCAGTATGTAACCACAGATCACAAACCAACTCTCTCATGCTCTTAGTGCTAGCCCAGATCAGCTGCACACCCTTCTAGAAGCAGTATGTAACCTCAGGTCACAACCCAACTCTCTCAGGCTCCTAGTGCTAGCCCAAGTCAGCTGCACACCCTACTAGAAGCAGTGTATAACCACAGATCACAAACCAACTCTCTCATACTGCTAGTGCTAGCCCAGATCAGCTCTACACCCTACTAGAAGCAGTATGTAACCGCAGATCACAAACTAACTCTCTCATGCTCCTAGTGCTAGCCCAGATCAGCTGCACACCCTATTAGAAGCAGTCTATAACCCACAGATCACAAACCAACTCTCTCAGGCTCCTAGTGCTAGCCCAGATCAACTGCACACCCTACTAGAAGCAGAGTGTAACCACAGATCACAACCCAACTCTCTCATGCTCCTAGTGCAAGCCCATATCAGCTGCACTCCATACTAGAATTTGTGTGTAACCACAGGTCACAACCCAACTCTCTGATAATCCTAGTGCTAGCCCAAATCAGCTGCACACCCTACTAGAAGCAGTGTGTAACCACAGATAACAAACCAACTCTCTCATGCTCCTAGTGGTAGCCCAAATCAGCTGCACACCCTACTAGAAGCAGTATGAAAGCACAGATCACAAGCCTACTCTCTCATGCTCCTAGTGCAAGCCCATATCAGCTGCACTCCCTACTAGAATTAGTGTGTAAGCACAGGTCACAACCCAACTCTCTGATAATCCTAGTGCTAGCCCAAATCAGCTGCACACCCTACAAGATGCAGTGTGTAACCACAGATCACAAACCAACCCTCTCATGCACCTAGTGCTAGCCCAGATTAGCTGCACATCCTACTAGAAGCACTATGTAACCACTGATCACAACCCAACTTTCTCATGCTCTTAGTGCTAGCCCAAAGCAGCTGCACCCCCTACAAGAAGCAGTGTGTAACCACAGGTCACAACCCAACTCTCTCATACTCCTAGTGCTATCCCAGATCAGCTGCACACTCTACTAGAAGGAGTGTGTAACCGCAGATCACAAACCAACTCTCTCATGCTCCAAGTGCTAGCCCAGATCAGCTGCAAAACCCTACTAGAAGCAGTGTGTAACCACAGGTCACTACCCAACTCTCTCATGCTCCTAGTGATAGCCCAGATCAGCTGCACACCCTACAAGATGCAGTGTGTAACGTCAGATCACAACCCTCCTCTCTCATGCTCCTAGTGCTAGCCCAGATCAGCTGCACACCCTACTATAAGCAGTGTGTAACCACAGATCACAACCAACTCTCTCATACTCTTAGTGCTGGCCCAGATCAGCTGCACACCCTACTAGAAGCAGTTTGTAACCACAGATCACAAATCAACTCTCTGATGCACCTAGTGCAAGCCCAGATCAGCTGCACACCCTACTAGAAGCAGTATGTAACCACAGATTACAAACCAACTCTCTCAGGCTCCTAGTGCTAGACCAGATCAGCTGCAAAACCCTACTAGAAGCAGTGTGTAACCACAGGTCACAACCCAACTCTCTCATGCTCCTAGTGCTAGCCCAGATCAGCTGAAAAACCCTACTAGAAACAGTATGTAACTGCAGATAACAAACCAACTCTCTCATGCTCCTAGTACTAGCACAGATCAGCTGCACACCCTATTAGAAGCAGTGTGTAACCTCAGATGACAAACCAACACTCTCATGCACCTAGTGCTAGCCCAGATCAGCTGCACACCCTACTAGAAGCAGTATGTAACCGCAGATCACAAACCAACTCTCTCATGCTCCTAGTGCTAGCACAGATCAGCTGCAAAACCACTACTAGAAGCAGTATGTAACCGCAGATCACAAACCAACTCTCTCATGCACCTAGTGCAAGCCCAGATCAGCTGTACACCCTTCTAGAAGCTGTATGTAACCTCAGGTCACAACCCAACTCTCTCATGCTCCTAGTGCTAACCCAGATCAGCTGCACACCCTACTAGAAGCAGTATGAAGGCACAGATCACAAGCCAACTCTCTTATGCTCCTAGTGATAGCCCATATCAGCTGCACACCCTACTAGAAGCAGTGTATAACCACAGATCACAAACCAACTCTCTCATGCTCCTAGAGCTAGCCCAGATCAACTGCACACACTTCTAGAAGTAGGATGTAACCTCAGGCCACAACCCAACTCTCTCATGCTCCTAGTGCTAGCCCAGATCAGCTGCACACCCTACTAGAAGCAGTATGTAACCGCAGATCACAAACCAACTCTCTCATGCACCTAGTGCAAGCCCAGATCAGCTGCACACCCTACTGGAAGAAGTATGTAACCGCAGATCACAAACCAACTCTCTCATGCTCCTAGTGCTAGCCCAGATCAGCTGCATAACCCTACTAGAAGCAGTATGTAACCACAGATAACAGCCCAACTCTCTCATACTCCTAGTGCTAGACCAGATCAGCTGCAAAACACTACTAGAAGCAGTGTGTAACTACAGATCACAACCCAACTATCTCATACTCCTAGTGCTAGCCCACATCAACTGCAAAACCCTACTAGAAGCAGTGTGTAACCACAGATCACAACCCAACTCTCTCATGCACCTATTGCTAGCCCAGATCAGCCGCACACCCTACTAGAAGCAGTATGTAGCACAGATCACAACCCAACTCTCTCATGCTCCTAGTGCTAGCCCAGATCAGCTGCACACCCTAATAGAAGCAGTGTGTAACCACAGATCACAAACAACTCTCTCATACTCCTAGTGCTGGCCCAGATCAGCTTCACACCCTACTAGAAGCAGTATGTAACCGCAGATCACAAACCAATTCTCTCATGCACCTAGTGATAGCCCAGATCAGCCGCACACCCTACAAGAAGCAGTATGTAACCACAGATCACAAACCAACTCTCTCATGCTCTTAGTGCTAGCCCAGATCAGCTGCACACCCTTCTAGAAGCAGTATGTAACCTCAGGTCACAACCCAACTCTCTCAGGCTCCTAGTGCTAGCCCAAGTCAGCTGCACACCCTACTAGAAGCAGTGTATAACCACAGATCACAAACCAACTCTCTCATACTGCTAGTGCTAGCCCAGATCAGCTCTACACCCTACTAGAAGCAGTATGTAACCGCAGATCACAAACCAACTCTCTCATGCTCCTAGTGCTAGCCCAGATCAGCTGCACACCCTACTAGAAGCAGTCTATAACCCACAGATCACAAACCAACTCTCTCAGGCTCCTAGTGCTAGCCCAGATCAACTGCACACCCTACTAGAAGCAGAGTGTAACCACAGATCACAACCCAACTCTCTCATGCTCCTAGTGCAACCCCATATCAGCTGCACTCCCTACTAGAATTAGTGTGTAACCACAGGTCATAACCCAACTCTCTGATAATCCTAGTGCTAGCCCAAATCAGCTGCACACCCTACTAGAAGCAGTGTGTAACCACAGATCACAAACCAACTCTCTCATGCTCCTAGTGGTAGCCCAAATCAGCTGCACACCCTACTAGAAGCAGTATGAAAGCACAGATCACAAGCCTACTCTCTCATGCTCCTAGTGCAAGCCCATATCAGCTGCACTCCCTACTAGAATTAGTGTGTAACCACAGGTCACAACCCAACTCTCTGATAATCCTAGTGCTAGCCCAAATCAGCTGCACACCCTACAAGAAGCAGTGTGTAACCACAGATCACAAACCAACCCTCTCATGCACCTAGTGCTAGCCCAGATTAGCTGCACATCCTACTAGAAGCACTATGTAACCACTGATCACAACCCAACTTTCTCATGCTCTTAGTGCTAGCCCAAAGCAGCTGCACCCCCTACAAGAAGCAGTGTGTAACCACAGGTCACAACCCAACTCTCTCATACTCCTAGTGCTATCCCAGATCAGCTGCACACTCTACTAGAAGGAGTGTGTAACCGCAGATCACAAACCAACTCTCTCATGCTCCAAGTGCTAGCCCAGATCAGCCGCACACACTACTATGAGCAGTGAGTAACCACAGATCACAAACCAACTCTCTCATGCTCCTAGTGCTAGCCCAGATCAGCTGCACACCCCACTAGAAGAAATGTGTAACCACAGATCACAAACCAACTCTCTCATGCTCCTAGTGCTAGCTCAGATCAGCTGCACACCCAACTAGAAGCAGTGTGTAAACACAGGTCACAAACCAACTCTCTCATGCAGGGGCGGCCCAAGGGGGTTGCGGGGCCATGTGCAGAGACTCGGTGCGGGGCCTCATTTGCATAAGTGGCCTTATTTGCATAAATATTTGCATAATGTTACCATACACTAACTTTTAGCAAACATGTCTCTTAATGAGAGTATGGATAAAGAAAGACTAAAAGATTTCTACATTACTATAATCCAGTGCCAACCGCCAGGCACATTAGGAACTACTACAAACGCTGCCCATTTAGAACCCATAGCAAAGCCCGCCATATCCTGACAGCATTACCAGGACTCACAAAGCACCATACCCTACCTATCAAAAGGCAACACTGCAAATATTAAACCAATACATTTCAGAGAATACTGGGGAAAGAGAACAAGTGGCAATGTCAAATAGGAATTACATAAACAGAATACCTCAGCTCAGTTACACATGCAGAACATAGACCATCATCAAACAAGGAATCACAATTTAGAAACAGGAAGGCAATAATTAAACTGGGAACCCCAAAAGCCAAACTTGGAATGTACAAGGAATGTACAAGGAATGTACAAACTTGGAATGTCACTTATGTTTAACATTTATATCCAACCCATTTGTAACATCATTAGATCCTTCAACGTGAGTTGCATGATTTACGCAGACGATGTCCTACTGTACCTGCCAATATCCCTGGATTGCCCGGACCTCACCCCACTAACCAAGTGCTTCAATGCAATATCAGAATGGCTCCTCTCCCAAAATCTGCGCATCCAACATAAGAAAACAGAGGTCCTGTTCATCTCTAGAAATCCGGAATTTACTCCACCTAACCACTTGGAAGTAGACAACGCCAAGCTGCAAGTAAAATCAGCCATACGGTATCTTGGAGTCACATTGGATCAGAACCTCAACATGAAGCAGCACATAGCAAAAACAGTAAGAGCGATCTACTTCAAGATCAGATCCCTCAGACACATACGCCCTCTACTCGAGCTGAGCGACTTCCGTACCATCTACCAAGCCCTCATCATCCCTCATTTTGATTATGCAAACGCCATCCTACAAGGACTCCCTCAGGCAACCTTACATCCCTTACAACTCGCCATGAACTGCGCTGCGCGAATCCTCTTTGGAGCACCAAGGAGAGAGCACATCACACCCCTCCTGATACAGCTGCACTGGCTCCCCATCCAAGCCAGGATTAGCTTCAAGACCTTAGTGATGACATTCAAAGCCATCAACGGGTTATCCGCCTCTTCAATATGTGACCTCATACAACCACCCACACCCAACAGGATAAGAAGAACCGCTGCAGCCAACATGCTAGCAATACCAAAAGCTATGACAAGATGCGCCATATCAACTTCAAATAGAGCCTTCAGTCTGAGTGCCCCAAGCCTCTGGAACTCTCTACCACCACACATCAGAGCTATCCCCAACTTGAGCCAGTTCAGGAAGGCCTTAAAACACTTCCTCTTCATTAAATACCTCACAGCCTCCCCCGAACCCCAGCCACCATGTATGAGCAACACACAATAACTCCATCTCACATATATACAGTTACCTATTTCAATGTTCCACACATGTAGATAGTTTCCCCTGTTATCCAAGTTTACTGCTCCTGTTCATTGTAATGACCAGACTCTTGTTTATTGTCGGATACTGTTTGTTTTATGTAAACCGCGCTGATCGCAAATAGTGCGGTATATAAGAAATGTAAATAAAATAAATAAAAATAAAAATAAATAAAATAAACAACACCACTGAAGAAATAAAACTATAAATTAATTTCCTCTTGTACCAAACAAAGCGCAGACGTTAATGATGCACATTTCCCAGAGCTTTCATATTCCAGTTAATAAATTCAAAATAAAGAGATATCTTTCTACCTTTTGTGCATTTTTTTTCAGTTGCAATTGCTCCAGCCACTTTCTTCTGGTTTCTTCATGTTTTCTGCTAACTCTCCATCGTCTGCTGTCCATTCCTATTCCTAAATAGGAATGTCTGGGTCTCTGTTAAGCCCGCAGGGGCTAATGGGAAATTTCCCATCAGCCCCTCGCGTCTAAAGGGGCAGATGGGAAATTTCCCATTAGCCCCTGCGGGCTTAACAGAGACGCGAGGGAGACACTCTCCCTTCGCGAATCTGAAAGCCCTTGCAGAGAGGCTCAGCGAGGAGAGGGGGCCCCGCGGGACACTCTATTTTGCTGCGGAGGCCGCGGCAGCAGCCAGAGCCAGCTTTTTTTTAAAATATAATTTAAAAAAAAAAAGCAGAATGTTCTTTGCGCAGGGCCCCCTGAAATGCGGGGCCCTGTGCAAAGAACATTCTTGCTCAATGGACGGGACGGCCCTGCTCTCATGCACCTAGTGCTAGCCCAGATCAGCCGCACACCCTACTAGAAGCAGTATGTAACCAAAGATCACAAACCAACTCTCTCATGCTCCTAGTGCTAGCCCAGATCAGCTGCACACCCTTCTAGAAGCAGTATGTAACCTCAAGTCACAACCCAACTCTCTCATGCTCCTAGTGCTGGCCCAGATCAGCTGCACACCCTTCTGGAAGTAGTATGTAACCACAGATCACAAACCAACTCTCTCATGCTCCTAGTGCTGGCCCAAATCAGCTGCACACCCTACTAGAGGCAGTGTATATCCACAGATGACAAACCAACCCTCTCATACTCCTAGTGCTAGCCCAGATCAGCTGCACACCCTACTAGAAGCAGTGTGTAACCTCAGATCCCAAACCAACTCTCTCATGCTCCTAGTGCTACCCCAGATCAGCTGCTCACCCTACTAGAAGCAGTGTGTAACCACAGATCACAAACCAACTCTCTCATCCTCCTAGTGCTAGCCCAGATCAACTGCACACCCTACAAGAAGCAGTGTGTAACGTGAGATCACAACCCACCTCTCTCTTGCTCCTAGTGCTAGCTCAGATCAGCTGCACACCCTACTAGAAGCAGTGTGTAACCAAAGATCACAAACCAACCCTCTCATACTCCTAGTGCTAGCCCAGATCAGCTGCACACCCTACTAGAAGCAGTGTGTAACCTCAGATCCCAAACCAACTCTCTCATGCTCCTAGTGCTACCCCAGATCAGCTGATCACCCTACTAGAAGCAGTGTGTAACCACAGATCACAAACCAACTCTCTCATGCTCTTAGTGCTAGCCCAGATCAGCTGCAAAACCCTACTAGAAGCAGTATCTAACCATAGATCACAACCCAACTCTCTCATGCTCCTAGTGCTGGCCCAAATCAGCTGCACACCCTACTAGAGGCAGTGTATATCCACAGATGACAAACCAACTCTCTCATACTCCTAGTGCTAGCCCAGATCAGCTGCACACCCTACTAGAAGCAGTGTGTAACCTCAGATCCCAAACCAACTCTCTCATGCTCCTAGTGCTACCCCAGATCAGCTGCAAATCCCTACTAGAAGCACTGTGTAACCACAGATCATAAACCAACTCTCTCATGCTCCTAGTGCTAGCCCAGATCAACTGCACACCCTACAAGAAGCAGTGTGTAACGTCAGATAACAACCCACCTCTCTCATGCTCCTAGTGCTAGCCCAGATCAGCTGCACACCCTACTAGAAGCAGTTTGTAGCCAAAGATCACAAACTAACTCTCTGATAATCCTAGTGCTAGCCCAGATCAGCTGCAAAACCCTACTAGAAGCAGTATGTAACTGCAGATCACAAACCAACTCTCTCATGCTCCTAGTGCTAGCCCAGATCAGTCGCACACCCTACTAGAAGCAGTGTGTAACCGCAGATCACAACCAACTCTCTCATACTCCTAGTGTTGGCCCAGATCAGCTGCACACCCTACTAGAAGCAGTATGTAACCGCAGATCACAAACCAACTCTCTCATGCTCCTAGTGCTAGCCCAGATCAGCTGCAAAACCCTACTAGAAGCAGTGTGTAACCACAGATCACAGCCCAACCCTCTCATACTCCTAGTGCTAGACCAGATCAGCTGCAAAACCCTACTAGAAGAAGTGTGAAACCACAGATCACAAACCAACTCTCTCATGCTCCTAGTGCTAGCCCAGATCAGCTGCAAAACCCTACTAGAAGCAGTATGTAACCGCAGTTCTCAAACCAACTCTCTCATGCACCTAGTGCTAGCCCAGATCAGCCGCACACCCTACTAGAAGCAGTATGTAACCACAGATCACAGCCCAACCCTCTCATACTCCTAGTGCTAGACCAGATCAGCTGCACTCCCTACTAGAAGAAGTGTGTAACCACAGGTCACAACCCAACTCTCTGATAATCCCAGTGCTAGCCCAAATCAGCTGCACACCCTACTAGAAGCAGTGTGTAACCACAGATCACAAACCAACCCGCTCATGCACCTAGTGCTAGCCCAGATTAGCTGCACATCCTACTAGAAGCAGTATGTAACAACTGATCACAACCCAACTTTCTCATGCTCTTAGTGCTAGCCCAAATCAGCTGCACACCCTACTAGAAGCAGTGAGTAACCACAGATCACAAACCAACTCTCTCATGCTCCAAGTGCTAGCCCAGATCAGCCGCACACACTACTAGAAGCAGTGAGTAACCACAGATCACAAACCAACTCTCTCATGCTCCTAGTGCTAGCCCAGATCAGCTGCACATCCTACTAGAAGCAGTGTGAAACCACAGATCACAAACCAACTCTCTCATGCTCCTAGTGCTAGCCCAGATCAGCTGCACACACAACTAGAAGCAGTGAGTAACCACAGATCACAAACCAACTCTCTCATGCTCCTAGTGCTAGCCCAGATCAGCTGCACATCCTACTAGAAGCAGTGTGAAACCACAGATCACAAACCAACTCTCTCATGCTCCTAGTGCTAGCCCAGATCAGCTGCACACCCTACTAGAAGCAGTGTGTAACCACAGATCACAAACCAACTCTCTGATAATCCTAGTGCTAGCCCAGATCAGCTGCAAAACCCTATTAGAAGCAGTATGTAACCGCAGATCACAAACCAACTCTGTCATGCACCTAGTGATAGCCCAGAGCAGCCGCGCAACGTACAAGAAGCAGTATGTAACCACAGATCACAAACCAACTCTCTCATGCTCTTAGTGCTAGCCCAGATCAGCTGCACACCCTACTAGAAGCAGTGTGTAACCTCAGGTCACAAACCAACTCTCTCATGCTCTTAGTGCTAGCCCAGATCAGCTGCACACCCTTATAGAAGCAGTATGTAACCTCAGGTCACAACCCAACTCTCTCAGGCTCCTAGTGCTAGCCCAAATCAGTTGCACACCCTACCAGAAGCAGTATGAAAGCACAGATCACAAGCCAACTCTCTCATGCTCCTAGTGATAGCCCATATCAGCTGCACACCCTACTAGAAGCAGTGTATAACCACAGATCACAAACCAACTCTCTCATACTCCTAGTGCTAGCCCAGATCAGCTGTACCCCCTACTAGAAGCAGTATGTAACTGCAGATCAAAACCCAACTCTCTCATGCTCCTAGTGCTATCCCAGATCAGCTGCACACCCTACTAGAAGCAGTGTGTAACCACAGATCACAAACCAACTCTTTGATAATCCTAGTGCTAGCCCAGATCAGCTGCAAATCCCTACTAGAAGCAGTATGTAACTGCAGATCACAAACCAACTCTCTCATGCTCCTAGTGTTAGCCCAGATCAGCCGCAAACCCTACTAGAAGCAGTGTGTAAACGCACATCACAAACCAACTCTCTCATGCTCCTAGTGCTAGCCCAGATCAGCTGCAAAACCC
This sequence comes from Ichthyophis bannanicus, assembly GCA_033557465.1. Lineage (NCBI taxonomy): Eukaryota > Metazoa > Chordata > Amphibia > Gymnophiona > Ichthyophiidae > Ichthyophis > Ichthyophis bannanicus. The sequence goes on from CM066034.1 coordinate 1,040,943,316, forward strand.
TACTAGAAGCAGTATCTAACCACAGATCACAAACCAACTCTCTCATGCTCTTAGTGCTAGCTGAGATGTGCTGCAAAACCCTACTAGAAGCAGTGTCTAACCACAGATCACAAACCAACTCTCTCATGCTCCTAGTGCTAGCCCAGATCTGCTGCACACCCTACTAGAAGCAGTGTGTAACCACAGATCACAACCAACTCTCTCATACTCCTAGTGCTAGCCCAGATCAACTGCACACCCTACTAGAAGCAATATGTAACTGCAGATCACAAACCAACTCTCTCATGCTCCTAGTGCTAGGCCAGATCAGCTCCAAAACCCTACTAGAAGCAGTGTAACCATAGTTCACAACCCAACTCTCTCATACTCCCAGTGCTAACCCAGATCAGTTGCAAAACCCTACTAGAAGCAGTGTGTAACCAAAGATCAGAAACCAACTCTCTGATGCTCCTAGTGCTAGCTCAGATCAGCTGCACACCTTACTAGAAGCAGTGTGTAACCACAGATCACAAACCAACTCTCTCATGCTCCTAGTGCTACCCCAGATGAGCTGCAAATCCCTACTAGAAGCACTGTGTAACCACAGATCATAAACCAACTCTCTCAAGCTCCTAGTGCTAGCCCTGATCAATTGCACACCCTACAAGAAGCAGTGTGTAACGTCAGATAACAACCCACCTCTCTCATGCTCCTAGTGCTAGCCCAGATCAGGTGCACACCCTACTAGAAGCAGTGTGTAACCAAAGATCACAAACTAACTCTCTGATTATCCTAGTGCTAGCCCAGATCAGCTGCAAAACCCTACTAGAAGCAGTATGTAACTGCAGATCACAAACCAACTCTCTCATGCTCCTAGTGCTAGCCCAGATCAGCCGCACACCCTACTAGAAGCAGTGTGTAAGCGCAGATCACAAACCAACTCTCTCATTCTCCTAGTGCTAGCCCAGATCAGCCGCACACCCTACTAGAAGCAATGTGTAACCACAGATCACAACCAACTCTCTCATGCTCCTAGTGCTAGCCCAGATCAGCTGCAAAACCCTACAAGAAGCAATGTGTAACCAGAGGTCACAACCCAACTCTCTCATGCTCCTAGTGCTATCCCAGATCAGATGCAAAACCCTACTAGAAGCAGTATGTAACTGCAGATCACAAACCAACTCTCTCATGCTACTAGTACTAGCCCAGATCAGTTGCACACTACTAGAAGGATTTTGTAACCGCAGATCACAAACCAACACTCTCATGCACATAGTGCTAGCCCAGATCAGCTGCACACCCTACTAGAAGCAGTTTGTAACCGCAGATCACAAACCAACTCTCTCATGCTCCTAGTGCTAGCCCAGATCAGCTGGAAAACCCTACTAGAAGCAATGTGTAACCACAGATCACAGCCCATCCCTCTCATACTCCTAGTGCTAGACCAGATCAGCTGCAAAACCCTACTAGAAGCAGTGTGAAACCACAGATCACAAACCAACTCTCTCATGCTCCTAGTGCTAGCACAGATCAGCTGCAAAACCCTACTAGAAGCAGTATGTAACTGCAGATCACAAACCAACTCTCTCATGCACCTAGTTCTAGCCCAGATCAGCCGCACACCCTACTAGAAGCAGTATGTAATCACAGATCACAACCCAACTCTCTCATGCTCCTAGTGGAAGCCCACATTAGCTGCACTCCCTACTAGAAGAAGTGTGTAACCACAGGTCACAACCCAACTCTCTGATAATCTTAGTGCTAGCCCAAATCAGCTGCACACCCCACTAGAAGCAGTATGAAAGTACAGATCACAAGCCTACTCTCTCATGCTAATAGTGCTAGCCCAGATCAGCTGCACCCCTTACAAGAAGCAGTTTGTAACCACAGATTACAAACCAACCCTCTCATGCACCTAGTGCAAGCCCAGATTAGCTGCACATCCTACTAGAAGCAGTATGAAACCACTGATCACAACCCAACTCTCTCATACTCCTAGTGCTATCCCAGATCAGCTGCACACCCTACTAGAAGCATTGAGTAACCGCAGATCACAAACCAACTCTCTCATGCTCCAAGTGCTAGCCGAGATCAGCCGCACACACTACTAGAAGCAGTGAGTAACCAAAGATCACAACCCAACTCTCTCATGCTCCTAGTGCTAGCCCAGATCAGCTGCACATCCTACAAGAAGCAGTGTGAAACCACAGATCACAAACCAACTCTCTCATGCTCCTAGTGCTAGCCCAGATCAGCTGCACACAATACTAGAAGCAGTGTGTAAACACAGATCACAACCCAACTCTCTCATGCTCCTAGTGCAAGCACAGATCAGTCGCACACCCTTCTAGAAGCAGTGTGTAACCACATATCACAACCCAACTCTCTCATGCTCCTAGTGCTAGCCCAGATCAGCTGCAAAACCCTACTAGAAGCAGTATGTATCCACAGATCGCAAACCAACTCTCTCATGTTCCTAGTGCTAGCCCAGATCAGCTGCACACCCTACTAGAAGCAGTATGTAGGCATAGATCACAAACCAACTCTCTCATGCTCCTAGTGCTAGCCCAGATCAACTGCACACCCTACTGAAAGCAGTGTGTAACCGCAGATCACAAACCAACTCTCTCATGCTCCTAGTGCTACCCCAGATGAGCTGCAAATCCCTACTAGAAGCACTGTGTAACCACAGATCATAAACCAACTCTCTCAAGCTCCTAGTGCTAGCCCTGATCAATTGCACACCCTACAAGAAGCAGTGTGTAACGTCAGATAACAACCCACCTCTCTCATGCTCCTAGTGCTAGCCCAGATCAGGTGCACACCCTACTAGAAGCAGTGTGTAACCAAAGATCACAAACTAACTCTCTGATTATCCTAGTGCTAGCCCAGATCAGCTGCAAAACCCTACTAGAAGCAGTATGTAACTGCAGATCACAAACCAACTCTCTCATGCTCCTAGTGCTAGCCCAGATCAGCCGCACACCCTACTAGAAGCAGTGTGTAAGCGCAGATCACAAACCAACTCTCTCATTCTCCTAGTGCTAGCCCAGATCAGCCGCACACCCTACTAGAAGCAATGTGTAACCACAGATCACAACCAACTCTCTCATGCTCCTAGTGCTAGCCCAGATCAGCTGCAAAACCCTACAAGAAGCAATGTGTAACCAGAGGTCACAACCCAACTCTCTCATGCTCCTAGTGCTATCCCAGATCAGATGCAAAACCCTACTAGAAGCAGTATGTAACTGCAGATCACAAACCAACTCTCTCATGCTCCTAGTACTAGCCCAGATCAGTTGCACACACTACTAGAAGGAGTATGTAACCGCAGATCACAAACCAACACTCTCATGCACATAGTGCTAGCCCAGATCAGCTGCACACCCTACTAGAAGCAGTTTGTAACCGCAGATCACAAACCAACTCTCTCATGCTCCTAGTGCTAGCCCAGATCAGCTGGAAAACCCTACTAGAAGCAATGTGTAACCACAGATCACAGCCCATCCCTCTCATACTCCTAGTGCTAGACCAGATCAGCTGCAAAACCCTACTAGAAGCAGTGTGAAACCACAGATCACAAACCAACTCTCTCATGCTCCTAGTGCTAGCACAGATCAGTTGCAAAACCCTACTAGAAGCAGTATGTAACTGCAGATCACAAACCAACTCTCTCATGCACCTAGTTCTAGCCCAGATCAGCCGCACACCCTACTAGAAGCAGTATGTAATCACAGATCACAACCCAACTCTCTCATGCTCCTAGTGGAAGCCCACATTAGCTGCACTCCCTACTAGAAGAAGTGTGTAACCACAGGTCACAACCCAACTCTCTGATAATCTTAGTGCTAGCCCAAATCAGCTGCACACCCCACTAGAAGCAGTATGAAAGTACAGATCACAAGCCTACTCTCTCATGCTAATAGTGCTAGCCCAGATCAGCTGCACCCTTACAAGAAGCAGTTTGTAACCACAGATTACAAACCAACCCTCTCATGCACCTAGTGCAAGCCCAGATTAGCTGCACATCCTACTAGAAGCAGTATGAAACCACTGATCACAACCCAACTCTCTCATACTCCTAGTGCTATCCCAGATCAGCTGCACACCCTACTAGAAGCATTGAGTAACCGCAGATCACAAACCAACTCTCTCATGCTCCAAGTGCTAGCCGAGATCAGCCGCACACACTACTAGAAGCAGTGAGTAACCAAAGATCACAACCCAACTCTCTCATGCTCCTAGTGCTAGCCCAGATCAGCTGCACATCCTACAAGAAGCAGTGTGAAACCACAGATCACAAACCAACTCTCTCATGCTCCTAGTGCTAGCCCAGATCAGCTGCACACAATACTAGAAGCAGTGTGTAAACACAGATCACAACCCAACTCTCTCATGCTCCTAGTGCAAGCACAGATCAGTCGCACACCCTTCTAGAAGCAGTGTGTAACCACAGATCACAACCCAACTCTCTCATGCTCCTAGTGCTAGCCCAGATCAGCTGCAAAACCCTACTAGAAGCAGTATGTATCCACAGATCGCAAACCAACTCTCTCATGTTCCTAGTGCTAGCCCAGATCAGCTGCACACCCTACTAGAAGCAGTATGTAGGCATAGATCACAAACCAACTCTCTCATGCTCCTAGTGCTAGCCCAGATCAACTGCACACCCTACTGAAAGCAGTGTGTAACCGCAGATCACAAACCAACTCTCTCATGCTCCTAGTGCTAGCCCAGATCAACTGCACACCCTACTGAAAGCAGTGTGTAACCGCAGATCACAAACCAACTCTCTCATGCTCCTAGTGCTAGCAGAGATCAGGTGCACACCCTACTAGAAGAAGTGTGTAACCGCAGATCACAAACCAACTCTCTCATGCTCCTAGTGCTAGTCCAGATCAGCCGCACACCCTACTATAAGCAGTGTGTAACCTCAGATCACAAACCAACTCTGTCATGCTCCTAGTGCTAGCCCAGATCAGTTGCACACCCTACTATAAGCAGTATAAAAGCACAGATCACAAGCCAACTCTCTCATGCTCCTAGTGATAACCCAGATCAGCTGCACACCTTACAAGAAGCAGTGTGTAACCACAGGTCACAACCCAACTCACTCATGCTCCTAGTGCTAGCCCAGATGAGCTGCAAAACCCTACTAGAAGCAGTGTGTAACCAGAGATCACAACCCAACTCTCTTAAGCTCCTAGTGCTAGCCCAGATCAGCTGAACATCCTACTAGAAGCAGTGTTAAACCACAGATCACAAACAACTCTATCATGCTCCTAGTGCTAGCCCAGATCAGCTGCACACAATACTAGAAGCAGTGTGTAAACACAGATCACAACCCAACTCTCTCATGCTCCTAGTGCAAGCACAGATCAGTCGCACACCCTTCTAGAAGCAGTGTGTAACCACAGATCACAACCCAACTCTCTCATGCTCCTAGTGCTAGCCCAGATCAGCTGCAAAACCCTACTAGAAGCAGTATAAAAGCACAGATCACAAGCCAACTCTCTCATGCTCCTAGTGCTAGCCCAGATCAGCTGCAAAACCCTAATAGAAGCAGTGTGTAACCAGAGATCACAACCCAACTCTCTTAAGCTCCTAGTGCTAGCCCAGATCAGCTGCACACCTTACTAAAAGCAGTGTGTAACCACAGATCACAACCCAACTCTCTCATACTCCTAGTGCTAGTCCAAATCAGCTGCACACCCTACTAGAAGCAGTATGAAAGCACAGATCACAAGCCAACTCTCTCATGCTCCTAGTGCTAGCCCAGATCAGCTGTACACCCTACTAGAAGCAGTATGAAAGCACAGATGACAAACCAACTCTCTCATGCTCCTAGTACAAGCCCAAATCAGCCACACACCCTACTAGAAGCAATATGTAACCACAGATCACAAACCAACTCTCTCATGCTCCTAGTACTAGCCCAGATCAGCCGCACACCCTACTAGAAGCAGTATGTAACCACAGATCACAACCCAACTCTCTCATGCTCCTAGTGCAAGCCCAGATCAGCTGCACACCCTACTAGAAGCAGTGTGTAACCTCAGATCACAACCCAACTCTCTCATGCTCCTAGTGCTAGCCCAGATCAGCTGAACACCCTACTAGAAGCAGTATGTAACCGCAGATCACAAACCAACTGTCTTATGCTCCGAGTGTTAGCCCAGATCAGCTGTAAAACGCTTCTAGAAGCAGTATGTTACCGCAGATCACAAACCAACTCTCTCATGCACCTAGTGCTAGCCCAGATCAGCCGCTCACCCTACTAGAAGCAGTATGTATCCACAGATCACAAACCAACTCTTTCATGCTCCTAGTGCTAGCCCAAATCAGCTGCACACCCTACTAGAAGCAGTATGAAAGCACAGATCACAAGCCAACTCTCTCATGCTCCTAGTGCTAGCCCAGATCAGCTGCACACCCTACTAGAAGCAGTGTGTAACCACGGATCACAAACCAACTCTCTCATCCTCCTAGTGCTAGCCCAGATCAGCTGCACACCCTACTAGAAGCAGTGTGTAACCTCAGATCACAAACCACCTCTCTGATGCTCCTAGTGCTAGCTCAGATCAGCTGCACACCCTACTAGAAGCAGTGTGTAACCTCAAATCACAAACCAACTCTCTGATGCTCCTAGTGCTAGCTCAGATCAGCTGCACACATTACCAGAAGCTTTGTGTAACCACAGATCACAAACCAACTCTCTCATCCTCCTAGTGCTAGCCCAGATCAGATGCACACCCTACTAGAAGCATTGAGTAACCGCAGATCAGAAACCAACCCTCTCATGCACCTAGTGCTAGCCCAGATTAGCTGCACATCCTACTAGAAGCAGTATGAAACCACTGATCACAACCCAACTTTCTCATACTCCTAGTGCTATCCCAGATCAGCTGCACACCCTACTAGAAGCATTGAGTAACCGCAGATCACAAACCAACTCTCTCATGTTCCAAGTGCTAGCCGAGATCAGCCGCACACACTACTAGAAGCAGTGAGTAACCAAAGATCACAAACCAACTCTCTCATGCTCCTAGTGCTAGCCCAGATCAGCTGCACATCCTACTAGAAGCAGTGTGAAACCACAGATCACAAACCAACTCTCTCATGCTCCTAGTGCTAGCCCAGATCAGCTGCACACAATACTAGAAGCAGTGTGTAAACACAGATCACAACCCAACTCTCTCATGCTCCTAGTGCAAGCACAGATCAGTCGCACACCCTTCTAGAAGCAGTGTGTAACCACAGATCACAACCCAACTATCTCATGCTCCTAGTGCTAGCCCAGATCATCTGCAAAACCCTACTAGAAGCAGTATAAAAGCACAGATCACAAGCCAACTCTCTCATGCTCCTAGTGCTAGCCCAGATCAGCTGCAAAACCCTAATAGAAGCAGTGTGTAACCAGAGATCACAACCCAACTCTCTTAAGCTCCTAGTGCTAGCCCAGATCAGCTGCACACCCTACTAAAAGCAGTGTGTAACAACAGATCACAACCCAACTCTCTCATACTCCTAGTGCTAGCCCAAATCAGCTGCACACCCTACTAGAAGTAGTGTGTAACCACAGATCACAAACCAACTCTCTCATACTCCTAGTGCTAGCCCAAATCAGCTGCACACCCTACTAGAAGCAGTATGAAAGCACAGATCACAAGCCAACTCTCTCATGCTCCTAGTGCTAGCCCAGATCAGTTGTACACCCTACTAGAAGCAGTATGAAAGCACAGATGACAAACCAACTCTCTCATGCTCCTAGTACAAGCCCAAATCAGCCGCACACCCTACTAGAAACAATATGTAACCACAGATCAGAAACCAACTCTCTCATGCTCCTAGTACAAGCCCAGATCAGCCGCACAGCCTACTAGAAGCAGTATGTAACCACAGATCACAACCCAACTCTTTCATGCTCCTAGTGCTAGCCCAGATCAGCCGCACACCCTACTAGAAGCAGTGTGTAACCAAAGATCACAAACCAACTCTCTCATGCTCCTATTGCTAGCCCAGATCAGCCGCACACCCTTCTAGAAGCAGTGTGTAACCTCAGATCACAAACCAACTCTCTCATGCTCCTAGTGCTAGCTCAGATCATCTGCACACCCTACTAGAAGCAGTATGAAAGCACAGATCACAAGCCAACTCTCTCATGCTCCTAGTGATAGCCCAGATCAGCTGCACACATTACTAGAAGCAGTGTGTAACCACAGATCACAACCGAACTCTCTCATGCTCCTAGTGCAAGCCCAGATCAGCTGCACACCCTACTAGAAGCAGTGTGTAACCACAGGTCACAACCCAACTCTCTCATGCTCCTAGTGCTTGCCCAGATCAGCGGAACACCCTACTAGAAGCAGTATGTAACCGCAGATCACAAACCAACTGTCTCATGCTCCGAGTGCTAGCCCAGATCAGCTGTAAAACGCTTCTAGAAGCAGTATGTTACCGCAGATCACAAACCAACTCTCTCATGCACCTAGTGCTAGCCCAGATCAGCCGCACACCCTACTAGAAGCAGTATGTATCCACAGATCACAAACCAACTCTCTCATGCTCCTAGTGCTAGCCCAGATCAGCTGCACACCCTTCTAGAAGCAATATGTAAGCACAGATCACAAACCAAATCTCTCATGCTCCTAGTGCTAGCCCAAATCAGCTGCACACCCTACTAGAAGCAGTATGAAAGCACAGTTCACAAGCCAACTCTCTCATGCTCCTAGTGCTAGCCCAGATCAGCTGCACACCCTACTAGAAGCAGTGTGTAACCACGGATCACAAACCAACTCTCTCATCCTCCTAGTGCTAGCCCAGATCAGCTGCACACTCTACTAGAAGCAGTGTGTAACCTCAGATCACAAACCAACTCTCTGATGCTCCTAGTGCTAGCTCAGATCAGCTGCACACCCTACTAGAAGCAGTGTGTAACCTCAAATCACAAACCAACTCTCTGATGCTCCTAGTGCTAGCTCAGATGAGCTGCACACATTAACAGAAGCTTTGTGTAACCACAGATCACAAACCAACTCTCTCATCCTCCTAGTGCTAGCCCAGATCAGCTGCACATCCTACAAGAAGCAGTGTGAAACCACAGATCACAAACCAACTCTCTCATGCTCCTAGTGCTAGCCCAGATCAGCTGCACACAATACTAGAAGCAGTGTGTAAACACAGATCACAACCCAACTCTCTCATGCTCCTAGTGCAAGCACAGATCAGTCGCACACCCTTCTAGAAGCAGTGTGTAACCACAGATCACAACCCAACTCTCTCATGCTCCTAGTGCTAGCCCAGATCAGCTGCAAAACCCTACTAGAAGCAGTATGTATCCACAGATCGCAAACCAACTCTCTCATGTTCCTAGTGCTAGCCCAGATCAGCTGCACACCCTACTAGAAGCAGTATGTAGGCATAGATCACAAACCAACTCTCTCATGCTCCTAGTGCTAGCCCAGATCAACTGCACACCCTACTGAAAGCAGTGTGTAACCGCAGATCACAAACCAACTCTCTCATGCTCCTAGTGCTAGCCCAGATCAACTGCACACCCTACTGAAAGCAGTGTGTAACCGCAGATCACAAACCAACTCTCTCATGCTCCTAGTGCTAGCAGAGATCAGGTGCACACCCTACTAGAAGAAGTGTGTAACCGCAGATCACAAACCAACTCTCTCATGCTCCTAGTGCTAGTCCAGATCAGCCGCACACCCTACTATAAGCAGTGTGTAACCTCAGATCACAAACCAACTCTGTCATGCTCCTAGTGCTAGCCCAGATCAGTTGCACACCCTACTATAAGCAGTGTGTAACCTCAGATCACAAATGAACTCTCTCATGCTCCTAGTGCTAGCCCAAATCATCTGCACACCCTACTAGAAGCAGTATAAAAGCAAAGATCACAAGCCAACTCTCTCATGCTCCTAGTGATAACCCAGATCAGCTGCACACCTTACAAGAAGCAGTGTGTAACCACAGGTCACAACCCAACTCACTCATGCTCCTAGTGCTAGCCCAGATGAGCTGCAAAACCCTACTAGAAGCAGTGTGTAACCAGAGATCACAACCCAACTCTCTTAAGCTCCTAGTGCTAGCCCAGATCAGCTGAACATCCTACTAGAAGCAGTGTTAAACCACAGATCACAAACAACTCTATCATGCTCCTAGTGCTAGCCCAGATCAGCTGCACACAATACTAGAAGCAGTGTATAAACACAGATCACAACCCAACTCTCTCATGCTCCTAGTGCAAGCACAGATCAGTCGCACACCCTTCTAGAAGCAGTGTGTAACCACAGATCACAACCCAACTCTCTCATGCTCCTAGTGCTAGCCCAGATCAGCTGCAAAACCCTACTAGAAGCAGTATAAAAGCACAGATCACAAGCCAACTCTCTCATGCTCCTAGTGCTAGCCCAGATCAGCTGCAAAACCCTAATAGAAGCAGTGTGTAACCAGAGATCACAACCCAACTCTCTTAAGCTCCTAGTGCTAGCCCAGATCAGCTGCACACCTTACTAAAAGCAGTGTGTAACCACAGATCACAACCCAACTCTCTCATACTCCTAGTGCTAGTCCAAATCAGCTGCACACCCTACTAGAAGCAGTATGAAAGCACAGATCACAAGCCAACTCTCTCATGCTCCTAGTGCTAGCCCAGATCAGCTGTACACCCTACTAGAAGCAGTATGAAAGCACAGATGACAAACCAACTCTCTCATGCTCCTAGTACAAGCCCAAATCAGCCACACACCCTACTAGAAGCAATATGTAACCACAGATCACAAACCAACTCTCTCATGCTCCTAGTACTAGCCCAGATCAGCCGCACACCCTACTAGAAGCAGTATGTAACCACAGATCACAACCCAACTCTCTCATGCTCCTAGTGCAAGCCCAGATCAGCTGCACACCCTACTAGAAGCAGTGTGTAACCTCAGATCACAACCCAACTCTCTCATGCTCCTAGTGCTAGCCCAGATCAGCTGAACACCCTACTAGAAGCAGTATGTAACCGCAGATCACAAACCAACTGTCTCATGCTCCGAGTGTTAGCCCAGATCAGCTGTAAAACGCTTCTAGAAGCAGTATGTTACCGCAGATCACAAACCAACTCTCTCATGCACCTAGTGCTAGCCCAGATCAGCCGCTCACCCTACTAGAAGCAGTATGTATCCACAGATCACAAACCAACTCTCTCATGCTCCTAGTGCTAGCCCAAATCAGCTGCACACCCTACTAGAAGCAGTATGAAAGTACAGATCACAAGCCAACTCTCTCATGCTCCTAGTGCTAGCCCAGATCAGCTGCACACCCTACTAGAAGCAGTGTGTAACCACGGATCACAAACCAACTCTCTCATCCTCCTAGTGCTAGCCCAGATCAGCTGCACACCCTACTAGAAGCAGTGTGTAACCTCAGATCACAAACCACCTCTCTGATGCTCCTAGTGCTAGCTCAGATCAGCTGCACACCCTACTAGAAGCAGTGTGTAACCTCAAATCACAAACCAACTCTCTGATGCTCCTAGTGCTAGCTCAGATCAGCTGCACACATTACCAGAAGCTTTGTGTAACCACAGATCACAAACCAACTCTATCATCCTCCTAGTGCTAGCCCAGATCAGATGCACACCCTACTAGAAGCATTGAGTAACCGCAGATCAGAAACCAACCCTCTCATGCACCTAGTGCTAGCCCAGATTAGCTGCACATCCTACTAGAAGCAGTATGAAACCACTGATCACAACCCAACTTTCTCATACTCCTAGTGCTATCCCAGATCAGCTGCACACCCTACTAGAAGCATTGAGTAACGGCAGATCACAAACCAACTCTCTCATGTTCCAAGTGCTAGCCGAGATCAGCCGCACACACTACTAGAAGCAGTGAGTAACCAAAGATCACAAACCAACTCTCTCATGCTCCTAGTGCTAGCCCAGATCAGCTGCACATCCTACTAGAAGCAGTGTGAAACCACAGATCACAAACCAACTCTCTCATGCTCCTAGTGCTAGCCCAGATCAGCTGCACACAATACTAGAAGCAGTGTGTAAACACAGATCACAACCCAACTCTCTCATGCTCCTAGTGCAAGCACAGATCAGTCGCACACCCTTCTAGAAGCAGTGTGTAACCACAGATCACAACCCAACTATCTCATGCTCCTAGTGCTAGCCCAGATCATCTGCAAAACCCTACTAGAAGCAGTATAAAAGCACAGATCACAAGCCAACTCTCTCATGCTCCTAGTGCTAGCCCAGATCAGCTGCAAAACCCTAATAGAAGCAGTGTGTAACCAGAGATCACAACCCAACTCTCTTAAGCTCCTAGTGCTAGCCCAGATCAGCTGCACACCCTACTAAAAGCAGTGTGTAACAACAGATCACAACCCAACTCTCTCATACTCCTAGTGCTAGCCCAAATCAGCTGCACACCCTACTAGAAGTAGTGTGTAACCACAGATCACAAACCAACTCTCTCATACTCCTAGTGCTAGCCCAAATCAGCTGCACACCCTACTAGAAGCAGTATGAAAGCACAGATCACAAGCCAACTCTCTCATGCTCCTAGTGCTAGCCCAGATCAGTTGTACACCCTACTAGAAGCAGTATGAAAGCACAGATGACAAACCAACTCTCTCATGCTCCTAGTACAAGCCCAAATCAGCCGCACACCCTACTAGAAACAATATGTAACCACAGATCAGAAACCAACTCTCTCATGCTCCTAGTACAAGCCCAGATCAGCCGCACAGCCTACTAGAAGCAGTATGTAATCACAGATCACAACCCAACTCTTTCATGCTCCTAGTGCTAGCCCAGATCAGCCGCACACCCTACTAGAAGCAGTGTGTAACCAAAGATCACAAACCAACTCTCTCATGCTCCTATTGCTAGCCCAGATCAGCCGCACACCCTTCTAGAAGCAGTGTGTAACCTCAGATCACAAACCAACTCTCTCATGCTCCTAGTGCTAGCTCAGATCATCTGCACACCCTACTAGAAGCAGTATGAAAGCACAGATCACAAGCCAACTCTCTCATGCTCCTAGTGATAGCCCAGATCAGCTGCACACATTACTAGAAGCAGTGTGTAACCACAGATCACAACCGAACTCTCTCATGCTCCTAGTGCAAGCCCAGATCAGCTGCACACCCTACTAGAAGCAGTGTGTAACCACAGGTCACAACCCAACTCTCTCATGCTCCTAGTGCTTGCCCAGATCAGCGGAACACCCTACTAGAAGCAGTATGTAACCGCAGATCACAAACCAACTGTCTCATGCTCCGAGTGCTAGCCCAGATCAGCTGTAAAACGCTTCTAGAAGCAGTATGTTACCGCAGATCACAAACCAACTCTCTCATGCACCTAGTGCTAGCCCAGATCAGCCGCACACCCTACTAGAAGCAGTATGTATCCACAGATCACAAACCAACTCTCTCATGCTCCTAGTGCTAGCCCAGATCAGCTGCACACCCTTCTAGAAGCAATATGTAAGCACAGATCACAAACCAAATCTCTCATGCTCCTAGTGCTAGCCCAAATCAGCTGCACACCCTACTAGAAGCAGTATGAAAGCACAGTTCACAAGCCAACTCTCTCATGCTCCTAGTGCTAGCCCAGATCAGCTGCACACCCTACTAGAAGCAGTGTGTAACCACGGATCACAAACCAACTCTCTCATCCTCCTAGTGCTAGCCCAGATCAGCTGCACACTCTACTAGAAGCAGTGTGTAACCTCAGATCACAAACCAACTCTGATGCTCCTAGTGCTAGCTCAGATCAGCTGCACACCCTACTAGAAGCAGTGTGTAACCTCAAATCACAAACCAACTCTCTGATGCTCCTAGTGCTAGCTCAGATGAGCTGCACACATTAACAGAAGCTTTGTGTAACCACAGATCACAAACCAACTCTCTCATCCTCCTAGTGCTAGCCCAGATCAGCTGCACATCCTAGAAGAAGCAGTGTGAAACCACAGATCACAAACCAACTCTCTCATGCTCCTAGTGCTAGCCCAGATCAGCTGCACACAATACTAGAAGCAGTGTGTAAACACAGATCACAACCCAACTCTCTCATGCTCCTAGTGCAAGCACAGATCAGTCGCACACCCTTCTAGAAGCAGTGTGTAACCACAGATCACAACCCAAACTCTCTCATGCTCCTAGTGCTAGCCCAGATCAGCTGCAAAACCCTACTAGAAGCAGTATGTATCCACAGATCGCAAACCAACTCTCTCATGTTCCTAGTGCTAGCCCAGATCAGCTGCACACCCTACTAGAAGCAGTATGTAGGCATAGATCACAAACCAACTCTCTCATGCTCCTAGTGCTAGCCCAGATCAACTGCACACCCTACTGAAAGCAGTGTGTAACCGCAGATCACAAACCAACTCTCTCATGCTCCTAGTGCTAGCAGAGATCAGGTGCACACCCTACTAGAAGAAGTGTGTAACCGCAGATCACAAACCAACTCTCTCATGCTCCTAGTGCTAGTCCAGATCAGCCGCACACCCTACTATAAGCAGTGTGTAACCTCAGATCACAAACCAACTCTGTCATGCTCCTAGTGCTAGCCCAGATCAGTTGCACACCCTACTATAAGCAGTGTGTAACCTCAGATCACAAATGAACTCTCTCATGCTCCTAGTGCTAGCCCAAATCATCTGCACACCCTACTAGAAGCAGTATAAAAGCACAGATCACAAGCCAACTCTCTCATGCTCCTAGTGATAACCCAGATCAGCTGCACACCTTACAAGAAGCAGTGTGTAACCACAGGTCACAACCCAACTCACTCATGCTCCTAGTGCTAGCCCAGATGAGCTGAAAACCCTACTAGAAGCAGTGTGTAACCAGAGATCACAACCCAACTCTCTTAAGCTCCTAGTGCTAGCCCAGATCAGCTGAACATCCTACTAGAAGCAGTGTTAAACCACAGATCACAAACAACTCTATCATGCTCCTAGTGCTAGCCCAGATCAGCTGCACACAATACTAGAAGCAGTGTGTAAACACAGATCACAACCCAACTCTCTCATGCTCCTAGTGCAAGCACAGATCAGTCGCACACCCTTCTAGAAGCAGTGTGTAACCACAGATCACAACCCAACTCTCTCATGCTCCTAGTGCTGGCCCAGATCAGCTGCAAAACCCTACTAGAAGCAGTATAAAAGCACAGATCACAAGCCAACTCTCTCATGCTCCTAGTGCTAGCCCAGATCAGCTGCAAAACCCTAATAGAAGCAGTGTGTAACCAGAGATCACAAACAACTCTCTTAAGCTCCTAGTGCTAGCCCAGATCAGCTGCACACCTTACTAAAAGCAGTGTGTAACCACAGATCACAACCCAACTCTCTCATACTCCTAGTGCTAGTCCAAATCAGCTGCACACCCTACTAGAAGCAGTATGAAAGCACAGATCACAAGCCAACTCTCTCATGCTCCTAGTGCTAGCCCAGATCAGCTGTACACCCTACTAGAAGCAGTATGAAAGCACAGATGACAAACCAACTCTCTCATGCTCCTAGTACAAGCCCAAATCAGCCACACACCCTACTAGAAGCAATATGTAACCACAGATCACAAACCAACTCTCTCATGCTCCTAGTACTAGCCCAGATCAGCCGCACACCCTACTAGAAGCAGTATGTAACCACAGATCACAACCCAACTCTCTCATGCTCCTAGTGCAAGCCCAGATCAGCTGCACACCCTACTAGAAGCAGTTTGTAACGTCAGATCACAACCCAACTCTCTCATGCTCCTAGTGCTAGCCCAGATCAGCTGAACACCCTACTAGAAGCAGTATGTAACCGCAGATCACAAACCAACTGTCTCATGCTCCGAGTGTTAGCCCAGATCAGCTGTAAAACGCTTCTAGAAGCAGTATGTTACCGCAGATCACAAACCAACTCTCTCATGCACCTAGTGCTAGCCCAGATCAGCCGCTCACCCTACTAGAAGCAGTATGTATCCACAGATCACAAACCAACTCTCTCATGCTCCTAGTGCTAGCCCAAATCAGCTGCACACCCTACTAGAAGCAGTATGAAAGCACAGATCACAAGCCAACTCTCTCATGCTCCTAGTGCTAGCCCAGATCAGCTGCACACCCTACTAGAAGCAGTGTGTAACCACGGATCACAAACCAACTCTCTCATCCTCCTAGTGCTAGCCCAGATCAGCTGCACACCCTACTAGAAGCAGTGTGTAACCTCAGATCACAAACCACCTCTCTGATGCTCCTAGTGCTAGCTCAGATCAGCTGCACACCCTACTAGAAGCAGTGTGTAACCTCAAATCACAAACCAACTCTCTGATGCTCCTAGTGCTAGCTCAGATCAGCTGCACACATTACCAGAAGCTTTGTGTAACCACAGATCACAAACCAACTCTCTCATCCTCCTAGTGCTAGCCCAGATCAGATGCACACCCTACTAGAAGCATTGAGTAACCGCAGATCAGAAACCAACCCTCTCATGCACCTAGTGCTAGCCCAGATTAGCTGCACATCCTACTAGAAGCAGTATGAAACCACTGATCACAACCCAACTTTCTCATACTCCTAGTGCTATCCCAGATCAGCTGCACACCCTACTAGAAGCATTGAGTAACCGCAGATCACAAACCAACTCTCTCATGTTCCAAGTGCTAGCCGAGATCAGCCGCACAAACTACTAGAAGCAGTGAGTAACCAAAGATCACAAACCAACTCTCTCATGCTCCTAGTGCTAGCCCAGATCAGCTGCACATCCTACTAGAAGCAGTGTGAAACCACAGATCACAAACCAACTCTCTCATGCTCCTAGTGCTAGCCCAGATCAGCTGCACACAATACTAGAAGCAGTGTGTAAACACAGATCACAACCCAACTCTCTCATGCTCCTAGTGCAAGCACAGATCAGTCGCACACCCTTCTAGAAGCAGTGTGTAACCACAGATCACAACCCAACTATCTCATGCTCCTAGGGCTAGCCCAGATCATCTGCAAAACCCTACTAGAAGCAGTATAAAAGCACAGATCACAAGCCAACTCTCTCATGCTCCTAGTGCTAGCCCAGATCAGCTGCAAAACCCTAATAGAAGCAGTGTGTAACCAGAGATCACAACCCAACTCTCTTAAGCTCCTAGTGCTAGCCCAGATCAGCTGCACACCCTACTAAAAGCAGTGTGTAACAACAGATCACAACCCAACTCTCTCATACTCCTAGTGCTAGCCCAAATCAGCTGCACACCCTACTAGAAGTAGTGTGTAACCACAGATCACAAACCAACTCTCTCATACTCCTAGTGCTAGCCCAAATCAGCTGCACACCCTTCTAGAAGCAGTATGAAAGCACAGATCACAAGCCAACTCTCTCATGCTCCTAGTGCTAGCCCAGATCAGTTGTACACCCTACTAGAAGCAGTATGAAAGCACAGATGACAAACCAACTCTCTCATGCTCCTAGTACAAGCCCAAATCAGCCGCACACCCTACTAGAAACAATATGTAACCACAGATCAGAAACCAACTCTCTCATGCTCCTAGTACAAGCCCAGATCAGCCGCACACCCTACTAGAAGCAGTATGTAACCACAGATCACAACCCAACTCTTTCATGCTCCTAGTGCTAGCCCAGATCAGCCGCACACCCTACTAGAAGCAGTGTGTAACCAAAGATCACAAACCAACTCTCTCATGCTCCTATTGCAAGCCCAGATCAGCCGCACACCCTTCTAGAAGCAGTGTGTAACCTCAGATCACAAACCAACTCTCTCATGCTCCTAGTGCTAGCTCAGATCATCTGCACACCCTACTAGAAGCAGTATGAAAGCACAGATCACAAGCCAACTCTCTCATGCTCCTAGTGATAGCCCAGATCAGCTGCACACATTACTAGAAGCAGTGTGTAACCACAGATCACAACCGAACTCTCTCATGCTCCTAGTGCAAGCCCAGATCAGCTGCACACCCTACTAGAAGCAGTGTGTAACCACAGGTCACAACCCAACTCTCTCATGCTCCTAGTGCTTGCCCAGATCAGCGGAACACCCTACTAGAAGCAGTATGTAACCGCAGATCACAAACCAACTGTCTCATGCTCCGAGTGCTAGCCCAGATCAGCTATAAAACGCTTCTAGAAGCAGTATGTTACCGCAGATCACAAACCAACTCTCTCATGCACCTAGTGCTAGCCCAGATCAGCCGCACACCCTACTAGAAGCAGTATGTATCCACAGATCACAAACCAACTCTCTCATGCTCCTAGTGCTAGCCCAGATCAGCTGCACACCCTTCTAGAAGCAATATGTAAGCACAGATCACAAACCAAATCTCTCATGCTCCTAGTGCTAGCCCAAATCAGCTGCACACCCTACTAGAAGCAGTATGAAAGCACAGTTCACAAGCCAACTCTCTCATGCTCCTAGTGCTAGCCCAGATCAGCTGCACACCCTACTAGAAGCAGTGTGTAACCACGGATCACAAACCAACTCTCTCATCCTCCTAGTGCTAGCCCAGATCAGCTGCACACTCTACTAGAAGCAGTGTGTAACCTCAGATCACAAACCAACTCTCTGATGCTCCTAGTGCTAGCTCAGATCAGCTGCACACCCTACTAGAAGCAGTGTGTAACCTCAAATCACAAACCAACTCTCTGATGCTCCTAGTGCTAGCTCAGATGAGCTGCACACATTAACAGAAGCTTTGTGTAACCACAGATCACAAACCAACTCTCTCATCCTCCTAGTGCTAGCCCAGATCAGCTGCACACCCTACTAGAAGCATTGAGTAACCGCAGATCACAAACCAACACTCTCATGCACCTAGTGCTAGCCCAGATTAGCTGCACATCCTACTAGAAGCAGTATGAAACCACTGATCACAACCCAACTTTCTCATACTCCTAGTGCTATCCCAGATCAGCTGCACACCCTACTAGAAGCATTGAGTAACCGCAGATCACAAACCAACTCTCTCATGTTCCAAGTGCTAGCCGAGATCAGCCGCAAACACTACTAGAAGCAGTGAGTAACCAAAGATCACAAACCAACTCTCTCATGCTCCTAGTGCTAGCCCAGATCAGCTGCACACAATACTAGAAGCAGTGTGTAAACACAGATCACAACCCAACTCTCTCATGCTCCTAGTGCAAGCACAGATCAGTCGCACACCCTTCTAGAAGCAGTGTGTAACCTCAGATCACAACCCAACTCTCTCATGCTCCTAGTGCTAGCCCAGATCAGCTGCAAAACCCTACTAGAAGCAGTATAAAAGCACAGATCACAAGCCAACTCTCTCATGCTCCTAGTGCTAGCCCAGATCAGCCGCACACCCTACTAGAAGCAGTGTGTAACCTCAGATCACAAACCAACTCTCTCATGCTCCTAGTGCTAGCTCAGATCATCTGCACACCCTACTAGAAGCAGTATGAAAGCACAGATCACAAGCCAACTCTCTCATGCTCCTAGTGATAGCCCAGATCAGCTGCATACATTACTGGAAGCAGTGTGTAACCACAGATCACAACCGAACTCTCTCATGCTCCTAGTGCAAGCCCAGATCAGCTGCACACCCTACTAGAAGCAGTGTGTAACCACAGGTCACAACCCAACTCTCTCATGCTCCTAGTGCTAGCCCAGATCAGCTGAACACCCTACTAGAAGCAGTATGTAACCGCAGATCACAAACCAACTGTCTCATGCTCCGAGTGTTAGCCCAGATCAGCTGTAAAACGCTTCTAGAAGCAGTATGTTACCGCAGATCACAAACCAACTCTCTCATGCACCTAGTGCTAGCCCAGATCAGCCGCTCACCCTACTAGAAGCAGTATGTATCCACAGATCACAAACCAACTCTCTCATGCTCCTAGTGCTAGCCCAGATCAGCTGCACACCCTTCTAGAAGCAATATGTAAGCACAGATCACAAACCAACTCTCTCATGCTCCTAGTGCTAGCCCAAATCAGCTGCACACCCTACTAGAAGCAGTATGAAAGCACAGATCACAAGCCAACTCTCTCATGCTCCTAGTGCTAGCCCAGATCAGCTGCACACCCTACTAGAAGCAGTGTGTAACCACGGATCACAAACCAACTCTCTCATCCTCCTAGTGCTAGCCCAGATCAGCTGCACACCCTACTAGAAGCAGTGTGTAACCTCAGATCACAAACCAACTCTCTGATGCTCCTAGTGCTAGCTCAGATCAGCTGCACACCCTACTAGAAGCAGTGTGTAACCTCAAATCACAAACCAACTCTCTGATGCTCCTAGTGCTAGCTCAGATCAGCTGCACACATTACCAGAAGCTTTGTGTAACCACAGATCACAAACCAACTCTCTCATCCTCCTAGTGCTAGCCCAGATCAGATGCACACCCTACTAGAAGCATTGAGTAACCGCAGATCAGAAACCAACCCTCTCATGCACCTTGTGCTAGCCCAGATTAGCTGCACATCCTACTAGAAGCAGTATGAAACCACTGATCACAACCCAACTTTCTCATACTCCTAGTGCTATCCCAGATCAGCTGCACACCCTACTAGAAGCATTGAGTAACGGCAGATCACAAACCAACTCTCTCATGTTCCAAGTGCTAGCCGAGATCAGCCGCACACACTACTAGAAGCAGTGAGTAACCAAAGATCACAAACCAACTCTCTCATGCTCCTAGTGCTAGCCCAGATCAGCTGCACATCCTACTAGAAGCAGTGTGAAACCACAGATCACAAACCAACTCTCTCATGCTCCTAGTGCTAGCCCAGATCAGCTGCACACAATACTAGAAGCAGTGTGTAAACACAGATCACAACCCAACTCTCTCATGCTCCTAGTGCAAGCACAGATCAGTCGCACACCCTTCTAGAAGCAGTGTGTAACCACAGATCACAACCCAACTATCTCATGCTCCTAGTGCTAGCCCAGATCATCTGCAAAACCCTACTAGAAGCAGTATAAAAGCACAGATCACAAGCCAACTCTCTCATGCTCCTAGTGCTAGCCCAGATCAGCTGCAAAACTCTAATAGAAGCAGTGTGTAACCAGAGATCACAACCCAACTCTCTTAAGCTCCTAGTGCTAGCCCAGATCAGCTGCACACCCTACTAAAAGCAGTGTGTAACAACAGATCACAACCCAACTCTCTCATACTCCTAGTGCTAGCCCAAATCAGCTGCACACCCTACTAGAAGTAGTGTGTAACCACAGATCACAAACCAACTCTCTCATACTCCTAGTGCTAGCCCAAATCAGCTGCACACCCTACTAGAAGCAGTATGAAAGCACAGATCACAAGCCAACTCTCTCATGCTCCTAGTGCTAGCCCAGATCAGCTGTACACCCTACTAGAAGCAGTATGAAAGCACAGATGACAAACCAACTCTCTCATGCTCCTAGTACAAGCCCAAATCAGCCGCACACCCTACTAGAAGCAATATGTAACCACAGATCAGAAACCAACTCTCTCATGCTCCTAGTACAAGCCCAGATCAGCCGCACACCCTACTAGAAGCAGTATGTAACCACAGATCACAACCCAACTCTCTCATGCTCCTAGTGCTAGCCCAGATCAGCCGCACACCCTACTAGAAGCAGTGTGTAACCAAAGATCACAAACCAACTCTCTCATGCTCCTATTGCTAGCCCAGATCAGCCGCACACCCTTCTAGAAGCAGTGTGTAACCTCAGATCACAAACCAACTCTCTCATGCTCCTAGTGCTAGCTCAGATCATCTGCACACCCTACTAGAAGCAGTATGAAAGCACAGATCACAAGCCAACTCTCTCATGCTCCTAGTGATAGCCCAGATCAGCTGCACACATTACTAGAAGCAGTGTGTAACCACAGATCACAACCGAACTCTCTCATGCTCCTAGTGCAAGCCCAGATCAGCTGCACACCCTACTAGAAGCAGTGTGTAACCACAGGTCACAACCCAACTCTCTCATGCTCCTAGTGCTTGCCCAGATCAGCGGAACACCCTTCTAGAAGCAGTATGTAACCGCAGATCACAAACCAACTGTCTCATGCTCCGAGTGCTAGCCCAGATCAGCTGTAAAACGCTTCTAGAAGCAGTATGTTACCGCATATCACAAACCAACTCTCTCATGCACCTAGTGCTAGCCCAGATCAGCCGCACACCCTACTAGAAGCAGTATGTATCCACAGATCACAAACCAACTCTCTCATGCTCCTAGTGCTAGCCCAGATCAGCTGCACACCCTTCTAGAAGCAATATGTAAGCACAGATCACAAACCAACTCTCTCATGCTCCTAGTGCTAGCCCAAATCAGCTGCACACCCTACTAGAAGCAGTATGAAAGCACAGTTCACAAGCCAACTCTCTCATGCTCCTAGTGCTAGCCCAGATCAGCTGCACACCCTACTAGAAGCAGTGTGTAACCACGGATCACAAACCAACTCTCTCATCCTCCTAGTGCTAGCCCAGATCAGCTGCACACTCTACTAGAAGCAGTGTGTAACCTCAGATCACAAACCAACTCTCTGATGCTCCTAGTGCTAGCTCAGATCAGCTGCACACCCTACTAGAAGCAGTGCGTAACCTCAAATCACAAACCAACTCTCTGATGCTCCTAGTGCTAGCTCAGATGAGCTGCACACATTAACAGAAGCTTTGTGTAACCACAGATCACAAACCAACTCTCTCATCCTCCTAGTGCTAGCCCAGATCAGCTGCACACCCTACTAGAAGCATTGAGTAACCGCAGATCACAAACCAACCCTCTCATGCACCTAGTGCTAGCCCAGATTAGCTGCACATCCTACTAGAAGCAGTATGAAACCACTGATCACAACCCAACTTTCTCATACTCCTAGTGCTATCCCAGATCAGCTGCACACCCTACTAGAAGCATTGAGTAACCGCAGATCACAAACCAACTCTCTCATGTTCCAAGTGCTAGCCGAGATCAGCCGCAAACACTACTAGAAGAAGTGAGTAACCAAAGATCACAAATCAACTCTCTCATGCTCCTAGTGCTAGCCCAGATCAGCTGCACATCCTACTAGAAGCAGTGTGAAACCACAGATCACAAACCAACTTTCTCATGCTCCTAGTGCTAGCCCAGATCAGCAGCACACAATACTAGAAGCAGTGTGTAAACACAGATCACAACCCAACTCTCTCATGCTCCTAGTGCAAGCACAGATCAGTCGCACACCCTTCTAGAAGCAGTGTGTAACCTCAGATCACAACCCAACTCTCTCATGCTCCTAGTGCTAGCCCAGATCAGCTGCAAAACCCTACTAGAAGCAGTATAAAAGCACAGATCACAAGCCAACTCTCTCATGCTCCTAGTGCTAGCACAGATCAGCTGCAAAACCCTAATAGAAGCAGTGTGTAACCAGAGATCACAACCCAACTCTCTTAAGCTCCTAGTGCTAGCCCAAATCAGCTGCACACCCTACTAGAAGTAGTGTGTAACCACAGATCACAAACCAACTCTCTCATACTCCTAGTGCTAGCCCAAATCAGCTGCACACCCTACTAGAAGCAGTATGAAAGCACAGATTACAAGCCAACTCTCTCATGCTCCTAGTGCTAGCCCAGATCAGCTGTACACACTACTAGAAGCAGTATGAAAGCACAGATGACAAACCAAATCTCTCATGCTCCTAGTACAAGCCGAAATCAGCCGCACACCCTACTAGAACCAATATGTAACCACAGATCACAAACCAACTCTCTCATGCTCCTAGTACTAGCCCAGATCAGCTGCACACCCTACTAGAAGCAGTATGTAACCACAGATCACAACCCAACTCTCTCATACTCCTAGTGCTAGCCCAGATCAGCCGCACACCCTACTAGAAGCAGTGTGTAACCAAAGATCACAAACCAACTCTCTCATGCTCCTATTGCTAGCCCAGATCAGCCGCACACCCTTCTAGAAGCAGTGTGTAACCTCAGATCACAAACCAACTCTCTCATGCTCCTAGTGCTAGCTCAGATCATCTGCACACCCTACTAGAAGCAGTATGAAAGCACAGCTCACAAGCCAACTCTCTCATGCTCCTAGTGATAGCCCAGATCAGCTGCACACATTACTAGAAGCAGTGTGTAACCACAGATCACAAACCAACTCTCTCATGCTCCTAGTGCAAGCCCAGATCAGCTGCACACCCTACTAGAAGCAGTGTGTAACCACAGGTCACAACCCAACTCTCTCATGCTCCTAGTGCTAGCCCAGATCAGCTGAACACCCTAATAGAAGCAGTATGTAACCGCAGATCACAAACCAACTATCTCATGCTCCGAGTGCTAGCCCAGATCAGCTGTAAAACGCTTCTAGAAGCAGTATGTTACCGCAGATCACAAACCAACTCTCTCATGCACCTAGTGCTAGCCCAGATCAGCCGCACACCCTACTAGAAGCAGTATGTATCCACAGATCACAAACCAACTCTCTCATGCTCCTAGTGCTAGACCAGATCAGCTGCACACCCCTCTAGAAGCAATATGTAAGCACAGATCACAAACCAACTCTCTCATGCTCCTAGTGCTAGCCCAAATCAGCTGCACACCCTACTAGAAGCAGTATGAAAGCACAGGTCACAAGCCAACTCTCTCATGCTCCTAGTGCTAGCCCAGATCAGCTGCACACCCTACTAGAAGCAGTGTGTAACCACGGATCACAAACCAACTCTCTCATCCTCCTAGTGCTAGCCCAGATCAGCTGCACACCCTACTAGAAGCAGTGTGTAACCTCAGATCACAAACCAACTCTCTGATGCTCCTAGTGCTAGCTCAGATCAGCTGCACACCCTACTAGAAGCAGTGTGTAACCTCAAATCACAAACCAACTCTCTGATGCTCCTAGTGCTAGCTCAGATCAGCTGCACACATTACCAGAAGCTTTGTGTAACCACAGATCACAAACCAACTCTCTCATCCTCCTAGTGCTAGCCGAGATCAGCTGCACACCCTACTATAAGCAGTGTGTAACCTCAGATCACAAACCAACTCTCTCATGCTCCTAGTGCTACCCCAGATCAGCTGCACACCCTACTAGAAGCAGTGTGTTACCACAGATCACAAACCAACTCTCTCATTCTCCTAGTGCTACCCCAGATCAGCTGCTCACCTTCTAATAGCAGTGTGTAACCACAGATCACAAACCAGCTCTCTCATGCTCCTAGTGCTAGCCCAGATCAGCTGCACACAATACTAGAAGCAGTGTGTAAACACAGATCACAACCCAACTCTCTCATGCTCCTAGTGCTAGCCTAGATCAGCTGAACACCCTACTAGAAGCAGTATGTAACCGCAGATCACAAACCAACTGTCTCATGCTCCGAGTGCTAGCCCAGATCAGCTGTAAAATGCTTCTAGAAGCAGTATGTTACCGCAGATCACAAACCAACTCTCTCATGCACCTAGTGCTAGCCCAGATCAGCCGCACACCCTACTAGAAGCAGTATGTATCCACAGATCACAAACCAACTCTCTCATGCTCCGAGTGTTAGCCCAGATCAGCTGTAAAACGCTTCTAGAAGCAGTATGTTACCGCAGATCACAAACCAACTCTCTCATGCTCCTAGTGCTAGCCCAGATCAGCTGCACACCCTTCTAGAAGCAATATGTAAGCACAGATCACAAACCAACTCTCTCATGCTCCTAGTGCTAGCCCAAATCAGCTGCACACCCTACTAGAAGCAGTATGAAAGCACAGATCACAAGCCAACTCTCTCATGCTCCTAGTGCTAGCCCAGATCAGCTGCACACCCTACTAGAAGCAGTGTGTAACCACGGATCACAAACCAACTCTCTCATCCTCCTAGTGCTAGCCCAGATCAGCTGCACACCCTGCTAGAAGCAGTGTGTAACCTCAGATCACAAACCAACTCTCTGATGCTCCTAGTGCTAGCTCAGATCAGCTGCACACCCTACTAGAAGCAGTGTGTAACCTCAAATCACAAACCAACTCTCTGATGCTCCTAGTGCTAGCTCAGATCAGCTGCACACATTACCAGAAGCTTTGTGTAACCACAGATCACAAACCAACTCTCTCATCCTCCTAGTGCTAGCCCAGATCAGATGCACACCCTACTAGAAGCATTGAGTAACCGCAGATCAGAAACCAACCCTCTCGAAAAGAGGCGGAGCCTGGAGCTTGGCGGAATGGAAGCCTGAAACGGAGCTCTGAAGGGCTATTGCAAGAATCCGGTCTAAAGCGCTGACTTCTCATCATATCAGCAAATAGAAACGTCACAACAGTGTTCGGATAGTGGTCGGATGATGGCGGGGCCCAAACAAACCCGATTAGACTTTGCGGGAGGCCAAAATAATAGTGTGAAAAGATCCAAAACGGAACCACCGTCTCCCCAGAAAATGGCGGCGGGCCGAGATTGGCCAGAGGCGGTACAGGAGATACTCGCTGAAGTGCGAGCAATAAAGGACATTGTCACGCATAACAGCGATTCGTTATCATCGATGCAAGGAGATATGAGTGCTCTGAAGCAACAAATGTAGGCTCTTGTAGTGCGTCAACATACTGCCGAATTAAAAGTGGCTGCGCATGAAGAGAAGCTTCAAGAGCTTAGTAAGCACGCGAGACAAATCAAGGCTCTACAGAGAGAGCTCGAGGACAACAACAATAGATCCCGCAGGAATAATATAAGAATTGTTGGGCTACCGGAAGGCGCAGAGGGAGGAAAGAACATGTGCATTTTTCTGCAGCAACTTATACCTACGGTCTTAAAGATCTCATTCGAGCTCCCGTTCGAGATAGAAAGGGCTCATCGCGTCCCATCACAGCCGCTGCTGCACAACAAGAAAATAAGACCAGTTATCCTTAAGGTACTGAGATTTCAACAAGTATCCCAAATCATGGATGCTGCGCGTGCACGAGCACCGATAGAACACGCTGGTCATAAGCTGATGTTTTTTCCAGATTTTGCAAAGTGTACGGTAGACAGACGGAGAGACCTCTTGGCGTTGAAGCCCAGGCTTCAGCACTTACAAGCCCGTTTTGGCCTCTTATATCCTGCCAGAATGAGGGTGACTCTCCATAATCAGACCCGCAATTTTGACGACCCTGAGGCCCTTAGGGCCTTCCTGGACAGTAAGGAAGCTGAGTTGATGTCTTGAACATTATGGCGGGTGCCTAGTTACGGTACCGGTCTTAATATGGGAAAGATGATACTATCTGTGTAACATATCTTTGTGCAAAGTCTTTGATTTAAATCTAGTGGAAGGCTGGAGGGTCGCTCCAGTGGGTGGGGGGGGGGGGGGCTAATTCGTCCTCCTTCCTTATGTTCGGCCTTTCATATCCTGTTTGTTGGTTCTGTTCTATCTTTTTGGGGAAGTCAGCGCGCCACCCTGGAGCGGCGCTCTTGACCGGGCTTCTTCTGCCTCATAAGGTTCACCTATTTTGGGATATATGGTTTGGCTCCTCACTGGGTTCATTGTGATCAGGGTTTTGGTTTTAGCTGTTTGGGTTTTTCAGGGCAGGGTAGTAGCGTGCATAGAGGGTACCGGTTGGAAGGATTGTATAAGGTTACTCCACCTGAAATGTTCTTGGGCCATGCCTGTTGTAGAAAAGAGAGGCCTTGTCAGCCCAGTGTGATGCTATAAGATGGGTCCTATAAGAGTATTATCTTTAAACGTCAAAGGAATAAATGGCCCCATAAAAAGGAAAAAAAATAATTCAATATGGCCAACAGGAAAAGGCAGACATATTACTTCTGCAGGAGACACACCTTAATGCAAAGGAGTCACTTAAACTGAATATCAAACCATTTATGGTGGTGGCCTACTCTGCGGCAATACAGAAACATAACGGAGTGGCTATTCTAGTCCGGAGATCCTTAGCCCCGTCTGTGTTATACTCCCTAACGGATAATTGTGGTAGGTGGGCCAGGGTCCATCTC
Organism: Ichthyophis bannanicus; assembly: GCA_033557465.1. Lineage (NCBI taxonomy): Eukaryota > Metazoa > Chordata > Amphibia > Gymnophiona > Ichthyophiidae > Ichthyophis > Ichthyophis bannanicus. The sequence goes on from CM066034.1 coordinate 1,040,971,178, forward strand.
CAAATTGGACGGGCCGTTCTAGCCGTCATTAATTTATATTCCCCCAATTGTGACAGTCCGGAGTTTTTTAGGGCTCTCGCAGAGGAAATACACAGAGATACCACCTATCCGCTAATTGTGGGGGGGGGACTTTAATTTGGTGTTAGACGCCTTAGTGGACAGGAGGCCTCCTAGATCCAGCAAGCCCCCCAGAGCCCAGTTGGTGTTGGCTTCCGCCATGCAGGAGTCCGGCTTGGTGGACATCTGGCGGCTTCTTCACCCCTTGGACCAGGAATTTACTTTCTACTCTCCCCCACACCACTCATTATCAAGAATTGATTTCTTCTTAATTTCCAAGGCACTGACTGCTAGCATTTTGGCTACAGAAATACATGCCACTCACATTTCGGATCACGCAGCGGTTTCCATCTTGTTGCATGATAGACAACTGGACTCTCCCCAGGCCCACTGGTTCTTTGATAGAACCCTTTTAGAACAGGAAGACCTTAGGGATAAAATACGAGCAGCCATTAAGGAATACTTTCAGTTTAACCTCCCTCAGGAGACGTCAGGTTGGGCTAGATGGGAGGGTTTTAAGGCCGCCATTAGGGCGGTTATCATAGGGTACAGTATCTATCAGTCTAGACAGAGCAGAGAGCAACTCCGAGAGTTAGATGTACAAATTAAAGCGGGAGAACGCATCTTGGTCAAGAGACAGGATCCTTGTATTTTGCTTCGCCTCCAGCGTCTGAGGTGTAAGTACAACCTAATGCTAACCAGCGAGGTAACTCGCAATATCAAAGCTCAGGAAGGCCCCTATTATTGGGAGAATAATAGGGCAGGGCGCTTAATGGCTAATACCTTAAAGGCAAGGAAAGAAGCCAGTCGTATAGCGGCCATTAAGGTTGATGGGAACCCAAATTTGCTGGTGACAGATAATGAGATAGCCGATGCTTTTAGAGGGTTCTTTCAAAAACTCTATACCTCGGAGAAACACTGCTCCCAGGAGGCATTCCAGCAGCTATTTGGGAGGATTGAGAGACCACGCCTCGACACAACACTGTCGGGAGTTCTGGGGAATCCAATCTCTTTAGAGGAGATAGAACAAGCCATAATGTCGCTAAAACCTGGCAAGGCGGTAGGTCCAGATGGCCTGCCTTCTGAATTTTTCAAGATATTTGCTAAAGACTTAGGTCCCTACCTACAGGAATATTTTCGAGCCTTGGTAGAAGAAAGTCCCCAGGTGGGCTCTTTTGCTGCCGCCAAGATAATTGTGTTGGAGAAACCTGGAAGGGACCCGCAAGAGGTGGGTAATTATCGGCCGATTTCCCTACTTAATGTAGACTATAAAATATATGCAACTGTGTTGGCAAGACGCTTGACTGCTGTACTACTGACTTTAATACACCCGGATCAGTGTGGCTTCGTGGAGGGGCGTTCCACTGCAGATAATGCAAGGTTGTTTTGTCACATCTTGGCCGGGGCAGAACACATGGATGAGCCACTGGTGGGTCTTTCATTAGACGCAGAAAAGGCTTTTGACCGTGTTGAATGGACATTCCTGTATTCTGCCCTGGAGTGGTTTGGGTTTGAGGACCGCTTCCTTCACCTACTTAAAATCATGTATGTGAAGCCCACTGCTAACCTGTGCGTAAATGGTACTCAGTCGTTGGACTTTCCGTTGGGAAGGGGAACTCGCCAGGGTTGCCCACTGTCGCCTATCCTGTTTAATTTGGCTTTGGAGCCATTGGCCCTCCTTTTACGACAGAATAATAACATTCAAGGGGTTACTCTTGCTGGTAAGGAAATCAAAATCTCTGCATATGCGGATGATCTACTCCTTTTTACTAAGCCACTATCAGTTGCATATATTTTAGAGCAAATAAACTTATACTCCTCCCTATCCGGTTATAAAATAAACTGGGGGAAATCAGTTGCTTTCCCGCTTAACCAGAGAATGCATAAAGCAGATCTTTCCGGGTTCCCCTTTGTGTGGGAATCTGAGAAAATCAAGTATCTCGGGGTCCGTTATAGCCATCCCTTGGATGCGACATTAGAAAGTAATGCGGAAATAATTGTCGACACCATACAGGCTTTGACAACGAGATGGTCACCGCTGCTGTTTTCCTGGTGGGGCAGACTAGAATAATCAAAATGTCCATTGTGCCTAAAATCAACTATATTCTTGAGATGGTCCCGCTCTATTTTCCTCCGCAAGTTTATAAACGGGCGGAAAATTTGTTGGCCCTTTTCCTATGGGGGAACAAACCACCCAGGATAGCCCTTAAAAAGCTGAAAGCAGACAAAGAGGATGGAGGGGTGCGGTTTCCGGATTTTCTCGCGTACCATCGGGCGTTCTTGCTAAAACAAGGAGCTCGATGGTCCGAGCTCATAACTTCTCAGAGTCCGGTCTGGTTGGCCCTAGAAGAGCGATATGCCGCTCCATTTCCCATGCACCTCCTCCATGGAATGCTCTTTGATGCAAGCTCTAAGCGACCAAAGCTCATCTCAGACACGCAGTGGGCTTTTAGAGAGCTTCTCAAAACTTTGGGGCCCGGTGCAATTATCTCTGTGTGTCTTCCTTTGTGGTACAACCCCATTTTTAAAATTCATCACAAATCTTTTGCTTGGAAACCTTGGTATGAGAGAGGTATTTGGACAGTGGGGCAGTTACTGGAGCAGGGCAATTGGAAAAGTTTCGACATGCTACAGCGGGAATTCTCTCTTCCCTGCAGACTGTTCTTTCAGTGGACCCAGTTAAAACATTGCTTAAGTAAGGTATTGGGAGGGTGTGCCTCCTTGTCAGAAGAATGGGCTTTGACTACCAAAATTTCACAAGCGAGACAAGTCAGCGGCGTGGCCTCTTTCTTCTACAAGGAGCTAAAACATAGCTCACTCACACAACTTCTTGGGTTACAGAGAATCTGGGAGCATGATACTGGCTTACACTTGACATCACACTCCTGGAAAGGTTTTTGGAGCCATCAGGTCCGGATCGCTAAAGCGGCCTCTGTCACACAGAGCCTTTTCCTCTTTGCACATAGGGCTTATCTTACACCGGTGAAGCTCAGTAAATGGGATAAAGGGACACCGGGAACCTGCTGGTCCGGTTGTGGCCAAACGGGTACGCTGAAACACATGATGTTTGATTGCCCTATAGTGCAAGAGTTTTGGCTGCCTGTTTGGGAACGAATTCAGAAAGTGTTAGATTTTGAAACTCCCTTTTCTTGGGGGCTTTTAGCTTTTCGTTCGGCTTTGCCCATCCCGGAGTTACACAAAGAAAATAGGTTCCTTCTGGATTTTATGCTGGGGGTGGCTATACATGTTCTGATACGCCATTGGAAAAATGTGGCACTCGTCCATTTTCAATTTTGGTGGAACTCTCTTTGTGCATATAGTAAATTCGAACAAATGCCCCGAAAGGGAGTGACCCAAGGCCCTAAGAACATCTTAAAATGGAAAGCCCTGCATGATTTTGGTGAAGGAGCACGGGGTTACCCTCTGTAATCATGATAACAACAGCGACAAGTTGATTGTTGTTCAGATTCTCCAACCTATTTTTTTCTTTTCTAGAACCCTTGGCTGGCCCAGTGAGGAGATGGGGGTTCGGGTGGGGGGTGGTAGGGGTAGGGGTTATATTTTTTATTTTTATTTCTATTTCTATTTTTGTTTGCTTTTTGGTTTTGTTGTGGTTAGTTGGTTTCTATAGATTGTTTAAAAATGTATCATTGTACCCGGTGTGCGGCCCTCGGGTCTGTGTTACTTTTGTTTGTTTTTCTTTTGTGAAATTGAAAATAAAGTTTATAAAAAAAAAAAAAAAAAGAAACCAACCCTCTCATGCACCTAGTGCTAGCCCAGATTAGCTGCACATCCTACTAGAAGCAGTATGAAACCACTGATCACAACCCAACTTTCTCATACTCCTAGTGCTATCCCAGATCAGCTGCACACCCTACTAGAAGCATTGAGTAACCGCAGATCACAAACCAACTCTCTCATGTTCCAAGTGCTAGCCGAGATCAGCCGCACACACTACTAGAAGCAGTGAGTAACCAAAGATCACAAACCAACTCTCTCATGCTCCTAGTGCTAGCCCAGATCAGCTGCACATCCTACTAGAAGCAGTGTGAAACCACAGATCACAAACCAACTCTCTCATGCTCCTAGTGCTAGCCCAGATCAGCTGCACACAATACTAGAAGCAGTGTGTAAACACAGATCACAACCCAACTCTCTCATGCTCCTAGTGCTAGCCCAGATCATCTGCAAAACCCTACTAGAAGCAGTATAAAAGCACAGATCACAAGCCAACTCTCTCATGCTCCTAGTGCTAGCCCAGATCAGCTGCAAAACCCTAATAGAAGCAGTGTGTAACCAGAGATCACAACCCAACTCTCTTAAGCTCCTAGTGCTAGCCCAGATCAGCTGCACACCCTACTAAAAGCAGTGTGTAACAACAGATCACAACCCAACTCTCTCATACTCCTAGTGCTAGCCCAAATCAGCTGCACACCCTACTAGAAGTAGTGTGTAACCACAGATCACAAACCAACTCTCTCATACTCCTAGTGCTAGCCCAAATCAGCTGCACACCCTACTAGAAGCAGTATGAAAGCACAGATCACAAGCCAACTCTCTCATGCTCCTAGTGCTAGCCCAGATCAGCTGTACACCCTACTAGAAGCAGTATGAAAGCACAGATGACAAACCAACTCTCTCATGCTCCTAGTACAAGCCCAAATCAGCCGCACACCCTACTAGAAGCAATATGTAACCACAGATCAGAAACCAACTCTCTCATGCTCCTAGTACAAGCCCAGATCAGCCGCACACCCTACTAGAAGCAGTATGTAACCACAGATCACAACCCAACTCTCTCATGCTCCTAGTGCTAGCCCAGATCAGCCGCACACCCTACTAGAAGCAGCGTGTAACCAAAGATCACAAACCAACTCTCTCATGCTCCTATTGCTAGCCCAGATCAGCCGCACACCCTTCTAGAAGCAGTGTGTAACCTCAGATCACAAACCAACTCTCTCATGCTCCTAGTGCTAGCTCAGATCATCTGCACACCCTACTAGAAGCAGTATGAAAGCACAGATCACAAGCCAACTCTCTCATGCTCCTAGTGATAGCCCAGATCAGCTGCACACATTACTAGAAGCAGTGTGTAACCACAGATCACAACCGAACTCTCTCATGCTCCTAGTGCAAGCCCAGATCAGCTGCACACCCTACTAGAAGCAGTGTGTAACCACAGGTCACAACCCAACTCTCTCATGCTCCTAGTGCTTGCCCAGATCAGCGGAACACCCTTCTAGAAGCAGTATGTAACCGCAGATCACAAACCAACTGTCTCATGCTCCGAGTGCTAGCCCAGATCAGCTGTAAAACGCTTCTAGAAGCAGTATGTTACCGCAGATCACAAACCAACTCTCTCATGCACCTAGTGCTAGCCCAGATCAGCCGCACACCCTACTAGAAGCAGTATGTATCCACAGATCACAAACCAACTCTCTCATGCTCCTAGTGCTAGCCCAGATCAGCTGCACACCCTTCTAGAAGCAATATGTAAGCACAGTTCACAAGCCAACTCTCTCATGCTCCTAGTGCTAGCCCAGATCAGCTGCACACCCTACTAGAAGCAGTGTGTAACCACGGATCACAAACCAACTCTCTCATCCTCCTAGTGCTAGCCCAGATCAGCTGCACACTCTACTAGAAGCAGTGTGTAACCTCAGATCACAAACCAACTCTCTGATGCTCCTAGTGCTAGCTCAGATCAGCTGCACACCCTACTAGTAGCAGTGTGTAACCTCAAATCACAAACCAACTCTCTGATGCTCCTAGTGCTAGCTCAGATGAGCTGCACACATTAACAGAAGCTTTGTGTAACCACAGATCACAAACCAACTCTCTCATCCTCCTAGTGCTAGCCCAGATCAGCTGCACACCCTACTAGAAGCATTGAGTAACCGCAGATCACAAACCAACCCTCTCATGCACCTAGTGCTAGCCCAGATTAGCTGCACATCCTACTAGAAGCAGTATGAAACCACTGATCACAACCCAACTTTCTCATACTCCTAGTGCTATCCCAGATCAGCTGCACACCCTACTAGAAGCATTGAGTAACCGCAGATCACAAACCAACTCTCTCATGTTCCAAGTGCTAGCCGAGATCAGCCGCAAACACTACTAGAAGCAGTGAGTAACCAAAGATCACAAACCAACTCTCTCATGCTCCTAGTGCTAGCCCAGATCAGCTGCACATCCTACTAGAAGCAGTGTGAAACCACAGATCACAAACCAACTTTCTCATGCTCCTAGTGCTAGCCCAGATCAGCTGCACACAATACTAGAAGCAGTGTGTAAACACAGATCACAACCCAACTCTCTCATGCTCCTAGTGCAAGCACAGATCAGTCGCACACCCTTCTAGAAGCAGTGTGTAACCTCAGATCACAACCCAACTCTCTCATGCTCCTAGTGCTAGCCCAGATCAGCTGCAAAACCCTACTAGAAGCAGTATAAAAGCACAGATCACAAGCCAACTCTCTCATGCTCCTAGTGCTAGCCCAGATCAGCTGCAAAACCCTAATAGAAGCAGTGTGTAACCAGAGATCACAACCCAACTCTCTTAAGCTCCTAGTGCTAGCCCAAATCAGCTGCACACCCTACTAGAAGTAGTGTGTAACCACAGATCACAAACCAACTCTCTCATACTCCTAGTGCTAGCCCAAATCAGCTGCACACCCTACTAGAAGCAGTATGAAAGCACAGATGACAAACCAAATCTCTCATGCTCCTAGTACAAGCCGAAATCAGCCGCACACCCTACTAGAACCAATATGTAACCACAGATCACAAACCAACTCTCTCATGCTCCTAGTACTAGCCCAGATCAGCCGCACACCCTACTAGAAGCAGTATGTAACCACAGATCACAACCCAACTCTCTCATGATCCTAGTGCTAGCCCAGATCAGCCGCACACCCTACTAGAAGCAGTGTGTAACAAAAGATCACAAACCAACTCTCTCATGCTCCTATTGCTAGCCCAGATCAGCTGCACACCCTTCTAGAAGCAGTGTGTAACCTCAGATCACAAACCAACTCTCTCATGCTCCTAGTGCTAGCTCAGATCATCTGCACACCCTACTAGAAGCAGTATGAAAGCACAGCTCACAAGCCAACTCTCTCATGCTCCTAGTGATAGCCCAGATCAGCTGCTCACATTACTAGAAGCAGTGTGTAACCACAGATCACAACCGAACTCTCTCATGCTCCTAGTGCAAGCCCAGATCAGCTGCACACCCTACTAGAAGCAGTGTGTAACCACAGGTCACAACCCAACTCTCTCATGCTCCTAGTGCTAGCCCAGATCAGCTGAACACCCTAATAGAAGCAGTATGTAACCGCAGATCACAAACCAACTATCTCATGCTCCGAGTGCTAGCCCAGATCAGCTGTAAAACGCTTCTAGAAGCAGTATGTTACCGCAGATCACAAACCAACTCTCTCATGCACCTAGTGCTAGCCCAGATCAGCCGCACACCCTACTAGAAGCAGTATGTATCCACAGATCACAAACCAACTCTCTCATGCTCCTAGTGCTAGACCAGATCAGCTGCACACCCCTCTAGAAGCAATATGTAAGCACAGATCACAAACCAACTCTCTCATGCTCCTAGTGCTAGCCCAAATCAGCTGCACACCCTACTAGAAGCAGTATGAAAGCACAGGTCACAAGCCAACTCTCTCATGCTCCTAGTGCTAGCCCAGATCAGCTGCACACCCTACTAGAAGCAGTGTGTAACCACGGATCACAAACCAACTCTCTCATCCTCCTAGTGCTAGCCCAGATCAGCTGCACACCCTACTAGAAGCAGTGTGTAACCTCAGATCACAAACCAACTCTCTGATGCTCCTAGTGCTAGCTCAGATCAGCTGCACACCCTACTAGAAGCAGTGTGTAACCTCAAATCACAAACCAACTCTCTGATGCTCCTAGTGCTAGCTCAGATCAGCTGCACACATTACCAGAAGCTTTGTGTAACCACAGATCACAAACCAACTCTCTCATCCTCCTAGTGCTAGCCGAGATCAGCTGCACACCCTACTATAAGCAGTGTGTAACCTCAGATCACAAACCAACTCTCTCATGCTCCTAGTGCTACCCCAGATCAGCTGCTCACCTTCTAATAGCAGTGTGTAACCACAGATCACAAACCAGCTCTCTCATGCTCCTAGTGCTAGCCCAGATCAGCTGCACACAATACTAGAAGCAGTGTGTAAACACAGATCACAACCCAACTCTCTCATGCTCCTAGTGCTAGCCTAGATCAGCTGAACACCCTACTAGAAGCAGTATGTAACCGCAGATCACAAACCAACTGTCTCATGCTCCGAGTGCTAGCCCAGATCAGCTGTAAAATGCTTCTAGAAGCAGTATGTTACCGCAGATCACAAACCAACTCTCTCATGCACCTAGTGCTATCCCAGATCAGCTGCACATCCTACTAGAAGCAGTGTGAAACCACAGATCACAAACCAACTCTCTCATGCTCCTAGTGCTAGCCCAGATCAGCTGCACACAATACTAGAAGCAGTGTGTAAACACAGATCACAACCCAACTCTCTCATGCTCCTAGTGCAAGCACAGATCAGTCGCACACCCTTCTAGAAGCAGTGTGTAACCACAGATCACAACCCAACTCTCTCATGCTCCTAGTGCTAGCCCAGATGAGCTGTAAAACCCTACTAGAAGCAGTATGTATCCACAGATCACAAACCAAATCTCTCATGCTCCTAGTGCTAGCCCAGATCAGCTGCACACCCTACTAGAAGCAGTATGTAAGCATAGATCACAAACCAACTCTCTCATGCTCCTAGTGCTAGCAGAGATCAGATGCACACCCTACTAGAAAAAGTGTGTAACCGCAGATCACAAACCAACTCTCTCATGCTCCTAGTGCTAGCCCAGATCAGCCGCACACCCTACTATAAGCAGTGTGTAACCTCAGATCACAAACCAACTCTATCATGCTCCTAGTGCTAGCCCAGATCAGTTGCACACTCTACTAGAAGCAGTGTGTAACCACGGATCACAAATGAACTCTCTCATGCTCCTAGTGCTAGCCCAAATCATCTGCACACCCTACTAGAAGCAGTATAAAAGCACAGATCACAAGCCAACTCTCTCATGCTCCTAGTGATAACACAGATCAGCTGCACACCTTACAAGAAGCAGTGTGTAACCACAGGTCACAACCCAACTCTCTCATGCTCCTAGTGCTAGCCCAGATCAGCTGCAAAACCCTACTAGAAGCAGTGTGTAACCACAGATCACAACCCAACTCTCTCATGCTCCTAGTGCTAGCCCAAATCAGCTGCACACCCTACTAGAAGTAGTGTGTAACCACAGATCACAAACCAACTCTCTCATACTCCTAGTGCAAGCCCAAATCAGCTGTACACCCTACTAGAAGCAGTATGAAAGCACAGATCGTAAACCAACTCTCTCATGCTCCTAGTACTAGCCCAAATCAGCCGCACACCCTACTAGAAGCAATATGTAACCACAGATCACAAACCAACTCTCTCATGCTCCTAGTACTAGCCCAGATCAGCCGCACACCCTACTAGAAGCAGTATGTAACCACAGATCACAACCAAACTCTCTCATGCTCCTAGTACTAGCCCAGATCAGCCGCACACCCTACTAGAAGCAGTATCTAACCACAGATCACAAACCAACTCTCTCATGCTCCTAGTGCTAGACCAAATCATCTGCACACCCTACTAGAAGCAGTATGAAAGCACAGATCCCAAGCCAACTCTCTCATGCTCCTAGTGCAAGCCCAGATCAGCTGCACACCCTACTAGAAGCAGTGTGTAACCACAGGTCACAACCCAACTCTCTCATGCTCCGAGTGCTAGCCCAGATCAGCTGTAAAACGCTTCTAGAAGCAGTATGTATCCACAGATCACAAACCAACTCTCTCATGCTCCTAGTGCTAGCCCAGATCAGCTGCACACCCTTCTAGAAGCAATATGTAAGCACAGATCACAAACCAACTCTCTCATGCTCCTAGTGCTAGCCCAAATCAGCTGCACACCCTACTAGAAGCAGTATGAAAGCACAGATCACAAGCCAACTCTCTCATGCTCCTAGTGCTAGCCCAGATCAGCTGCACACCCTACTAGAAGCAGTGTGTAACCACGGATCACAAACCAACTCTCTCATCCTCCTAGTGCTAGCCCAGATCAGCTGCACACCCTACTAGAAGCAGTGTGTAACCTCAGATCACAAATCAACTCTCTCATGGTGCTAGAGCTACCCCAGATCAGCTGCTCACCTTCTAATAGCAGTGTGTAACCACAGATCACAAACCAGCTCTCTCATGCTCCTAGTGCTAGCCCAGATCAGCTGCACATCCTACTAGAAGCAGTGTGAAACCACAGATCACAAACCAACTCTCTCATGCTCCTAGTGCTGGCCCAGATCAGCTGCACACAATACTAGAAGCAGTGTGTAAACACAGATCACAACCCAACTCTCTCATGCTCCCAGTGCAAGCACAGATCAGTCGCACACCCTTCTAGAAGCAGTGTGTAACCACAGATCACAACCCAACTCTCTCATGCTCCTAGTGCTAGCCCAGATCAGCTGCAAAACCCTACTATAAGCAGTATGAAAGCACAGATCGCAAGCCAACTCTCTCATGCTCCTAGTGCTAGCCCAGATCAGCTGCACACCCTACTAGAAGCAGTATGTAAGCATAGATCACAAACCAACTCTGTCATGCTCCTAGTGCTAGCCCAGATCAGTTGCACACTCTACTAGAAGCAGTGTGTAACCACGGATCACAAATGAACTCTCTCATGCTCCTAGTGCTAGCCCAAATCATCTGCACACCCTACTAGAAGCAGTATAAAAGCACAGATCACAAGCCAACTCTCTCATGCTCCTAGTGATAACCCAGATCAGCTGCACACCTTACAAGAAGCAGTGTGTAACCACAGGTCACAACCCAACTCTCTCATGCTCTTAGTGCTAGCCCAGATCAGCTGCACACCCTACTAAAAGCAGTGTGTAACCACAGATCACAACCAACTCTCTCATACTCCTAGTGCTAGCCCAGATCAACTGCACACCCTACTAGAAGCAGTGTGTATCCACAGATCACAAACCAAACTCTTTCATGCTCCTAGTGCTAGTCCAGATCAGCTGCACACCCTACTAGAAGCAGTATGTAAGCACAGATCACAAACCAACTCTCTCATGCTCCTAGTGCTAGCCCAAATCAGCTGCACACCCTACCAGAAGCAGTGTGAAAGCACAGATCACAAGCCAACTCTCTCATGCTCCTTGTGCTAGCCCAAATCAGCTGTACACCCTACTAGAAGCAGTGTGTAACCACAGATCACAACCCAACTCTCTCATGCTCCTAGTGCTAGCCCAAATCAGCTGCACACCCTACTAGAAGTAGTGTGTAACCACAGATCACAAACCAACTCTCTCATACTCCTAGTGCTAGCCCAAATCAGCTGCACACCCTACTATAAGCAGTATGAAAGCACAGATCACAAGCCAACTCTCTCATGCTCCTAGTGCTAGCCCAGATCAGCTGTACACCCTACTAGAAGCAGTATGAAAGCACAGATCACAAACCAACTCTCTCATGCTCCTAGTACTAGCCCAAATCAGCCGCACACCCTACTAGAAGCAATATGTAACCACAGATCACAAACCAACTCTCTCATGCTCCTAGTACTAGCCCAGATCAGCCGCACACCCTACTAGAAGCAGTATGTAACCACAGTTCACAACCAAACTCTCTTATGCTCCTAGTGCTAGCCCAGATCAGCCGCACACCCTACTAGAAGCAGTGTGTAACCTCAGATCACAAACCAACTTTCTCATGCACCTAGTGCTACCCCAGATCAGCTGCACACCCTACTAGAAGCAGTATGTAACCACAGATCACAAACCAACTCTCTCATGCTCCTAGTGCTAGCCCAAATCATCTGCACACCCTACTAGAAGCAGTATGAAAGCACAGATCACAAGCCAACTCTCTCATGCTCCTAGTGATAGCCCAGATCAGCTGCACACCTTACTAGAAGCAGTGTGTAACCACAGATCACAACCGAACTCTCTCATGATCCTAGTGCAAGCCCAGATCAGCTGCACACCCTACTAGAAGCAGTGTGTAACCACAGGTCACAACCCAACTCTCTCATGCTCCTAGTGCTAGCCCAGATCAGCTGAACAGCCTACTAGAAGCAGTACGTAACCGCAGATCACAAACCAACTGTCTCATGCTCCGAGTGCTAGCCCAGATCAGCTGTAAAACGCTTCTAGAAGCAGTATGTTACCGCAGATCACAAACCAACTCTCTCATGCACCTAGTGCTAGCCCAGATCAGCCGCACACCCTACTAGAAGCAGTATGTATACACAGATCAGAAGCCAACTCTCTCATGCTTTTAGTGCTAGCCCAGATCAGCTGCACACCCTTCTAGAAGCAATATGTAAGCACAGAACACAAACCAACTCTCTCATGCTCCTAGTGCTAGCCCAAATCAGCTGCACACCCTACTAGAAGCAGTATGAAAGCACAGATCACGCCAACTCTCTCATGCTCCTAGTGCTAGCCCAGATCAGTTGCAGACCCTACTAGAAGCAGTGTGTAACCACGGATCACAAACCAACTCTCTCATCCTCCTAGTGCTAGCCCAGATCAGCTGCACACCCTACTAGAAGCAGTGTGTAACCTCAGATCACAAACCAACTCTTTCATGCTCCTAGTGCTACCCCAGATCAGCTGCACACCCTACTAGAAGCAGTATGTTACCACAGATCACAAACCAACTCTCTCATTCTCCTAGTGCTACCCCAGATCAGCTGCTCACCTTCTAATAGCAATGTATAACCATAGATCACAAACCAGCTCTCTCATGCTCCTAGTGCTAGCCCAGATCAGCTGCACACCCTACTAGAAGCAGTGTGTAACCACAGATCTCAAACCAACTCTCTGATAATACTAGTGCTAGCCCAGATTTGCTGCAAAACCCTACTAGAAGCAGTATGTAACCGCAGATCACAAACCAACTCTCTCATGCACCTAGTGATAGCCCAGATCAGCCGCGCACCGTACAAGAAGCAGTATGTAACCACAGATCACAAACCAACTCTCTCATGCTCTCAGTGCTAGCCCAGATCAGCTGCACACCCTTCTAGAAGCAGTATGTAACCTCAGGTCACAACCCAACTCTCTCAGGCTCCTAGTGCTAGCCCAAATCAGTTGCACACCCTACTAGAAGCAGTATGAAAGCACAGATCACAAGCCAAATCTCTCATGCTCCTAGTGATAGCCCATATCAGCTGCACACCCTACTAGAAGCAGTGTATAACCACAGATCACAAACCAACTCTCTCATACTCCTAGTGCTAGCCCAGATCAGCTGTACACCCTACTAGAAGCAGTATGTAACTGCAGATCACAACCCAACTCTCTCATGCTCCTCGTGCTATCCCAAATCAACTGCACACCCTTCTAGAACCAGTGTGTAACCACAGATCACAAACCAAATCTCTCATGCTCCTAGTGCTAGCCCAGATCAGCTGCAAAACCCTACTAGAAGCAGTATCTAACCACAGATCACAAACCAACTCTCTCATGCTCTTAGTGCTAGCTGAGATGTGCTGCAAAACCCTACTAGAAGCAGTGTGTAACCACAGATCACAACCCATCTCTCTCATGCTCCTAGTGCTAGCCCAGATCTGCTGCACACCCTACTAGAAGTAGTGTGTAACCAGAGATCACAACCAACTCTCTCATACTCCTAGTGCTAGCCCAGATCAACTGCACACCCTACTAGAAGCAATATGTAACTGCAGATCACAAACCAACTCTCTCATGCTCCTAGTGCTAGGCCAGATCAGCTGCAAAACCTTACTAGAAGCAATGTGTAACCAAAGTTCACAACCGAACTCTCTCATACTCCTAGTGCTAGCCCAGATCAGCTGCAAAACCCTACTAGAAGCAGTGTGAAAGCACAGATCACAAACCAACTCTCTGATGCTCCTAGTGCTAGCTCAGATCAGCTGCACACCTTACTAGAAGCAGTGTGTATCCACAGATCACAAAACAAGTCTTTCATGCTCCTAGTGCTAGCCCAGATCAGCTGCACAACCTACTAGAAGCAGTGTGTAACCACAGGTCACAACCCGACTCTCTCATACTCCTAGTGCTAGCCCAGATCAACTGCACACCCTACTAGAAGCAATATGTAACTGCAGATCACAAACCAACTCTCTCATGCTCCTAGTGCTAGGCCAGATCAGCTGCAAAACCCTACTAGAAGCAATGTGTAACCAAAGTTCACAACCCAACTCTCTCATACTCCTAGTGCTAGCCCAGATCAGCTGCAAAACCCTACTAGAAGCAGTGTGAAAGCACAGATCACAAACCAACTCTCTGATGCTCCTAGTGCTAGCTCAGATCAGCTGCACACCTTACTAGAAGCAGTGTGTAACCACAGATCACAAACCAACTCTCTCATGCTCCTAGTGCTAGCCCAGATCAGCTGCACACACTACTAGAAGCAGCATGTAAACACAGATCAACACCCAACTCTCTCATGCTCCTAGTGCTAGCCCTAATCAGCTGCACACCCTACTAGAAGCAGTATGAAAGCACGGATCACAAACCAACTCTCTCACTCTCCTAGTGCTACCCCAGATCAGCTGCTCACCCTACTAATAGCAGTGTGTAACCACAGATCACAAACCAACTCTCTCATGATCCTAGTGCTAGCCCAGATACGCTGCACACCCTATTAGAAGCAGTGTGTAACCACAGGTCAGAAAAAAACTCTCTGATAATCCTAGTGCTAGCCCAGAACAACTGCATACCCTACTAGAAGAAGTGTGTAACCACAGATCACAACCAACTCTCTCATACTCCTAGTGCTAGCCCAGATGAACTGCACACCCTACTAGAAACAGTATGTAACCGCAGATCACAAACCAACTCTTTCATGCACCTAGCGCTAGCCCAGATCAGATGCACACCCTACTAGAAGCAATATGTAACCGCAGATCACAACCCAACTCTCTCATACTCCTATTGCTAGCCCAGATCAGCTGCAAAACCCTACTAGAAGCAGTGTGTAACCACAGATCACAACCAACTCTCTCATGCTCCTAGTGCTAGCCCAGATCAGCCGCACACCCTACTAGAAGCAGTGTGTAACCGCAGATCACAAACCAACCCTCTCATGCTCCTAGTGCTAGACCAGGTCAGCTGCAAAACTCTACTAGAAGCAGTATCTAACCACAGATCACAACCCAACTCTCTCATGCTCCTAGTGCTAGCCCAGATCAGCCGCACACCCTACTAGAAGCAGTGTGTAACCGCAGATCACAAACCAACCCTCTCATGCTCCTAGTGCTAGCCCAGATCAGCTGCAAAACCCTACTAGAAGCAGTATCTAACCACAGATCACAACCCAACTCTCTCATGCTCCTAGTGCTAGCCCAGATCAGCTGCACACCCTACTAGAAGCAATTTGTAACCACAGATCACAACCCGACTCTCTCATGCTCCTAGTGCTAGCCCAGATCAGCTGCACACCCTACTAGAAGCAGTTTGTAACCACAGATCACAGACCAACTCTCTCATGCTCCTAGTGCTAGCCCAGATCAGCCGCACACCCTACTAGAAGCAGTGTGTAACCACAGATCACAACCAACTCTCTCATACTCCTAGTGCTAGCCCAGATCAACTGCACACCCTACTAGAAGCACTATGTAACCGCAGATCACAAACCAACTCTTTCATGTACCTAGTGCTAGCCGAGATCAGATGCACACCCTACTAGAAGCAGTATATAACCGCAGATCACAAACCAACTCTCTCATGCTCCTAGTGCTAGCCCAGATCAGCTGCAAAACCCTACTAGAAGCAGTGTGTAACCACAGATCACAAACCTACTCTTTCATTTTCCTAGTGCTAGCCCAGATCAGCTGCACACCCTAATAGAAGCAGTATGCAACCACAGGTCACAAACCAACTCTCTCATGCTTCTAGTGCTAGCCCAGATCAGCTGGAAAACCCTTTTAGAAGCAGTATGTAACCACAGATCACAAACCAACTCTCTCATGCACCTAGTGCAAGCTTTGATCAACTGCACAGCCTACTAGAAGCAGTGTGTAACCGCAGATCACAAACCAACTTTCTCATGCTCCTAGTGCTAGCCCAGATCAGCTGCACACCCTACTAGAAGTAGTATGTAACCGCAAATCACAAACCAACTCTCTCATGCACCTAGTGCAAGCCCAGATCAGCTTCACACCCAACTAGAAGCACTATGTAACCGCAGATCACAAACCAACTCTCTCATGCTCCTAGTGCTAGCCCAGATCAGCTGCAAAACCCTACTAGAAGCAGTGTGTAACCACAGATCACAACCCAACTTTCTCATGCTCTTAGTGCTAGCCCAGATCAGCTGCACACAATACTAGAAGCAGTGTGTAACCAAAGATCACAACCCAACTCTCTGATGCTCCTAGTTCTAGCCCAGATCAGCTGCACACCCTACTAGAAGCAGTATGAAAGCACAGATCACAAGCCAACTCTCTCATGATCCTAGTGCTAGCGCAGATCAGCTGCACACCCTACTAGAAGCAGTGTGTAACCACAGATCACAAGCCAACTTTCTCATGCTCTTAGTGCTAGCGCAGATCAGCTGCACACAATACTAGAAGCAGTATGTAACCACAGATCACAACCCAACTATCTCATCCTCCTAGTG
Source organism: Ichthyophis bannanicus (assembly GCA_033557465.1). Classification (NCBI taxonomy): domain Eukaryota; kingdom Metazoa; phylum Chordata; class Amphibia; order Gymnophiona; family Ichthyophiidae; genus Ichthyophis; species Ichthyophis bannanicus. The sequence continues at coordinate 1,040,987,982 of CM066034.1, forward strand.
CAAGCCCAGATCAGCTGCACACCCTACTAGAAGCAGTGTGTAACTACAGGTCACAACCCAACTCTCTGATAATCCTAGTGCTAGCCTAGATCAGCTGCACAGCCTACTGGAAGCAGAATGTAACCGCAGATCAGAAACCAACTCTCTCATGCTCCTAGTGCTAGCCCAGATCAGCTGCACACCCTACTAGAAGCAGTGTGTTACTACAGATCACAACCAACTCTCTCATGCTCCTAGTGCTAGCCCATAGAAACATAGAAACATGATGACAGAAAAAGACCACATGGCGGATTACAGGATCCGAGGCAGCATGGATTCACCAGAGGCAGTTCTTGTCAGACAAATCTGATCGATTTCTTTGACTGGGTGACCAGGGAGTTGGACCGAGGGAGAGCTCTAGATGTGGTGTATTTAGATTTCAGTAAAGCCTTTGACACTGTTCCTCACAGGCGACTTATAAACAAACTGAGCACCCTAGGGATGGACCCTAAAGTTGCTGCTTGGGTTAGAAATTGGTTGGGTGGGAGGTGACAAAGAGTACAAGTAATTGGAGCTCACTCTGAGGAGAAGGATGTTACCAGTGGTGTGTCGCAGGGATCTGTCCTTGGTCCGATTCTTTTTAACATCTTTGTTAGTGATATAGCGGAAGGGCTGTCGGGTAAGGTTTGCCTCTTTGCGGATGATACCAAAATCTGTAATAGAGTAGACACCCAGGAAGGTGTAGATAACATGAGGAGGGATCTAGCTAAGCTTGAAGAATGGTCTAGAATTTGGCAGCTGGGATTTAATGTTAAAAAATGTAAGGTCATGCATTTGGGCTGCAGCAATCCAAGGGAGCAATACAGTATAGGAGGTGAAGTACTTTTGTCCACTAAAGAAGAGCGGGACCTAGGCGTGGTTGTGTCTGATGATCTTAAAGTAGCTAAACAGGTAGAAAAGGCGACGGCAAAAGCTAGAAGGATGCTTGGGTGCATACGGAGAGGAATGGCTAGCAGAAAAAAGGAGGTGATAATGCCTCTGTATAAGTCTTTGGTGCGACCTCATTTGGAGTATGGTGTGCAATTCTGGAGACCGCACCTTCAAAAGGATGTGAACAGGATGGAGTCGGTGCAGAGGGTTGCTACTAAAATGATTAATGGGCTTCATTATAAAGCATATGAGGACAGACTTAAGGATCTTAATATGTACACCTTAGAGGAAAGGTGGGATAGAGGTGATATGATTGAGATGTTTAAATACCACTGTGGCATAAATGTTCAGGGAGAGAGCCTCTTTCAATTGAAAGCAAGTTCTGCTACGAGGGGACATGGGATGAGGGTGAAGGAAGATAGATTCAGGAGTGATATGCGGAAATATTTCTTTACGGAAAGAGTAGTGGATCCGTGTAATAGTCTCCCAGTGGAGGTGGTGGAGATGAGGACAGTGACTGAGTTCAAAAAAGCATGGGACCAACACAGAGGATCTCTAAAGGTAAAAAGTGGACTGTTGTAGTTGTTGTTATGGAAGGACAGACTAGATGGGCCTTGTGGTCTTTTTCTGTCATCATGTTTCTATGTTTCTATGTTTCTATCTAGTCTGTCCTTCCATATCAACAACTACAACAGTCCACTTTTTACCTTTAGAGATCCTCTGTGTTGGTCCCATGCTTTTTTGAATTCAGTTACTGTCCTCATCTCTACCACCTCCACTGGGAGACTATTCCATGGATCCACTACTCTTTCCGTAAAGAAATATTTCCGCATATCACTCCTGAATCTATCTCCCTTCACCCTTATCCCATGTCCCCTCGTAGCAGAACTTGCTTTCAATTGAAAGAGGCTCTCTCCCTAAACATTTATGCCACGGAGGTATTTAAACATCTCAATCATAACACCTCTATCCCGCCTTTCCTCTAAGGTGTACATATTAAGATCCTTAAGTCTGTCCTCATATGCTTTATAATGAAGGCCACTAATCATTTTAGTAGCCACCCTCTGCACCGACTCCATCCTGTTCACATCCTTTTGAAGGTGCGGTCTCCAGAATTGCACACTATACTCCAAATGAGGTCTCACCAAAGACTTATACAGAGGCATTATCACCTCCTTTTTTCTGCTAGCCATTCCTCTCCCTATGCACCCAAGCATCCTTCTAGCTTTTGCTGTCGCCTTTTCTACCTGTTTAGCTACTTTAAGATCATCAGACACAACCACGCCTAGGTCCCACTCTTCTTTAGTGGACAAAAGTACTTCACCTCCTATACTGTATTGCTCCCTTGGATTGCTGCAGCCCAAATGCATGACCTTACATTTTTTAACATTAAATCCCAGCTGCCAAATTCTAGACCATTCTTCAAGCTTAGCTAGATCCCTCCTCATGTTATCTACACCTTCCTGGGTGTCTACTCTATTGCAGATTTTGGTATCACCTGCAAAGAGGCAAACCTTACCCGACAGCCCTTCCGCTATATCACTAACAAAGATGTTAAAAAGAATCGGACCAAGGACAGATCCCTGGGGCACACCACTGGTAACATCCTTCTCCTCAGAGTGAGCTCCATTTACTTGTACTCTTTGGCGCCTCCCACCCAACCAATTTCTAACCCAAGCAGTAACTTTAGGGTCCATCACTAGGGTGCTCAGTTTGTTTATAAGTCGCCTGTGAGGAAGAGTGTCAAAGGCTTTATTGAAATCTAAATACACGACATCTAGAGCTCTCCCTCGGTCCAACTCCCTGGTCACCCAGTCAAAGAAATCAATCAGATTTGTCTGACAAGACCTGCCTCTGGTGAATCCATGCTGCCTCGGATCCTGTAATCCGCTGGACTCCAGAAACCTCACTATTTTCTCTTTCAGCAGAGTTTCCAATAATTTACTCACCACCGAAGTTAAACTAACTGGCCTGTAGTTTTCAACCACATGCTTACTTCCGCTTTTGTGTAAAGGCACCACATGAGCCTCTCTCCAGTCCTTTGGCACCACTCCCTACTCCAACGAGGCATTGAAAAGGTCAGTCAGTGGAGTTGCTAGAACGTCCCCAAGTTCCCTCAGTATTCTAGGGTGTATCCCATCCGGTCCCATCGCTTTGTCTACTTTAAGTTGAGCTAGTTTCTCACGAACACAGTCTTCTGAAAATTGTTCAAGATGTCCCTTGCTTCTGTTCCTATTTGTGGGTGTTTTCTGAGGTCCTGCTCCTGGTTCTTCATCTGTGAACACAGATCAAAAATATTTGTTAAGCAATTCCGCTTTATCCTTATCAGCTTCTATATATTCCCCCCCTGCACCCTTCAGTCTGACAATACCACTTTTGCCCTTCCTCTTCTCACTAATATATCTGAAAAATGTCTTATCCCCCCATTTTATTGCATTGGCTATTTCCTCCTCCTTTTGAATCTTTGCCTTCTTGACTACTTTGCTAGCTTCTCTAAGTTTTTCCAAATACAGATGCCTGTCTTCCTCTCTCTGTGATCTCTTGTATTTCATGAAGGCCTCCCTCTTTTTCTTCACTTTTTCAGCTACTTCCTTCGAAAATCATAGCGGTCTCCTTTTCCTTTTGCCTTTATTTACCATTTTAACAAAAAGGTTGGTTGCCCTTAAAATACCCCCTTTCAGTTTTGCCCACTGTTTTTCTACATCCCCCAGCTGTTCCCATCCCACTAACGACTCCCTGAGGTATTGGCCCATCTTCGCAAAGTTAGTCTTCCTATAGTCTAAGATCCTCACCTTGGAATGGATTCTTACAGCCCTAGTCCTAATACTGAACCACACCATCTGGTGATCACTGGATGCAAAATGATCTCCCACTACAACATCAGAAACACTTTCAACATTGGTAAGCACCAAGTCCAGTATGGTCCCTTCACGTGTGGGGTCTGTTACCAATTGCCTGAATAGTTCTCCCTGTAGAGAATCCAGGATCTCCTTACTTCTAGATGATACTGCAGCAGGAATGTGCCAATCAACATCTGGCATATTGAAATATCCTATCAGTAGCACTTCCCCTTTCCTAGCAATGCTGTGCATGTCTTCAATTAACTCTCTGTCCACCTCTTCCTCTTGTGAGGGAGGTCTGTATATCACACCAATGCAAATAGATTTCTCTTTCCCTCTTTCTAGTTTAACCCACAATGCCTCCTCTCTCCTTTTTAAGCTCTGTAATTCCATAGCTTTAATAGTAGTTTTTACATATAGTGCCACTCCTCTTCCTCTTCTTCCTATCCTGTCCTTTCTGAATTAAGTATACCCAGGTATAGTTACATCCCAGTCATGGTTTTCTGTGAACCATGTTTCTGTAACTGCCACTAAATCCAAGTCAGCCACTCCGACCAAAGCTTCAACATCAGGGATCTTATTTCCCATGCTACGGGCATTTATACACACTGCTTTCCATATGTTACCCCTCTTACCCATTTCCATAAAGGTATTTAATGTATCACCTACCTGGGGGCTTTCACTTACCTGGGGGCTTTCTTCACCTATCCACAAAGAATCTAGTTTAAAGCCCTCTTCAGTAGATTAGCCAGTCTACTACCAAAGATGCGTTAACCTTTCTTGGACAAATGGATGCAGTCTCTGCTCTGCAACCCTTGGAACAGCTTCCCATGGTCTAGGAAACCAAAACGCTCTCAATGACACCATCCACGCAGCCATGCATTCATCTCCAGGATGCGAGCCTCTCTGCCTTGGCCTTTACCCTCAACAGGGTCAGATCAGCTGCAGAACCCTAGTAGAAGCAGTGTCTAACCACAGATCACAACCCAACTCTCTAGGAAACCAAAACGCCCTCGATGACACCATCCACGCAGCCATGCATTCATCTCCAGGATGCGAGCCTCTCTGCCTTGGCCTTTACCCTCAACAGGGTCAGATCAGCTGCAAAACCCTAGTAGAAGCAGTGTGTAACCACAGATCACAACCCAACTCTCTCATGCTCCTAGTGTTAGCCCAGATCAGCTGCACACCCTACTAGAAGCAGTGTGTAACCACAGATCACAACCAACTCTGTCATGCTCCTAGTGCTAGCCCCGATCAGCTGCAAATCCCTACTAGAAGCAGTGTGTAACCACAGATCACAACCCAACTCTCTCATGCTCCTAGTGGAAGCCCAGATAAGCTGCACACCCTACTAGAAGCAGTGTGTAACCATAGATCACAAACCAACTCTCTGATAATCCTAGTGCTAGCCCAGATCAGCTGCACACTCTTCTAGAAGCAGTATGTAACCACAGATCACAGCCCAACTCTCACATGCTCCTAGTGCTAGCCCAGATCAGCTGCACACCCTTCTAGAAGCAGTATGTAACCACAGAACACAAACCAACTCTCTCATGCTTCTAGTGCTAGCCCAAATCAGCTGCACACCCTACTAGAAGCAGTGTGTAACCACAGATCACAAACCAACTCTCTCATGTTCCTACTGCTAGCCCAAATCAGCTGCACACCCTACTAGAAGCAGTATGAAAGGACAGATCAAAAACCAACTCTCTCATGCTCCTAGTGCTAGCCCAGATCAGCTGCACACCCTACTAGAAGCAGTGTGTAACCACAGGTCACAATCCAACTCTCTGATAATCCTAGTGCTAGCCTAGATCAGCTGCACACCCTACTAGAAGCAGTGTGTAACCACAGGTTACAACCCAACTCTCTCATACTCCTAGTGCTAGCCCAGATCAGCTGCACACCCTACTAGAAGCAGTGGGTAACCACAGGTCACAACCCAACTCTCTGATAATCCTAGTGCTAGCCTAGATCAGCTGCACACCCTACTAGAAGCAGTGTGTAACCACAGATCACAAACCAACTCTCTCATGCTTCTAGTGCTAGCCGAAATCAGCTGCACACCCTACTAGAAGCAGTGTGTAACCACAGGTCACAAACCAACTCTCTCATGCTCCTAGTTCTAGCCCAGATCGACCGCACACCCTACTGGAAGCAGTGTGTAACCACAGATCACAAAACAACTCTCTCATGCTCCTAGTGCTAGCCCAGAACAGCTGCTCACCCTACTAGAAGCAGTATGCAACCACAGGTTACAACCCAACTCTCTCATACTCCTAGTGCTAGCCCAGATCAGCTGCACACCCTACTAGAAGCAGTGGGTAACCACAGGTCACAACCCAACTCTCTGATAATCCTAGTGCTAGCCTAGATCAGCTGCACACCCTACTAGAAGCAGTGTGTAACCACAGATCACAAACCAACTCTCTCATGCTTCTAGTGCTAGCCGAAATCAGCTGCACACCCTACTAGAAGCAGTGTGTAACCACAGGTCACAAACCAACTCTCTCATGCTCCTAGTGCTAGCCCAGATCGACCGCACACCCTACTGGAAGCAGTGTGTAACCACAGATCACAAAACAACTCTCTCATGCTCCTAGTGCTAGCCCAGAACAGCTGCTCACCCTACTAGAAGCAGTATGCAACCACAGATCACAAATCAACCCTCTCATGCTCCTAGTGCTAGCCCAGATCAGCTGCACACCCTACTAGAAGCAGTATGTAACCACAGATCACAAACCAACTCTCTCATGCTGCTAGTGCTAGCCCAGATCAGCTGCACACCCTAATAGAAGCAGTATGTAACCACAGATCACAAACCAACTCTCTCATGCTGCTAGTGCTAGCCCAGATCAACTGCACACCCTACTAGAAGCAGTATGTAACCAACCACAGATCACAAACCAACTCTCTCATGCTCCTAGTGCTAGCCCAGATCAGCTGCACACCATACTAGAAGCAGTGTGTAACCACAGATCAGAAACCAAGTCTCTCATGCTCCTTGTGCTAGCCCAGATCAGCTGCACACCCTACTAGAAGCAGTGTGTAACCACAGATCTGATCCAACTCTCTCATGCTCCTTGTGCTAGCCCAGATCAGCTGCATACCCTACTAGAAGCAGTGTATAACCACAGATCACAACCAACTCTCTCATGCTCCTAGTGCAAGCCCAGATAAGCTGCACACCCTACTAGAAGCAATGTGTAACCACAGATCACAAACCAACTCTCTCATGCTCCTAGTGCTACCCCAGATAAGCTGCACATCCTACTAGAAACAGTGTGTAACCACAGATTACAAACCAACTCTCTGATAATCCTAGTGCTAGCCCAGATTAGCTGTACACCCTACTAGAAGCAGTGTATAACTACAGATTGAAGGACTAGAAAAGGAGACTCTTACTTCTGGAGAGAGATCTGCAATTGTGAGTATATACGTCTGGGAATTTTCTGAAAGGAATTCTTTCTATTAAAGCTAATTAATCTGTGAACCCACTATTTTTTGTTAAATCAGTCAGGGCCTAATAGCAGCAGTTTAAGTTTAAATTTAAAACACAGAAGAGAACTTTCTGGTTACATTTCATACCCATCAGAGAGCTTGTAGTTTAAATTTAATAGTCACTCAGGGCCTGGCATCAGCAAAGTACTTTTAGTTTAAATTTAAAACACAGAAGAGAGCTTTCTGGTTAAATTTGGAACCCAGCAGAGAGCTTGTAGTTTAAATTAAAAAAAGCATTTAAAAAAGGTTTGGACAAGTTCCTGGAGGAAAGGTCCATAAACCATTATTAAGAAGGGACCCAGGATATCAATGCTTAAACCAATACAAGCATTGTGGAACCTATGTCGTTTGGGGAAACTGCTAGGTACATATGACCTAGATTGACCACTGCTGGAAACAGAATACTGGGCTTGATGGACCTTGGTCTGACCCAGTATGGCATATCTTATGTTCTTATGTTATGTTCTTAAATTTCATAATAAGTTAGAGCCTAGCAGCAGCAAAGAGCTATAATTTAAATCAAATCCAAATATAGCTTAGCACCAAAGGCAAAACAGGGTCTGTACTCTTTGAGCAACAAATAAAGTCTTCTAGAGACCTTTACAAAGGGGCCTTCTACCCAGGGGGCAAGACACCTGTGAAGCTTTTTCAATAGGTGTTAACACCAGGTGGCAGGTCAAAAGGCCATTTTGAAAGACTCCTTCTATCTAAGCAAGGACTGATAGCTTTTTGAAGTGGTTAAATCCTTAACAAAGGATGCAACCCATCAAAGAGAAGAAATAAGCCTAACCTTACAAATGGTGGCTGAGTATTTCTAGACCCTAACCTCTCCCTGCAGCAACAACATAAGCACCCACGGATGCAGCAAACCAACAACAGACGAGACCTAAGAACCTCTGGAAGTCATTTGCAACAATCACAGCCGAACACCTAGAAAAAGTAATTATTTGCATCAACACAACCACCTCCCCACTTGACCCATGCTCAATCAGCTGGATCAAGATCACCAGACAAGAGCTAATACCTTCAATGCTCAAAATCACCCATCTTTCACTACATCAAGGATACATACCCCCTGAATTCAAAAAGGCCTCCTTCGGCCCAGTTAGAAAAGGAACAATTAACAACATTAACCAGCCAACCTCTTATAGACCTATAGCCAGCCTCTGATTCATGGCCAAGTTACTGGAAAAAACTATACAGTAGCAGCTCCAGGATCACATAGACTCGTCCTCTCCACCTGACCCCCAGCAATATGGATTTAGACCCCACCATGGAGTCAAATCCCTTATGGCCACATTACTGGGCAACCTAATAAAGGGTACAGACAAACCCAATACAGGATTTATACTCATCTTCCTTGATAGCAAAGCTTCATTTGGTTCAATTCCACACAACTTAATCATTCAGCGACTTCAAGCAATTGGAATAACAGACACTTTTCTAAACTGGTTCAAGTCTCACCTATCAGACTAACAGCTTCAGGTAAAATCAGGCTCCACAAAATCAGCACTATACACACAATGTCAGGGAGTCCCTCTCCTCCCTAATATTCAACATCTTCCTCCAACCGATCTGCATGCTTATACAGGCTCACAACATCCTATACCACATTTATGCAGATGATGTTATGATATATGCTCCTATCATCACAACTAACCCAGAGATCACTCATACTAAAAAAATGCTTCATCTCCATCAACAAATGGCACACAGATCACAACATGACTATAAACCTCCAGGAAACAGATGTTCTTTACATCACCAGAGACTGTAGCTTCACCTTGCCTGATACTATAACCATCAATGGAACACAATTACAAGTAAAGCAGGAAGTATATTAGGAAACACCCTGGATCAATGATTATCCACATCAGGAACATCCCAAAAAGCATCTACTATAAGCTCAAAGTGGAGGAGTAGCCTAGTGGTTAGAGCAACTGCCTAGTACCCAGACGATCAAGGGTTTGATTCCCATTGGCACTCCTTGTGACATTGGGTAAGTCACTTTATCCTCCATTGCTCAGAAGAAAAGGTTGGCAATCTGCTTCCAGAGATACATTGCCAAGAAAACCCAGAGGTAGCTGGGTTGCTATGAGTCAACACCGATTTGATGGCACTAAATAAAAAATAAGCTCAAAACAGTCCAGCACCTCAAACCTCTCCTAGCCCACCATGACTTCCACATAGTTCTCCAAACACTCATTTTCCCAGACTTTGACTACTGCAATCTTATCCTCCAAGGCTTACAAAAGACAGCAATCCCCCCACTTCAATTTGCTCTCAACACTGCAGCTCGCATCCTCTGCAATGCCCACAGAACTGAACACATAACCCCTTACTCAAACAGCTACATTGGCTACCCCTCACAGAACGCATAAAATACAAATCCATCCTCACAATCTTTAAGGTCACCAATGGCCTATCATTCACCCACCTCCAATCACTAATACAAAAGACACCCGACAATTGAAAAAGATGAACTGGCTTCCTCAACACACTACGCATACCAGCACTATACACCACAACCTGCTCCACCACATCTAAGAGAGCTTTCTCTTTATTTGCACCGTACCTCTGGAACTCAATCCCTGACAACGTGTGTACCACAAAGGACTTAACAGCATTCAGAAAGAACCTCAAAACATACCTATTCATAGACTGCTTCTCTGAGAACATAACATAGCTACTGTCGTGGGGAGCGCCCCCTACGCCTATGGGCAATCCACGACAAAGATTATATTTAGGGAGCCACCGGGAATGTAAGGTTCATTTGCGTAGTAAAATGTTCTTATCAGTTCCGGCTGCCTAAAAGAACTTAGCAACAAAACCAAGTGGAGGGAATTAAGGCTTTTATTCCCCGTCAATGCAAGGGTTCAAATTAAGAGATGAATAATGAAACAGAAAAGTCCTTTCTTGTAAAAGGTCACCAGTATTCAAAACATGTGCTTAATTGTTACACTTCACAATTAATGCAGAGGTCAGAAAACAGGAATTCAATTCATTCCAAAACATCAACATTTTATAAACTCTTCTATTTTACTCAGCTGCTACAGACTCTTGACATAAGGCTTGTGCACAGGTCACACTCCATCTGCTCTGGTGGTGATAGGGAAACGGTATCAATGCATTCTGTCTCCATGCATTCTTCCTCACTAAAATCACCAGGGGAACAAACACTGTCCCTGTCTGACTCGTGTTGGTGTGCTATGCCTCTGGGGCCTTGTCTCCAAAAAGGGTCTGTTCTCAGGGCTTTAGGGATTTTACTAAACCAGTCTGGTTTCTCCTTCCTTGTAAAGCGAGGACTGGTTTTCCCAGGGCCTTTATGCTTCATGCATTTACTAGCATCAATAACTGTTTCATACCTGGCACTTTGCTGGCTTGACTCCACAGAGTTTTTCCTTTCAGCAATTTTCCTGTTGTAGCAATGTCTCTGCCTCTCAGCATTAGGCAGCGCTGTGCTTCTTGGCAGTTTAGTAAAACCTGGTTTGGACTCTCTTTCCTCCCTTGGTAAGAACTCAGGTTTATTATAAAATGCCTTTCCTCTCTTGCTTGGTAAAACTGGGTAATTATTCCTCAGAGACTGTGAGCTTCTCACCAAACCATTCCCTTTGGCTTCTGGCTTAGCTCTCTCTCCTCTGGAGTTAGGAACACTGGAAGAACAGGGCGTGGCACAGCCTCTAACCTCAGAGCTGGTTCTAACAAACCTCCTTGGGAGAGCTGCACAATCAGCCTGGCCCTTCTGGATTTCACCCTTGTAAACCCTGTACCTGTGGGCTTGCTCCTCTAGGATTTCTTCACTGTTCCTTCTCAGGTCCTTCTCTTTCTCTTCTTTCTCTTTCCTTGGTGAAGCCGTGCTCCCCTGTGTAGCCGTGCTCCTCTTCCTCAAGGCAGCTGGACCCCGTCCTGGATCTCTACCTCCACTTCTACTCCCACTGCACAATGCTGCTGGACTGCCTTTCCCTAAGGCAGCTGGACCTGGACCTCCACTCCTACTCCCCTTGCAAGCATTCAGCTCTGGCTTATAAGGAGTATAGGCGAATGTTTAGAGCTACTACATTGAGAGTGGGTGAGACACCCAGGGCTCTGAGTCAGAGAATCAGAGGTTTAGCTGTAAAATGGTTGGAGCCTGAGCAAAAGACGGTAGAAATCTTATTAGACATTATAATGCTTGAACAATTTATGTCTGCGGTCCCTAAAGATTTGCACACTTTCCTTATACAGAAAAATTGCCAAAATCTTGGAGAGGCAACCATGCTAGCAGAGAGATTCTTGGAAGCCACGCAGGCTTGCCATAGAATGGGTGGCCCTCTGAAGATTGGTGCTGAGGCAAGATGTGCTGTATCAGAAAAGAAAATAATTAAAAATGTTTCTGAAAATGAATGTACTGTATCAAACCAGATGACACAGTGGAGTAGAAAGAAATGTTTCAAATGTGGAAAATGGGGACATTTAGAAAAGGGATGCCAGACACACACTAGCTTAAAGGGTGTGGATTTAAAACAGCCCAAAGAAGGATTTCTTTTGATGTTTGATGTGCAGGGAATTACCACAAATGCTCTGTTAGACTCTGGGGCAGACCAGAGTATGATGTCAAAAAGGCTTTGGAAGAGGATAGAGGCCCAAGAAGGATTTGTGCCTAGAACCCCTGAAAGCCAAGTTCACATCAGATGCATTCATGGTGCTGCAACATCATATCCCACCTATAGGCTAATGGTTAAGTGCCTGGGGGAACAAGAGGAAGTCCTGTTAGCAGTGGTGCCTAGGCTACCCTTTGATTTGGTTCTAGGAAGAGACTGGCCAAGATTTAAGCAGGGTCTAGTGGAAGGACTAGGAAAGAAGGAGGGAGAAGGTTTAATGGTAATAGCTCCCGGGTCTTTATTTGGAAGTCCTCAGACCCCAGCTAAAAAGATGGTTAAGCGTCCAGAAGACCAAGCTACCCCAAAGCAGACATTCGTCTTAAAGTACATAGGGTCACAGAGAAGGCCCAAGCTCCTAAGCGGGCAACCCCTCAAGCTGCTGGGTTTGACCTGTGCAGCATAGAAAATGTGACTGTACCTAGCCAAGGGAGAGTCCTGGTTGACACCGGTCTCCAAGTGGAAATACCTATTGGATGCTATGGGAGAGTAGCCCCAAGGTCCGGATTAGCCCTTAAATATTTCATCGATGTGGGTGCGGGAGTAATTGATCCCGATTACAGGGGCAATATTAAAGTTCTGTTATTTAATTTTGGACAGAATGATTATCACGTGAAGACAGGAGACAGAATTGCCCAATTGATCTGTGAGAGGCTGGGTTTTCCACCTGTGAAGGAGGTCACATCCCTGGAAAATTCTGAGCGTGGAACCAAAGGCTTTGGTTCTACTGACGTCAAAGGGGTTAAAAGCCTAGCTGCCACCTGTGCCCGAGAGAGGGAGGTGAATGAAGAGGAAGATTTGGGACCCCAGGTATCTGATTGTAAAGAAAAATCAGAGCCCCAAATAGGTGAGGACCTGACAGTGGTACAACAGGAAGAAATTAGGAAATTGCTTAAAGAATTCCCAGATGTGTTGACACCCATACCTGGGGAGACACATTTGGTGGCCCATGAAATAATAACTCCACCTGGGAAATTAGTTCGTCAAAGGCCATACCGCTTATACAGCCAAGAGACAGGAAGTAGTGGCACAAGTCCAGGAGATGTTGGACATGGGAGTAATAGAGGAGTCAAAGAGTCCCTGGAATAGCCCCATAGTCCTGGTGCCGAAGCCTGATGGATCTTTAAGATTTTGTATTGACTTCCGGCAGGTAAACGCCATATCAGTTTTTGATGCATATCCAATGCCAAGAATTGAAGAGCTGTTGGACCAGCTGGGACAGGCTCAATACTTAACCACCCTTGATATGACAAAAGGATATTGGCAAATCCCTCTAACCAGGGAGTCGAAGCCGAAGACTGCGTTCAGTACCCCCATTGGCCTTTTCCAGTTCAAGAGGATGCCTTTCGGACTGCATGGAGCAGCGGCTACCTGCCAAAGGTTAGTGGATCAGGTACTTCGACCCCACCAAAATTATGCTTTTGCATATATGGATGATGTCATAATCCATAGTAACACCTGGGCGGAGCATCTAAAGAGGATCAGGGCAGTCTTGTGCTCCATGAAGCAAGCGGGAATCACTTTAAACCCGAAGAAGTGTGCCTTTGCAAATAGGGAGGTAAAATACCTGGGCCACCTAGTGGGAAGAGGAAAAATTAAACCTCTAATGAGTAAAGTAGATAAATCAGGAATTTTCCTCCTCCAACAACAAAGAAACAACTAAGAAGTTTCTTGGGACTTATTGGATACTACCGCAGATTTATACCGCAATTTGCAGAGAAAAGTGCAATTTTCACGGATATGCTGCGGAAGAATTGTCCAAACCAGCTAAAGTGGACACCTGAAGCTGAAAAAGCTTTTTCAGTCCTAAAAGGAAAATTGTGTACAGGACCGGTACTGAAAGGGGTGGACTTCAAGAAACCCTTTCTGGTTCAAACGGATGCATCGGATGTAGGGCTAGGAGCGGTTCTATCCCAGTGTCATGAAGGGGAGGAGCATCCTGTGATGTACCTGAGCAGGAAGTTGTCACCGGCTGAACAAAAGTATTCCACAATAGAAAAAGAATGTTTAGCTATCAAGTGGTCAGTGGAGGCGTTAAGGTTTTACCTTACAGGGAGAAAGTTCCAGTTGGTCACGGACCATGCCCCACTTAAGTGGTTGCAGCAAATGAAGAACCACAATGCCAGGTTGACACGCTGGTACATGGCCTTACAGGCATTTGATTTTCAAGTTGAACATCGTGCTGGGAAGTTACACAAGAATGCGGATGCCCTTTCCCGTATTACGGACTGTAGAGAAGAAGTTTCACCAGTTAAACCAGTCCGTAATAACTTAAGCAGGGGGGTATGTGATAAGGAAGCTTATCATAGCTCAGGAAGGAGCTATAGGCAAGGTGAAGTGACTCTGAACAAGCAACCTGTCAGTTCTGGTAGAAATAACAAAACAGAATTTTCCCATAAAAGACTACCAGTCCCAGAATGCACCAGGTTTCCAACAGCCAGAAGAGGAGCTGAAGTGGGGAAACGTGTGTTCAATCAGGAGGGCTATGAGGTAATCCCTAAGCACTCATCTCAAAGGGCAGGGCCTGATTCAGCACAGCTGCACTGTATTAGGGGGGAGCACTCATCTAGGCAGAATAAAGGTAGAGTTTATTCTACAGAGAATCATCTTGAGCTTGATCATCTTCATCATCAGGAGGATCATCAGAAGCAGAAGCCAAACAGGACGGACAGAGAGGGCAAGAAACCCTTTGGAAGAAGGAAGAGAAAAGCCTTTGAGAGGTCTAGAAGAGTCCAGAGCAGTACGTATACTGGGAGGCATTCCAAGGGCCAGCATACACCAATGGACTGGGGAAAGCCAGAGGAATGGTGCTGCAGAGCTAGGAATCTCCAGACGGTACCTGTGAGGGAGACGGCTGCACGTGGAAGGGACCCTAAGACCCGTGCCAGAAGGTATGTGAAGAGAGATCCAGTGTCCAGGGATCTGGATTGGAAGGCTGGACATAAGAACTGGACTACATACTGGCCAGGCTATATAGAGAGGAACTCTAACAGCAATGGAAGCTCAGGTATGAACACTGATCTATGCCCTAGCTATAACCTTGAAAGACAGCAGGGAAACAAGTATTCTCCTGAAAGTGCTCCATTGGGAGATTCATCTGTGCCATTCCATGATATTGAACCCATGCTTGTTGAAGAAGAGGGGGTGATAGCAGATGAAGAATCTGTTTACATGGACTGCTCTCTGTCTAAACTCCTTTGGTGATTTTCTGTTATAAAGTACAGCAACCATCACAAAGAAATACAAACTTGTTCTTTAATCTACTCAGAAAAGATCCTGAGTAGGATTTTTAGCCACGCAGTAGAAAGCAAGCCAGCTAAGGGGTTCCAGCTGGATAACTGCTAGCAATTGAGCCTTACCTAATTGCTTGTGAGCTAGGAGAGAATCACTTCTGAATCTATGTGGGAAGATATAAGAAGTTAACCTGAAAAGAACAGTTTTTTTCTTTCTTTGTAGCTTTTGGTTTGTTGTTTGATACATGCTAAGAAAATATTAGCTAAGCCTACAGAAAAGACCAGTTTGTTATCAACCAGGTCTTATTTCTTTTGCTTTGATTGCCTGATAAGTTAAAATGTTGTTTTCCTGATTTTGTTTTTCCAAGTTTAACACTGAAAGCAAGTAACCTGATTTATGTGCTACCAAGCATATCTGTGTTGGGAGAAATAACCCCATAAATAAATATCTTATTGGCTTTACCCAAACGCACAACTAATTATTGTGAGCAGCTGTGTCTGGTGTGAATGAACTGCATTGCCCACAATATCTTGCAAATCATATAGATATATGCACTTGCCAAGACTGTGAAGATTCTCACCCAGGCAGCCGTCTGACAACTTGTATCCTCACAAGTTATGCCCTTCTACCTGTTACCTGGTAGAAATGTAGACTCGAACTCTCAGCAAGGGTGGTGCTGCTCTGTGTTGTAGCACTCTCCAGCAACCTCGCCTTCCGTTCCGGATTCGCTGCTGTCCGGTCCACGTTTTTCTACTCCAGTCCAGTTTTCTTCCAACTCCAGTCCGGGTTTTTCCAATTCCAGTCCGGGTTTTTCTTTTTTTTTTTTTTTCTTTTTTCAGACTGAATACTTGTAGTTTTTTTCTAATTTCTTTACAGTATCTCTTAGGATTATATCCACAATCCAAACAACTATGCCATTTGTCATGGGGAGTGCCCCCTATGCCTATGGGCAATCCACGACAAAGATTATATTTAGGGAGCCACCGGGAACGTAAGGTTCATTTGTGTAGTAAAATGTTCTTATCAGTTCCGGCTGCCTAAAAGAACTTAGCAACAAAACCAAGTGGAGGGAATTAAGGCTTTTATTCCCCGTCAATGCAAGGGTTCAAATTAAGAGATGAATAATGAAACAGAAAAGTCCTTTCTTGTAAAAGGACACCAGTATTCAAAACATGTGCTTAATTGTTACACTTCACAATTAATGCAGAGGTCAGAAAACAGGAATTCAATTCATTCCAAAACATCAACATTTTATAAACTCTTCTATTTTACTCAGCTGCTACAGACTCTTGACATAAGGCTGTGCACAGGTCACACTCCATCTGCTCTGGTGGTGATAGGGAAACTGTGTCAATGCATTCTGTCTCCATGCATTCTTCCTCACTAAAATCACCAGGGGAACAAACACTGTCCCTGTCTGACTCGTGTTGGTGTGCTATGCCACTGGGGCCTTGTCTCCAAAAAGGGTCTGTTCTCAGGGCTTTAGGGATTTTACTAAACCAGTCTGGTTTCTCCTTCCTTGTAAAGCGAGGACTGGTTTTCCCAGGGCCTTTATGCTTCATGCATTTACTAGCATCAATAACTGTTTCATACCTGGCACTTTGCTGGCTTGACTCCTCAGAGTTTTTCCTTTCAGCAATTTTCCTGTTGTAGCAATGTCTCTGCCTCTCAGCATTAGGCAGCGCTGTGCTTCTTGGCAGTTTAGTAAAAACCTGGTTTGGACTCTCTCTTTCCCCCCTTGTTAAGAACTCAGGTTTATTATAAAATGCCTTTCCTCTCTTGCTTGGTAAAACTGGGTAATTATTCCTCAGAGACTGTGAGCTTCTCACCAAACCATTCCCTTTGGCTTCTGGCTTAGCTCTCTCTCTTCTGGAGTCAGGAACACTGGAAGAACAGGGCGTGGCACAGCCTCTAACCTCAGAGCTGGCTCTAACAAACCTCCTTGGGAGAGCTGCACAATCAGCCTGGCCCTTCTGGATTTCACCCTTGTAAACCTGTGGGATTGCTCCTCTAGGATTTCACTGTTCCTTCTCAGGTCCTTCTCTTTCTCTTCTTTCTCTTTCCTTGGTGAAGCCGTGCTCCCCTGTGTAGCCGTGCTCCACTTCCTCAAGGCAGCTGGACCCCGTCCTGGATCTCTACCTCCACTTCTTCTCCCACTGCACAATGCTGCTGGACTGCCTTTCCCTAAGGCAGCTGGACCTGGACCTCCACTCCTACTCCCCTTGCAAGCATTCAGCTCTGGCTTATAAGGAAATCCTTCCTGCCTGACTTCCAGGGTCATTTTCAGGTGCAAATCATTAGGCTTCTCAAGCTCATTAGCTCCTGAATATTCCTTCCTGCTCCCTCTAGCTGTGCCTGAAGGTAATTGCACACCTAGCTTCTTAAAAGAAACATGATTTCTTTTCACACTTTCAACTTTATCAATACCCACATCATGACACTACCTAACACGCATTATCTTCAGCCTATTCATAGACTGCTTCTCTGAGAACATAACATAGCTACCTAACACGCATTATCTTCAACCTATTCATAGACTGCTTCTCTGAGAACATAACATAGCTACCTAACACGCATTATCTTCAACCTATTCATAGACTGCTTCTCTGAGAACATAACATAGCTACCTAACATGCATTATCTTCAGCCTCTTCCTCCCCTTTTTCCCTCTGTTAAGAATCCTCCAAGTTGATCTCCTTCCTCTGAAGTAACCCCTTGATATTATTCCTCCCACCTGTATGATACTCAAACACCTTATGTTAGAATGCTCCAAGTTGATTACCCTGTTATAATGTATACTGTTATTTTACAATGTAAACCACTTTGACCACAGGCTAAAGCAATATAAATAAAAGCTGTTCAATAAATAAGTAACAAAAAAACCAGGATCCCTAATAATAATAATTGTGTGTGTGTGTGTATACATTGTCATAGAGCAGGAGCTAATAAAAATGAGGACATAGGAAAAGAAGCTGTCCGTCCCAAAACAAATGAGGTGCAGAGAATGCAATTGCCTAGCAAAACAGCTAGAGGGAGCAGGCGTGCACTTACAGAGGCTGAGTGGACACACTTAGCTAATCAGCAGCACCTGAGAACTAGCCCGGGAAGCTGAAAGGCAGAAGACCTTTATAAGCAAGTGGCTGGAGACAGAAAGCAGAGCAGCACCGGAGAGCAGTGCAGCACCGGAGAGCTGAGCAGCACCGGAAAGGAGAGCACTGCTGAGAAACGGAGCAGTGGAACCAGGACTAGTGGCACGGCTGCAGGAACTGGAAGAGAACCAGAAGGTCCCAGGGAGAAAGAGGGAGGAGAGTCAGTCCTGTGGAAGTCGTGGTAGCCAGAAACTCCAGAGGTAAAGAGCTAAGAAGCAGGAAGCCAGGCTTGGAGAGACGCCTACGCTTGCCAGAAAGCCCGGAGACCAGATTGAAAGGTACCAGAAGTTTTCAAGAGAAAGATTATCAGAGAGACTGGGTCCTAAGGGAAATACCTGAGGAGGACACTTCCAGCTATGCCTATTACAGGAAACCAAGGTATGATGATTCTTTATTCATGAAGAAAGGCTCAGCTGCTAGAAGCCCTTATAAAACAGATGCCCAGTTTAAAGGAAGAGAAAACAGGCCAGAGTTTCACCAGCCAAGATATAGAGGCTACAAAACAGGCCAGGCTCATTTAAGAACCTTAGAAAAACGGTATGGAAAACAAGGGAACAGAAATAGGGACTGGCCAGTGATAACAGCCAGAGAAAGCCCCAGCTCAGAAGAAGATAGTAGTGATTTAGAACCAATGCAAGTGGAGCTTATAGACCCTATTCCCTCATCTCAGGAGGAATTGATGGATTGTTCCATGTGTGTTGTGGGTAGTTTGGAATCACTGCCGGAACTGTGAGCCTTACAGATATTACCTTAAGAAGTTTTCATATTTGTGCTGAATGAAAGAAGAATGTTCAGACATGTAATTTACTCCAATGTTGAAAGAATCCTTGGTTAAATTCCTTTCCACAACTGTGAAGATTATAACAGTTTGCTTTGTACCTTGAGTTTGGTTTATGCCAGAAAAGAAGGACTTTCTTTAATTTTTATAGCCCAATGAATCTTTTTGTGAAAAGGGAAATAAAAGCCTTATTCTCCCTCCATTTGGCTTACATGACTTATTTGCAGCAGGAGCAGGACTACATAGACCAGGCTGCACCTGGCCTTAAAAAAACCCTCCTCTCCAAAAATTAACTATATGCCCAACCTTCCCGTTCAGCCACCGGCCACCAGGGGGAGGTTGGCGACATAAATGGCGCAGTTGTTCGGATTTTGGGCCTAAGAACTAAAAAAAAGAGAAAAGAAAGAAACCACCACCAAGGTTTAAAAAAAAACAACAAAAAAACCTGAAGTGGAAAAGGAAAACTCGGAGTGGAAAAGGAAAACCCGGAGTGGAAAAGAGAAAATCCGGAGTGGAAGGAAAACCCAGAAGGGGAAAGTCGTGGTGTTGCTGGCAGTGGTGGCAGAGTGCTACAAGGAGGAGCAGCAGTGTCTTTTTCCAAAAGTTGACTCAACCCCAGCATCAGGTAAAATGTAGATGAGCATGACCTGTGCTGGATGTGGGTGTAAGATTTGAGAAAAAAAAAGAAAAAAAGGGAGAGGGTGAACTGATTTTTGGTTATCAGGCCGCACTTGGTTTTCTCTCAGATTTTTTTTTTTAGGCATATCCTTGCTATGGATCAGAAAGAGCTATGTGCATGGATGGCCCTCCAATTCGACAAGCAAAGAGAACTGGCTTGCCAAACTCAGCAGCAGGCAGTACTGGCCATGCACGAGCAGCAGAAACCCATCTTACAGATGATGGAGGCATGGATAACCCATCAGCAGAAGTCACAGGAAACAGCCGCAAGTCATCAGGGACAGAATCCTGGACAATGGTCTGTTGACGCTTTAACTGTAGGGAAGTTAAGTGCTACAGATGATATTGATGACTTCCTTGATTCTTTTGATAGGATTGCACATTCGGCGGCTTGGCCGAAGGAACAATGGGCAATTCTCCTGGCAGCTTCTCTTACAGGGGAGGCGCTGTCAGCTTACAGGGCGATGCCTCCTACTTTACTAAAGGATTACCATGAGGTAACCAAGGCCATCAGGGATCGCCTGGGCCTCACACCACTTGTGTATAATCGTATGCTACGAGCCGCTCACCTTAAGATAGGCGAGACACCTAAGGCTCTAGGCCATAGGCTAAGGAGGTTAGCAGCGAAATGGTTAAAACCGGAGGAAAAAACTGTAGACACTTTAATGGATATGATAGTGTTAGAACAATATATGTCTGCAGTACCTAAAAGTGTGAAGAGCTTCCTCATTTTGCAGAACTGTCACACCACTGCAGAAGCCATTACCCTAACCGAGCGTTATTTGGAGGCGGAATTAGCCACCCAGCAAAGTCGGGAAAGTCCAAAGATGGCAGCTGGTGAGGTAAAGCAAACATCAGAAAGTCTCTCACGCTATAAAACTCAAGGAATGACAAATGTTAGTTCTATGTTGAGGGACCGCTCTAAAAGATGTTTTTCATGTGGGAAAACGGGCCACATAAAGAGCGAATGTCAGGCCCATACTGCTCTCATTGGGTGAGAACATGAAAGCATTACAGGAGGGATTTGTATTGGACGTAACGGTACAAGGCATTGATGCCAAGGCTCTCCTGGACTCTGGCGCGGATCAAACCATGATCTCCCAAAAACTATGGTCTTTGATCAAGGAGCAAGGCAAATCCGCACCAGATCGGCCAGAAGGGAGGGTAAAGATAAAGTATATTCATGGGGCTGCAACATATTATCCGGTGTTTAAACTGATTGTGAAAGGTTTTGGTATTGAAAGAGAAATGTTGGTTGCAGTTGTACCCAAACTACCCCAAGAGCTAGTGCTAGGCAGAGACTGGCCTCAATTTAGAAAAGGGTTGAAGAAGGGCCTATCTCCTAGGGAAGTTCTTGTCTCTACTTGTACACAGACAAAAGCCTCAGAAAAACCCTCCTGTTCCAGAGAAGCAACTTTAGATGACCTCCCTTCTCATGATGGCTTAATAAATGTCCTCACTGAGAGGAAAGAAAGTTGAAAGCTGAAAAGCGAAAAGAGAGAAGGGGTCGCTCGCAGGGCAGAGCCGAGTTGGAAGCAGGGAAGGGAATGCCCTGGGTTCCTTTGGAATTAGTGGAGAAGTTCCCCTCCTTTAAAAAGGAACAAAGAGGTGATCCCGCACTGACCCGTGCTTTTGAGCACGCACAAGGGGAGAAAGATACCTTTCCCAGGTTTATTATAGAGGAAGAGGTACTTTACAAGGAAAGTATAGACCCCCGGTCTGGAGATATTCAGAAGCAGCTGGTAGTGCCGAATACCTTCAAGTCTTTGGTTCTACGATTAGCCCATGATCACCCCATAGGAGGCCACAAGGGAGCCCAAGGGACCCTGGATCAAATACTGGCTCGATTTTATTGGCCAGGAGTCTTTAGGAAAACCACCCGTTTTTGTGAGTCTTGTGCCTCCTGCCAACGCGTAACCCCTATACGACCGCCTGAGGTACCCTTACTCCCGATGCCTGTAATTTCGGAGCCTATTAGAAGGCTGGCCATGGATATAGTGGGGCCTCTCATAAAAACGCCAAGGGGATTTCAGTACATTCTGGTTATTATTGACCAAGCCACACGGTTTCCGTGGGCTGTCCCCCTAAGAAACGTGTCAGCAAAATCCATTGCTACTGAACTAATAAAACTGTTTTGTGAGGTGGGGTTTCCTCAAGAGGTACTAACGGACAGAGGAAGTAATTTTATGTCCAAATACTTGGCCCAGGTGTGGGACGCCTTTGGCATCCACCATCTCAAGACAGCTGCCTATCACCCCCAATGCAATGGTTTGGTGGAAAGAATGAACCAAAGCATAAAGCAGATGCTCCGACGTGCTTTGGACGGGGAAATGACAGAATGGGATAATATGCTACCCTTCATATTATATGCCTGTAGGGAGCGAACACAAGTTTCCCTAGGCATCTCGCCATACGAACTGATGTACGGACGATCACCTAGGGGAGTGTTAGATATCCTGCGTGAACAATGGATTGAACCAGTAGAAACTGAAGTGGGAGTACCCCAATTTTTGAAAAACTTGAGGAGTCGTCTAAAGCGGACTTCTCGTCTCGCAGAAGAAAAGCTGAAAGATAGCCAACAACAGCAAAAGAGATATTATGACAGAGATACAAAGCCTAGGCAACTAAGTGTAGATGAGAAAGTGGTAGTCTTAGTGTCTGGACCTACCCCAAAATTTGAAGCCCAGTGGAGGAGACCGTATACAGTGGTCAAACCACTTGGTCCAGCCTCGTATCTGATACAGGACAAAAAGGGACACAACCAAGTCTATCACATAAATGTCCTCTGACATTGGCATGAAAGATTGGCTCTCATGGCGTCATCAGGAAAAGGGTCTAACTATATGGCGTTGCAACCATATGACTATAAGGTAGAGCATAGAGCAGGGAAGCTGCATTATAATGCTGATGCCATGTCGCGAATTACATACTGTAGGGAAAATGATAACGCAGCCCATAATATTTTAAGAAGGGGGATATGTCATAGAGCAGGAGCTAATAAACACTCTCTGCCTTACTGTCCTCCCCCCATCTCCAGTCTCCCTCCTTGCTCTCCCCCTCCCTCCCCCCAACTGTCCCATGTCTGGCACTCATTCCATTCGCTCACCTCTCCTGAGCTCATTGCACTTATCTCCTCTTCTAAGAAAACTTCCTGTGCTCTGGATCCCGTCCCCTCCTCCTGGTTGCTTACCCCCTCTTTAGCCTTTATTCCTCCACTTCTTTCCATGATTAACTCTAGTCTCTCCTCCAGTACATTCCCCCAACCTTGGAAGCATGCCCTGGTCCGGCCTATCCTTAAAAAGTCCTCACTTGACCCTTTGATTCCTGCGCACTACCGTCCAGTCTCTAACCTTCCCTTCCTATCTAAAATTCTTGAAAAAACCGTCTTCTCCCAACTTTCCTCTTTTCTTGACTCTACTCATTTCCTTCATCCTCGCCAATCTGGCTTTCGCCCCGGCCACAGTGTCGAAACTGTCCTTCTTGGTTTCCTAAGCGGCATCCACACTGCCCACGACCGTGGTGATCTTTCGGTGGCGGTTTCTCTTGATCTGTCAGCCGCTTTTGATCTTGTTGACCACTCCCTTCTTCTAGCTCATCTACAGGAGGCAGGTCTCTGTAGCACAGTCCTTCACTGGTTCCACTCTTTTCTCTCCTCCAGGTCCTACTCTGTTCTCTCCACTTCTGCTCCTCCGTCTGTCTCTGAACCCACTCCCCTTCTCTGCGGTGTTCCTCAGGGCTCAGTTCTAGCTCCTCTTCTTTTTAACATCTTTCTCACACCTCTCTCTTTGCTGGTCCAACAACACGGGATTTCCGCCTTCTACTACGCTGACGACCTGCTCCTTCTCTATCACACCTCCCCCCTTTCCCTCGATCTCTCCCCTCTGAATACCTGTCTCACAGCCGTAGCCAACTGGCTCACCACTCACTGCCTACACCTTAATCTCACTAAAACCCTGGCCATTTGGTTCTCCCATGATAGTTCCCCCCCCCTCTGATCGCTCCCTCTTTCTCTGGCTCACCCATTCCCTTAGTCTCCTCCTTTCACTATCTAGGGGTCCTCTTTGACCCCGGCCTGACTTTTCGTGATCACATCGCGCACATCTCAAAGACTTCCTTCTACTTTCTACGTCAGATACGCGCCATCAGACCTTTTCTCTCTACACAGGCTCTCTCTACCCTCCTTCTGTCCCTGGTTATATCTTGCATCGACTTCTGTAACTCTATTCTAGCAGGTCTCCCCGCCACACAACTGCACCGCCTTCAACGCATTCAGAATACCGCTGCCCGGCTCATTTTTCATGCATCTCTGCGTGATCACATTACTCCTCTCTTCATCCATCTCCATTGGCTCCCCATTAAATTCCGCATACACTTCAAAGTCCTGGTACTCCTTCACCGCGCTCTTCACACTCATTCACCTCAGTACCTAGCAGACCTTGTCCATTTCCACACCTCAGCTCGCTCCCTGCGCTCCCTCCACCTGAATCATCTGCATCTTCCCTCACCCACTTGTGCTCGCCTCCAATCCACCCGCTCCTCTGAGTTATATTTCCTTGCCCCTGCCTTATGGAATTCCCTCCCTTCCTCTATCTGGCTTGAATCATACCATACCACCTTCAAGAACAGCCTCAAAACTCATTTCTTTGCCCTTGCCTTCGACCTCCCTAACCCCTTCACATGATTTTGTCCTGCCTCTGCCCTTTCTGCCCTCCCCACATGTTACTGTCTTCCCCTTTTCCCTCTCTCTCTCTTCTCTCTATTGTCTCGTTGTATGAATCTGCCTGGTTTGCTTTCCTATCTGCCATTGTAACTTCTTTTCCTTTTTCCTTTCTTTATTGATTTGTAATTTGTAAACCGCTATGATGTTTTTTTTCGTTTAGCGGTATATTAAGCCAATAAACATAAACATAAACATAAAAATGAGGACATAGGAAAAGAAGCTGTCTGTCCCAAAACAAATGAGGTGCAGAGAATGCAATTGCCTAGCAAAACAGCTAGAGGGAGCAGGCGTGCACTTACAGAGGCAGAGTGGACACACCTAGCTAATCAGCAGCACCTGAGAACTAGCCCGGGAAGCTCAAAGGCAGAAGACCTTTATAAGCAAGTGGCTGGAGACAGAAAGCAGAGCAGCACCGGAAAGCAGAGCAGCACCGGAGAGCAGGGCACTGCTGAGAAACGGAGCAATGGAACCAGGACTAGAGGCACGGCTGCAGGTACTGGAAGAGAACCAGAAGGTCCCAGGGAGAAAGACAGAGGGAGGAGAGTCAGTCCTGTGGAAGTCATGGTAGCCAGAAACTCCAGAGGTAAAGAGCTAAGACGCAGGAAGCCAGGCTTGGAGAGAGGCCTATGCTTGCCAGAAAGCCCGGAGACCAGATTGAAAGGTACCAGAAGCTTTCAAGAGAAAGATTGTCAGAGAGACTGGGTCCTAAGGGAAATACCTGAGGAGGACACTTCCAGCTATGCCTATTACAGGAAACCAAGGTATGATGATTCTTTATTCATGAAGAAAGGCTCAGCTGCTAGAAGCCCTTATAAAACAGATGCCCAGTTTAAAGGAAGAGAAAACAGGCCAGAGTTTCACCAGCCAAGATATAGAGGCTATAAAACAGACCATGCTCATTTAAGAACCTTAGAGCAATGGTATGGAAAACAAGGGAACAGAAATAGGGACTGGCCAGTGATAACAGCCAGAGAAAGCCCCAGCTTAGAAGAAGATAATAGTGATTTAGAACCGATGCAAGTGGAGCTTATAGACCCTATTCCCTCATCTCAGGAGGAATTGATGGAATGTTCCATGTGTGTTGTGGGTAGTTTGGAATCACTGCCAGAACTGTGAGCCTTACAGATATTACCTTAAGAAGTTTTCATATTTGTGCTGAATGAAAGAAGAATGTTCAGACATGTAATTTACTCCAATGTTGAAAGAATCCTTGGTTAAATTCCTTTCCACAACTGTGAAGATTATAACAGTTTGCTTTGTACCTTGAGTTTGGTTTATGCCTGAAAAGAAGGACTTTCTTTAATTTTTGTAGCCCAACGACTCTTTTTGTGAAAAGGGAAATAAAAACCTTATTCTCCCTCCATTTGGCTTACATGGCTTATTTGCACCAGGAGCAGGACTACATAGACCAGGCTGCACCTGGCCTTAAAAAAACCCTCCTCTCCAAAAATTAATTATATGCCCAACCTTCCCATTCAGCCACCGGCCACCAGGGGGAGGTTGGCAACAACATATACGTGTGTCTGTATATGTGCCTATGTGTGTGTGCATGCATAAGCATGTATATGTGTGTGTGTGCCATGTGCTTGTGTGCATGAACGTGTATATCTGTGTGTGTATATGTACTCGCATGTGTGCATTTGTATATGTGTGTGTGTGTGCGTGTGTGTGTGTATGCATGTATGTATGCACACGTATGCATGTGTATATGTGTGGGTGTGTATGTGTGCATGCATATGCCCATGTATATTTGTGTATGTGCGTGCATATATATCTATGTGTGTACATCCATGTGCGTGTGTGCGTGCATGTGCATATGAGTGCGTGTGCATGTTTTTAGGCTGGTGTGTATATGTGTGAATGTGAGTTTGTGCATGTGTATACTGTATGTGTGCGTGTATATGTGTGTGCACATTTGTATGTGTGTGTGAATGTGTAAATTCTTACAGAGGTAATTCCAGCTTGCCATTCTTTACAAAACTTATTGAGAAACTAGTCCTCCATCAACTGCAAAAACACATTGACACAAATGCCCCCTTGGACTGGCAGCAACATGGGTTTCGCAACCACCACGGAGTGGAAACCTTACTAATCTCTCTAATTGACAGACTCATGAAGGGCATAGAAAATTTACAACAAAGTTTCATCCTCATCTTTCTGGACATTGCTTCATCATTCGATACAATATGCTTCGATGTCCTCCTTCAGCGACTATTTAACATAGGAATTCACAACACTGCCTTCAAGTGGCTTCGCTCATACCTCACAAGTCATAAGAACATAAGATATGCCATACTGGGTCAGACCAAGGTCCATCAAGCCCAGTATTCTGTTTCCAACAGTGGCCAATCTAGGTCATACGTACCTAGCAGTTTCCCCAAGGGACACAGGTTCCACAATGCTTGTATTGGTTCAAGCATTGATATCCTGGGTCCCTTCTTAATAATGGTTTATGGACCTTTCCTCCAGGAACTTGTCCAAACCTTTTTTAAACCCAGCTACACTAACAGCCTTTACTACATCCTCCGGTAACAAATTCCAGAGTTTGATTACACGTTGAGTGAAAAAATATTTTCTTTTATTAGTCTTAAATAGTTTACCCTGTAGCTTCATTGCATGTCCCCTAGTCTTTCTATATTCTGATAAGGTAAACAATCGATCTACGTTTACCCGTTCCACTCCGTTCATTAATTTATAGACTTCTATCATATCTCCCCTCAGCCGTCTCTTTTCCAGGTTAAAGAGCCCCAACCTTTTTAGCCTTTCTTCATAGGAGTAGCCTTCCATCCCCTTTACCATTTTGGTGGCTCTTCTCTGAACCTTTTCTAAAATTGCTATATCCTTTTTAAGATATGGCGACCAGAATTGCACACAATATTCAAGGTGCGGTCTCACCATGGAACGATATAGAGGCATTATAATATCTTTT
Source organism: Ichthyophis bannanicus (assembly GCA_033557465.1). Classification (NCBI taxonomy): domain Eukaryota; kingdom Metazoa; phylum Chordata; class Amphibia; order Gymnophiona; family Ichthyophiidae; genus Ichthyophis; species Ichthyophis bannanicus. Next base: position 1,041,015,360 of record CM066034.1, read on the forward strand.
GTTTTATTTTCCATTCCTTTCCTTATCATACCTAGCATTCTATTTGCTCTCTTGGCCGCCGCTGCACACTGGGCCGAGGGTTTTAACATGGTATCCACAAGGACGCCTAAATCTTTTTCTTGGGTGGTGGTTCCTAATGTGGAACCTTGCATCGTGTAACCATAGTTTGGGTTGTTCTTCCCTAGGTGCATAACCTTGCACTTCTCCACATTAAATTTCATCTGCCATTTTGATGCCCAGTCTTCCAATTTATCAAGATCCTCTTGCAATTTTCCATAATCCTCCTGGGTTTTAACAACTTTAAATAGTTTTGTGTCATCAGCAAATTTGATAACCTCACTCGTTATTCCACTTTCCAGGTCATTTATGAATATGTCAAAAAGCAACGGACCCAGCACAGATCCCTGGGGTACACCACTATTCACCTTTCTCCATTGGGAAAATTGGCCATTTAGTCCTACCCTCTGCTTTCTATCTTTTAACCAGTTCCTGATCCACAGTAGTACACTGCCTCCTATCCCATGACTCTTTAGTTTTGCCAAAAGTCTCTCATGAGGGACCTTGTCAAAGGCTTTCTGAAAGTCCAGATACACAATATCAACCGACTCACCTTTGTCCACCTGTTTATTCACTCCTTCAAAAAAACATAACAGATTAGTAAAACAAGATCTTCCTTGTCTAAAGCCATGTTGGCTGTCTCCCATTAGGTCATGACTATCTATATGCTGAGTAATTTTATTCTTTATGATGGTTTCTACCATTTTTCCCGGTACTGATGTCAGGCTCACCGGTCTGTAGTTTCCCGGATCACCCCTCGAACCCTTTTTAAAAATTGGTGTTACATTGGCGATCCTCCAATCCTCAGGTATTAGAGATGATTTTAATGATAGTTCACAGATTACTGATAGCAGGTCTGCAATCTCAAATTTCAGTTCTTTCAACACCCTTGGATGTATACCATCCGGCCCAGGTGATTTGCTACTCTTCAGTTTATCTAATAGTTGTAGGACATCTTCCCGATGTATCGATATTTCCTTCAATTCTTCCACACCTTTAAATACCACTTCAGTCGTGGGTAACATCCCTACATCTTCCTCAGTAAAGACCGAAGCAAAGAATTCATTCAGTCTCTCCGCTATCGCCTTGTCGCCTCTTAGTGCTCCTTTAACCCCTTTATCATCTAATGGACCAACTGACTCTCTCACGGGTTTTTTGCTACGAATGTACTTGAAAAGGTCTTTATTTCGCGTTTTTGCTTCCGCAGCAAGCTTCTTCTCAAATTCTCTCTTTGCCTGCCTTATCAATGCCTTGCATTTGACTTGCCAGTGCTTGTGCTGTTTCCAGGTTTCATCATTTGGCTCTTTTTTCCATTTCTTGAAAGATGCTTTTTTGGCAACAACAGCCTCTCTGACCTCAGCTTTAAACCATGCTGGCAATTTTTTGGACTTCCTTCCACTTTTCTTAAAGCGTGGAATACAGCTGGTCTGGGCTTCCAAGATAGTATTTTTCAACAACACCCAAGCTTGATGTACGTCTTTAACCTTTGCAACTGCTCCTTTTAGTTTTTTCTTAACTGTTTTCCTCATTCTATCATAGTCTCCCTTTCGAAAGTTAAAGGGTAGTACTGTGGATTTCCTTACTATCCCTCCTCCACTAATTAAATCAAAGGCGATCATGCTATGATCACTATTGCCAAGTGGCCCCAACACCCTTATCTCTTGCACTACATCTGGTGTTCCACTAAGGACTAGGTCTAATATTGCTTCCCCTCTGGTCGGTTCATGAACCAGCTGCTCCAAGAAGCAGTCATTTATTTCATCTAGGAACTTTATCTCCCTAGCATGTCCTGTTGTGACACTGACCCAGTCGATGCCGGGGTAATTGAAATCACCCATTATTATTACTGCACTGTAACTTTTGCTAGCTTCCTTGATTTCTTTGAGCATTTCATCATCCATTTGTTCATTCTGGCCAGGCGGACGATAGTACACCCCCACTGCCATCGCCTTCCCCTTTTTACATGGAATTTCAATCCATAGAGATTCTACAGCAAATTTTGTTTCTTGCAAAACTTTAATCCTTTCTGACTCAATGCCCTCTCTAACATAGAGCGCAACCCTCCACCAATTTGATCAGCTCTATCATTTCGATATAGTTTGTACCCAGGTATCACAGTGTCCCACTGGTTGTCCTCCTTCCACCATGTCTCTGATATTCCAATCATATCTAACCTCTCGTTTAGTGCTATATATTCTAACTCTCCCATCTTGTTTTGTAGACTTCTAGCATTTGCATACAAGCATTTTAGAGACTGTATTTTATTCATATTAATTTGGCTATTGGTAGACATGGGTAATTTGGGATCTTTAAGTTCTGTCTGCTCCATACTCGAGGGCATTTGGGCTACTTTACTCTTTTTGGAACCTCTCTGCTTTTTGTAGTATCCTTCAAGGATACATTCTTCCGAACCATGCGCTCTTGGACGACTGTCGGCTTTCCCCTATTATCTAGTTTAAAAGCTGCTCTATCTCCTTTTTAAAGGTTAATGCCAGCAGCCTGGTTCCATCCCGGTTAAGGTGAAGCCCAGTCGCAGCCAGTATGTGCAAAATAGCCAAAGGAACTCCAATCCATTGTCTCAGACACAAGGAGTCCCTCAGGCTCTGACCTCTCTGTGTTATTATTTAACATATATATACAACCAGTCTGTAACATCATAAAGAAATTCAACATCTACTACCACCTGTATGCAGATGATATTATGATTTATGCTCTATTTACCACCACATGCGACAACTATTCATCCATTACAAACTGCTTCAATGCCATAGATCAATGTTTATCAGAATAAAAACTAAGCATCAACTTCAAGACGACTGAGGTCTTATTCTTCACCAAAAATCAGGCATTTCTCACCCCCCCCCCATCAAAGTCTTTAAAGTTTGACAATGCTAACCTAGAGATTAAGTCCGAAGTGAGATATCTGAGTGTTACCCATTGACCAACATATCACAATCCAACTGCATATAAACAAAGTAACTTAATGCATATACAAGCTGAGAACACTCCACCATTTATGAGCCCTACTTGAGCCCCATGATTTTTGTACAGTCTTCCTAGCAATGATGCTATCACACTTTGATTTTTGCAATGTAAAACTCCCTACATCCTCTACAGCTTGCACAGTATACTGCTGCGCAAATTTTGACATGCTCACCTCGAACTAACCATATCACTCCCACTCTGAAAGAGTTACACTGGCTATATCTCCTGAGTAGAATTAATTATAAAACACTGATGACAACCTTCAAAGTGAGCCACCAATTATCCCCTAAATATCTGCAATCAATTATAACAAAAAACCCTAGAAAATCGCCAATGGACAAGCAACACATCAAACCTTCTAATCCTCCCTCCAGCAGGGCTGGCCCATCCATTGTGCAGGAATGTTGTTTGCACAGGGCCTCGCATTTCAGGGGACCCCGCGCAAACAACATTCTGCATCTGCCGGTAAATTTAAAAAAAACAAACAAACTTGCTGCTGCTGCTTCCGCTGCCGCCGTGACTGCGGCAGAATCGAGCATCCCGCGGGGCCCCCCCTGCCCGGCAGAGTCCTCCATGCAGCCTCAGCTCCCTAAGTGCTGGCTTTCAGAGCCGCAAAGAGAAAGAGCTTCTCCCTCGTGGTTCTGTTAAGCCGCTGGCGCTGATGGGAAACAGGATTTCCTGTTTCCATCAGCCCCGTGGGCTTAAACAGAGCCGCGAGAAAGGGAAACTCTCCCTTTGCGGCTCTGAAAAGCCCACGCTGAGGGAGCTGAGGCCGCATGGAGGACTCTGCCGGGCAGGGGGGCTTCGCGGGACGCTTGATTCTGCCGCTGTCACGGTAGCAGCGGCAGCAGCAGGAAGTTTTTTTTTTTTAATCTACCTGGGCTATTGGGGTGTGTGGCTAAGACTGGAAGTGGGCTGATGGGGGGGGGGGGGTAGGACTGGTAATGGGCTATGGGGGGGGCTAGGACTGGAAAATGGGCCGAGGGGGGTCTAGGACTGGTAATGAGCTATGTGGGAGCTAGGACTGGAAATTGGATGATGGGGGGCTAGTAATGGGGGGGCTAGGACTGGTAATGGGCTGATGGGGGCTAGGACTGGTAATGGGCTATGGGGGGCTAGGACTGGAAATGGGCTGATGGGGGGCTAGGACTGGTAATGGTCTATGGGGGGGCTAGGACTGGTAATGGGCTGATGGGGGCTAGCACTGGTAATGGGCTATGGGGGGGCTAGGACTGGAAATGGGCTGATGGGGGGCTAGGACTGGTAATGGGCAATGGGGAGCTAGGACTGGAAATGGGCTGATGGGGGGCTAGGACTGGTAATGGGCTATGGGGGGGGCTAGGACTGGAAATGGGCTGATTGGGGTGCAAGGACTGGTAATGGGCTATGGGGCTAGGACTGGAAATGGGCTGATGGGGGCTAGGACTGGTAATGGGCTGATGGGGGGGTCTAGGACTAGAAATGGGCTGATGGGGGGCTAGTAATGGGCTAAGGAGGGGCTAGGACTGGAAGTGGGCTGATGTGGAGTTGAGGACTGGTAATGTGCTATGGGGGTGCGACTAGGACTGGTAATGGGCTGGGGGGGGGTTGCTAGGACTGGAAATGGGCTGAGTGGAAGGGGGGCTTGAACTGCAAATAACTGATGGGGAGGGGGGCTTGGAATGGAAATGGGCTGTGAGGGGAGGGAGCTAGCACTGGAAATGGGCTGAGTGTGGGGGGAGCTAGGACAGGAAATGGGCTGATGGAGGGGCTAGGATTGGACTGGAAATGGGCTGTTGGGGGTGCTAAGATTGGAAATGGGCTGTGGTGGGGGTTTGGATTGAAATGGACTCATGGAGGGGCTAGAACTGGAAGTAGGCTCATGAGGGTCTTGGATTGGAAATGGGCTGAGTGGAGGGGAGCTAGGATTTGACATCGGCTGATGGTGGAGCTAGGAAAGGACTAGAAATGGGCTGATTGGGGCTGGGATTAGAAATGAGCTGATGGAGGGACTCGGATAAGACTGGAAATGGATGGGGGAGCTAAGACTGGAAATGGGCTGATGGTGGGGCTAGGATAGGATTGGAAATGGGCTGAAGGGGAGCTAAGACTGGAAATGGGCTGATGCGGGGACTAGAAGGGAGCGGATGCTGGGTGGGGTTGGAACTAGAAGGGAGCTGATGTTGGGGGAGGATTAGAATGGGATGGAGCTGGGAGAGTGAAATGGAGAGGGGAAAAATATTTTGTGTGGGAGGGAAGACAAATCTACAATTGGCCGGGTATTGGGAGAGTAAGTGGGGATTGAGGATGGAGGGGTAAAATTTGAGTGGATGAAATAGGAATGAGGAAAGAGCAAAAGGAGAAAGATTAGTATGTTAAAGCAGATGTAGAGAGAGAATGGAAAAAAAACTAGAAGAGAGAAGAAAGGACAAATGGACAGCAGATGATGGAGAGTTAGAAGAAGACACAAAGAAACCAGAAGAAAGTGGCTGGAGCAATTGCAACTGAAAAAAAATGCACAAAAGGTAGAAAAATATCTCTTTATTTTGAATTTATTAACTGGAATATGTCAGCTCTGGGAAATGTGCATCTTTAACCTCTGTGTTTTGTTTAGTAGAAGAGGAAATTAATTTATAGTTTTATTTCTACAGTGTTGTTGTACATTCCAAGTTTGGCTTTTGGGGTTCCCAGTTTAATTATTGTCTTCCTGTTTCTAAATTGTGATTCCTTGTTTGGTGATGGTCTATGTTCTGCATGTGTAACTGAGCTGAGGTATTATGTTTATATAATTCCTATTTGACATCGCCACTTGTTCTCTTTCCACAATAGGTCTTGTATTGTTATTCTCTGAAATGTATTGGTTTAATATATGCAGTGCTGCCTTTTGATAGGTAGGGTCTGGTGCTTTGTGAGTCCTGGTAGTGCTGTTAGGATACGGTGGGTTTGCTATGGGTTCTAAATGGGCAGTGTTTGTAGTAGTTCCTAATGTGCCTGGCGGTTGGCACTGGATTATAGTAATGTAGAAATCTTCTAGTCTTTCTTTATCCATACACTCATTAAGAGGCATGTTTATTAAAAGTTAGCGTATGGTAACATTATGCAAATATTTATGCAAATGAGGCCCCTGCACCGAGTCTCCGCACATGGCCCCGCACCCCTCTTGGGCCACCCCTGCCCTTCAGCATTAACTAAATGCAATCAGTCGATCTGTGCTAGGGCATTCTCGCTGCATGCCCCTGGTCTATGGAATGCATTACCACACCATATCAGAGACACTCATGACCTTGCAACATTCCGGAAGCTGCTTAAAACCCACCTATTTAAGGAACATTTTGACGGCATTACATTAACTGGCTCTCATCTCCTTATTACTCTTACTCCTGCCCTTTCCCCCTCGATGTAAGCAACTCTCTAAATGTATATAGTTACACTGTCCTGTGTTATAAATAGTTTTTGTTTATCTGTTCCATGTAAAACTGTTTCATGTGATGTTGAGTTGTGTTCTCGGAAACGCAGTATATAAGAATAAATAAATAAATATATGTACATGTGTGTATATGTGTGTGCGTGCACATGTACGTATGTATATGTGTGCTTCTATAAATAAGTTGAAGATCACATGTTCATGTTAAAGAGGTAATGTAGAATATTATAGTTCATGTTAAGGAGTTAAGGCCCGATATTTGAAAGGCATTTACAGCCCAGTAAACCATGTAAATGCTTTAAATGGGGATATTCAACGGTACTTACACGGTTAGTGCCATTGAAAATCCCCTTCTAAGTTCTCTACATGCCCCAATGCTATCCAGTTAGCACTGGGGTGTGTTGGGTGCATTGCAAGGCGGAGTGGAGGTGGAGATTGCCGCTAACCAGGTAGCAATCTGTGGCTAAAACTAGGCCAGCTTTCGGCTAACCGGGTAGCAGTGCAATATTGCCGCTAACCAGGTAGCAATCTGTGGCTAAAACTAGGCCAGCTTTCGGCTAACCGGGCAGCAGTGCAATATTGCCGCTAACCAGGTAGCGATCTGTGGCTAAAACTAGGCCAGCTTTCGGCTAACCGGGCAGCAGTGCAATATTGCCGCTAACCAGGTAGCGATCTGTGGCTAAAACTAGGCCAGCTTTCGGCTAACCGGGCAGCAGTGCAATATTGCCGCTAACCAGATAGCGATCTGTGGCTAAAACTAGGCCAGCTTTCGGCTAACCGGGCAGCAGTGCAATATTGCCGCTAACCAGATAGCGATCTGTGGCTAAAACTAGGCCAGCTTTCGGCTAACCGGGCAGCAGTGCAATATTGCCGCTAACCAGGTAGCGATCTGTGGCTAAAACTAGGCCAGCTTTCGGCTAACCGGGCAGCAGTGCAATATTGCCGCTAACCAGATAGCGATCTGTGGCTAAAACTAGGCCAGCTTTCGGCTAACCGGGCAGCAGTGCAATATTGCCGCTAACCAGATAGCGATCTGTGGCTAAAACTAGGCCAGCTTTCGGCTAACCGGGCAGCAGTGCAATATTGCCGCTAACCAGATAGCAATCTGTGGCTAAAATTAGGCCAGCTTTCGGCTAACCGGGCAGCAGTGCAATATTGCCGCTAACCAGGTAGCAATCTGTGGCTAAAACTAGGCCAGCTTTCGGCTAACCGGGCAGCAGTGCAATATTGCCGCTAACCAGGTAGCAATCTGTGGCTAAAACTAGGCCAGCTTTCGACTAACCGGGCAGCAGTGCAATATTGCCGCTAACCAGGTAGCGATCTGTGGCTAAAACTAGGCCAGCTTTCGGCTAACCGGGCAGCAGTGCAATATTGCCGCTACCTGGTTAGGCTCTGCAGCTGTTTCCTTTGTGCGCCGTATCCAGATATTCGATGCCATTCTCGTGGCATTGAATATCTGGGGTTAGGGGTCAGTGGGCAGGGTTATGCGCCATAAATCAATATCGGGCCCAAAATGTACAAAGTTATAGTTCTATGTAAACAATGTTCAATTAAGTTTTATGTGCACCGCTTTGACCCGGTGAAAAACAGTATAAAAAAACAGCCAAATAAATAAATATGTGTGTATGTGCATGTGTGTGTATATGTGTTTGTGTGTGTGTGTATGTGTGTGCATGTGTATATGTGTTTGTCTATGGGTATGTACTGTATAGGTATGCATGTGTGTATATGTGTTTGTGTGTGTGTGTGTGTGTGTGGGTGTATATGTGCATATACAGGTGTACATGTGTATATGTGTGCATGTCCCCATGTGCATGTGTGTGCATGCATGGGTACATAAGAACATAAGATATGCCATACTGCGTCAGACCAAGGTCCATCAAGCCCAGTATTCTGTTTCCAACAGTTGCCAATCTAGGTCATATGTACCTAGCAGTTTCCCCAAGAGACACAAGTTCCACAATGCTTGTACTGGGTCAAGCATTGATATCTTCGGTCACTTCTTAATAATGGTTTATGGACCTTTCCTCCAGGAACTTGTCCAAACCTTTTTTAAACCCAGCTACACTAACAGCCTTTACTACATCCTCCGGTAACAAATTCCAGAGTTTGATTACACGTTGAGTGAAAAAATATTTTCTTTTATTAGTTTTAAATAGTTTACCCTGTAGCTTCATTGCATGTCCCCTAGTCTTTCTATATTCTGATAAGGTAAACAATCGATCTACGTTTACCCGTTCCACTCCGTTCATTAATTTATAGACTTCTATCATATCTCCCCTCAGCCGTCTCTTTTCCAGGTTAAAGAGCCCTAACCTTTTTAGCCTTTCTTCATAGGAGTATCCTTCCATCCCCTTTACCATTTTGGTGGCTCTTCTCTGTACCTTTTCTAAAATCGCTATATCCTTTTTAAGATACGGCGACCAGAATTGCACACAATATTCAAGGTGCGGTCTCACCATGGAACGATATAGAGGCATTATAATATCTTTTGTTTTATTTTCCATTCCTTTCCTTATCAAACCTAGCATTCTATTTGCTCTCTTGGCCACTGCTGCACACTGGGCCGAGGGTTTTAACATGGTATCCACAATGACGCCTAAATCTTTTTCCTGGGTGGTGGTTCCTAATGTGGAACCTTGCATCGTGTAACCACAGTTTGGGTTGTTCTTCCCTAGGTGCATGTGGGTATATGTGTGTGTATGCTGTGGTGAAGAGCGCCCTCCTGAGGCTATGGAGACAGATGAAAATCCTGAAGGGCAACAGGATTTATGCCAGATTGACAGTGCTGGAAAGAAAGAGAGACTTCGTTCTGCTGAGCTGAGCATGGATACCAGCCCAGGGGAGGAGTCGTGCAGTCCTGATTGAGCACACCCAGTGCTTGGAAGGGGCGTGTCTAGAAGAGAACCTGGTTTTAAACCGGAGTACGGCTTTGCTATGGAGGAGAAGTGGAAGGAGAAGAGAAAGAGCCCAGGGAACGGTCAGAGTACCGTGAGCAGTCAGAGGAGCAGCAGTCAGAGAGAGAAGGCTAGCAGCCAAGGACTGAGCCGAAGCAGTAGAAGAAGACCTGCATGAATCTGTTCAGAGGCAATAAATGGAAGTCCTGAGGAAAGTGGACCTAGCCCTGGAATAGACACCTGGAGGAAGGCAGAGCCCTGGGAGAAGAAGCCTTCAAGGCAGGCAAGAGAGAAAAAGAACTCATTCTGGGAATTACAGTTTGGCCCAGAGAGGCACGGGAACTCTCACAGCTGGAGGACGTCTGAGCCACCTAGGATAAGAGGGGCTTGGCAACAAGTAAGCGATTTGCCAAAGAGTTTCCAGAGTGAAGGTAAACCCAACTCTCCTATATTTGAATCCTTAACAAAAGAGCCTAAGAGTTACTCTGATTCACTTAACCTGAGAGAGGAAAAGGGAAAAGCCTTAATCAAGAGGGAAGTTTAATAACTGATAATAATTCCTTATCTAGCAGACAACAGGCTGAATTGCTTCTCCAGGATTTTAAAGAGTTTTTAAAGCTAAAAGCAAACAGACAGCCAGTATTGCAGGAAGCTAATAATTCTATACAGTCTGAGGAATTAATGCAGGATAATTCTGACTTACCTGACTGTGAGAGCATGGACTGTACTATCTGTTGTGTGGAAATACCAAATTGAAGAAAACTGGTTATGCCGTGTATGAGTTGAATACTACGGAGCTGTTTGCTGCCATGCTAGGAAAGCTTTAATTACCTGCACCTGAAGTGACCCAGCACTGTGAACGTAACAGTGTGTGAAAAAAAAAGGCTGCATTTAAAGTGAATGACCTCTTGGGGCAGAGCTGAGTAAACTGCTTAGAAGTAAAGCTGAATTTCTACTTTAAGTTGACTTTATACCTGAGTTCTTTCTGTTCGTGTTAAAGCACCTGTTTTGTTCATATTTCTGAATTTGTCATGCAATGGAAGAATAACCTTAACCATAATAAAAATACTTGCAAATAAGCCTTACCGTCTCTGGCGCACAACTACACTTTATTTCGGAGTGAAAGGAGCAGAAAAACTACAGTACCCAGCATTCCAGGGGAATAGGTTTTAAACTCCTTCCTCACGAGGCAATAGGCCCCGCTCCTGTCTTTAGCCCTAAGGCGGGGCAGGAGCGCAGCAATGCATGTGCATATGTACATGTGCTTGCATGTGAGCATGTGCATGTATGTGCGTGTATAGGTATTGTGATGAGGAGAGTATGGCTGAGCCCATGGAAATAGAGGAAAATAAAAAATCTACCTTTAAGGAAAGAGACAGGCAGCGAATCCATAGCTTGCAGAGTGCAGGAAAAGAGAAAAAACACGCAGTGGCTGAAGGCAGGCCACACCCAAGCTCTGCTAACCTAAGGGCAGGCTTGGAAACTAATGAAAAACACCTGAGCAGGGGGCAGTGCACGATAGGAAAAAAACAGCTTTATAAACCCAGAGGAACAGGAAGGAAAGGGAGTTCACTAGGAAGTTCACTAGGGAGTTCGACCAGGAATTCGATCGGGGATTCGATCGGGGAATTGACCGGGGAGTTGGAGTTGACCACAGAGACTGCTGGGGAGAGACGTACCCAAGAAAGACCCAGAGAGTTCACCAGGGAGGAGACCGGTGGAGACTTCCGTGGGGACTTCAGAGGTGAAGGCAACACCCCAAGAGAAAGTGAGGCTTGCAGGAAAAGTATCAATAGTTCTGAAGCCAGCAGAGGTGTGGCTGGGAGAATTACTGGCCAGCAGCAGAGTGCAGTTTCTACAGTTCGTGGACCAGCTCTAAGGGTTCAAGCTCCCAGAAGGTGGGTGAACAGAAGTACAGCTAACAGTGACCTGGAACAGTTAGAGGCACTGTGGCATTTAATTCAGAAAAAGAATCTCCACTTTCCAGGTGAAAACCTTGCTCGTAGTGGAAAGCCTCAGTGGAGAAAGTTCAGGAGCTTTTGGAGTGTATTGAGCCAGAAGCCTTGCATGGAGCTTTAGAGTCAGACGTCCCGGCAGGAGATCCAGAGGAAATGCAGGTAGATTGTTCTGAACCTGTTTCTATGTCTGAAGATTCATTAATGGACTGTTCATGGTGTCAGAGAGCTGAATAAAAGCTTCTGGAGAAAGGAAACCCTGTAACTTGAAAACCCCAAAGCATTAAGGAAACAGGGAGAGTTACTCTAGCCAGGAAAGCTGAGATCCCTGTTTAATGCAGAGAAGACATTTACTTTTGTTTGAAAGAAAAAAAGGGACATATTTGTTTGTTATATATATTGAGAGACAGCTGCATGTGTTAAGAGAGCCTTCTAAAGCAGTTTCAGTCTTTGGTTTCATGGAATTTCCTGAGGAATATTGTTTGGAGAAGAATCCTGTTGCCTTCTGTTAAGCCTTAGTGTTTTTGGAAAAAAAAAAAAGAAGAAATAAATTCCTGTTTGCCTTTGAAAAAAAAACCCTTCGGTTTCCATACTTCTGTTTTTGAACAAGTAACACAACTACAAGTCCCAGAAGCCCAGGCTCTGGATGAGGATAACATAATCTTTATTTAAAGACTAACAAGGGCAGCCCTACTCCTATAGGCCGCAGCCTGGGCTAGGGTCCCCCACAGTATGCATGCATGTATATGTGTGCGTGCATGTGTGGGTGTGTGCATGCTTGCATATGTGTGTATATGTGTGTGCATATGTGTATGTGTGTGCATTCATGTGTGTGTGTGTGCATGCGTGCGCATATGTGTGTGTGTGTATACATGTAAAGGAATCTTGTACTACTGTGGAAAGTTCATTCAACCCACATTATAACAAAGAAAATTAAAGCACTGGAATGAACAAATCACCAGCGAATCATAGAAGGTGACCATAAAAGGACTTTGGGAGAGAATGAAAAACCTTTTCATGAATCTCCAGAGTTGACTGCGCATCACAGAATGCGACGATGGCCAGGTCCTTCAGGATGGGCATCTCCACAGAACAGTCTCTACCATCTAAAAGAGCCACTAAGGGGCGGGGCTGCATTGGACCATTCACCACTTGGGGATGGGCACCTAGGAATCAAAGCAAGATGCACAATTAATGTAAAACTACATATCCCTTTTATCTAATCTCATCTTGCACTTATATCCTGCCCTTTCAGACCTTAAGAGAGCTTATACTATACTGTACATTAAAGTGCATGTCACACATAAAGCTTAAATACAATGGTGCAAATATTTAGGTGTGGGAATATTCTAAAAATAATACCAGTTAAGCTGGGCTGATAAAACTGTAAATAGCATGAACCAACTGTAAATAAGTCAAGCCAATCATAAATAGGTTATACCCTGTTGAGTACCCTGCATGCCAACCTTTCTGATCGTAGTTCACTGTATCCAGTTTTAAGTTTGAGTTGCAATGTAAACTGCTTTAATTTCAAGATAAAGCAGTATAAAAGTTGGGTTAAATAAATAAAACTTGCTGCCCTAAGTTAACTGGGTAAGTATCTATTTAAATTTAGGATAGTAATTTTTCTGAGCAGACTCAACCAGTTATCTACCACTAGGGATCTTAAGTGTCATTTACACCTGTAGCCATAGCCGTGATTTATTTATTTGGCTGTTTTTATTTACCTCTTTATCTTACAGTCGAAGCGGTTTACAGAGTAACTAGTAACTTATGAACTTAGAACATTATATAGATTGTACAAAACTGATAACTTCAATGTTTTATAATTTCAATAATAACAATAATAGCGAAATTACATACAACATATAGTCTAGGTGATGTCGCATAGGGTAATAAATAATTTATGCATCCTGTGCACTGTGCTAGGAGATTGTTATTGCCTGTTAAACTATCTGCTAGGACTGATATATATGTTAGGTGGAATAATATGCTTTAATTTTACTGTTAAAGTGTTCCTGGAAGAGGTGAGTTTTAACATTGTTTCGGAACTATTTTAGGTTGGTAATGGCTTGTATATACTCAGGTGGTACATTCCAAATGGTTATGAGCAAGGAGGGATCACTCCTGCCGGCCTACCCCACTGGACCAACAGGGACTAACGAGATAGGTGCTGGTGATTGCAGGGTATCAGGAGAGGGGGCATGGTCTTATAATTTGAGGAGGGAATCCTTGGGGAGGGACTGTAATGAGGCTGGGGGGAGGGGTGCCAAGAGATGGGAGTAATTTCAGGGAGTCCAAGTCATTGGTGTTACGAGGGGAAGGGGACTCATGGACCACCTGTTCTATTGCTGGCACAGATCCTGTGTGCTAGTGGCCCATGCTCCCAGCTGGGGGAAAAACACTTGCTTTGAGCTGTAACTCACTGCAAGCCTATTATTCATTTGAATACTAATGAGGTGTTTTGCATGCATTTGCATACCTGCATCTCATTAGTATTCAATGCATGCTGCGGTGGCAGTTTATTTATTTATTTTATTTATTTACTGCACATTTATATACCGCTACTTCCAGCGATCAGCAGCGGTTTGATTCATGTTCGGGGATTGTCAATCAAGACTGGGGGGGGGTGGTATGAACAAAGAACTTGTGCATCACAGTAAAATAACACATGTTATTGCCCTGTAAAGTGTGTTATTGCTGTAACTCACTATAGTAACTATTCCTCTCAATCTTACTCTAACAACCAGTTATCCAGATAAAATTTAAGCAGAGGCTGCAATGTGAATTTTAAAAGCGACGATTTGTCTGGTTCTCCTGAAGTTAATAGAACAGATCATTTGAATATTGGTCCCAGTGTATAAAAACACACCAGTCAGTATTCAGCTGCAGCAGGTAAATAAAAACTGGATTTTCAATCCCAGTATCCGGCTAGTAGCCAGTGCCAAAGATCCGGGCAATATGACCAGAACCACCACTATACAGACAGCAATTAGGACAGCTCTTTGAATCATTTGTTGTTCTACCCATGGACTGTTGTCAGTGCGATTTAAGACCTCCTTGAAAGCATGTCCGTTTTCCATTGCCTTTGACCTCCCCACTGCTCCTTGATGTCCTGGATCTCCCGCTGTCTCGGGTGCTTTATACAAGCTCTCAGGACTCTGCCTCCTTGTGTCCTGACCTTCGTTCCCTCTTCCTTCTTATCTTTCCCTGCTTTTCCTTCTCTTATGCTATCCTGTCAAGTTTTTATGGAGTTTTCTTCTGCCAAAGGATGTTTTTATTGTACACTGCTTTGGCATGACCATAGGTGGTATATTAAATGTAATAAATCATAAACCATAAACCACAGTGCTGAGGGCAGTCTGTCAGTACCCTTTCAGTGGTATTTATCCAGTTAATAGGTGCTGCTAACCAGATAACAATTCATGAAAATATAGACAAATAATCAATAAATATCTAATTAACAAATACTAATGATACAAAAACTCTAACCTCCAAACTTTCCACTCTCTAGTTTCACTAGGGACATAGAGGGCATATTCAAAGCTGTTGAGCTGGTTAGCAGACCCACTGTCCAGCCAAAATGAATATTGCTGCAGACCGCAGAAAAGATGCCTGGTTAAAAATGGGTGGTGGGTGGGCAGATCAGGGTCAGTCCCGGTTGCTATCTGGTCAGCGGGGACATTCAGCCACTAACTGGATAGCTAAACCGATTAAAGTTAGGACAGGTCAATGGCTGTCCTAACTTTGAGTAGTTTTCACTATCCAGTTATCGGCTGAATATTATGGCTAACCAGAAAGCAATGCACAGCCTAGCGAAACTGGATATTCAGCACCAAATGCTGGATAAACTCCATTGCTGGGGATAGTATAGTAGCTTCCCTGTAACAGGGGTTCTCCGTAGACAGTAGGGCTATACAGTCACACTCAATGTTGAAATCCCTGAACTGAGCCTTGAGTGGGTCTCCCACAATTCAGAGAAACTTTGTTGCTTCACTGAGCATATGTGCCTGCTTCTCGCCTGCTTGTGTTGAGAGAATCAGTTCGTACCAGAGCACAAAGAAATGAAACAAAAAATGGAGATGATGATGAAAGTCTGTATGATGGAGTCAACTCCAGTGATGTTCTCTGGAGAGGGGGGAGGTGTTTTTTTTTTAGTTTAGGCCATTCTCTGCTCTTCAGGTACTACAGGTAGATAGTAGACTTCCAATTTATCATCCTCTCAAAAGACAACCTGCCCTCTGGATCCACTGCCTTCTAAATGGTTGCTTGAGGCCTCCTTTACTCTTCTTCCTCCTATTCTTTCAATGCTTAATTCTAGGCTCTTCACTGGTTGTTTTCCCTCTTCCTGGAAGAATGCCCTAGTTTGCCCCATTCTCAAGAAGCACTCCCTTGATCCCTCTTTTCTTACAAATTTGCACCCTTTCTCTAATCTGCCCTTCCTTTCTAAACTTCTTGAGCAGTTCATCTTTGCACAGTTGTCTTCTCATCTCACCTCCACCAGTGCTCTTCATCCATGTCATTCTGGCTTTGGGGAAGGTCATAGTACATTCTCCTTTCTCTCATGAACGAACTTCACTCTGCTCTCGATCACGAGGGCTTCACTATTGTTGTTTCTTGACTTCTCAGCCTTTGATTTGGTTGATCACTGCACTCTTATCACATCTCACTGATCATGGTATTTCAGGCACCCCCTTGAAATGGTTTTGATCCTTCCTCGCTGCATGTTCATTCTCAGTTCAGTCTTCCTCTTCTGCTTCTCCCTCTATGCCCCTCTCTTGTGCTGTCCCTCAAGACTCTGTCCTGTCCCCTCTTCTCTTTAATATTTTTCTCACTCTTCTAATACAGCAATCTAGTATCTCTGCTTATTACTATGTGGATGATATTCTTCTCCATTGTACATCTTCCTCAGTTCCCGATATTGCCACCCTTAATTCCTGTTTGGACCGCATCCATTCCTGGGTGCGTGAAAGTTTCCTTCAAATCTTCTGCTACTTGGATCATCTTTGGTGCCCTTTCCCCCCTCTGGCTCATATCCTCTCCTCTGTCTCTAGACCTCTGGTTTCTTCCTTTAGATACCGTGGAGTGATTCTTGATTCTTCTCTATCTTTCTCAGAACACATCACCTCTATTTCCTGCTGGTCCTTCTATTATCTACATCAGATCTGTTCAGTACGTCCTTTCCTCTCTCCTGCTGTTTTGACCACTCTCCTCTTCTTCCTCATCATCACAAGGCTTGATTACTGTAATGTCACTCTTACTAGTCTTCCTCAATATCACCTTCACAGATTCCAACTACTTCAAAATACAGCCACACGTATTCTAAGTTTCTCCTCTCGCTTCAACCACATTTTTCCGCTTCTTGCTCGTCTTCATTGGTTGCCCATTCACTTTTGGATCCAGTACAAAATACTTACTTTTGTCCACTGAACCATTCATACCTCTACTTTGCAATATCTCACTGACCTCCTTCACTTTCATACTCCTTATCATCTCCTACATTCAATACATACCTATCGTCTTGCCCTTCCCTCTGTTTCCCAGGTCCATCTCGAGCATACATGACACTCTTTCTTTTTTCTGGATCCCTCTCTTTGGAACTCATTCCTCACTCACTTTGTTCTGAATCCTCTTTTATTAGGTTTAAGGCTGCTTGAAAAACCCACCTTTTCAGTTTTGCTTTTCATTCTACTAATCCCCCTTCATGACTCACCCAGGACCAATGTTCCCTCTAATTTTCTGTAGGCTGTGTGCGCATAAAATATCAGCTGTGCAGCTTTTGAAGGAAGGTTAAATTTTTGTGCGCCATATAACGACGCTTGGAGTTATATACTTTAAAATTTGACTACATGTCAGAATACAGTATGTACACCACATTGATTTTAATCAAATTAAATGAAAATAGACGATTACTAAATGAAGAGGAAAATTTCTAGTAATTACAATCACAACTTTTAAATTTTAAGACGTCTGTGGTGTTTTCTATCAGAATCAGAACCATAATTTTTGTGCGCTCTGTTGTAAAGTATGTGCGCTCGCTTGGTGAGGTGTGTGCGCGCGCACATGCGCACAGCTTAGAGGGAACAGTGCCCAGGACCCCTCCTTACTCTGTCCCCTTCCCCTTCTCCCCCTTCCTATCCTCCTCTTACTGCTTTTAGTTCTTCTACCTGCTCTCTTTAATGCTTCAGCCTAAGTGGTTTATCAAAAACCCGAATAAAGAATGTTTCTTTTTCTTTCCTGTTTTTATTGGCATTCTTTTCTGTTCTGATGTGAATTTTTTGTTATTTTAAAATTGTACCTGCTCTGATGCTACCACCAAGGGCGGTATATCAAGTTTTAATAAATGAAATGAAATAATCGAACAGCGCCTAATACGCTCTACTAGCCCCAGGATGCCCGCAAATAATGCAACAGCAGGGGGATCTCTAATAAGGAATGTTCAGATTCTGTGCTAGACACTCTCTAGTTTTTCCGACCTTTCTGGATGGATAGCTCTCACTCTACAAGGGCACTGATGTGCATAGTATAGGTTTATAAGACTCGGCCGGTTCCACTGAATTTTCAATACTCCTTTCTGGATGGACAGCTCTCACTCTACAAGGGCGCTGATGTGCATAGTATAGGTTTATAAGACTCGGCCGGTTCCACTGAATTTTCAATACTCCTTTCTGGATGGACAGCTCTCACTCTACAAGGGCGCTGATGTGCATAGTGGGTTTATAAGACTCGGCTGGTTCCACTGAATTTTCAATACTAAAAGGAGCAGTTGCAAAGGTTAAAGACGTACATCAGGCTTGGCTGTTGTTGAAAAATACTACCTTGGAAGCCCAGACCAGCTGTATTCCACGCTTTAAGAAAAGTGGAAGGAAGTCCAAAAAACTGCCAGCATGGTTTAAAGGTGAGGTCAGAGAGGCTGTTGTTGCCAAAAAAGCATCTTTCAGGATATGGAAAAAAGAGCCAAATGACGAAACCTGGAAACAGCACAAGCACTGGCAAGTCAAATGCAAGGCATTGATAAGGCAGGCAAAGGGAGAATTTGAGAAGAAGCTTGCTGCGGAAGCAAAAACGCGAAGTAAAGACCTTTTCAAGTACATTCGTAGCAAAAAACCTGTGAGAGAGTCAGTTGGTCCATTAGATGATAAAGGGGTTAAAGGAGCACTAAGAGGCGACAAGGCGATAGCGGAGAGATTGAATGAATTCTTTGCTTCAGTCTTTACTGAGGAAGATGTAGGGATGTTACCCATGACTGAAGTGGTATTTAAAGGTGCGGAAGAATTGAAGGAAATATCGATACATCGGGAAGATGTATTACAACTTTTAGATAAACTGAAGAGTAGCAAATCACCTGGGCCGGATGGTATACATCCAAGGGTGTTGAAAGAACTGAAATACGAGATTGCAGATCTGCTATTAGTAATCTGTGAACTATCATTAAAATCATCTCTAATACCTGAAGATTGGAGGATCGCCAATGTAACACCAATTTTTAAAAAGGGTTCCAGGGGTGATCCAGGAAACTACAGACCGGTGAGCCTGACATCAGTACCGGGAAAAATGGTAGAAACCATCATAAAGAATAAAATTACTCAGCATGTAGATAGTCATGACCTAATGGGAGACAGCCAACATCGCTTTAGACAAGGAAGATCTTGTCTTACTAATCTGTTATGTTTCTCTGAAGGAGTGAATAATCAGGTGGACAAAGGTGAGTCGGTTGATATTGTGTATCTGGACTTTCAGAAAACCTTTGACAAGGTCCCTCATCAGAGACTTTTGGCAAAACTAAAGAGTCATGGGATAGGAGGCAGTGTACTATTGTGGATCAGGAACTGGTTAAAAGATAGAAAGCAGAGGGTAGGGCTAAATGGCCAATTTTCCCAATGGAGAAAGGTGAATAGTGGTGTACCCCAGGGATCTGTGCTGGGTCCGCTGCTTTTTGACATATTCATAAATGACCTGGAAAGTGGAATAACGAGTGAGGTTATCAAATTTGCAGATGACACAAAACTATTTAGAGTTGTTAAAACCCAAGAGGATTGTGGAAAATTGCAAGAGGATCTTGATAAATTGGAAGACTGGGCATCAAAATGGCAGATGAAATTTAATGTGGACAAGTGCAAGGTTATGCACCTAGGGAAGAACAACCCAAACTATGGTTACATGATGCAAGGTTCCACATTAGGAACCACCACCCAGGAAAAAGATTTAGGCGTCATTGTGGATACCATGTTAAAACCCTCAGCCTAGCGTGCAGCGGCGGCCAAGAGAGCAAATAGAATGCTAGGTATGATAAGGAAAGGAATGGAAAATAAGACAAAAGATATTATAATGCCTCTATATCGTTCCATGGTGAGACCGCACCTTGAATATTGTGTGCAATTCTGGTTGCCGTATCTTAAAAAGGATATAGCGATTTTAGAAAAGGTTCAGAGAAGAGCCACCAAAATGGTAAAGGGGATGGAAGGATACTCCTATGAAGAAAGGCTAAAAAGGTTGGAGCTCTTTAACCTGGAAAAGCGACGGCTGAGGGGAGATATGATAGAAGTCTATAAATTAATGAACGGAGTGGAACGGGTAAACGTAGATCGATTGTTTACCTTATCAGAATATAGAAAGACTAGGGGACATGCAATGAAGCTACAGGGTAAACTATTTAAGACTAATAAAAGAAAATATTTTTTCACTCAACGTGTAATCAAACTCTGGAATTTGTTACCGGAGGATGTAGTGAAGGCTGTTAGTGTAGCTGGGTTTAAAAAAGGTTTGGACAAGTTCCTGGAGGAAAGGTCCATAAACCATTATTAAGAAGGGACCCAGGATATCAATGCTTGAACCAATACAAGCATTGTGGAACCTGTGTCCCTTGGGGAAACTGCTAGGTACATATGACCTAGATTGGCCACTGTTGGAAACAGAATACTGGGCTTGATGGACCTTGGTCTGACCCATTATGGCACATCTTATGTTCTTATGTTCAATACTCCTTTCCGGATGGATAGCTCTCACTCTACAAGGGCGCTGATGTGCATAGTGGGTTTATAAGACTCGGCTGGTTCCACTGAATTTTCAATACTCCTTTCCGGATGCTGATGATGGTCTCCTGCTGCAATGTGTGGCGACTCTAGTATGATGAACCAGCACTGCGAGGGCGGGGTATGTAGAGAAATCAAAGCACCACTGTCTCTTACAGCTATTTGGGTAACACATTTAAGAATTTGGGGGGGTTTTCAGGCAGACGGCATCGCAGCTCTTCAATGGAGCCACGGTGCCATGGCAACATGACGCCATGGCACTGCGGCTCCATTGAAGAGCCTTGACTGAGTTAGTCGGGGACAGTCCTGCACGTGTAGGCCGGACTGAATTGCAGGACAGGATGTACAGAGGGGATCTATGTCTGGTTCAGACAGGATGTACAGAGGGGATCTATGTCTGGGACAGAATCGGGCCCTTGGTGAGGGGCAGCCCAGTGCCTGGGCTTATTTTATGTGAGTTTGCTGTTAATTCTTTCAAAAAGTACAAAGACTATGGAATGCTCCATGAAGCTGCTAAGTAACACATTTAAAATGAATCAGAGAAAATATTTATTCACTTGTCATGGCTTTACCTGGCCTCAAACCCGTATCTCTTGTGCTCTTGTGCTCAGTCAAGGCTGAGTTTAGGCAGCCGATACTTAGGAACACTACGAGAAATGCTGTTTCTGATTGGCCCAAAGCTTGTCTGGTCATGGAAAAAACTCTTCCTGGATATTTCCCCTACTAAATCTATTGCCTTCTGCTCTACAGACTTAGTATGAAGATTTTTCTTGTGACAGAAATTCTGTGAAACAATATCCAGGTTTTTTAGAGATGGTTTCACAGAATTTCTCCAGGATCTGAGTAGGCTTGATAAACTAAACGCCTCTGATAGTATAGTATAAAAGTAACTGGGAATTTCACACAAGCAAGTTACTCAGCTCCAAAAGGGAGATTTTGGGCCATTCCTCAATTTCTGACAGTCCTATCCTGGTACATTATAGAACTGTCAGACATCCAGCAAGAAAAAATAATAGCTCTTCTTGGAAGAGGGCTACCACCCAACTCAAGAGTCACCAGTTCAAGGCCAACCCGTGATAAAGTGGGTAAAAAAATGAAATTGTGGGTTTTTCATTTGCTTGGAAAACCTCTGATAACCTTTCAGCCATTATTTTTGTTTGTTAACTGCAGGATGGACACCATAGTAATCCCAGAACCCAATTAACAATATTTTTGTTGTGCAAAACTGGGGTGAAGGTACTTCAAAACATCCCCACCAGTCAGACCATGCCCATTTTACTCATCCAAAATGTCTAAGATACGTGTTTTAAAATCCATTCATGCAAAATGACACTTATGGAAATCCAATTAAAGGCACGACGTGCACGTTTCGGGGCATTCCGACCCCTGTATCAAGTGCTCCAAAGTGTTCTTATAAAGTGTCCCAAATCTTCTCACAACTGCAGGGGTCGGAATGCCCCGAAACGTGCACGTCGTGCCTTTAATTGGATTTCCATAAGTGTCATTTTGCATGAATGGATTTTAAAACACGTATCTTAGACATTTTGGATGAGTAAAATGGGCATGGTCTGACTGGTGGGGATGTTTTGAAGTACCTTCACCCCACAGTCTTGCCTGACAAAAATATTGTTAATTGGTTTCTGGGATTACTACGGTGTCCATCCTGCAGTTAACATTCTTATTGATCACCGTTGGGGGGTTGTTTTGACTTTAGGTGTATTATTTTTGTTTGGGCAGCAGCCACAGTCCCTTTATACGTAACACAATTGTCCTGAAATGAAAACTTATAAAAACAAAAATGAAAAACCTGCAAAGACATGTAACTAAATAAAACTGAAATGTTTTGGCCTGCGCACTTCTAGAAACTGCTCCTCCTGGCCTGCACATGACGGGGAGCTGCAGCTTCTGCACCTGCCTATGGCGCACTGCATTGAGTTGCATGCAGGCCAGGGGGATCATTTTTTACCTTTTCTAGTGCTATTTATGGAGCCTAGTTCGGAGCTTTGCTTCTTTCCTGCACAGGCTGCACCTCCCCCAAATATCAGTACTAATACTGATGATACTTCTGAAAGGCAACATGTTAAATAAATAAATATCTCATAGACAGCCTGGAGCCCTGAGTCCACTGTTGCTCCTCTCCTGGGGCCTGTCACTGCACTGCAGTACCAACTCTTCTGATCAAATGTCCATCCTCTCTTCCTTCCCTTGAAGCAGTAGTGCTGATGCCTGCTAGAATCGGGGCATCCTGACTCGGCTAATGGCCATTGAATTAAAAGAGAGGATGGGTTATCAGAATCACAGAGGTATGGGAAAAAGTACCTGTTAAGTCCATTGACATTTTTTTGGGCCTGGTCACTAGAGGGAAATTTTTAAACAGCAAGAGGGGAAATAGAGAAGGGATGGGGCAGTGGAGCACATAGGTGAGTGCGGGTGGGGTTGGGTCTTGAAATGATAAGAAAGAAGGACTTGGGGGAAAAAGGGGAGACCAGAGGGAGAGACTGTGGTGGCAAGAGGGGAATAGAGAAGGGGTAGGGGCAGAATGGGAAAGAAAAGGGGAGTGGGTAGGTTAAAAGAGTAAAACAGAGGGGGGAGGGAACACAAGGAGGGAAGAGAAGTAGAGCGGGGTATGGGATGGGATCATGCTAGGAAGTGAAGGCAGGGGAAAAGGGGAGTGGGTAGGTTAAAGAGAGTAAAACAGAGGGGGGAGGGATAGAGAACACAAGGAGGGAAGAGAAGCAGAGCAGGGTATGGGATGGGATCATGCTAGGAAGTGAAGGCAGGGGAAAAGGGGAGTGGGTAGGTTAAATAGATAAAAACAGAGGGGGGAGGGGGAGAGAAACACAAGGAGGGAAGAGAAGCAGAGCGGGGTATGGGGTGGGATCATTCTAGGAAGTGAAGGGAGGGGAAAAGGGGAGTGGGTAGGTTAAAGAGAGTAAAACAGAGGGGGGGGGGGAGAGAACACAAGGAGGGAAGAGAAGTAGAGCGGGGTATGGGGTGGGATCATTCTAGGAAGTGAAGGGAGGGGAAAAGGGGAGTGGGTAGGTTAAAGAGAGTAAAACAGAGGGGGGAGGGGGAGAGAACACAAGGAGGGAAGAGAAGCAGAGCGGGGTATGGGGTAGTATCATGCTAGGAAGTGAAGGGGGGGAGCAGGGAGTTGGGGCTGAGAGGCTGTAAGAGGACAGCAGGAGAAAGGAGAAGGGGGTATGGGGTAAAGAGATGGGAGACAAGTGTGTAAGAAAGCGCAAAGGGTGGTAGAAAGAGTATGAAGATGCTGGGCACAGTGTGCCAGTGGAAAGAGAACAGGAACATGAGATAGGTTGTGTTTTTATGGGGGTGGGAGCTGTTATGTTGTGGCTGCGAAGTCCCTCTTGTTATTGCATAACTACATAATTTCAGTAAATGTTGCAAGTGATTCTCACCTTGATGTGGCATTGTTAAGTAGTTTTGCTTCAAGTGGTAAGGACATGTTCATGGTTCTTTCAGGAAGCCGTACCATCAGTGTAGCCCAAAACAGGGGAGTATATTAACTTTCGTTAAGGTTACACTTTTAGCACATAAGAAATATTATGCTGGGTCAAACCAAGGGTCTATCAAGCCCAGCAGGGGCAGCAGAACACCTTTATGGATGATGGGGCCAAACAAATAAATCTCCAGCCCTGCCCCCCAAGCTCTCTATCGCTGATACTGTGTTGTGCAAAATATTTGTGGGGCCATGGTCCCTGTGGCCCACCCCTTTCTGCTGCCAATGAAGTCCAGTATCCTGTTTCCAACTGCAGCCAATCTAGGTCACAAGTACCTGTCAGATTTCCAAAATGTTACACAGATTCCACATTGCATATCCCGGGGTAAGCAGTGGATTTCTCTGGTCCTCTTTAAGGTTTATGGACTTTTCCTCCAGTCACTTGATCAAAACTTTTTTAAACGCAGCTACACATTTATTGAATCCCCTACTGTAAATGTCACCACATGCCACTGGTAACATCCCTACATTTTCTTCATTAAAAACCAAAGCAAAAAATTCATTCAGTCTCTCTACTATGGCCTTGCCCTCCTTTTATCCCTCTGTCATCTAATAGTCCAACTGACTCTCTCTTTTTTTTTTGTTACGAATGTACTTGAAAAATTTTTGAGTTTTTCCTTCCACGGCACACTTCTTTTCAAATTCTCTCTTTGCCTGCCTTATGAATGCCTTATATCTAGCTTCCAGTACTTATGATGTTTCTTGTTTTCGCCATTTGTCTCCTTTTTCCATTTTCTGAAAGATGCTTTTTGGGCTTTAACAGCATCTCTAAATCATGCTGGCAGTCATTTGATCTTCCTTCCACTTTTCTTAAAGCATGAAATATATCTGGTCTGGGCTTCCAAGATAGTATTTTTAAACAACTCCATGCTTTATGTAAACCTTTAGCTTTTGCAGCTAGTCCTTTTATTTTTTTCTTAACTATTTTCCTCATTTTATCATAGTCTTCCTTTTGAAAGTTAACTGCTAGTACTGTGGATTTCCTTGCTGTTCTTTCTCCATTTATTAAATCAAATGAGGTTATGCTATGATCACTACTGCCAAGTGGCCCCCAACACCCTTATCTCTCGCATCAGATTCTGTGTTCCAGTAAGGCCTAGGTCTAAAATAGCTTCCTCTCTTGTGGGTTCATGAACGAGCTGCTCCAAGAAGCAGTCATTCATTTCATCTAGAAACTTTATCTCCCTAGCATGTCCTGATGTGACACTGACCCAGTCAATACAGGGGTAATTGAAATTACTCAGATAGTGAGTTACTCAAAGCCCTTTTGCTTAAGGAAGCTTTTCCTTTACTGCCTACTTAGATTGTTCTATGTGGATAAGCAAACACAGAGCCGGGCCTGAAAATCCAGAAAATACAATGAATGAACTTTGTGTTTTCTGGATCTTCACCGCTCTATGTTTGCTTATCATTGACTTAGTGGAGCAGTTCCTCTACGCTTGTTTTTTTGTTATATGTGGATCTCAGTTTTACTTGTCACAGGTTGATAATTTATGGGTTTTGTTATTTAATTTTCTTAAAGAGTGTAATTTATGTAAATTGCATAGAATGTTTTGACATCAGTTTTGCAGTCTATACAGTTTTTTGCTATAAATAAACAAACATGTAGTCATCTCATGCAGAAGTATTATCAACCTTCCATATTAGTAGTCTTGAGTGGAAACAGAGGTTAACTCTGGGTCTGATGTATCAGTTACTAGTGAAGACACTCAGTCCTCCCAAGCTGTCAGCCCAAGGTGCAAGCATTGTGATTACAATGAAGAGAAGGTTAAATTCACAGGATGCTGTGTTCTAAGTGCTCCTCTTTTTTCAGGGGATGCTGCCACTCATAGAAGCCCTTTACTAAAGTGCAGTAAGAAAAACTGTAGTTACCATGCATTTGCTGCAAAAATTAAAACACGGTAACTAAAAAGCCTCTGCAGTAACTATTGCAGTATCTTCCCATTCAGGTAACAGAGAGAATATCCTTACCATGAATTAATTGCACTACAGAGAACACACATGCATTTACTGCAAACTACTGAGATAGCATTATGGGATCTGCACTATTGGCTGCAGTAACAGTTAACAGTTACCATATGTTAAATGCATCGGCACCCAATCAGCATCAGTGATGGAAGTGGGAAAAGCAAGCTCCTCCTGCTCCCTCCATCATGGCCAATTGGGCCCCAGCAATGTACCAGAAGGACTCTGAAAGGCAAAAGCGCCATCTGGCGCACCCACGCCTGGTGGGCCTGCACCTGAAGGCCTCATTAGAGGGCCCTTTGGCATGGCTCTTAGGCGGGGACCAACTAACACACCACTGACCCTTGAACACAAGTCATGCAAAGGACCAGAAACAGCATAGGATGCCACCACAACTGCTGGACCGATACCATATGTTCAACAACAACAAAATGACCATTAAACGCACTGAAGGGGGAGCAGCTTAGAGACCAACGTAAAGGGTAAGCACCTCCAATCGCAAAGATCCTCCCCTCCATGAACCTCTGTGTTGAGAAACAAAAGCACCCCTGACAGCACACAACATTAACCTTGCTAACAACAAAAAGAGAACTACAGCATCACAGTACCACACAATAGACCTAAGACGATCCATAGAAGACCGATCAACAGAACAATGAATTCTACTCACAGGCAAGGTAATTGAAGGAAGAATACATCCCACCAGGGACATGGTGGAAGGAGGAAAACCAGTGGGACACTATGATACCTAGGTACAAATTATATCGCAATGATAGAGTAGATCAAATTGATGGAGGGGTTGCGCTCTATGTTAGAGAGGGCATTGAGTCACACAGGATTAAAGTTTTGCAGGAAACAAAATACACTGTGGAATCTCTATGGATTGAAATTCCATGTAAAATGGGGAAAGTGATGATAGTGGGAGTGTACTATTGACCGCCTGGCCAGAATAAACAAATGGATGATGAAATGCTCAAAGAAATCAGGGAAGCCAACAATATTTACAGCACAATACTAATAATGGGTGATGTCAGTTACCCTGGTATCAACTGGGTCAGTGTCATGGCAGGGCAGGTTAGGGAGATAGTTTCTAGATGAAATAAATGACTGCATCTTGGAGCAGCTGGTTCATGAACCAACAAGACGGGAAGCCATCTTTGACCTACCACTTAGTGGAACACAAGATCTGGTGCAAGAGATAAGGATGTTGGGGCCACTTGGCAATAGTGTTCATAGCATGATCTTGTTTGATTTAATATATAGAGGAAGGATGGCAAGGGAATCCAGAGTACTACCTTTTAACTTTGAGAAGGGAGACTATGATAAAATGAGGAAAACAGTTAAGAAAAACTAAAAGGAGCAGCTGCAAAGGTTAAAGATTTACATCAAGCTTGGGTGTTGTTTAAAAAATATTATCTTGGAAGCCCAGACCAGCTGTATTCCACGTTTTAAGAAAAGTGGAAGGAAGTTCAAAAAACTGCTAGCATGGTTTAAAGATGACATCAGAGAGGCTGTTGTAGCCAAAAAAATATCCTTCAGGAAATGAAAAAAGGAGCCAAATGAGGAAAACTGGAAACAATATAAGCACTGGCAAGTTAGATGCAAGGCATTGATAAGGCAGGCAAAGGGAGAATTTGAGAAGAAGCTTGCTGTAGAAGCAAAAACGCATAATAAAACCTTTTTCAAGTACATGTGTAGCAAAAAGCTTTGAGTGAGTCAGTTAGACCATTGGATGATAGAGAGGTAAAAAGGGCACTAAGAGGGGACAAGGCCATAGCGGAGAGACTGAATGAATTCTTTGCTTCAGTCTTTACTGAAGAAGATGTAGGAAAGTTACACATGCCTCGAATGGTATTTAAAGCTAATGCAGCAGAAGAATTGAAAGAAATATCAATAAACCTGGAAGATATAGTACAACTATTTGATAAACTGAAGAGTAGAAAATCACCTGGATCGGATGGTATACATCTAAGAATGTTGAAAGAACTGAAATATGAGATTGCAGACCTACTATCACTAATCTGTGAACTATCATTATAATCATCAGTAATACCTGAAGACTGGAGGATGGCCAACGCAACGTCAGTTTTTAAAAAGGGCTCCAGGGGTGATCCAGGAAACTACATACCAGTGAGTCTGACATCAGTACTAGGAAAAATGGTAGATACAAAATTTCTGAACATGTAGATAGTCATGTTTTAGTGGGAGACAGTCAACATAGCTTTAGCCAGAGAAGGTCTTGTTTGATTTATTTATTTATTTAACTGTATTTATATCCCGCCTTTCACCGGGTCAAAGCGGTGGAACATATAACAGGGGGGGGGGGATCAATAGGGGGGGGGCCATCACCGGGGGCTCAACATTAATGATTTTGGGATGGACATAGAGACTGACAGGATAGTACAGTTACTGGTCTGAGGATCTTGAGGAGAATAGGGGGTCCTATTCAGAGATGTTCTTGGAATAGGACGGTTTTTAGTTGTTTTTTGAATGATGGGAGGTCACCGTTGTTCTTGATGTGGTTTGGTAGAGAGTTCCAGAGGGATGGGGCATAGAGTTCAAAGGCTCTGTTGCAGGTCCGTTGTGTTGCCTTGGTTCTTTTGTGGGGGACGGCAATGGAGCTGTTGGAGGATTGTCTGGTCGTTCTTCTGTGGGTTGGGCGAGGCAGTAGGGCGCGGAGTGGGGTGTCTTGTGTTTGGTGGATGGTTTTGTGGGTGAGCAGAAGAGCTTTGTACTTGATTCTTGTTTCAATGGGGAGAATATGAAGGTCTCTCAGAAGTGGGGTGATGTGGTCCCGTTTCTTTGCGTTGTGAATTATTCTTGCTGTGGTGTTTAGGGCAGTTCGGAGGGGATTGGTTTGTGTGGCAGGTAGGCCATGGTAGATTATGTTGCAGTAGTCCAGATGGGGGAGTGTCAGAGCCTGCATTACTGTCCTGAAGTCCTGCGGTTCGAGGAGAGGTCGGAGACGTTGCACCGTTTTTGCCTTGTGGAATACAGTTCTAGTGGTCTTGTTGATTTGTTGTTTAAGGGTTAGGGCTTGGTCAATGATAATTCCGAGATATCTTATGTGTGGTTGTATTTGAATTTGCATGGTTCCCATGGTGAGGTGAGTGGGTGGTTTGAAGTCTGGGTCTTTTGTCACTATAAGAGCTTCGGTCTTCTTTATGTTAATGGATAAGTTGTTCTCTTGTAGCCAGTTGGATACGTCGGTGAAGCAGGCTGATAGTTGGTTGTTTTTTGGGTCTGTGGTTGTAATTGGGGCGTATAGCATTATGTCGTCGGCATATATGTGGAAGTTGACGTTGTGGGTGCGTATGACTGAACAGAGTGGACGGAGGTAGATGTTGAAGAGCATGGCTGATAATGCGGATCCTTGAAGTACTCCTTGATGTTGCTGGAATGGGGGTGAGGTTGAGGTTTTGGTGCGGATCAGTTGCTGTCGGTTGGTTAGATAGGACCTGAACCATTGGAGTACAGTATCTTTGATCCCAATTGTTTGGAGTCTATGGATAAGGGTGTTATGGGAGATTGGGTCAAAGGCCGCTGATATATCCAGGAAGATTAGGATGTATCCAGAGTGTTTCTCTTGGGTTCCTATGATGAGGGTGTTCATCAGTGTGGTCATGAGGGTCTCGACCCCATGTAGTGGTCGGAATCCGTGTTGCTGCGGGTCCAGTATGTTGTTGACGTCCAGGTGTTCTTGAAGTTGACGCTGGACTATCTTCTCGATTATCTTTGCGGTGAGTGGAGGCTTGCTACTGGTCTGTAGGAGGTGGGGTCTAGGGGATCTAGGTTGTGCTTTTTTAGGGTTGGTCGAATGATTGTGGTCTTGAGGGCGTCTGGCATGTGTCCTTGGGTAAAGGATTCATTTACAATGTGGGTTAATGGTGCACTCAGGTCTTCTTTGGTTTTCTTTATCCAGTCAGTAGGACAGGGGTCCAGCGGGGAGGTGGTGGTGTTCAAGGAGGAGATGGTGGAAGATATTTCTTCTTTCAAGGTTGTGTCGAATGTATTCCAGTCTCTGTTCAGGATGGGGTATGAATTTGTCTTGGTTGTTTCAGCATAGTGATGTGAGCTTTGTGGTTGTTGCAGCTGTTTGTATTGTCGGGCTAGAAGATCAGGGGGGATATCTGGCAGCTGGTCGGAGTTACTGGGTGCCCTTGTTAGTTTTTTGACAATTTGGAAGAGCTCTCGAGGTTTGTTTATGGCTGTTGTGATGATTTTGGTGTGGTAGGTTTTTTTGGCGTTGTCAGTTTCTGAGTGGTACACATTGAGTTCGTGGAGGTATTTTGCCTTGTCTTTGTCGCTCTTGGTTTTACTAATCTGTTATATTTTTTTGAAGGTGTAAATAAACAGGTAGACAAGGTGGATCAGTCGATGTAGTGTATCTGGATTTTCAGAAAGCCTTTGACAAGGTCCTTCATGATAAACTTCTGGCGAAATTAAAAAGTCATGGGATAGGAGACAGTGTACTATTGTGGAGAGGTGCGGCTCTATAATGAGGTTGAGTGAGGCGGTAGCCTCAGGCGGCAATTTTTTGGGAGTGGCAAAAATTGCCCCCAAAAAGACCGCCTCACTCAGCCTTCAAAATAAAAAAATAAAAAAAGCCCAGCTGCAGAAACCGCTGCTGCTGCAGCGGCAGAATGAAGTGCCCCACGGCCGTGGCCCCCCGCCAGATCCCTGACAGCTTTTCCCCTCTGTGCCAGCTCAGCTTTGCAGAGCCGCACGAAGGCAGAGTGTTTTCCTTTCCCGTGGCTCTGTTAAATCTGATTCCACCGGCGCTGATGGGAAACAGCAAATGCCTGTTTCCCATCAGCGCCAGAGGGCTCAGCTGTCCGGGCTCTGGAAATGGAAATGGGCTGATGGAAGGAAGTAAAGAAAACAAAAGAAGAGATAAGAAATGGCAGATGGACCATGGACCATAGACAACCGAAAGAGAGATAAGAGAAGACAGGAAAGCAGAAGCCTCAGATCAGGACCAGCATGATCAGAGAATAAAATTGTCAGACAACAAAGGTAGAAAAAATAATTTTATTTAATTTTGGTGATTGGACTTTGTGCTATTTTTATATTTTACACAGTATTGGGGAACTGCATCTCTTATTTATCTGACGTTGCACTGTATGTGGACTCTGGCTTCTTGGGGTTTCAGTTTAAATTTTGTCTACATATTTTTATTTTTACTTTAGATTGTGGTTATTTATTCTGTACTTGGTGAGGGTCGATGTTGTGAGTGTGTGACTGAGGTCAGGTGTTCTGATAACATGGAGTTTCTACATAAAGATCTATACTGTACTGTAGTAATTTGACTTCTTCAGCTTTTCAAATAGGTGTATGGATGTTCCAGGGCCCACTGTAGTATTTACAGTGATGCTTTTTTTTGGATGGGCTCCTTATGTGAGTTTTGGACGTTTGTGCTGATATGGTATGGTATGGTAGGTTTGCTCTTTGTTGTAGGGTTTTGTATTAGTTCACAATATGCCTGGTACTGGAGAATAGTGGTTGTTGTTGTTGTTGTTAGTGAGATGATCAGAATCAGATTTTTTTTTTAAATATTGAGTTCTGTGGGTGAATGTCCTGGTTCTGCTCTGCACCTACTGTGGATGCAAAATATATGTTGAAAAAGAAAAAGCAAGAACCATAACAAAGTTTATAACAACAAAATAAGAATGAGTTATAATTTAGTTTTATAAACTGTGCTGTTGGTTCTTGCTATCTTTTAGTTCCTTGGTGTGCAAACAGGACTGTACCTAGCCCTTTGCAAGCGGTGCAACCACACAGGGTGCAAAGGCTTGGGGGCCGCATTTAGGCTGTCTGCTGTTGCCCTGCCGCCGCTGGCAGGACAACAGCAGGCAGCCGAAATGCACCACCAAGCCTTTTCGCAGCACTTTAAGCAGGTCTGGTCCCTCCCTCCTCTGACGAGGTGGTCAGAGCAGGGAGGGACAGATCTGCTTAAAGTGCCAGTTCCTTTCAGATCGGGCGCATGACCCCATCCTCCTCCCCATAACTCTGTCCAGCGCTGCCTGCTCTTTCCCTGCTGCTGGAGCCGCCATGAAAAAAAACAGAGGGCGGCAGCAGCAGGGAAAGAGCAGGCAGCGCTGGACGGAGGTATGGAGGGGAGAAGGGGGGGCACGCGCCCGAGCTGCAAGTCGCACAGGGCGCGATTGCAGCTCAATATGGCCCTGTGTGCAAACATCTTGCATTTCATCCATATAATCTAATCGGCTTTTTGGTTTGGTTCAGTCTCTGATTGGATTTCTGAAAAAGCCCCACACCCTCTAAGGTGGGGTGGGGTGGGGGGGGGGGGGCGCCATCTCATTCTTCGCCTCAGGCAACAGATTGCCTTGAGCCGGCCCTGATTGTGGATCAGGAACTGGTTAAAAGATAGAAAGCAGAAGGTAGGGCTAAATGGCCAATTTTTCTAATGGAGAAAGGTGAACAGTGGAATACCCCAAGGATCTGTGCTGGGTCCGCTGCTTTTTAACATATTCATTAATGACCTGGAAATGGGAATAGCGAGTGAGGTAATCAAATAGGAAGACTGGACGTTCAAGTGGCAGATGAAATTTAATGTGGACAAGTGTAAAGTTATGTACTTAGGAAAGATCAACCCAAACTATTGTTACACGATGCAAGATTCCACATTAGGAACCTCCACCCAAGAAAAGGTTTTCGGCGTCATCATGGATTGTGGCAGGTGAAGGCCTGTGATCCACAATGTCTGACATAAGCAAGCAGGCCTAACTAGCTTGACCTGTAAATGAAGTCTGTGGAGAGGCTAAAAGGAATTGCACATCCCCCAACATGCTGCTATTGTAGAATTAGAACTCAGTAAAAGTATTGAATTAGCTTAGACAAACAGAATTGAAAGTTGGAAAAATACAGAAAAATATGTTTGAAAGCCACTGATAAGAAAATACAGCTGTAAGGGATTTAATTAAAACTGCTGACAGAAAGGTTACAGAGCCCTGCTTCCCTACACGTACTAACTAGCCCAATGGCCTTGGAAGTAGGAAAGTAACAAGTTGGTAAACTGGCCATTGTAATTGGGACTAGAAGGGGGGTGAGCAGGTGCTGAGCCCACTCCAAGTACATAATTGGATAATCATATCAGTACTGGGACCAATAGAAGGGATACGGGAGGTACGGGAGGTTACCGGGACCAATGAAATGTTTTTCTATACCTAGAATGGAGCAAAAGTCTATAAAAGTTGTTGTTTTGCCAGAGAACATTGCTCAGCCATTTTGAATTTGATTCTGCTTGAGTCTTGTGCACAAATAAATGATTTGGACCTTCTGAACAGACTCCTGGTATCATTGGTTTGTCTGCGCTCTGCTGCTACATATTCTTGGTGCGTTGGCCGGGAAGGTGTGGTATTAGAGGGTATATAGGGCAATATACCACGACTTTCCGCCTCTACAGGTTTGGTCCTGCCGGAATCGCGCCCTTCCGACGGGGGCTCGCTCCCTGGCGCCACCGGTCCCTTGTATCGGAGGGAGCTAGTCGGACCTCTGCGGGTGCCGGGCCCGGCTAGAGCCAACACCTCGAACCCGAGTGAGGGGAGTCCGAGGTCCAACTCATGCGCTTGCTTGGGAACTTTGAGGACCGGATCCGGTGAGTAGAGTTTTGATTTTAGCATGTGTCTAGACAGATAAGAAAGAGCAGTACTGCCAATCTTGCATGAACTTGGCATGAATTTAGCACTCGCATGAAAGAGAGCTTGATCACCTCTCAAAGACGGGCCGACTACCCCTGCGTAAGTAAAGCAGGGTGAAACCCCCGTCTTCTAGCATTTGAAACTTGCATGAGACTAGTCAGAATAGACAGAAATGAATGCATTCTGGGATACGTTGCTAGCATGATTGTGTGAATGGAGTGTGAATGAGAGGTCTGGCAGCACGGACCAAGCGAAGGCGGACCCCTGAGTAACACAGTTCCTGACCGGGCGACCGCGTTCAGGTCGTAAAAAGGGGGAAGCGATTGTTGTCTTGTCTTGTTATTTGTTTCCCTTATATGTTTCTAGGGCCGTGAGGACCCCTTACCCACGGTCCGCCCTCCTTTTCCCTTTTGTCTGTTGTTGCGCGCACACATCGAAATGGGAGGGGCGGGGTCTACTAGGAACACTCCATTAGAATGTATGATCGCACATTTTAAAGAAGGATATTCCGGAGATTATGGTATTAAAATGACTGCAGCCCGTTTACAGATTTTGTGTACTAGGGAGTGGCCCGATCTAGACCCTACCTGGCCCCGAGAGGGAACCTTTTAATGTAGGAATTATTCAGTTAGTTCACCATAGAGTGCGAATAGCGCACCCTGATCAGTACCCCTATATAGATTCCTGGTTAAGTATTTGTGAAGATCCGCTCCCTTGGGTGAAGCGCTGTTATGAAGAGCAGTGCAGAATAATGTTAGCAAAGACAGATTATAGTCAGAAAATAGAACAGCCTAGAAAGAAAGGGAAAGGTGAGAAATCCAGGAAGAAGCCCATCCTGGTAGATCCTGATTCCCCAGAAGTGATTACCCGACAGCCCCAAACCCCGCACCCAGTGAGAGCAGCCCCGCGCCCTGCCCCAGAGACAGCGGGAACGGGACCCAACCCCTGAGCCATCACCCGAAGAGCAGGTAGATGAGCTCCCTTTAATTGAAGAAGATGATTCTACCGAGACAGGAATAGGAGAATCAGATACAGAAACAGAGAAGGAAGAAACTGAAAATTCCCCGAGTGATACTGACAGTGTAAAAGCGGCTGCCAGTGTTAGCTCGCCAGTAAAAAGTAAATCTAAAGTAAAGCACGTAGAGAAGAAAATAACCCCTGACAGGAAAGTTACGAAAATATCTCTCAGATCCCAAAAGACATCTACTGCCAAGATGATGCCTTTACGGCAAGTCCCGGGAAGATAATGAGGTGGTGGCGGGACCCCTAAGCTATGTGTATGTCCCCTTCTCTACCACTGATTTGTTAAATTGGAGGACACATTATGCCTCCTATACCAATAAACCCCAAGAGCTTACAGAATTAGTGAATACTATTATGGAAACTCACCAACCAACATGGGCAGATTGCCGTCAGCTTCTGTCCACCTTATTTACTACAGAGGAGTGGACACGAATTAGAAAAGCAGCTATAGACTGGCTGGCAGATAACCCTGTAGCTCCAGGAGAAAGGGGGGAGGAAAGAATAGATAATCGGGAAGCGGCCCAGAGAGAATTCCCGAATGAAGACCCCCGATGGGATCCAAATACAGAAAGAGGATCCAGAGCCCTAGCCCGTTTTCGCCAAGGCTTTATACAAGGCCTGAAAAGGGGGGGCCAGAAAGCTATGAACCTTTCCAAAGTTACTGAAGTTACCCAAGGTATAGATGAGAGCCCAGCAGTGTTTTATGAAAGATTAACTGAAGCATATAGAATGTATACTCTCTATGATCCCGATGCACCAGGAAGTTTATGCATGGTGAATTCTGCTTTTGTAAATCAGTCTCAACCAGACATTAGACGTAAATTACAGAAATTAGAAGGGTTTGCGGGCATGAATGCAACTCAGTTATTGGAAGTCGCTCATAAAGTGTATGTGAATCGTGATAATGAAAGGCGGAGAGAATGTGATCGAAAGATGAAGAAGAAAGCTGATTTTTTTGGCTGCGGCCATAGTTGAACAGAAAAGGGGAGGTATCCCTAGTCGACGGAGCAGAGGAAGGGGGCGGGGCCGAGGCGGAAGCCAGCCCCAGCTAGGCATAAACCAATGTGCCTACTGCAGGGAGGAAGGACATTGGAGAGATGCATGCCCGCAACTCGAAGACGCCCACCAAGATGACGAAAACAATCATCAATGGAGAGAAGAAAGACGAGGCCGTCCCCGAAATCGCGGTGGAGCCAATCGAGAGCAATACCAGCGAGAAAGAGGAGAAGCCGTACAAGCATTGGCTACGACAGCCCATGATGAAGATGACGTGGATTAGGACAGACCGGGCTCCGAATTTGCTTTAGGTCTCCAGGAGCCTATGGTCGGAATACAAATAGGAGACCAAGTTATGAACTTTATGGTTGATACTGGAGCAGAACATTCAGTAGTAGACAAAAAGATAGCCCCATTTTCTACAAAAGCAGTCACCATTGTAGGAGCAACTGGTGCCAAAGCTACAAAACCTTTTCTTCAGAATCGCATATGCAGTCTGGGAGGACAGCAAATAACTCATCAATTCCTTTACATGCCTGAATGTCCAGTGCCACTACTGGGACGAGATATGCTAGCCAAGCTACAAGCCCAAATATCCTTTACTGAAAAAGGAGAAATGCAAATGACAGTAAATTCTCAAGCCAGGCCAGCAGGAATAATGCTGCTTACAGTTCCCCGAGAAGAAGAATGGAGATATTACAGTGATGAATCTGCCCAAGACACCTATTTTGAACAAACTTTGAAAAGCATTGATGCGCCACCTGGAGTATGGGCAGAAGGCAGTCCTCCAGGCCTAGCCAAACATATAGCTCCAATAATTGTAACTCTCAAGCCTAGTGCTACACCAGTACATGTCAAGCAGTACCCTCTCCCAAGAGCTGCTATTGAAGGCATCCACCGCCACTTGCAAAGATTACTAGAACATGGCCTACTAAAAGTATGTCAATCCCCATGGAACACTCCACTTTTGCCAGTGAAAAAGCCTGGAACAGATGACTACCGCCCAGTGCAAGATCTAAGAAGAGTGAATGAAGCAGTTGAGACCATACATCCAGTTGTACCCAATCCTTACACTCTTCTAGGATTGATACCTGCTGAAGCTACCCACTTTACTGTTCTGGATTTAAAAGATGCATTCTTTTGCATAAGATTAGCCCCCATAAGTCAGATATTATTTGCATTTGAATGGCAGGACCCTATCTCTGGAAGAGGGGGCCAACTTACTTGGACACGATTACCCCAAGGATTCAAGAATTCGCCTACCATCTTTAGTGCTGCACTGAATCAAGACCTTTCAAGCTATCCAGTGGCCCCGGGGAAGAGAGTGCTTCTCCAATACGTGGACGATCTGCTGATAGCTGCTGTATCAGAAAAGTGAGTGTATACAAGCCACCAAAGACCTCTTGCAGCTACTAGATGAAGCTGGATACAAAGTTTCCAGAGCAAAAGCACAACTATGCCAAAAAGAAGTGAAATACTTGGGCTTTCGCATAACCAAAGGAAGCCGAAAGTTAGGCAGAGAAAGAAAAGAAGCAGTATACAGAATTCCAACCCCAACTACCAGAAAGCAAGTCAGAGCCTTTCTGGGAGCAGCAGGATATTGCCGAATCTGGATTCCCAACTTTGCTCAAATCGCCAAACCACTGTATGAAGCCACAAAAGGAGAAGAAAAGTCGCCACTGGAGTGGGGACCTGAGCAGGATACAGCCTTCAAGACGTTAAAGGAAGAATTGATGTCATCACCAGCACTTGGACTACCAGATGTTCACAAGCCTTTCCACTTGTTTGTACATGAAGCACAAGGAAATGCCTTAGGCATGTTGACTCAGAAATTGGGAAATTGGGAGCGACCTATAGCATACCTATCGAAACAATTGGACACTGTGGCCAAAGGATGGCCACCTTGCCTGAGAGCAGTTGCAGCTACAGCATTGTTAGTGAGTGAAGCAGACAAGCTCACACTAGGACAGAATCTACGAGTCACTGTGCCACATGCAGTCCTTGCCCTTATGGAACAAAAAGCAAATCATTGGCTCACCAATTCCCGAATCTTGAAATATCAGAGTATGTTATATGAAAACCCACAGATACAACTGGAAGTAAGCCATGCCTTGAATCCAGCCACATTGATACCTGTTAGTGAAGAACTCCCAGAACATGACTGTATAGAAGTCATGGACACTGTATTTTCAAGCCGACCTGACCTGACAGATGTGCCCATAGACAATCCTGACCAAATTTATTACGTAGATGGAAGCAGTCTCATCATCAATGGACGACGCTGCGCCGGATATGCAGTAGTCACTCAACATGAAGTTGTTGAGTCATCAGCTCTAGCCTCAGGCACATCAGCCCAGAAAGCAGAATTAATAGCACTTACTCGAGCACTACTGCTAGGTGCAAAACTTGTGTTAAATGTATATACAGACTCTAAGTATGCCTTCACTACCCTACATGCTCATGGAGCTCTCTATAAAGAACGAGGGCTCATCACGTCCGGAGGAAAATCAGTCAAGTATGGCCCAGAGATACTGATGTTACTTGATGCAGTATGGGCCCCAACTCGTGTAGCTGTCATGCATTGCAGAGGACACCAAGCAGGAAAAGGAGAAGTTGCTCGAGGAAATAGGTTTGCAGATGCCTCAGCACGACAAGCAGCCATGACAGGACAAATTTCGCCACAAGCCATGCCGATGTAGGCAGCATTGTTTCCAGTACCCTTGAACTTATGGACACCACGATATACCACCAAAGAATTAGATTACTACTGTAATAAGGAAGATGGAGTACTGAAAGATGGGTGGATTGAGCTGCCACCAGCAGAGGGCAGTCAACCCCCAGGACGAATAGTAATCCCTGAATTGTTGGGTCCAACCTTTGTCAAAGCTTTCCACAAAGCCACCCACTATGGAAAAAGTGCTATGGAAAAAGCACTCAGACCACATTTCTGCATTACCATGTTAGCAGCCCTATCAGCTTCAGTGGCACGCCAGTGTCTAATTTGTGCCAAAAATAATGCCAAGCAAGGTCCCACACCACCACCCCGAGTTCAGTCAGGAGGTGTAACCCCCATGCACCACCTGCAAATTGATTTTACTGAAATGCCAAAAACCAATGGATATCACTACCTATTAGTATTAGTTTGTACTTTCTCTGGGTGGGTAGAAGCCTTCCCAACCAGAACTGAGAAAGCTCGAGAAGTCACCAAAGTTTTACTGAGAGAGATTGTCCCTAGATTTGGAATTCCAGCAGTAATAGGGTCAGACAATGGGCCCTCATTTGTTTCTCAGATTACTCAGCAGTTAGC
The DNA here is from genome assembly GCA_033557465.1 of Ichthyophis bannanicus. Taxonomy (NCBI): domain Eukaryota; kingdom Metazoa; phylum Chordata; class Amphibia; order Gymnophiona; family Ichthyophiidae; genus Ichthyophis; species Ichthyophis bannanicus. The sequence goes on from CM066034.1 coordinate 1,041,054,158, forward strand.
AAAAGCCTTACAGATACAGTGGAAACTTCACACTGCATACAGACCTCAGAGTTCAGGGAAAGTTGAGTGAATGAATCGTACCTTAAAAGCCCAAATGTCTAAGCTTTGTCAGGAGACTCGCCTGAAGTGGCCCCAAGTACTCCCGATAGCTTTACTCAGAATACGCTCAGCTCCTGTGAAGTCAACAGGATTTTCCCCTTTTGAAGTTCTGTATGGTAAACCCCCACCAATAGTGCAGGGAATTAAAGGAAGTCTAGCCCAAATTGGTTCAGAAATAACCAGGCAAGAACTCCTAGCTCTTAGTTTTGTTCTGCAGACTCTCCATGCGTGGATCCAAGACCAGTTGCCTATCAACTTGACGGAACCCTTGCATCCCTACCAGCCTGGTACCTCGGTGTGGATCAAAGATTGGAAGAAGACACTGCTGGAACCCCATTGGAAGGGACCATACACCATCATCCTGTCTACCAGAGGGAGGAGTAGCCTAGTGGTTGGGGCAAGGTACTTCAGGCCGGAAGGTCGGAGGTTCAAAATCCCACTAGAGGACAGCAACCTTGGGCCGGAAGGACTGGGGTTTCTAGTCCCACAGATGCTCCTTGTGGTCTTGGGCAAACCACTTAACCCTCCACTGCCCATGTTCCCTGTAAGTATTAGTGTATGTGTCTCATATCCCCGCGTGTTAAATGTATCCCCCAATTGTGTTGTGACCGCTTTGATTGAAGGATAAGGCGGTATACAAAACTGTCTTAATAAAATAATAATAATAAATAAATACCCCAACTGCAGTAAAGGTAGCAGAAATCGATTCCTGGATCCACCACAGCAGAGTCAAGCCCGCAGCTGATCCAGAACCTGAGCAGTGGACAGCAGAGCAGCATCCTGACGCACCTTTGCGAGTTACTCTGAGACGGCAACCAGCAGCTTAGACACTTTTATCACAGTGCCCTGCAGTAGCCAAGTCTTTCGAAGAGGATTGCTGTTTTCCATACAGCAAGAGTTTGTTTCAACGAACCTCATGTGTGTGATTTTACACACTACTTTGATGCTACATCGATTAACAATATTTAGAACCAACTAAAGTTGATAAGTTGGTTAATGTGTGATGAACAACTTGAGGATCTTCAATCAACACTCAGCACTCGTTGAATTGCTTCATTAGCAAACGGGACGAAGAAAAGAACGTCGTGGTCAAGATCTGCAAGCTGAGGATTCAGAAGAACTCCAATCAACATGTATCCTTATCTTTGCTTTGCCCTGGTTGCCTGTTTTGGAGGCTTTGAACTAATTCATGCCTTGCCTCCATGCACTGCTTGCATTACTTCTACTCGGACTGGACTGAAAGTAACTCAGACTTTGATTTATCACTCTTACTATTCCTGCACTGGTAAAGTGACTCGGTGTATTTATAACACCACTGAACTGAATGTTTGTACCAAGGGTAAATCTAAAGTATGCTTTAATCCGCATCAGAATCCATCCTACTACACCTTGGAAATGCGATGGAAAGATGCAGATGGACCTTTGATCAATGCCACACGCCCACTCACAGATCCTAGTAAATATGCTATTTTGTATTTTGATGCTTGTGAAGTAATCAACAGAGATAGTCGTTCTAAGTGTGGTAATTGTGGAAAAAACATACTCATGGAATGACAAATATATGTGCCCAGAAGGGACCACTGGATGGGGAGCATGCACAGGAAAGAAAGTCTCAGCCGATGTATATAGTACAGCCCCAGAGTCAGATTACTTCTGCCCAAGATGGGAATGTGTCTTTTATGCCACCTGGATTGGAATGGTAGATAATACCAAAGATAATCGAATGGCTGCATTGCGGAGACCATATGTCAAAGATATAGACAAATGCAAGAAAAATGCTTGCAATCCCTTAGAGCTTGTTGTTCTGAGACCTGAAAATTGGAAACGAGGATTCCGATTTGGTCTACGAATTGCGGGGTCTGGATCAGATCCAGGAACCATAATATATATAAAATTAAATACCCAAGCCCATAAATCATCTAAGTACCATATCCACGACACATTCTATGAAGCCATGCATGTAAATAAGTTTGAAATTCCCCATCCCTCTCAGAACTTATTTTTAGAATTAGCTGGAGCAGTAGTATCCAGTCTAAAAATCTCAGATTGTTACTTTTGTGGGGGGGGGGGGACACAAATGGGTGATCAGTGGCCATGGGAAGCCCAAGAATTGAATTATTCTATGACTTACAATCAAACTGAACTACATAAGACTACCAGCGAATGGGTGTTAGCGCATTCAATAGTTGGACGTCTTTGCTATGCACGAACTGGACCCCAGTTCAAGCAACAGTTAGGACAGCTGGTCTGTCTTAGCCAGAAGTTCTATAATGACACCACCAAAAAGACGTCTTGGTGGTCAGGAATTAAAGAACCTGAACCCCCTAACCCATCAGCCAGATTCCCTGAGCTTGCTCATTTATGGACTAATCTTGCCAAGCCTCATGCCTGGCAAGCCCCACCTGGACTCCCTACACACTGGGGAGGGGCGTGTGTCTTAGGGACCATCAGACCTTCTTTCTTTCTTCTAAACACGGAACATAGAGAACAATTAGGATACCCAGTGTACACAACTAATCACAGACACAAAAGAGCACTGAGACAGAAGAGAGCACCCCTCCAGGTAGGCAAGTGGGAGAAGTGGAAGGGTGATGATTGGCCACCAGAGAGAATCATTGAATATTATGGGCCTGCCACTTGGAATGATGATGGTATGTGGGGATATCGAACCCCAGTTTATATGATTAATCGTATTATTCGCTTACAAGCAGTAGTTGAGATAATAACCAATGAGACTAGCCAAGCTCTTACACTTTTAGCTAGACAGAGTACCCAAATGCGCACTGCTATATATCAAAACCGCTTAGCACTTGATTATTTGTTGGCAGCTGAAGGAGGAGTATGTGGTAAGCTGAATTTAACTAATTGTTGTTTGAAAATAGATGACAAAGGTCAAGTGGTTGAAGAAATTGCTGAAACTATGCGAAAACAAGCTTATGTGCCAATACAAACTTGGCATTCACTAAAGTTTCCTAACTGGTTTGCTAATCTTTTCTCATGGCTAGGAGGACTTAAAACTTTCCTTATACTAGTACTAATAATCATTGCTGTCATTTTCTTATTGCCATGCATAATCCCATGTTGTATGCGCTCTATTCATAGTGCTATTGAAAGTACAGTTGAGCGGAAGACCGCAACTAAGATTATGGCCTTATACCAACCTAAACCTCCTGCATATAGTCGGAATCCTCTGACCATGATATAACCATTTTAAGTGATTTAATTCTCACACCTTATTAAGTAATAGGGTGAGATTAATCAAAGGGGGGAATGTGGCAGGTGAAGGCCTGTGATCCACAATGTCTGACATAAGCAAGCAGGCCTAACTAGCTTGACCTGTAAATGAAGTCTGTGGAGAGGCTAAAAGGAATTGCACATCCCCCAACATGCTGCTATTGTAGAATTAGAACTCAGTAAAAGTATTGAATTAGCTTAGACAAACAGAATTGAAAGTTGGAAAAATACAGAAAAATATGTTTGAAAGCCACTGATAAGAAAATACAGCTGTAAGGGATTTAATTAAAACTGCTGACAGAAAGGTTACAGAGCCCTGCTTCCCTACACGTACTAACTAGCCCAATGGCCTTGGAAGTAGGAAAGTAACAAGTTGGTAAACTGGCCATTGTAATTGGGACTAGAAGGGGGGTGAGCAGGTGCTGAGCCCACTCCAAGTACATAATTGGATAATCATATCAGTACCGGGACCAATAGAAGAGGTACAGGAGGTTACCGGGACCAATGAAATGTTTTTCTATACCTAGAATGGAGCAAAAGTCTATAAAAGTTGTTGTTTTGCCAGAGAACATTGCTCAGCCATTTTGAATTTGATTCTGCTTGAGTCTTGTGCACAAATAAATGATTTGGACCTTCTGAACAGACTCCTGGTATCATTGGTTTGTCTGCGTTCTGCTGATCTCATTCTTTGCCTCAGGCAACAGATTGCCTTGAGCCGGCCCTGATTGTGGATCAGGAACTAGTTAAAAGATAGAAAGCAGAAGGTAGGGCTAAATGGCCAATTTTTCTAATGGAGAAAGGTGAACAGTGGAATACCCCAAGGATCTGTGCTGGGTCCGCTGCTTTTTAACATATTCATTAATGACCTGGAAATGGGAATAGCGAGTGAGGTAATCAAATAGGAAGACTGGACGTTCAAGTGGCAGATGAAATTTAATGTGGACAAGTGTAAAGTTATGTACTTAGGAAAGATCAACCCAAACTATTGTTACACGATGCAAGATTCCACATTAGGAACCTCCACCCAAGAAAAGGTTTTCGGCGTCATCATGGATAACATGTTGAAACCCTCTGTCCAATGTGCAGTGGTGGCCAGGAAAGCAAATAGAATGCTAGGTATCATAAGGAAAGGAATGGAGAATAAAACCAAGGATGACATCATAATGCCTCTGTATCGTTCCATGGTGCGACTGCACCTTGAATATTGTGTGCATTTCTGGTCGCTGTATCTTAAAAAGGATATAGCAGAATTAGAAAAGGTACAGAGAAGAGCCACCAAAATGGTAAAGGGGATGGAAGGATACCCCTATGAGGAGAGGCTAAAAGGGTTAGGGCTCTGCAACCTGAAAAAGAGATGGCTGAGTGACAATATGAGTGAGGAAGGAGTGGCTCAATGGTTAACATAAGTTACCTTGTGAGGGATAGGGCCAGGGTTCAATTCCCACATAGGGACATGTCCCATGGCCACTCCTTGTGGCTCTGGGCAAGCTACTTAACCCTCCATTGCCTCAGGTATGCTTAGATTGTGAGCCCTTCAGGGACAAGGGAATAAAAAACTGCCTGTTAGACTATATCTGTAAACTACTCTGATGCACACAATTAAGGGTGGTATATCAAGTGCCTAAACCATAAACCATGATAGAGGTTTATAAATTAATGAATGGAGTGGAATGGCTAAATGTAGATCAATTATTTATGTCATCAAAATGTAGACAGACTAGAGGACATGCAATGAAGCTACAGTGTAACCCATATAAAACTAATAAGAAAAAATACTTTTTCACTCAATGCGTAATCAAACCTTGAAATTCATTGCTGGAGGTTGTAGTAAAATCTGTTAGTGTAGCTGAGTTAAAAAATGGTTTAGACAAATTCCTGGAGGAAAGGACCATAAACTATTATTAAAGGGGAACCAGGAAATCCACTGCTTGTCCCAGTACAAGCATTATGGAACCTGTGTCTTCTGGGGAAACTGCTAGGTACTTATGACCTAGATGGGCCACTGTTGGAAACAGGATACTGGACTTGATGGACCTTGGTCTCACCCAGTATGGCATATCTTATGTTCTTACAGTATGTTCAGAAAATCCACCAACTGATCCTTAACCACAACAAATCATCATGCTTCAAACAATGGACCCCAAATTAAATTATGTGCATATACTGTGATGATGTGAAGGCTGCAGAGCCCTTTAAAAGTAGGAAAAACTCTGAGATTAGTTCCCACAGGCGGGGGATGGGATCACAGAAGCACATTTCCCACAGAGAGAATGAAACTAAGGCACATAGAAGCAGGGTTAGCTTGAAGCCACACCCAACCTCTAGGACAGCTGCAAGCAGAGAGAGGGTGGGGTCAGGGAAGCAAACAGTTCACAGAACATATAAGCTGCGTCACACAGGAAGTGAGGAGAGAGATGAACAGGAGCTGGAGGATCAGCTGAGAGTTGATTCCAGAGCTTCACACACACGAGGACTAGGCACAGGACGGTGCAAAGGAAATTGCAATGCTAAAGGGAAACTAGCAAAACCCCGAGGACAAAGTTTCTTTGAAGAATCAGCTGAGTGGGAGGAGGAATCAGGTACTGATCAAACGGTATGTGCTTTTACACCAGAAAGACTGCAAAGAAGGTCTGTTCAAAGGCAGGACCGGTTGCAGGCTAGGAGCCAGAGGAAAAGGCCAGTAAACCAGGGAAGGAAGCAGGATTTCAAGGCTGTTAATTCTGCTAAACCCAGAAGGACTGACCACTACTTACAAGGCAAGTGCAAAGGGTGTGGGCATAGAAAGAACCGGCAGAGAAGCCTGGATTTTACCTCTGAATCAGAATATAGCAGTTCTAGTCTTGAACCTCCACACAGATATTATAGAAAGCCTGTTAGGAGGAGAGTTACTGCTAGTCAAGAAGCTTTTGCATTTCCTGATGAGAAACTATTAAGGGGGAGAAAAGCAAAAGGTTCAAACCCAGTTACAGAGGGGAACCGTGAGCTAAAGTGGAGAAACCTTTGTAAGCTTCTGAAGAACATACAACAGGTTAAACCAGAGATTACCCCAAGTTCAGAGCCATACAATTCCCCAACAGAAATGGACGTGGACTGTCTCTCTGATAAATCAATGTCCTCTGCTGAATCGATGGATTGCAGTTTGTGTGTGTCTAATGTATAAAGCTTTTCCTGTATGCTGTATGAAATAAGTAAAAAGACGTCCGGAGTTCAGATATCATTGTATGCTTGGAAAGCAGACAAGTGGATAAGAGAAACCTCATGTGAAAGCCTAGCTAGTTTTATTGCTGCTGTAACGTCAGCTGAGAAAGCTAGTGGTAAAAGCTAAGAGGTAGCACTCTGAGTGATGTTTTAAACTTGAAGTCAGCAAGGAAAGTGAAGCTTTTCATATTGCCAAAGTTTGTGAGTAATGCACAAAGATATTTCTACTGCGTTTGTAAATACTAGAAAATACTGCTATCAAGGTTGAGAAGTTTATGGAAGAAATTCACCTTGCACATTTTGGAGAAGAATCCTATACTTTGGTTGAATGTGTTTTCCCTTTCTGGAATTTTGCCACGAATGATTTCCTTACAGAAAATAAAAAATAAAGCAATTTATGTTATAAATTGTCCTGTGCTCCTTCTATTCGGACTGCTAACAAAAGCAAACCACAACTACAATTAAGGAGGTGATCCACCGTCTCTCATTAGGCAAGGGTCTATACTAAATAGCACTATAAGTGATCAAACAGAGACAATCTGCCGTGCCACCCCTAGGGGCAGTGCGGTGAGAGCGGTGGAAGGCGTCACAATACCCAATAAATACCAGTCATTCACAACTACCACCGCAACAGAACAATACTATCAAAGAATGGTCCATGGTACCACAAACCCCTACCAAATGCAGGTGCATATCTATTCCAGCATGCCCACTTGAACAAATACTCAACAAACCAATCCATAGAATGAAACACTTGACATGTGCCCTCATAAAGCCCTGTTCTGTTAGGAACAAAGTTCCTATCCTAACAGAATACATTGACAACAATAATCTTGACCTCATGTTCATAACAGAATCATTGCTAACTGAAGCCTGATGACTATAACATCTTCAACTGCCTGAGAAAAGAGAGGAGGAGGAGTATGCATTATAACAATAAAAGAACAGAAATTCCGAACAGTGACAGCAGAAAATTCAGCAGGCATTGATATACTCATAATTGAAAATAGGCACATTGCATTCTTCTTAATATACAAACCTCCATCAACAAATCAAAACAACTTATCGTTCATAGTTGAAACAGTCTGCTCCAATACTCCACCTCATAAACAAATCCTTCTATTGGGTAATCTCAACCTCACAATAACTCCCTCAGGACCAACACAAGCATTCCTTGATGCAATGGGGGCACTAGGATATCAACAAATACGAAACCAACACATACAAGAGGAAATACATTGGATGTTGTATTCTTACCCAGAGAAACAGTGAACAAACAAACCTACCAGTCCATACAAATCCAACCTGTCCCCTGGTCTGATCCTTTCATGATCAACTTTACCATACAATATGAAGCTCAAACCACTAAAAATCCAACTCTTGCTGCACTACGACGATTCCGCGAATACAAGAAAAGGTCTTTCCTGGACGAAATTACGCCCCAGATTACAGCTGACTCCACAGACCTTGACATGCTGATAGACAACCAGAACACAGTCATAAGAAATGCATCAACAGAATCACTCAATACACAAACACCCTGAAGAAACAAGAAGAGTGCAATATGGTACACCCAAGACCTCAGAAACCAAAAAAAGCAGCTGAAAAAAAATAGAAAGGACCTGGAGACAAACAAAGCAACATGACACTCAAATAGAATACATGAAAAGATTACAGGAATATCGTGAAGCCATCCACAGAAATAAGAGAGAATACCACACAAATCTCATAATGTCATCAATAAACAAACCTAGAGAACTCTTCAATATCGTCAAATCACTAGCCAAACCCTAGGAACAAGAGGGGCCCACACTTACACCACAAACAATAGCATCGTACTACATGAGAAAAACAGGAAAGGCTTCACAGCAGCAGTTCTAAATGAAGATACCATGATAACTACAGCATGGACAACATTCTCAAAGATATACCCAAGTCAACTACAGAATATAATAACTAACCTTAATACAACTACATCACCCATCGATCCCTGCCCAGTAAGCTGGGTGAACAACACGTGAAGAACTCTCTCCTGCAATACTCAAACTAGTACAGAATACCTTGAAAAAGGTTACATGCCTAAAGAACTAAAAACTGAATAAATATGCCCTATCCTGCAAGAAATTGGAGCTAAAGGAACAACACTGCAACAGTTCAAATCCTAACAGACAGGAAACAACAAATAAAAATAGGTCCTAACTCGTCCAAGTCATACTCTCAACTACAAGGAATTCAACAAGGATTGGCCCTATCAGCACTACTTTTTAATCTCTACATACAAACCATCTGCAAAATTATCTAAAAAACATAATGTCTACTATCATATATATGCAGACGATATTATGTTATACAACCCATTAGACATTACCAATTCTGATCTGAACAGGATAGTCTAATGCTTCAACAAAGGTGCCTCATGGTTAGCTGAACATAACCTGAACATACCTCAAAGTAAAAAATGAAGTACCTAGGTGTCACAATTGATAAGACAACTAAACATGACCAGCCATATCTCTAAAGGAAAAAATGGGACTGTTGTAGTTGTTGATATGGAAGGACAGACTAGATAGGTCATGTGGTCTTTTTCTGTCATCATTTTTCTGTTTCTATATTAATACCACCACAAGAGCAATATATTCCGAAATAAAAACTTTCAAGAGAATCCACACTCCTCCAAGGATTCTCCCTATCACATACGGAAGCCGATGGAATTTCACTCACGAGGGAGAGGCAGAGGCAGAGGTCAATATCACCAATACCAACTAGAACACTAGAAGGAATTTTCAACCTTTCTAGTTACAATCTTTCCCCTTTAGAAGTCTCTGTTTTAAACAAAGGCCTTTCCTTTGTTCCAACAAAAAAACACGACCCTTTTACCACACAAGTTGAGTTGTTTAAATTTTTCCGTAAACTCCAAATAAAATAATTTTTTGACACTCATATGATGGGACCATGTGATGTTTCCGTAAACCTTCTACTTGGATTCCACCCCCAAAAAAAGGTAGTATATCCTGAAATACAAAGATTATACAATGAGAAAAAAACACATTCTTATTTTAATCTAAGTCGGGAGGAAAAAACAGCATTGACACAACTTAAGAATAAAAAAAATAAAAAATAAAATAATAATAACGTCCTTCTATGAACTAAAAAGATATGTAATGGTGCCTTCCTATAACTAAAGAATTGCAGGAGTGAGCCAGTTGGAGTGAGGGACAAAAGAAGGAGAGCTGCAAACTATAAATAGTGTGATAAGCACGGCATGATGTGTCAAAAAAAAAAACTGAATAAAAATACCCCTTAATGAATATAAAAAATGTGACCATACATCATACTACATATCTAAATGACATTTGCAAAGAGTATAGTTAAGGTAACAGTAATAATGAAAAAGGGGAATTATTAAAAGGCCCTCACTCCAACTGGCTCACTCCTGCAATTCTTTAGTTATAGGAAGGCACCATTACATATCTTTTTAGTTCATAGGAGGATGTTATTATTATTTTATTTTTTTATTTTTTTGATACAGTAAGGTACCATCAGTTCTTAATCTGATTAGTATGTCTTTTGTACGTCTCTCTTAATAGTACTTATTACATCACAATGGTTATAATGATTATTGTATTGTTTTATATTTCATTTGTTTTTAATCTCATTCATTTATGTTTTGTTAGTGCGACTGTTTTCTCATTCATGACTTAGAACAATATGGTATAGGACCGTCTGTTTTAATGGTCTTCAACAAAGGTATTTATGTTTTTTATTTTTAAGCATATGTTTTTAGTTGGTTTTGCACTAATTATACATGAGATGGTTTATTTATTTTATTTAGTTCATTAATTTTTATTGCCTTGATTAGTTTTCTATCGTTTTATTTATTTATTGTTTTATCGATAGCATTTTTTGTGGTCTGTTTTTATGATTTTAAGTATTTATATGTTTATTTATTTTTTAGTTTTGTGCCTGACAAACCCCTGACGAAGGGTAATGAAACACGGCCTGTGTCGGGTTGTTAAGGAATTAATCAAGGCTTTGCCTTTCCACCCCTAATACGCCCTGGTTTGGTTCCCAAACGTGAAGGGGCCATACTGGACTTGGTGGTTACCAATGGTGAAAGTGTTTCTGATGTTATAGTGGGAGATCATTTTGCATCCAATGATCACCAGATGGTGTGGTTCAGTATTAGGACTAGGGCTGTTAGAATCCATTCAAAAGCGAGGGTCTTAGACTTTAGGAAGATTAACTTTGCCAAGATAGGCCAATACCTCAGGGAGTCATTAGCAGGATGGGAACATCTGGGGGATTTAGAAAAACAGTGGGCACAAATAAAAGGGGATATTTTAAGGGCAACCAATCTTTTTGTTAAAATGGTAAATAAAGGTAAAAGGAAAAGGAGACCGCTATGGCTTTTGAAATAAGTAGCTGAAAAGGTGAAGAAAAAGAGGGAGGCCTTCATGAAATACAAGAGATCACAGAGAGAGGAAGACAGGCATCTATATTTGGAAAAACTTAGAGAAGCTATCAAAGTAGTCAGGAAAGCAAAGATTCAAAAAGAGGAGGAAATAGCCAATGCAATAAAATGGGGGGATAAGACATTTTTCAGATATGTTAGTGAGAAGAGGAAGGGCAAAAGTGGTATTGTCAGACTCAAGGGTGAAGGGGAGGAATATGTAGAAGCAGATGAGGATAAAGCGGAATTGCTTAACAAATTTTTCTGTTCTGTGTTCACAGATGAAGAACCAGGAGCAGGACCTCAGAAAACACCCATAAACAGGAACAGAAGCGAGGGGCATCTTGAACAATTTTCAGAAGACTGTGTTTGTGAGAAACTAGCTCAGCTTAAAGTAGACAAAGTGATGGGACTGGATGGGATGCACCCTAGAATACTGAGGGGGATGTTCTAGCAGCTCCACTGACTGACCTTTTCAATGCCTCATTGGAGTCGGGCATGGTGCCAAAGGACTGGAGAGAGGCTCATGTGGTGCCTTTACACAAAAGCAGAAGTAAGGATGTGGTTGAAAACTACAGGCCGGTTAGTTTAACTTTGGTGGTGAGTAAATTATTGGAAACGCTGCTGAAAGAGAAAATAGTGAGGTTTCTGGAGTCCAGCGGATTACAGGATCCGAGGCAGGATGGATTCACCAGAGGCAGGTCTTGTCAGACAAATCTGATTGATTTCTTTGACTGGGTCACCAGGGAGTTGGACCAAGGGAGAACCCTAGATGTGGTGTATTTAGATTTCAGTAAAGCCTTTGACACTGTTCCTCACAGGCAACTTATAAACAAACTGAGCACCCTAGGGATGGACCCTAAAGTTACTGCTTGGGTTAGAAATTGGTTGGATGGGAGGCGACAAAGAGTGCAGGTAAATGGAGCTCACTCTGAGGAGAAGAATGTTACCAGTGGTGTGCCCCATGGATCTGTCTTGGTCCGATTCTTTTTAACATCTTTGTTAGTGATATAGTGAAAGGGCTGTCGGGTAAGGTTTACCTCTTTGTGGATGATACCAAAATCTGCAATAGAGTAGACACCCAGGAAGGTGTAGATAACATGAGGAGGGATCTAGCTAAGCTTGAAGAACGGTCTAGAATTTGGCAGCTGGGATTTAATGTTAAAAAATGTAAGGTCATGCATTTGGGCTGCAGCAATCCAAGGCAGCAATATAGTATAGGGGGTGAAGTACTTTTGTCCACTAAAGAAGAGCGGGACCTAGGCGTGGTTGTGTCTGATGATCTTAAAGTAGCTAAACAGGTAGAAAAGGCGACGGCAAAAGCTAGAAGGATGCTTGGGTGCATACGGAGAGGAATGGCTAGCAGAAAAAAGGAGGTGATAGTGCCTCTGTATAGGTGTTTGGTGCGATCTCATATGGAGTATAGTGTGGAGTTCTGGAGACCGCACCTTCAAAAGGATATAAGCAGGATGGAGTCAGTACAGAGGGTGGGTACTAAAATGATTAGTGGTCTTCATTATAAAGCATATGAGGACAGACTTAAGAATCTTAATATGTACACCTTAGAGGAAAGGCGGGATAGAGATGATATGATAGAGATGTTTAAATACCTCCGTGGCATAAATGTACAGGAGGAGAGCCTCTTTCAATTGAAAGCAAGTTCTGCTACCAGGGGACATGGGATGAGGGTGAAGGGGGATAGATTCAGGAGTGATATGTGGAAAGATTTCTTTACGGAAAGAATGGTGGATCCATGGAATAGTCTCCCAGTGGAGGTGGTAAGATGAGGACAGTATCTGAATTCAAAAAAGCATGGGGCAAACACAGAGGATCTCTAAAGGAAAAAAGGGGACTGTTGTAGTCGTTGATATGGAAGGACAGACTAGATAGGCCATGCGGTCTTTTTCTGTCGTGATATTTCTGTGGTTCTATGTTTCTATAATGAGGGTGTGAAAGCGAGGAAGGAGAGGGAAGATGAGAAGGTGGAGCTGAAGAGCAGAGGAAAGGGAAGAAGATAGGAACATGGAGGAAATGGGAATGGTAGGCAAGAGGAAAGGGAGAGGAAGGGATAAGGGTATGCGGAAAGAGGGAAGAAGGTTGAGAATGAACAAAGGGAGAAGAAGGGCCATAGTTATAGTGACAAGAGCTTATGCATAGGGTTAAACACTAAACCATAAAGATGGTGAAAGTTAGACACAGTTGGCCCGATTCTGATCCCGACGTCCATCTCATTTGTACGTCCGGGCTGAGCCGGACATACAAAGGAGATCGTGATTCTGATCTCGCAGGGCACGTCTAGCTCCACAGGATCAGAATCGCGAACAGGTCTGTACATGCAGGCTGGGACTGCGATTCAGTCCCAGCCTGCACATTTATTTTTTTATTTTATTTATTTATTTAGTATACATTTGTATACCGCTACTTCCAGCGATCAGTAGCGGTTTGATTACACAGGTACACTACCAAAAAACTGCCTCCAGTTTTGCAACTGATTCCTATAGATTTTGGGGTGCTGAATCCAGGAAAAATAGCCAAAATGTTCCATCACGTCACGTTTTCTTGCAAAATTAGATTTCTTACCCATATAAGGAATGTTCACATAATTTCTTTTTAGCCGACTGCAGTTTATTTTCTTGGCCCAAAATAGAGGTTGTAATGGTTAACTAACTAGAAACACTCCCTCATGATATTTTAGAGTGTTTTGTATTCATTTTATACATTAACAGGACAATTGGGAGGCGGGGGGCTAAATCCAGTACTCGCGCTGGCGCATGTTCTTTCCTGTTCGCCTCGCCTCGTTCGCTCGCTCAAACACGGTGGTTGCGACATGAACGTTCCTGTCAAATTTCAGTTTCTTGCAAGTTCATTATTACCTTTTGTTTGCTCAGTCGTAATCCAGCTTTATTCCGAAGTGGTTCACTACAGTTGTAGTTTGCAGTGCTGTGTATTTGTGATGGCTCACAGAGCCAGAGGTTGCGTCAACTCTCCGGACAGTTTTTGTTTTATTTGTGGGGAATATACCATGAAAAAGCGGCAGAGGAACATGTCTGCATTTATTAAAAAAGTATATTTCGCCTATTTCGGTTTGAAGTTAGGCGATCAAGACAAACCGTGGGCTCCTCACAAAGTGTGCAAGACATGTGAGGAAGATCTACGCTTATGGATGAAAGGTAAAAAACAAGCATTTTGTTTCAGAATACCTATGATGTGGCGTGAACAAAGAGACCACAGCAGTGACTGCTATTTTTGCTCTTGCATTGTGAAGGGATACAACTTAAAAAATAAGAACGTAATAAGTTACCCCAACCTTCCCTCAGCAATTAGGCCTATGCCTCATAGCAACGAAGTACCTGTGCCTGAACCACCAAAATCTTTGGATCATATTTGTGTGGACGGTTCTGATCATGATGAGACTCATCAGATGGCTTTTCCCGATGAGTCCAGTACTTCCGAGTTTGAAACTGAACCAGATCCGAAACCTGAACTTTTCTCTCAAGCTGAATTGAATGATTTAGTCCGGGATTTAGGACTCCCAAAAGATGCTGCCCAACTGCTAGGTTCTCGGCTTAAACAGAAAAATCTATTGTCACCAGGAACAACTTTTTATTGGTACCGCAACCGCGAGACACAATTTTTGAAGTATTTCAGCAAAGAGGAAGATTTGGTATTTTGCAACGATATATACGGAGTGATGGAAAAGTTTAAACTCAAGTATGATCCTGCTGAATGGCGGCTGTTCATTGATTCGTCAAAAGACAGCATAAAAGGTGTTCTTCTTCATAATGGCAACACATTCGCTTCAGTTCCTATTGCTCACTCTGTTATTCTCCAAGAAAAATACGAGAATTTGGCCCTGATTCTTCAGAAGATTCGTTATGATGAGCATAAGTGGATGATTTGTGGAGACTTTAAAATTCTATCCATGCTATTAGGGCAGCAATCCGGTTTCACCAAATATCCCTGCTTCCTTTGCTTGTGGGATAGCCGGGCCCGCGACTACACTGGGGGGAAAAAAGACTGGCCAATTCGGGAGTATTTGAGACCCGGTGAGAAAATGTTCTTCATGAGAGCTTGGTACCTCGTGATAAAATTCTATTACCACCTCTCCACATTAAGTTGGGTCTCATTAAGCAATTCATCAAGTCCCTTCCAAAAGATGGTGAGTGCTTTCGGTACCTTTGCTCAAAGTTCCCCCGACTTTCTGAAGCAAAGCTAAAGGAAGGAGTGTTTGTTGGCCCTGATATAAGGAAACTCATTTCATATGGAGCATTCGCTGAAACGATGTCTGAGAAGGAAAAAGAAGCCTGGGATTCCTTCAAGGACGTTGTTCTCAAATTCTTGGGGAACAGGCGGGATGAGAACTATAAGGATATTGTTGCCAGGATGCTCAATGCCTTCAAAGAACAAGGCTGTAACATGAGCCTGAAAGTCCATTTCTTGCACTCCCATGTGAACTACTTTCCCGAAAACTTGGGGGCGTACAGTGAAGAACAAGGTGAAAGGTTTCACCAGGACATCAAGGACACAGAGAGAAGGTACCAAGGAAGATGGAACACCACTATGATGGCTGATTTCTGCTGGTTGCTGCTGCGGGAAACCCCAGATGAAAAATACGCCAAGCAGCGCACCAAGAGAAGCATTCGGGGGAAGAAGAAACGGGCCCACCAGGAGATTGATTGACCCAAGAATGACTTTAAAATCTAAACTGTGTTGACAAATATCGTGTTTTTACTAAACTTTGAAATAAAAATTTGCTAGTTATTACACCACAGTGTCGGATCTCATTTATTAGAATTTTATTTTCACACCATCGGGTGTTTGTCTTCATGTATTGCAATGGTGCGGTTTGCGTTTTCTATTCTTACATACATACCTGTACAACATTTTTTGCACATTTCTTTGCTTTGCTTTGTGTCTAACCTCGCTCTTAAATGCTCAATGTTTGTGCACATGTATGTGGCTGTTTTAAGTGCAGACAATTTTGCTACCATCACAGTGTGTTTTGTTGACATTACTCTATTCTTATGTGCTGCCTTGTTACAATTTTCTTTATTCTTATTTGAATAACTACTAAACAATTAGTATAAAGAATTCATCCAAGAAACTTTTATCTCGATCGCACTCAATCTGAAACGTTCACCTCAAACTGCTAACCCAATGTAGCAAAAAATCTGTACGTGATGGAGCAAATTGGTTACCAGATTTGGCTTCAGCGCACCAAAAAACGTAAAAATCAATCAAAACATTAGAGGCAGTTTAAAAAAAATTTTTTTTAGTGTACCTGTGTTACAGATTGTAGGTTGTCAATCATGACAGAAAATTTGTAGTATAAACACATTGATTTGGAGGGAAAAGCACAGCACACAGGAAGATGGTTTAAAAGGAGCGGATTCAGAATTTACATATCTACATTTTTACATTTTTACATTTTCACATAACAGTTCCCATGTTTCGTAGTGAGGCAGCTTGAAGTCCCCATACAGCCATAGCCCGGCTAACTCAGCCAGGGCTTTTAAATGGAGCCACGGCGCCATGGCACTACGGCTCCATTTAAAAGCCGCGATGCCGGCTGCTACTCAAAAAGTTAATTCCCCGCAGCCCAACCCCCAATCTGGGCTCCTAAGGCCAGGGTTAGGCTGTGGGGTATTAATTTTGCCCCCTGCCCTTTCTGTGCCCCGAGTCTCCCAAAACGAAACGTCCAGAGAAGTTATTCCACCCCCGGACATTTTGCAGGCCCTTGATGTACAGGGCTGACATTAGAATCAGTACAATGACCTTTAAAAGACAAAATCCTACAAATTGGAGGTGTGCTGATGTTCCTAACGTGTCTTAGTAAGAAAGTACAAAGATGACCAAAGGAGGTGTGGAGACGTTAATGGCGATCTAGCCGGCACGTAGCGCTATGGACTGCACCTAAGGGCCATGCTAAAGGGCCCTCTGATGAGGCCCTCAGGCATGGGCCCGCCAGGCGCGTGCATGCTGGAGCACACCTCTCCTGCAAGAAATTTATTTATTTATTTACATTTTCTTATATACCGCGCTATTCTGCATCAGTGCGGTTTACATTGAACAAACTGAAATTACATTGAACAGGGCATTATAACTTGGAGATAACTATTTTACAGGGAATGCAGTCAGAGCTGATTGGTAGCAGTGGTGATGATCGAGGAGGAGCTATACCTCCACTCCTTGCTTCTGCTGCTATTCAGTATGGGGCCAGCTGTAATGACAGAGACATTTAAATACTTCCATAGCATAAATGCACAAGAGGAGAGCCTCATTCAATTGAAAGTATGCTCTGCAATGAGGGGGCAAAGGATGAGGGTGAAAAAGGATAGACGCAGGAGTAATATGCAGAAATATTTCTTTACAGAAAGAGTGGTAGATGTGTGAAATAGTCTCCCAGTGGAGGTAGTAGAGACAAGGACAGTATGGGGGTCATTCTGACCTGTGAATATTGGGGATGTACGTCTGGTTTGGACGTGCAATTTCTGCTATTTGCAGGGACCATATTCTGAATCGATAGCTCTCCGCATGCACAGGGCCTTTATCCGGGGAGCTCCGGATAGGGGTGGGAGGGGGCAGCGACTGGACAGAGTGAGGGTGGAGTTTGGGCGGGCCCAGGCACCTGGACGAAGAGGGCCTATTCTGATCAGGGCCCTGTACGTCCAGCAGCGGAAAGATGGACGTGGGACTTTTTTGGACGTCCCAATGGCCCGGATGTACCCCGATTAGAATTGGTCTCTATCTGAATTCAAGAAGCACAGAAGATTTCTAAAGGAAAAAAAAGGACTATAGTATTTGATATGGAAGGGCAGACTAGATAGACCATATGGTCTTTTTCTGTTGTCATGTTTCTATATTTCTAATCCCTCTTCTCAAGTCATTTCATTTGGCTCCCTATCTGTTTCTGCATGTAGTTCAAACAAGTGCAAAGTTATGCACTTAAAGAAGAACAACCTAAACTACAGTTACACGATGCAAGGTTCCACATTAGAAACCACCACCCAGGAAAAGGATTTAGGCATCATTGTGGATAATTCATTGAAACCCTCTGCCCAGTGTGCAGTGGCAGCCAAGAAAGCAAATAGAATGCTAGGTATCATAAGGAAAGGAATGGAGAATAAAACAAAAGATGACATCATAATGCCTCTGTATTGCTTCATCGTGCGACCGCACCTTAATATTGTGTGCTGGTCACCCTATCTTAAAAAGGATATAGCAGAATTAGAAGAGTGACAAAAATGGCAAAGGGGATAGAAGGATATCCCTATGAGGAAAGGCTTAAAAAGTTAGGGCTCTCTAACATGGAAAAAGAGACAGCTGAGAGGAGATATAATAGAGGTCTATAAAATAATGAATGGAGTAGAACGCGTAAATGTAGATCGGTTTACCCCTTCAAAAAGCAGAAAGGCTAGGGGACATGCAATGAAGTTACAATATAGCACATTTAAGACTAACCACAGAAAACATTTTTTCACTCAATGCGTAATCAAATTCTGGAATTCCTTTCCAGAGGATGTAGTAAAAGTTGTTAGTGCAGCTGAATTTAAAAGAAGTTTGGACAAGTTTCTGGAGGAAAAGTCCATAATCCATTATTAAAGAGGATCCGGAAAATGCATTGCTTACCCTGAGATAAGCAATGTGGAATCTATGTACCTTTCTGGAAACCTGATAGATACCTGTGACCTGGACTGGCCACTGTTTGAAACAGGATACTGGGCTTAATGGATCCTTGGTCTGACCCAGTATGGCATATCTTATGTTCTTATATTCTCTTACTGACCTATAACTGCATTCATTATGCTGTTCCTCACTAGCTTTCCTCTCTTATCAGACAAATCGAATTTATTTCTTTGACAGGGCAATCAGAGGGTTGGACAGAGGGAGATCCCGAGATGTGGTGTACTTATATTTTGATAAAGCCTTTGACAACGTTCCACACAGGCGACTTATAAAGAAACTGAGTTCCTAGGGATGGACCCTAAAGTGACTGGATTAGAAATTGGTTGAGTGGGAGGCGACAAAGGGTATAGGTAAATGGAGTTCACTCTACTTTCTAAGAAGAAGGATTTTACCAGTGGTGTGCTGCAGGGCTGTCCTTGGTCCAATTCTTTTTAATATTTTTATTAGTGATATTGCGGAAGGGCTGTTGTGTACGGTTTCCTCTTTGCAGATGATACCAAAATCTGCAATAGAGTAGATATCCAGGAAGGTGTAGATAACATTAGGAGGGATCTAGCTAAGCTTCAAGAATTTGAAAGCTGATATTTAATACTCAAAAATTAGGGTCATGCATTTGGACTGCAAAAATTCAAGGAAGTGGTAGAGTATAGGGAGTGAAGTACTTCTGTCCATGAAAGGAGAGCGGGACCTGGGCATGATTGTTTCTGATGATCTCAAGGTGACTAAACAGGCAGAAGAGGTGATGGTGAAAGCCAGAAGGATGCTTGGGCGCATAGGGAGAGAAATGGTCAGCAGGAAGGAGGAGGTGATAATGCCTCTATAAGTTTTTGATGAGACCTCATTTGGAGTATTGTGTGCAGTTCTAGAGACCACGCCTTCAAAAAATATAAACAGAATGGAGTTGGTGCTGAGGGTGACTACCAAAATAGTCAGTGGGTTTCGTCATAAGGCATATGGGGACAGATTTAAAGATCACAATATGTAAACTTTGGAGGAAAGATAACAGATAGGACATATGATAGAGACATTTAAATACATACCATACCATAAATGCCAGGAGAAGAGCCTCTTTCAATTGAAAGAAATCTCTGCATTGGGGGGTCATAGGATGAAGATGAAAGGAGATAGACATAAGAACATAAGAAATGCCATACTGTGTCAGAACAAGGTCAAGCAAGCCCAGTATCCTGTTTCCAACAGTGGCCAATCCAGGTCACAAGTATCTGACAGGTTCCCAAAAAGTCACACAGGTTCCACAATGGTCATCCAGGGGCAAGCAATGGATTTTCCGTGTCCTCTTTTAAGAATGGTTTATGGACCTTTCCTCCAGGAACTTGTCCAAACCTTTTTGAAACCCAGCTACACTAACAGCTTTAACTACATCCTCTGGTAACGACTTCCAGAGTTTGATTATGCGTTGAGTGAAAAAAATATTTTCTCTTATTAGTCTTAAATGGGTTATATTGTAGCTTCCTTGCATGTTCCCCTAGTCTTTCTATATTTTGATGGCATAAACAACTGATCTACGTTTACTTGTTCCATTCCATTCATTAATTTATAGACCTCTATCATATCTCCCCTCAGCCATCTCTTTTCCAAGTTGAAAAGCCCTAACCTTTTAAGCCTTTCCTCATACTCTCTACCATTTTGGTGGTTCTTTTCTATACTTTGTCTAATTCTGCTATATCCTTTTTAAGATATGGCGACCAGTATTGCACACAGTATTCAAGGTGCAGACACACCATGGAATGATACAGAGGCATTATAATATCCTTTGTTTTATTTTCCATTCCTTTCCTTATGATACCTAACATTCTATTTGCTCTCTTGGCCGCTGCTGCACACTGGGCAGAGGGTTTCAACATCCACGATGACACCTAATCTTTTTCCTGGGTGATACATAACTTTGCACTTGTCCACATTAAATTTCATCTCCTATGGTGCAGAATTGGGTACAGTCCAGCCCGTCCAGTGCTTGCCTGTCCAGACAGCCCGGACATGCCCTTTATGGGATTGGACTCCACATCAACCAGCTCTCCTTTGTCCACTTGTTTATTCTCTCCTTAGAAAAAATATAACAGATTAGTAAGGCAAGACTTTCCTTGGCTAATTTCATGTTGGCTTTCTCCCATTAAACGACAACCCTCTATGTCCGGGAATCACCAGGATGACGCCCAGCTTATTCCACCTCAGATGTGGAATAAGCGCAGGGTGCCCATGCACTCCAGCTCAGCAACCCCACTAGAAGAAAATGGAGCCACAGGAGGTGAATCCCCGCCAACCGATCCCAGCCCTGACAATCCTGCCGAGGGTCGAGTGGCAGAAAAAATAGTCTGGTGGGGTGTTTGGCTGTCGGCGCTCCCACTGAGCATCCGGATGCCATAGTGCTAGGATGCCACAGATCCAGCATACCAGCGGGAGCAGGTAGCAGAGGGAGGCCCGGCCATCTTGCTGCCTGGATGTCTCCCGTGGCTGCTGCAGGGGAATGCTGGGCTGTCTCGGTTCCCAATCCTGCTACCGCGGAAGCGTCTTGCTCCTATGGTGCAGAATTAGCTACAGTCCAGTCTGTCCAGTGCTTGTCTGTCCAGATGGCCTGGACATGCCCTTTATGGGATTGGACTCCACATCAACCAGCTCTCCTTTGTCCACTTGTTTATTCTCTCCTTAGAAAAAATATAACAGATTAGTAAGGCAAGACTTTCCTTGGCTAATTTCATGTTGGCTTTTTCCCATTAAACAATGACTATCTACACGTTCAATAATTTTATTTTTTAAAATGGTTTCTACTATTTTGCCCAGTACTGACATCAGGCTCAACGGTCTGTAGTTTTCTGGATCACACCTGGAACCCTTTTTAAAAATTGGCGGGACAATGATCCTTCTCCAATCTTCACGTACTACAGATGATTTTAATGATAGTTCACAGATTACTAATAGTAGGTCTGCAATCTCATATTTCAGTTCTTTCATCAGCCTTGGATGTATACCATCCAGTCCAGGTGATTTGCTACTCTTAAATTTATCAATTATTTGTAATACAACTTCCTGGTTTATCGATATTTTTTTTAATTCTTCCGATATACCAGCTTAAATACCATTTCAGGCATGATTAAAGTCCCTACATCTTCTTCAGTAAAAACTAAAGCATAAAATTAATTCAGTCTCTCCACTATGGCCTTATCCTCCCTTTGCGCCCCTTTTAGCCCTTTATCATCTAATGGTCCAACTGACTCTCTCACAGGTTTTTTGTTTTGAATGTACTTGAAAAAGTTTTTATTGTGCATTTTTGCATGATTGTTTCTAATGATCTGAAAGGGGCTAAACAGGTAGAAAAGGAGACAGCAAAATCCAGAAGAATGCTTGGGTACATAGGGAGAGCAGAAAAAAGGAGGTGATAGTGCCTCTGTACAAGTCTCTGGTGCGAACGCATTTGGAGTATTGTGTGTAGTTCTGGAGACCACACCTTTAGATGATATAAGCAGGATGGAGTTGGTACAGAGGGTGGTTATTAAGATGGTTAGAGGTCTTTGTTATAAAGCATATGGGGACAGACTTAAAGAACTTAATATATATACGTTAAAGAAAAGGCAGGATAGAGGAGATATGATAGAGATGTTTAAATACCTATGAGGCATAAATGCCCAAGAGGAAAGCCTCTTTTGATTGAAAGCAAGCTCTGCAACGAGGGGACATAGGATGAGAGTGAAAGAGGATAAACTCAGGAGTAATATGCCAAAACATTTCTTACAGAAAGAGTGGTAGATGCGTGAATTAGTCTCCCAGTAGAGGTAGTGGAGACGAGGACAGTATCTGAATTCAAGAAAGCATGGGACAAGCACAGAAAATCTCTAAAGGATAAAAGGGTACTATTGAACTGGATATGGAAGGGCAGATTAGACAGACCATGTGGTCTTTTTCTGCCATCACTTTCTATGTTTGCTTCCACTGCAAACTTTTTTCAAATTCTCTCATTGCCTGCCTTATCAAAGCCTTGCATCTAACTTGCCAGTGCTTATGTTGGTTCTAGTTTTCATCATTTGGCTCCTTTTTCCATTTCCAGAAGGATGCTTTATTGGCTACAATAGCCTCTCTGACCTCACCTTTAAACCATGCTAGCAGTTTTTTGACCTTCTTTCCACTTATCTTAAAGGGTGGAATACATCTAGTCAGTGCTTCCAAGATAGTATTTTTAAACAACACCCATGCTTGATGCAAATCTTTAACCTTTGCAGCTGCTCCTTTTAGTTTTTTCTTAACTATTTTCCTCAATTTATCAGTCTCCCTTTTGAAAGTTAAAAGATAATACTGTGGATTTCCTTGCCATCCTTCCTCCATTTATTATATCAAATGCATTCATGCTGTGATCACTATTGCCAAGTGGCCCCAACACCCTTATCTCTTGGACCAAATCCCGTGTTCCACTAAGGACTAGGTCCAAAATAGCTTTCCCTTTTGTTGGTTCATGAACCAGCTGCTCCAAGAAGCAGTCATTTATTTCAACTAAAAACTTTATCTCCCTAGCATGTCCTGTCATGATATTGATCCAGTCGATACTGGGGTAATTGAAGTCACTCATTACTACTGTATTGTAACTTTTGTTTGCCTTCCTGATTTCTTTTAGCATTTCATCGTCCATTTGTTCATTCTGGCTAGGGTGTCAGTAGTACATCCCCACTGCCATCTCTTCCCCTTTTTACATGGAATTTCTATCCATAGAGATTCTACAATTATTTTGTTTCCTGCAAAACTTTAATCCTGTGTGACTCAATGCCCTCTCTAATAGAGTGCAACCCCTCCACCAATTTGATCAGCTCTATCATTGCGATAGTTTGTACCCAGGTATCACAGTGAACCACTGATTGTCCTCCTTCCATCATACGTCTGAGATACCGATCTAACATTTCATTTACTGCTATATATTCTAATCATGTTGGTGTCACTGAATATCTTGGTCAATGGGATTAAAACAGTCAGCAGGTCTGTTAACCATGTTAATCCCTTTCAATATCAAAAACAGGAAAAGTAGACAGGAAAAATATGTTGCATATCCATGTATTCACATATTGAAATGGTTGCATACTTTTTGATCTGCCCAAATACTTATGACACGCTCCCTTGGAATATGTGTAAACAGTGGCATTTTGAAATCGCCATCAATGCTTACATAGTAACATAGTATATGACAGCTAATAAAGACCAGTATGGTCCATCTAGTCTGCCCAGCAAGGCGGCAAGAGTAGGTGCATCTGCCGCTCCGTGTAAATCACTCCTCCATATGCCTTTGTTTAGGAGTGTACCCACCGCTCCATGTAGGTCAGTCCTATTTGTTGAGATATAAGAGATAGTTATGTTTATTTTTATTTTATCCTGTTGCTATAAAGGGATCCTCTGTGTCTGTCCCATGCCATTTTGAATTCTGTCATAAACAACACACAAACACATACAACCAATCTTCACAAGCAAAGGCTTCTAAAATGACCTCCCTTATGTCTCTAATCCTGGACTGATATTCATGATCATTAATGTTTCTAACATCCAGCTACTCTTTATTGGCTCTAAGGTCTCCACTCTCAAGCTGCTCTGTATTAGCTGCAATGTCTCTAACCCTGGACTAATGTTCATAATCAGCAATGTCTCTAACTCCGGGCTACTATTTATTAGCTAGGCCTCTAACCCTGGACTAATGTTCATTTTGGTGATGTCTCTAACCTCTGAGCTACTCTGTATTAGCAGAAATCTCTCTAACCTTGGGCTACTGTTGTCAAGCAACAATTGTTCTATCCCTGGAGTTTTGTTTCCTAGTAATAATGCATCTCAGGGAGTCTGTTTGCAAAATCTGATATTATACAAGAATGGGATGTGCATTTGTCGGGAATGAACTGGAAGCTGCCGTCAGATGCATTGAAACTGATGCTCCCAGTAGTTGTCTATTAGAAATCTCCTAAGTATGATTTTGGCAAGACTGATGGGATGAATTTATTGTTCGATGTTGAATCTCTGAAATACCTGATGGTCTATCACCCTTATTCACCGGCCAGCACGGTTACAATTCCTGCTCTCTTCCTCACCTTACATGCCCAGAAGCGCTGGATCGGGCCAAGCGCAGTTTTCTTTTTAATATGCCAAAGACAAAGAAGCTTTCTTGGCTTAGGGCATTTGTGGAAAGCTTGTGTTAACAGAAGATTGGAAATGAACGAGGCTTTATTTATTTTGTCTTAGTTTATATATTATTTGGTTTTAAACTCTGTATTTTATTTAGTGTTTATAATGAATGTGATATTTATTAATGCTTTGACACACTGGGAGCTTCATATCGTGCACGGCTTCAGCAGATAAAAGCTGAATTAAATAAAATTTAGGGAAAAGGTTTCATTCCTACCCCAGTTTTAGGAGTCTAACTGAAAATCTTGTGCAGCTACTTATTCTCTCTGCTTCAGTAGCTATTGTGCATGCCAAGCTGTTCTGCCAGACTGCGTGTTTCTTCAGTGCTAAACTGGATTTCATGAAACAGTAGAAACATCCAAATTATTTTGCAGTTTAGATATTGGTCATGCTCTTGGCTCTTAGCCCATCTCAATCCTGCACCTGTAGAGGGTTTTCTATATTTCTCTATATTTGTAGCTCCCCATATTCCTGTAAACTATGGTATCCTCTTTTCCTGCACCATTAGGGAAGTCTCTCTTCTTGTAACTCAGCAGTGCTCTACACTGCAGTACTAGAGGGTCTCCACTTGTGCTGCAACTCATGAGCAAGCCCCTCACCCTTATCCCAGAGGACTTTCCGTCCATATCATTCATATAGCACTTATCTGAGTTTAGCAGCTTAATCCAAGAACTATATGATGGCAAGACAACTAATCATAATACACATACACTGAGGGATCTATTCCGAGCAACGAATAGCAGGGGTGTATGCCTTGCCTAGATGTACATCCCTGTTATTTGCCCCCCTTCTCGTCCCCATGCAAGGCTCTCTGTACAAACAGTAGAGTTGTAAGGAGAGCTTTAGCCAAGGGTGGGAGGGGGCGGACAGAAGGTGGAGCGAGTGCAGTGCGTGGGTTGGCCGTCACCCTGGACGTATAGGGCCGATTCTGAGGTTGACCCTGTATGTCCAGGGTATGCCAGTTAGACGGGGGACTTATTCCACCTCAGAGATGGATTAAGTCCCTCTGAACGTGGGGTAGCAATGACGGCCAGCAGGGACAGGACCAGGCGGCATGGAGGAGGTTCCCCACAGCCAGATTCTGGCTAAGGGAGGCCGGATCAGGGGTCTGGCTGTGCGGAAAGGACAATCTCGGCAGTGGGCTGTGTTCATGGCTCCATAATGAAGCTGTGGTGTCATGGAGACAGGATGCCATAGCACTGTGGCTCCATTACGGAGCCAGGCTAAGATAGCCAGGTATGCGGCTGGGTGTGCGACTGAACAGAATCGGGGCTG
The DNA here is from genome assembly GCA_033557465.1 of Ichthyophis bannanicus. Classification (NCBI taxonomy): domain Eukaryota; kingdom Metazoa; phylum Chordata; class Amphibia; order Gymnophiona; family Ichthyophiidae; genus Ichthyophis; species Ichthyophis bannanicus. The sequence goes on from CM066034.1 coordinate 1,041,080,262, forward strand.
GCCTGCACATCCAGCCGATAGACCTGATTCTGATCCTGTGGGGCTGCTCTGCAGGAACAGAATTGGGTCTACCACTTTATGCCCCGATTCTGCCTGGCCACACAAGGGGCTGGATGTCCAGTTGTGAATAGGCCTCCACGACTCTTGACAGTGCACTCTATAAATCCAGTAACTGTTAAGGTACTTACTTGGTTCTGTAGACATTAGAGTGGAGACAATGATTGGTGGTCCAGTACGTCTAGTGATTTTCTGAAATGAGGAATGCAAATTCAGGGTTGGCAAAGGCTCCGACTGAAATCTCTGTCTGCGGAGTAGTTGAGGGCTGTGCATTGCAGAGATGGGTGTGTTGTGTTTCATCAGTTCTATGGGCACGGTGTTGCTGGTGGGATATGCTGTCTTTAGACTTGTGTTAAAGTTGTTCTGAACAGCAGTCATTGGAATTCCAGCCTGAGTGGTGTAGACGGATGCTGGAAAAGCTTGTATGGAGCACTGTGCAGACCCATTATAGCCAGAGTTGGGCAGAAAGTGGCTACTTTGTTGAGCTATCTCAGAAGCAGAGTAAGTAGCATTTTCCAGGAAGTGTTGGGATGGGGCACTGGACGGACGGCGGTTCTGCTCTCCCACCCTGGCTGACAAAGGCTGCAGTGATGCAGTGGGTTGTTGCATGCTTATTCCAGCTCTCATAGGACTGGTGACAGACTGGATCCCAAATGTATTGTGCTGAAGTTCACCTCGGTAGCTGAAACTGTTGGATCGGGTCCTGGGACGCAGCACATTGTTAGACTTGCGATCCTGCTGTTTCATCTGCAGCTCAGATCTGAAGTTCAGAACAACACGAGACAGCAGTCTTGCCTGCCCCAGACTGACAGCCACAGATTTAATATCGCTCTCTTCCATTACAGCCAGAAGGCTTGCAGAATCAAACCCTTGCTGCAGCAAAGCATTGATTGTGCTTTCGGACAGTCCCTCAGAATGCAGGAGGGAGACAAATTCTGGATCCAAATTTTTTTTTATATTTGTTCCAAGAAGAGCCATGGGTCCCTGTGACAGGGAAGTAGCAGCGGAGCAATGGGGCGTCAGGGTGTTCTCATACCCATAGGCCATCTTTGAATTCATGTTCTCCTGAACCGAGTAAGCATGCTTTACAGGAACATCAGAGGTAATCCCACTGCCTTCGATTACAACGTTCACTGATGGATCTACTACAAGGCAAGTTGGTGCTGTCTGTCTACCTGCAGCAGTGTCTACATTATATACCTGTCTGCCATCAAAAGGAGGTGCTTCTGATCCATAGCGAGGATTAGTGGAGTCTATGGTAACATAATGGGCCGGAGAAGGATCTCGGCATTGCATTCTTTGCCTGTCAGAGCTCACCTTACCCATTGAGTCCCTGTACATGTGGGCAACTTCCTGATTCCATGTTGTTCTGCCAGTAGGAATTCCATAATTTTGTCCTGGTCTGTGAATTATTTGCTCCCTGTAGTAAAGGGGATCTTCGGGTGGTCCTCTTCCTACTATGCGATCAGTATAGTGATCCTCAGAAGGCAGCGTGTGGAGCCCATACATTTCAGTCTGCCTAGTGTAGTGATAATTAGGAACTGAACCTTTCCTCACAGGTCTGTGGTACTGATGCCCAAAATGGCCTGGATGACTTTGGAGAAAAGCAGAGTCCTGGTACAGGTAGTGTCGTCGTTTTGTGTCAGCACCTCTCACAGCACTTAGATAGTCACTATCGGTCTGCCTGTAGCCTTCATACCAGCCAGCAGCATCCCAACTCTGTGAGCGGCTAATGTTTGTGTGCCTACCTGCAACTGGCATTGATGAGAAAAGACTTCAGCTTAAAGACGAAGAACAAGCCTGTAAAATCTACAGTTACATGCATTAAAAAACAAACAAAACCAGCGGCAGCTGCGCCTGAACCCTTCTGGGACATTCACAAGGTATTCTATTACGAAGTATTCCCTAAATTATTAATCCTGTGAAACTTCAGCAGACAGCACACCACAGCCTCTGCACAGTCCTAAAACTGACAAGTCACTGACGCCTTTATCCCATCTGGTTTATCCCAGCCAGCTCAAGATGTTTTGCTCACGTGGATATCTGCTGCAAATCTACGTGGAGATTAGCAGGTAAACAAAATCCCTATAGTCTGGCTACCACGTGAGCACAGAGTCAGCTTCCATAACTCTGCCTGTGCCCATGTCATGATCCCTTTCCAGCCCATCGTCAGGATTTCCTTCCTTTTGAAAATTATTCTGTAAAACTCATTTAGCATGCACTTATTTCCTTTCAAAGGAAACATTTAGAAATCATTGTAATTAGAAATCATGGCAAGTCAAATTTAATCAGAGGGAAAATCCTTCATAGAAATGAAACTGGAACCTAACTATTTGGTATTTTGGAAAAATCTTAAAAGACTTTTTTTTAGTCAGATTAAAGGGCCTAATGAAGGCAATTTTAGAAGAGGTATCATATGTGCAAATTGCAAGCAGGTAGATGCAGCTAGAGGATGTGCTCTGGAGAGGGTTTAGGCAACCCTTCAAAGTATGTGCACATTCCATATTACCTTAGAAAATGCCCCCATTGGCATTTACACCTGCTCCAAGTCTTATACAACTCTCAGCAAATTTCTTATTTGGATCCAAGCTTTGGAGGAAGGCTTCAGGGGCAACTGCACTAAACTAGTGTTCAAAATCACCTCAATTTGCAAATCACTTGACTTTTGAAAGAGGTCACATTAATCAGTTCCCTACTGATGTTTGTAAAATCCACCACTTGTATATGTAAGTGCTGGGTCCTCCTCTACTCCCATCCTCAGCGAACAAGAGTACAAAACCTCTCTAACTTCCTTTTCCACCCCTTCAAAGAAAATTATCGAAGACACCATTTCAGCTCTAAACACCACCACTGCACACACAGATCCGTGCCCAGCATATTGGATAAAAGAGTTGCGCAGTGACTTCGCCCCAATCATAGCCAACATGATAAAGCTATCCTTTAGCACTGGGTCATTCCCCTCTACTCTCAAGCAGACCTCCGTTAGACCTCTATTAAAGAACGCCAAGCTAGATCCCCAAAAGGTGGAGTCGTACAGGCCAATATCCAGCATCCCGATGCTTGCAAAAATCATTGAAAAAACAGTCTACAGGCAACTCCAAGATCATATCGACACCAATGTCCCACTGGATTCATCTCAACATGGATTTAGAGAGTCACATGGAGTTGAAACATTACTCGCAACTCTCTTCAACACTGTAATCTCAGGCATTGACAACATACGACATGGCTTTGCGCTCATCTTTTTAGATATAGCAGCGGCTTTCGACTCTGTTTGCCATGAGATTCTCATATACCGGCTAAGAGAAAAAGGCATCAGCGGATCAGCACTAGAGTGGTGCAGATCTTACCTGTCAGGAAGATGGCAACATGTTCGATCAGACAGGGCTACATCCGAACCATTTCCTCAAACTCAAGGAGTGCCTCAAGGATCCTCCCTATCATCCTTGATGTTCAACATATACATTCAACCCATCTGCAACATCATCAGATCGTTCAACGTGAGTTGTATGCTATACGCCGACGACGTACTGTTGTACATGCCGATTTCACTTGACTGCCCAAACCTTACCCCTCTGATTGCATGCTTCAACACCATATCCGATTGGCTGCTATCACAAAATTTAAGAATTCAACACAAGAAAACTGAGGTGCTTTTCATCTCGAGAAACCCTAATTTCACACCACCCAGTTGTTTGAAGGTACACAATGCCGAGCTACAAGTGAAATCAACTATACGTTACCTTGGGGTGACGTTGGACCAACACCTTGACATGAAGCAACACATAGCGAACACTGTCAGAGCGGTCTACTTTAAAATTCGATCCCTCAGACACCCGTTACTCGAACCAGATGATTTCCGCACCATTTACCAAGCCCTCATCATTCCTCATTTCGATTTTGCAAATGCCATCCTTCAAGGACTTCCCCGAGCAACCTTAAACCCCTTGCAACTGGCCATGAACAGTGCAGCACGGATACTATTCGGAACCTCAAGGAGAGAACACATCACACCTCTCCTGAAACAGCTGCATTGGCTCCCCATTCAAGCCAGGATCAGTTTTAAGACCTTGCTGATGACGTTCAAAGCTATCAAGGGGCTATCATCCCCCTCTCTCTCTGACGTCATACAATCGCCCGCTCCCTGCAGACTAAGAAGAACTGCAGAGACCAATATGTTATCTATACCGAAGGAAACAACAAACTGCACCAAAACAACATCCAACCGAGCCTTCAGTATTTGCGCCCCAAGTCTATGGAACACCCTACCACCACACATCAGAGCAATCCCCAACCTGAGCCAGTTCAGGAAGGCCCTGAAACATTTCCTCTTTATCAAATACCTCACTTACAGCCCTGAACCCCAGCCACTCTCATATAGTTCGTCCCCAAAAATGTAAAACACCAAACAGGAGCCTTTTCCATTGAACTTCTTATGTATATAGTTCACCTTTGTTCTCCAAGTTCCTTTATATAGTTGATACTTGTTCTCCAAATCCCATTCCCTGTTCAATGTAATGACCAGACATATGCATTTTGTCGGATGTTTTTTGTTACATGTAAACCGCGCTGATTGCAAATATTGCGGTATATAAGAATTGTAAAATAAATAAATAAATAAATAAATCCTGCCTTCTGTTGGTGCACCTCAGTGCTCTGTCTTGGATCTTCTCCTGTTCCCTTGGTGCACTCATCTCCTCCCATGGTTTTCAGTACCATCTTTACACTAATAACTCTCAGATTTACCTCTCTGCACCTGAAATCTCTCCAGGAATCCAGGTCTGTATATCAGCCTATTCATATAAGAACAAAAGATATGCCACACTGGTTCAGACCAAGGGTCCAAGAAGCCCAGAATCTGGTTTACAACAACGGCAGTGGATTTCCCCTGCTTCCCTTTAATAATGATCTATGAACATTTCTTCCAGGAACTTGTCCAAACCTTTTTTAAACTCAGCTACACTAAGGGGTATGTTTACTAAATAGCGATAACGTCGCAGTGGCGCAATTAGCACGTGATATGTGATGTTATTTAGTATTTTACATGATGACAGAAAAAGACCACATGGCCTATCTAGTCTGTCCTTCCATATCAACAACTACAACAGTCCACTTTTTACCTTTAGAGATCCTCTGTGTTGGTCCCATGCTTTTTTGAATTCAGTTACCCCCATACTGTCCTTGTCTCTACTACCTCCACTGGGAGACTATTCCACGGATCCACTACTCTTTCCGTAAAGAAATATTTCTGCATATCACTCCTGAATCTATCTCCCTTCACCCTCATCCCATGTCCCCTCGTAGCAGAACTTGCTTTCAATTGAAAGAGGCTCTCTCTCTGAACATTTATGCCACGGAGGTATTTAAACATCTCAATCATATCACCTCTATCCCGCCTTTCCTCTAAGGTGTACATATTAAGATCCTTAAGTCTGTCCTCATATGCTTTATAATGAAGCCCACTAATCATTTTAGTAGCCACCCTCTGCACTGACTCCATCCTGTTCACATCCTTTTGAAGGTGCGGTCTCCAGAATTGCACACTATACTCCAAATGAGGTCGCACCAAAGACTTATACAGAGGCATTATCACCTCCTTTTTTCTGCTAGCCATTCCTCTCCGTATGCACCCAAGCATCCTTCTAGCTTTTGCCATCGCCTTTTCTACCTGTTTAGCTACTTTAAGATCATCAGACACAACCATGCCTAGGTCCCGCTCTTCTTTAGTGGACAAAAATACTTCACCTTTTATACTGTATTGCTCCCTTGGATTGCTGCAGCCCAAATGCATGACCTTACATTTTTTAACATTAAATCCCAGCTGCCAAATTCTAGACCATTTTTCAAGTTTAGCTAGATCCCTCCTCATGTTATCTACACCTTCCTGGGTGTCTACTCTATTGCAGATTTTGGTATCATCTGCAAAGAGGCAAACCTTACCCGACAGCCCTTCCGCTATATCACTAACAAAGATGTTAAAAAGAATCGGAACAAGGACAGATCCCTGGGGCACACCACTGGTAACATCCTTCTTCTCAGAGTGAGCTCCATTTACTTGTACTCTTTGTCGCCTCCCACCCAACCAATTTCTAACCCAAGCAGTAACTTTAGGGTCCATCCCTAGGGTGCTCAGTTTGTTTATAAGTCGCCTGTGAGGAACGGTGTCAAAGGCTTTACTGAAATCTAAATACACCACATCTAGAGCTCTCCCTCGGTCCAACTCCCTGGTCACCCAGTCAAAGAAATCAATCAGATTTGTCTGACAAGACCTGCCTCTGGTGAATCCATGCTGCCTCGGATCCTGTAATCTGCTGGACTCCAGAAACCTCACTATTTTCTCTTTCAGCAGCGTTTCCAATAATTTACTCACCACCGAAGTTAAACTAACAGGCCTGTAGTTTTCAACCACATCCTTACTTCCGCTTTTGTGTAAAGGCACCACATGAGCCTCTCTCCAGTCCTTTGGCACCACTCCCGACTCCAACAAGGCATTGAAAAGGTCAGTCAGTGGAGTTGCTAGAACGTCCCCAAGTTCCCTCAGTATTCTAGGGTGTATCCCATCCGGTCCCATCGCTTTGTCTACTTTAAGTTGAGCTAGTTTCTCACGAACACAGTCTTCTGAAAATTGTTCAAGATGTCCCTCGCTTCTGTTCCTATTTGTGGGTGTTTTCTGAGGTCCTGCTCCTAGTTCTTCATCTGTGAACACAGAACAAAAATATTTGTTAAGCAATTCCGCTTTATCCTTATCAGCTTCTACATATTCCCCCCCTACACCCTTGAGTCTGACAATACCACTTTTGCCCTTCCTCTTCTCACTAATATATCTGAAAAATGTCTTATCCCCCCCATTTTATTGCATTGGCTATTTCCTCCTCCTTTTGAATCTTTGCTAGCTTCTCTAAGTTTTTCCAAATACATATGCCTGTCTTCCTCTCTCTGTGATCTCTTGTATTTCATGAAGGCCTCCCTCTTTTTCTTCACTTTTTCAGCTACTTCCTTAGAAAACCATAGCGGTCTCCTTTTCCTTTTGCCTTTATTTACCATTTTAACAAAAGGGTTGGTTGCCCTTAAAATATCCCCTTTCAGTTTTGCCCACTGTTTTTCTACATCCCCCAGCTGTTCCCATCCCACTAAAGACTCCCTGAGGTATTGGCCCATCTTCGCAAAGTTAGTCTTCCTAAAGTCTAAGATCCTCACCTTGGAATGGATTCTAACAGCCCTAGTCCTAATACTGAACCACACCATCTGGTGATCACTGGATGCAAAATGATCTCCCACTACAACATCAGAAACACTTTCACCATTGGTAAGCACCAAGTCCAGTATGGTCCCTTCACGTGTGGGGTCTGTTACCAATTGCCTGAATAGTTCTCCCTGTAGAGAATCCAGGATCTCCTTACTTCTAGATGATACTGCAGCAGGAATGTGCCAATCAACATCTGGCATATTGAAATCTCCGCTCAGTAGCACTTCCCCTGTCCTAGCACTGCGGGGTCAGTCTTCAATTAACTCTCTGTCCACCTCTTCCTCTTGTGAGGGAGGTCTGTATATCACACCAATGCAAATAGATTTCTCTTTCCCTCTTTCTAGTTTAACCCACAATGCCTCCTCTCTCCCTTTTAAGCTCTGTAATTCCAAAGCTTTAATACTAGTTTTTACATATAGTGTCACTCCTCCTCCCCTTCTTCCTACCCTGTCCTTTCTGAATAAAGTATAGCCAGGTATAGTTACATCCAAGTCATGTTTTTCTGTGAACCATGTTTCTGTAACTGCCACTAAATCCAAGTCAGCCACTCCCACCAAAGCTTCAACATCAGGGATCTTATTTATTTATTTATTTAACTGTATTTATATCCCGCTTTTCACCGGGTCAAAGCGGCGTTACATATAAGGGTGGGGAAATCAAGTAGAAGGGTGGGGGCCATCACCAGGTTGGCAACATTGATGATTCTGACATAAGACAGATTTTAGACTTGAACAGTACGGTGTAGTTGTCACTCAGAGGGTCATGGTGAGTTCAGGGGTTGTTGCATTTTTTGATGGAGGTTGTCTTGAAATATTCTTGGAATAGGATGGTTTTCAGCTGTCTTCTGAATGATAGGAGGTCGTTATTGTTTCTGAGGTGGTTTGGTAATGAGTTCCATAGGGATGGTGCATAGAGTTCAAAGGCTCGGTTACATGTCTTTTGAGAGCTTTTGGTTCTTTTATGAGGGACGGTGAGGTAGTTGTTGGAGGTCTGTCTAGTTGTTATTCCGTGGGTCGGGTGGGTCAGCAGGGTGCAGAGCTGGGTGTTCCGCGCTTGGTGGATGGCTTTGTGGGTGAGTAGGATGGACTTGTATTTAGTTCTTGCTTCGAGGGGAAGTATGTGTAGGTCTCTTAGGATTAGGGTGATGCGGTCGCTTTTCTTTGCTCTCTGAATAATTCTTGCTGTGGTGTTCAATGCAGTTCAGAGGGGGTTAGTCTGTGTAGCTGGGAGTCCATGGTAGATTATGTTGCAGTAGTCCAGATGTGGGAGAGTCATGGCTTGCATCACTGTCCTGAAGTCCTGAGGTTCGAGGAGAGGTCTGAGCCGCTGCGCTGTTTTCACTTTATGGAATATATTTCCTGCGGTTTTTGTGATTTGTTGCTTGAGGGTTAGAGCTTGGTCGATGATAATGCCTAGGTATCTTATTTGTGGTTGTATTTGGATGCATGTGGTTCCTATGTTGAGGTGTGTAGGTGGCGTGAAGTCTGGGTCTTTTGTTACTATGAGGGCTTCAGTTTTCTTTGTGTTTATGGATAGGTTGTTTTCTTGTAGCCAGTGGGACACTTCGGAGAAGCATGCTGAGAGACTTGTATTTGTTGGGTTTGCAGTCGTAATTGGGGCGTAGAGCATGATATCGTCAGCATAGATACGGAAGTTGATGTTGTGGGTACGTATGACTGAACAGAGTGGTTGTAGGTAGATGTTGAAGAGCATGGCTGATAGCGTGGATCCTTGGGGTACTCCTTGGTTTTGTTGGAAGGGGGGCGAGGTTAAGGTGCTGGTCCGGATGAGTTGATGTCTGTTGGTTAGGTATGATTGAAACCATTGGAGTGTGGTGTCTTTGATCCCAATTGACTGCAATCTTCGTATTAGGATGTTATGGGAGATGGTGTCGAAGGCTGCTGATATGTCAAGGAAGATCATGATATATCCAGAATGTTTTTCTTGGGTTCCTATGATGAGGGTGTTCATCAGTGTGGTCATGAGGGTCTCAACTCCATGGAGTGGGCGGAAGCCATGTTGTTGTGGGTCCAGTATGTTGTTGATGTCTAGGTGTTCTTGAAGCTGCTGCTGGACTTATTTCCCATGCTACGGGAATTTATACACACTGCTTTCCATATTTTACCCCTGTTACCCATTTCCATAAAGGTATTTAATGTATCACCTACCTGGGGGCTTTCACTTACCTGGGGGCTTTCTTCACCTATCCCCAACGAATCTAGTTTAAAGCCCTCTTCAATAGATTAGCCAGTCTACTATCGAAGATGCGTTGACCTTTCTTGGACAGATGGATGCCATCTCTGCTCTGCAACCCTTGGAACAGCATCCCATGGTCTAGGAAACCAAAACGCTCTCGATGACACCATCCACGCAGCCATGCATTCATCTCCAGGATGCGAGCCTCTCTGCCTTGGCCTTTACCCTCAACAGGGAGGATTGAAGAGAACACCACCTGTGCACCTAACTGCTTCACCCTCTGTCCCAGAGCCATGAAGTCACTTTTGATACGTTCCGAGGTATACCTGGCAGTATCATTTGTTCCAACATGGATTAGCAACATTGGGTAATAGTCAGTGGGCTTGATGAGTCTCGGCAAACTCTCCGTAACATCTTGGATTTTGGCACCAGGAAGACAGCATACCTCTCTGGACATCAAGTCTGGTCGGCAGATGGACGCCTCAGTACCCCTCAGAAGAGAGTCTCCAACCACCACTACCCTTCGTTTCCTTCTGGTCACTGATTCTGCAACTGTGGGGTACTTGAACTCTGGTTCTTCCCTTTCCAGGGATGCTTTCACCTCCTCCACTTCCAGGGCTGCATAATGGTTCTTCAATTCAAGGGCTGGAGAAGCTGGATTGGTGATTTTGCAGGCCCTGGTGACTTGTGTCCAACCATCGACATTCTGTTGGCACCCATCTTCTCCTGTGCTGGAGAGCTTGGTTGCTGCAAGAAGCATCTCATCAATGTACTTCTCACTGTCTTGAATGCTCCTCAGCCTCGCCACCTCCTCTATGAGTTCCTCCACTTGTTTCCTCAGAGCTTCAGCATACAGGCACCCTGCACATGGAACTGGTCCTTCAACTGGCATTAGGACTTCTGTCTGGACCGAGGCAGAAGCTGTAATGGGGGCAAAAGCTTTAGCAATACGATTTTTCCCAGCCATTGTTCTGTTCGTGGAGCTTAGGTATCTGTTAAAGCAAAAGAGAGAGATCTACCAAGTACCAGCCGGTTTTGCAGCTGTCCTTTCAAAGAAAAAGCAGTTAAATCTCTTTAATTATATTCAAAATGTGCTGGTTCTCTGTGATTTGTTAAAAGGGGGGGGGGGCCCTATAAAGCAAGACTGCTCACTAGGGGTGGGTGGGAGTCAGGGTGGGTAGGGAGGGAACTAACACCTGATTAGGTGTTAGCAGTTTCTAAACCTGAGGAGGTTACTAGAGTTCATCAAAAGTTCCCCTAAAGCACCAAAAAGAAAGTAACCTTGCTTTAAAAAATATACAAAAAAACCCTTTTAAGAGCTCCCAGTCAGAGAGCTAGCAATGTAATATAATAAAAACAAACAAACAAACCCTCAAATCCTTACTGTTTGTTGATCTGTAGAGCCCTGGTTGGGAAAGCCTCAACAGGGCAAGGCACTGGAGCCTTTTATGCAGGCCTCAGCTGCACTCAGGAAATCAAGCCCACTAACTCCTGATTAGGTGTTAGCAGTTTCTAAACCTGAGGAGGTTACTAGAGTTCAGCAAAAGTTCCCCTAAAGCACCAAAAAGAAAGTAACCTTGCTTTAAAAAATATACAAAAAAACCCTTTTAAGAGCTCCCAGTCAGAGAGCTAGCAATGTAATATAATAAAAACAAACAAACAGACCCTCAAATCCTTACTGTTTGTTGATCTGTAGAGCCCTGGTTGGGAAAGCCTCAACGGGGCAAGGCACTGGAGCCTTTTATGCAGGCCTCAGCTGCACTCAGGAAATCAAGCCCACTAACTCCTGATTAGGTGTTAGCAGTTTCTAAACCTGAGGAGGTTACTAGAGTTCAGCAAACGTTCCCCTAAAGCACCAAAAAGAAAGTAACCTTGCTTTAAAAAATATACAAAAAACCCTTTTAAGAGCTCCCAGTCAGAGATACGTGACGTTATCGGGCAACAAAGTAACATTATCGCGCGATAGCATGCGTTTTTGCACGAACACGTCTCCTGCAGCACTAAGGCACACAGAGGGTGGAGTAAGGCTCCCCAGAGGGTGGCGAGAAGGGGTCAATGGGCGGAGAGTGGGCAGAGAGTGGGCGGGGAGAGTCTCCATGCACACTAATGCTGTGAAATGAAGGTCTGAAAATTAGCGCCAGTGAAAACCTTACGCTAGAGGCACATTAGCAGGACAGAGAAACCAGTCCATTGCCACTCTGCACACTGTGCAGCAACTTAAAAGGAAGCACCTCCCGGCGCCAACACCATTGCCGCGCTGCACGCCGTGCAGCAACTTATAAGGAAGCGCCTCCTGGCGCCAACACCATCGCCACTCTGCACGCCGTGCAGCAACTTAAAAGGAAGCGCCTCCCGGCGCCAACACCATCGCAGCTCTGCAAGCCGTGCAGCAACTTAAAAGGAAGCGCCTCCCGGCGCCAACACCATCGCCGCTCTGCACGTCGTGCAGCAACTTAAAAGGAAGCGCCTCCCGGCGCCAACACCTTCGCCGCTCTGCACGCCGTGCAGCAACTTAAAAGGAAGCGCCTCCCGGCGCCAACACCACCACCGCTCTGCAAACCGTGCAGCAACTTAAAAGGAAGCGCTTCCCGGTGCACCCACGCCTGGTGGGCCCGTGCCTGAGAGCCTCGCCAGAGGGCCCTTTGGCATGGCCCTTAGGCGCTGGCCAAGTAGCGGCCAAAGACCCGCGTCCTGGGCCCTCCTCCATTCATACCGTTTCCACTGCATCTTGACCAGCTGATACCGGGGACTGGCCACACTCATCTCTCTGCCCCCGTGCGAATACTGCTGCTTTACCTGATAATCCATTGCCGGTTCTGCAATACGAACAAATCGAGATTCACATGTCCCAAAGTTGAGAGAGAAAAACAGATTCCCACAAAAGAATGAGCAGGAAAAACTGCATAATCCTGGGGGTAACAGGAGAAAACCCAAGACCCGCTCCTGCATGAACCGTTAACGCAGCTCCAACAAATCTCCATAGCTTCTGAAGAGTTGAGCAGATACGATCGCTCCTCCACACCCCAACCATCTCATGATTACCACCCTACACGTATCTCTGTTCTGGTCTTGCTTCCCACTGCTGGCTGCGATCTTACTTCCCATTGCCTGCATAGAACCTGCTACCCATTATTTGCCTAGATCTTGCTACCCATTGTATGCCTAATACCTGCTACCCATTGTTTGCCTAGTACTTGCTACCCATTGTGTGCCTAATACCTGCTATCCATTGTTTGCCTAGTACTTGCTACCCATTGTGTGCCTAATACTTGCTACCCATTGTTTGCTTAGTACTTGCTACCCATTGTTTGCCTAGTACTTGCTACCCATTGTTTGCCTAGTACTTGCTACCCATTGTATGCCTAATATCTGCTACCCATTGTATGCCTAGTACTTGCTACCCATCGTATGCCTAGAACTTGCTACCCATTGTTTGCCTAATACTTGCTACCCATTGTGTGCCCAGAACCTGCCACCCATTGTTTGCCTAGAACCCGCTACCCACTGCTTGCTCAGACCTTGCTGCCCACCACCATGGCCCCACACATAAGAACATAAGAAATGCCATACTGGGTCAGACCAAGGTCCATCAAGCCCAGTATCCTGTTTCCAACAGTGGCCAATCTAGGTCATACGTACCTAGCAGTATCCCCAAAAGACACAGGTTCTGCAATGCTTGTACTAGGTCAAGCATTGATATCCTGGGTCCCTTCTTAATAATGGTTTATGGACCTTTCCTTCAGGAAATTGTCCAAACCTTTTTTAAACCGAGTTACACTAACAGCCTTTACTACATCCTCCGGTAACAAATTCCAGAGTTTGATTACACGTTGAGTGAAAAAATATTTTCTTTTATTAGTCTTAAATAGTTTACCCTGTAGCTTCATTGCATGTCCCCTAGTCTTCCTATATTCTGATAACGTAAACACCTCATCGTCCTTCTCTTCCTCATTCTCCCCAACTGCCTCCCCTCCTACCAACACCCTCCCTCCTCTTCCCCTACCCTCCCCCTACCTTCCTCACTTCTCCCTCCATTCTGCCCCCTAGCCTAGCATCTGCTCTTGAGATTCTTCACACCATCCCCTGCATTCAACCAGTCCCCCTCTCTTTAAGGCAACCCCACCCTTGCTTCCGCCGTACTATCTCCACGTTACCACGCTCTCTAATACTCATTCTCCTTCTCTCATCAGGTAATATTAACCCCAACCCTGGCCCCCCTCCCCCCGACTTCATTCTCACACTAAAAAAAGTTCCTCACGTACCCTATCTAATCTCATCCACATCCCGCTCCTCCCTCCTTCCGCCCTCCCTCATTCATCCCACAATCACTCATCCATAGATACCCCCCAAAATAAATCCTCACATAACCTACCTGATACCATCATTTTACCCCTCACTTCCCCTCCCTCATGTCCCTCTTGGAGAGCACACACACCCAGACATACCCACCCACACCCTGCTCCCTCTAAATCTCAGTATTACCCTAGAAATAGATCCCCATGCTACTCTGATAAGAAATCCACACATCCAACCTTATCCATATCCCTCTCCTCCCCCCTCCACTCTCCCGTTTTCATGCGCCCTATAGAACGCATGCTCAGTCATTAAAAAAACCCCCTTTTATTCACGATCTCTTTATCTCTAATGCCCTACACCTTCTTGCCTTGACCGAGACCTGGCTCCCCACAGACGACACCGCATCCATTGCCTCTCTCTGCTATGGGGGCTACCAGTTCTCCCATACACCTCGATCTACTGGTCGTGGTGGTGGCGTTGTCCTCCTACTCTCTCCCTCCTGCCAATTCCAACCCCTCCTGCCACCCCAATCACACTCCACCCTCTCCTTCGAAGTCCAGTCCATTCGCCTCCTCACACCACTTCCCCTCCGAGTAGCTGTTATTTATCGCCCACCTGACAAATCCAAATCAACCTTCCTCACCGACTTCGACTCCTGGCTTTCTGCCTTTATGGATCCCTCCTCCCCCACTCTTATTCTTGGCAATTTCAACATTCACATCGACAATCCCTCCGACCCCCATGCCTCAAGGTTCCTCGCTCTTACCTCCTCGTTTGACCTCCAACTTTGCTCCACTGCCCCCACACACCTACACGGCCACTGCCTTGATCTAATACTCTTCACCAATTCCTCTCCCTCAAACCTCCGCAAATCAATCCTTCCCTCATCTGACCATCACCTCTTAACATTTACTCTTCAGCTTCCGCCGTCCCAACCTCATCCTGTCTCCTCCGACCTATTTAGAAACCTTCATAATATTAATCCCCTGACTCTCTCCTCCACCATTTCTCCATCTCTTTCCTCCATTATATCCAAGTCCGTCAACGAGGCATTATCTTCATACAATGCTGCACTATCTTCAGCCCTTGATACCCTTGCCCCTCCCACCCCACGTCCTGTCAAACAATCTACTCCCCAACCCTGGCTTTCACTCACAATCTGTTACCTACTCATCTGCGCCCATTCTGCCGAACGAGCCTGATCCAAATCCCACTCCCCGGAAGACCTTCTACACTTCAAATTCATGCTTGGCTCCTTCCAGTCAGCCTTAGCACTTGCCAAACAAGATTACTACATCCACCTGACCAACTCCCTTGCTTCTGATCCCCGCCGTCTCTTTAATACCCTCAATTCTCTCCTCAAGGTCCCCCCGCCCCGATCCCGCCCTCCCTTTCTGCCCAAACCCTAGCCGACTACTTCCACGACAAAATCCACAAGATTACCCTCAATTCCCTATCCCCTCATCTACCTCCCCTCCTCCTTGATTCTCCCCCCATCCATACTCCCCTTGCCACCCTCTCCTCCTTCCCTCCGATCTCTGAAGAAGAAACTGCACTCCTTCTTTCCTCCTCCAAACCCACCACCTGTTCATCAGACCCTATCCCCACCCATCTCCTACATTCCATCTCCCTCACCATTGTCCCCTCCATTACTCATATCCTCAACCTTTCACTCTCCACTGCAACTGTCCCAGTTGACTTCAAACATGCTGTTGTCACACCCCTTCTCAAGAAAACCTCACTTGATCCCACATGCCCTTCTAACTATCGACCCATCTCCCTCCTTCCCTTCATATCCAAACTATTAGAATGAGCAGTCCACCGTCGCTGCCTCGACTTCCTCGCCTCCCAGGCCCTCCTGGACCCACTACAATCTGGCTTCCGTCCCCTACACTCCACTGAAACGGCAAACACAAAAGTCACCAACGACCTGTTCCTGGCTAAATCAAAGGGCCTCTATTCTATCCGCATCCTTCTTGACCTTTCTGCTGCCTTTGACACCATTGACCACAACCTTCTCCTCACCACCCTCTCCTCGCTTGGCTTCAAGGACTCCGTACTATCCTGGTTCTCCTCCTACCTCTCCCATCGCTCATTCAGTGTATGCTCTGGTGGCTTCTCCTCCTCCCCTACCCCGCTCCATGTAGGTGTACCCCAGGGATCCATCTTGGGCCCCCTCCTTTTCTCTCTCTATACCCAAGGCTTTGGTGCGCTTATCTCCTCGCATGGCTTTCAGTACCATATCTATGCTGATGACTCCCAAATCTACCTCTCTACACCTAATATTTTTCCGTCAACCCAGTCCAAGATCTCTGCCTGTCTTTCGGATATCGCTGCCTGGATGTCTCATCGCCGATTGAAACTGAACATGGCCAAGACTGATCTCCTTGCCTTTCCACCCAACTCCTCCCCCCCACTTCCCCCTCTCTCAGTCCATGTGGATGGATCTACTATAAGAACATAAGATATGCCATACTGGGTCAGATCAAGGTCCATCAAGCCCAGTATTCTGTTTCCAACAGTGGCCAATCTAGGTCATATGTAACTAGCAGTTTCCCCAAGAGACACAAGTTCCACAATGCTTGTACTGGGTCAAGCATGGATATCTTCGGTCACTTCTTAATAATGGTTTATGGACCTTTCCTCCAGGAACTTGTCCAAACCTTTTTTAAACCCAGCTACACTAACAGCCTTTACTACATCCTCCGGTAACAAATTCCAGAGTTTGATTACACGTTGAGTGAAAAAATATTTTCTTTTATTAGTCTTAAATAGTTTACCCTGTAGCTTCATTGCATGTCCCCTAGTCTTTCTATATTCTGATAATGTAAACAATCGATCTACGTTTACCCGTTCCTCTCCGTTCATTAATTTATAGACTTCTATCATATCTCCCCTCAGCCGTCTCTTTTCCAGGTTAAAGAGCCCTAACCTTTTTAGCCTTTCTTCATAGGAGTATCCTTCCATCCCCTTTACCATTTTGGTGGCTCTTCTCTGAACCTTTTCTAAAATCGCTATATCCTTTTAAGATACGGCGACCAGAATTGCACACAATATTCAAGGTGCGGTCTCACCATGGAACGATATAGAGGCATTATAATATCTTTTGTTTTATTTTCCATTCCTTTCCTTATCAAACCTAGCATTCTATTTGCTCTCTTGGCCGCCGCTGCACACTGGGCCGAGGTTTTTAACATGGTATCCACAATGACGCCTAAATCTTTTTCCTGGGTGGTGGTTCCTAATGTGGAACCTTGCATCGTGTAACCTTAGTTTGGGTTGTTCTTCCCTAGGTGCATAACCTTGCACTTGTCCACATTAAATTTCATCTGCCATTTTGATGCCCACTCTTCCAATATATCAAGATCCTCTTGCAATTTTTCACAATCCTCTTGGGTTTTAACAACTTTAAATAGCTTTGTGTCATCTGAAAATTTGATAACCTCACTCGTTATTCCACTTTCCAGGTCATTTATGAATATGTCAAAAAGCAGCGGACCCAGAACAGATCCCTGGGGTACACCACTTTTCACCTTTCTCCATTGGGAAAATTGGCCATTTAGCCCTACCCTCTGCTTTCTATCTTTTAACCAGTTCCTGATCCACAATAGTATACTGCCTCCTATCCCATGACTCTTTAGTTTTGCCAAAAGTCTCTGATGAGGGACCTTGTCAAAGGCTTTCTGAAAGTTCAGATACACAATATCAACCGACTCACCTTTGTCCACCTGTTTATTCACTCCTTCAAAAAAACATAACAGATTAGTAAGACAAGATCTTCCTTGTCTAAAGCCATGTTGGCTGTCTCCCATTAGGTTGTGACTATCTACATGCTGAGTAATTTTATTCTTTATGATGGTTTCTACCATTTTTCCTGGTACTGATGTCAGGCTCACCGGTCTGTAGTTTCCCGGATCACCCCTGGAACCCTTTTTAAAAATTGGTGTTACATTGGCGATCCTACAATCTTCAGGTATTAGAGATGATTTTAATGATAGTTCACAGATTACTGATAGCAGGTCTGCAATCTCATATTTCAGTTCATTCAACACCCTTGGATGTATACCATCTGGCCCAGGTGATTTGCTACTCTTCAGTTTATCTAATAGTTGTAAGACATCTTCCCGATGTATTGATATTTCCTTCAATTCTTCCGCACCTTTAAATACCACTTCAGTCATGGGTAACATCCCTACATCTTCCTCCGTAAAGACCGAAGCAAAGAATTCATTCAGTCTCTCCGCTATCACCTTGTCGCCTCTTAGTGCTCCTTTAACCCCTTCCTGTTCCCTCGGCCTGCAATTTAGGGGTTATCTTTGACACCTCGTTCTCCTTCACCGCTCATATCCAGCTCGTAGCTAAGACCTGCTGCTTCTTTCTCTACAACATCAGCAAAATCCGCCCCTTCCTCTCTGAACACACCACCAAAACGCTTATTCGTTCCTTAATCTCCTCTCACCTCGATTACTGCAACCTACTCCTCTCTGGTCTCCCCATGAGCCACCTCCTTCCCCTTCAATCTATACAAAATCATGCTGCTCAACTAATCTTCTGCCAGCCTCGCCATGTCCACATTACTCCTCTTCTCAAGTCACTTCACTGGCTCCCTGTCCAGTTCCACATCCAATTCAAGCTTCTCCTACTGACCTATAAATGCATTTACTCTATGGCCCCTCAATACCTCTTATCTCTTATCTCTCCCTACGTCCCCTCTCGAAATCTGCGCTCCACTAACAAATTACTTCTATCAATGCCTTTCACCCGTACTGCGAACTCCCGACTGCGCTCCTTTCACCTTGCTGCACCACACGCCTGTGTCATCGAGCCGTCACATATGCGCCATGTCGCACACGTACACACGCTACCTCAAGAGAGGAAAAATGGACACACGATCCCGGAAGCCAGCATGCACCTGGAGGGAGCTCAGGATCCTCAGCGAGCTAATATGCACCAGGCAGAGGCGTCTGTTCCTGGGCGCATCCAAGCAGCAGGACCTTGCATGGGTGAGGAGGGCATGGGGGCGCCTCACCAGGCGCTTCAACCGATCTGTTGACTACCCACGTGAAGTAAGTGTATGGGGACAGGTCACACAATGGCAGTTGTGCAACACAATATACAGCAAGCATCACATATCATACATGCAGAACATGGTGGAAATACCAGTCTGTGGGCCAAGCTGTTGCCAATGTAGATGTGTATGGTGTTGATTGCAAGCCTGCCCTATCCCCAGAAGGCCCCCAGATCTGATTACACGGGTCTATTATACATCCTGGTGTTATGTTACCTGCGTGTGTTGCAGTCTCAAATGTCTGCCTTATCCCCAGGAGGCGTCACACATGGTTACAGAGGTCTAAGATACATCCTGGTGTTAGGTTAACTGCATCTGTTTCATATAGGGTACCTGCATCTGTTTCATTTTCACAGCTCTGCCGTAACTCCAGGAGGCCCTGGACCTGATTACAGAGGTCCATCATACATCCTGGTGTCAGGATACCTGCATCTATTGGGGTTTCACAGCTCTTCCCTAATTCCAGGAGACCCTGGACCTGATTACAGAGGTCCATTATAGATCCTGGTGTTAGGGTACCTGCATCTGTTTCATTTTCACAGCTCTGCCCTAACTCCAGGAGGCCCTGGACCTAATTACAGATGTCTATTACAGATCCTGGTGTCAGGGTATCTGCATCTGTTGGGGTTTCACAGCTCTGCCCTAACTACAGGAGGCCCTGGACCTGATTACAGAGGTCTACTACAGATCCTGGTGTTAGGTTAACTGCATCTGTGTCATATTCACAGCTCTGCCCTAACCCCAGGAGGCCCTGGATCTGATTACAGAGGTCTATTACAGATCCTGGTGTCAGGGTACCTGCATCTGTTGGGGTTTCATAGCTCTGCTCTAACTACAGGAGGCCCTGGACCTCATTACAGAGGTCCATTATAGATCCTGGTGTTAGGATACCTGCATCTGTTTCATTTTCACAGCTCTGCCCTAACTCCAGGAGGCCCTGGACCTAATTACAGAGGTCCATCATACATCCTGGTGTCAGGGTACCTGCATCTTTGGGGTTTCACAGCTCTTCCCTAATTCCAGGAGACCCTGGACCTGATTACAGAGGTCTATTACAGATTCTGGTGTTAGGTTAACTGCATCTGTGTCATATTACCAGCTCTGCCCTAACCCAAGGAGGCCCTGGACCTGATTACAGAGGTCTATTACAGATTCTGGTGTTAGGTTAACTGCATCTGTGTCATATTCACAGCTCTGCCCTAACCTCTTGCATATTCCAACACCTGAAAACCCAAGTTTTCCTAACAAATAAATAATAAAATAAATAACAAATAAATAAATAAATATAAATAATCCCGCACCTTCAGATCACCACTAAAAACCTACTCGCTTATTCACAACTGGAACGCCACCATAAGCACTGTAGCAACCAAACCACCTATAATAGCCAGACAACACAAGCAAAACACAACCACATGGTACTCAATATTAGAATGGAAATGGAGACACCTCAAGTCAATCACCAACCATGATGCCTACCTATCCAAGCTCCTGGAATACCATGCTGCCACAAACAAAGCAAAGAAAGAGCACCATACCAACAAGATTCAAAGGTCCCTAAACCGTCCCAGGGAACTCTTTGTTTTAATTAAAACCTTAGTAAAGGATCCTGCACAAAAGCAAGAGCCAACTGCTCTCACCCCACAAACCATGGCAGAGCACTTCCAGGCACTGATGCATCCCAAAGGAATCCAGATGCACATAGCGGCAGTCCAATCACTTCATCACCACACAAACCCCAATGTCACCTGGGGCTCCTTCTCAACCATCTCTGCTGAACACTTGGACAACAATCAAGCAATAAAGGAACAAATTAAATACTTCATTCACAATATAACCTGCATATTGCTCACTCAAGTATACATGCCAACAACTCTCAAACAAACCATCATATGACTGTTAACCAAAGATGCATCCCTCAACCTGAATGACCCATCTGCATGCTGCATACAGACCAATTTCCAGCTTACCTTTCAGCGCTAAAATAATTAAATAGTTCAAAGACAACTTCAGGACCACATAGACCAACATGCTCCATTGGACCTACACCAACATGGGTTTAGACCCAACCATGGCACAGAAACACTTCTGTTATCATTGTTCGACAGCATCATAAGAGGAATAGACAACAGGAGAACAGGATTTATCCTTATCTTCATGGACATATCCTCGGCCTTTGACACAGTCTCCCACAGCATCCTACTTCAACATCTACAAGAAATTGGCTTACATAACAACATGCTAACATGGCTAAATCCTACCTCTGCAATGGACAACAACAAGTGAAATGTGGACCGGTCAAATCAAAGTTCTTCCCCATAAACCAAGGAGTCCCGCAAGGATCATCCCTCTCTGCAATTTTGTTTAACATCTACATAAAGCCAATATGTGAAATTATCAAAAAACACAAAATATAATACAAACTATATGCTGATGACATCAAGGTATACACTCCTGTAGAAATACACAAACCTGATCTCTCGACCATAACGGTGTGTGAGAAAACATGATCAACTGGCTCAATAACAACAACCTATCCATAAATTACAAAAAGACAGAGGCACTCTTTATCACCAGGGACACATCATTTATCCCACTACAAGCAATCACAATACTGCAAAAGCAAATAGCAGTCAAAAAAGAAATTAAATACCTGGGAGTCATCATAGACCAAAACCACACCATGCAACCCCACATTGCAAAAACCACCGCAAATGCGTACTATAAGATGAAGATAATAAGAAGACAAATCAATTCTAGACCCTGATCACTTTCGCACCATCTGTCAGGCAATCATCACCCCAACGCTCGACTATTGCAATTCACTCTACCAGGGCTCCCAAAGCAAACCATCTTACCACTTCAACTAGTGCAGAACACTGCAGCTCGCCTAATTACAGGAACAGACAGATATGGACACATCACACCAATACTTAATCAATTACACTGGCTCCCAATCCATTCCCGCATCTGATACAAATCAACACTAATCATATTCAAGATCATTCACCAACTAGCAGCATACAAGACACTATAACAAGAGATACAAGTACCCGACCCAGGAGAAATAGCAACAAGAATATCATTATCTCACCTCTTGGATACCAAAAGACCATACAAACCACTTCTGGAAGAGCAATATCACTCTATGCTCCATCACTTTGGAACTCCCTCCCAGATGATATGCATGCAAATTCAGACATTAAGGACTTTAGAAAGAAACTAAAAACTCTTCTCTACACAAATCACCTCGGACATATTACCTAACCACCCGAACGAACAATGACACGATCCAAGTCACCTAGTATAACCTATAGCAATGAACCGGTAAACGTTAAACATGATGCAATAAATTGTATATAGTTATGTCATACTCTCACGACCCTGAACACAGTTTCTTATACTACCTTTCCCACTGCATAATGTTCAATTGTTCTTTGTACAATATTAGTTACTGTTCAACTGTTCTATATATAATGTTCAAGTTGTAATGTAAACCGCTCTGAGTGAAGGACAAAGCGGTATAAAACAATGATTAAATAAATAAAAAATAAATAAATTACTACTATTAACACCACCGCATCCCCGCTTGATCCATGCCCGGTCAGCTGAATTATTTATTTATTTATTTATTTATTTATTTTATTTGGCATTTCTTATATGCTGCCTTTCAGTGTTATGAAGGCAGTTTACATTGAACACAATGATTTTACATAGAACAGCTGACATTATAACAGTATACATCACAACGTTGAACTATGTAACATTCTAACAACAACTATTTACATTTGTAGTATAGGGTACTTAGTTTTGGTAGCATATGATGATGTGGGAGGAATCATTGGTATTAGTATTTGAGTATTGAGGTTGTGTGTCCAGTGTTGTATCAGAGTATTCAGTGAACAGGTGATTTTTTTAGTTTTTTTAAGGCTGCACGAACAAAGCTATTACCCACAATCCTCAGAATCACACATTTCTCCCTGCAACATGGATACCTGCCAGCTTAACTAAAACTAGCTTCCATTCACCCAACATTTAAGGCCTCATCTGACCCAGAACTACCTACCTCTTATCGACCAATAGCCAGCCTCTCATTTCTGACAAAAGTAATAGAGAAAGCAGTGCTACTACAACTCGAACACACAGATTCTCACTACCCTCTTGACCCAACAGTGATGCTGAGGGCTAAGCTATCGGTAGTTTAACTACTGGCAGGGTATCCCAAGATGGACAGCTTTCAGCTGAGGAGCCAAACAAGACAACCACCCATCTGGGCAGCAGCAGAATGTGACAGTATTGGTGGCGGAGGATTACATTTCTGTGACAACAGCAGCAACACTAAACTTAAACTGCGTGGAAGAAAGGCCCGGCAATCTACTTCTGTATCTTGCCATGAAAACCCAAAGGATAGTCACAGCAAAACAAATTGCACTATAGTGCTGGAAGATGAGACCTCCAGGTCGGAAGGCATTCAACTAGCTACTGGGGAGGAGCTGAAGACTTTTCAGAGTAAAGCCAGCATTTATGATGTGGTTGGATCAAAGCCCTCAGGATGTCGACTTCTGATGTAGCTGCACATGAAATGAGAGTCAGAAGCTGCAAAGATGTCTTACATATTGGGACATGGAATGTACGAAGCATGAACCAAGGGAAGTTGGAGGTGGTCAAGAATGAAATGGAACGTATACAACTTGATCTGTTGGGTGTCAGTGAACTGAAATGGACTGGCATTGGGCACTTTGCATCAGATCTACTATGCTGGACTTGAAAAACAAGAAATGGTCTACTATGCTGGACTTGAAAAACAAGAAATGGTATTGCATTTATAATAAAGAAGAAACTTGCAACAAAGGTAATGAAATACAATTCAGTAAGTGAATGCTTAATCTCTATTCGTCTCTGAGGAATGCCTATCAACATAACTATAATTCAAGTATATGCCCCAACAACAGCTGCAGAAGAAGATGAAATTGAAGAGCTCTATGAACAAGTATAAGCTGAAATTGACAGAACATGGAAACAGGATATCCTGATAGTCATGGGTGACTGGAATGCAAAAGTTGGGAAGAAAGAAGAAGGCAAAATGGTTGGAAAATATGGACTTGGCAACAGAAAAGATGGAGAAAGATTGATAGAATTCTGCAAGGTCAACGATCTATTCATCTCAAATACCTTCTTCCAGCAACACAAGCAGTGACTGTACACATGGACATCACCCAATGGATTGTACAAAAATCAAATTGACTACATCTGTGGAAGTCAACGATGGAAAGCTCTGTAACATCTGGCGCTGAGGGTAATCTAGGCATTTCCTGTCTCCTGTCAGCACCAGTGGGCTCAACTTTAACAGAGCCGCGGGAAAGAAGAGAAATGCTTTTCTTTCCCGCGGCTCTGCAAAGGTGAACTGCGGGCTAATGCAGGGCTCTTTCATGGCGGGGCGGGGGGGGGCGGCTTAGCTGGTAATGGGAAGAGCAGGGAAGGGAAGGACTGGGCTGGGGGGAGGCGGAGTAGCCCCAGAAATGGTCTGATTGGGGTGGGGGATAGGACTGGTAATGGGCAGATCAGGGGGTTTAGGACTGGAAATGGGCTTGTCAGAGGAGTTAGGACTGGAAATGGGCAGACTGGGGGGGGGGGGCTAGGAATGGAAATTAGCTAACTGGGGGAGTTAGGGCTGGAAATGAGTAGACTGGGGGGTTAGGACTGGAAATGGCCTTATTGGTGGGGTTAGGACTGGTAATGTGCTAATGGGGGGCTAGCACTGGAAATGGGCTTATCGGGGGAGTTCGGACTGGAAATGGGCCCACTGGGGGAGCTAAGACTGGAAAAAAGCTGATTAGGTGGGCTAGAACTGGAAATGGGCCTCTGTAACATCAACAAAGACAAAAGCTGGAGCTGACTGTGCTACAGATAACCAACTACTAGTATGCAAACTCAAGCTAAAGTTGAAAAAGAGCAAGCTATTCATGAATGTAGCAAAATATGACCTTGAGAATATACCAATGGAATTTAAAGACTGCCTGCAAAATCGATTTGCTGCTTTATATACAAATGACAGAGCAGCCTGACAGCAGGGGCTCAATAAACAAGGGAGAACAGGATGCGTGCAGGCCCACAGTGAAGACACAGGGGGACATAGAGACAGATGGAAGCCTAGCAGAGAGCAGTCCCAGAATGTCAGCCACATCCCCAGGTCACACAAATGCCCCCTGAGGAGGCAAAATAAAAGGGCTCTGTATATGCCCCGAGGAAGGAGGTGAACCCATGACCCCAAGCACTGTGGTTCAGGCCAGAACCATGAGGCTACAGCTATCAGTGCTCCCAGGTGGTAGGAAAAGAGAGAGCAAGACAAGTCAGAAGAGAAGCCCAGTGTGACTGGTAGAGGCGCAAAATGAAGCAGTCAGAAGGGAGGCAAACCGAGGACTCCGAGCACTGTGGCTCAGGGCCAGAACCATCAGGCTACAGCTGTCAGTGCTTCTAAGCCTTTGGAGATGAGGGAATAGGCATGCACCCTGTGCATGTACCCTGTGCATGTACCCAAAATGCAATGACCAGCTGCTGCTCCCCCCTCCCTGGCATGGCATGGCATGGCAGGATGATATTCCACTGAGAGCATATGGGGACACGGCACATGATGGGCATATGCAGAGCGCCAGCAGAACCACCCCATAGAGTAGGCAGGTCTGTGCTCATGCACGGGTGAATGATGAGGTGTCTCTACCCCACAGACGTTTCCGGATCCTGCATGACACAGAGGTCTACAGTGTGCAGTACCATTCAATCCGCTGCACATGCCTGTGGCTGATACGGCGTAGCCGGCAGCTGCTGCAGGAGGAGTAGGGTGAGTAGCCATGCAGATACCCTGTCCAAGCAGCAGGTCGACAGACCCTGCAACGCTGAGGTGGGCCAACACATGTAAGAGCAGACACCGCTGTGACATGGACTCCACAGAAACAGCATGCCCCTCCCCCCCACAACATATAGCCTTGGCCCACACTACCCCACCCACTGCAGAGATGGGATGTGCTTGAACACCCTGTGTGTGTGGCTGGCCCCACAGCAACCACAGTCATGAAGCCTACCATGACTTCCTTCTCCCACAGAGGCAACACATTAGGAGGAGGACTCCCCACTTCTGTTCCCAGATGGCTCCACCCCTGACACAGTGGAGGATGCTGGCACAGATGCACCCCTCAACCCCAGTGGGAGCAGAAGCATGAACAGCAGCAGGGGCAGCAGCAGTGCACAGCAAAGCCCCATATTCCTGTCCAGCCCAACACCATCTGTGGATGAAGAAACATAGAAACATGATGACAGAAAAAGACCACATGGCCTATCTAGTCTGTCCTTCCATAACAACAACTACAACAGTCCACTTTTTACCTTTAGAGATCCTCTGTGTTGGTCCCATGCTTTTTTGAATTCAGTTACTGTCCTCATCTCTACCACCTCCACTGGGAGACTATTCCATGGATCCACTACTCTTTCCGTAAAGAAATATTTCCGCATATCACTCCTGAATCTATCTCCCTTCACCCTCATCCCATGTCCCCTCGAAGCAGAACTTGCTTTCAATTGAAAGAGGCTCTCTCCCTGAACATTTATGCCACGGAGGTATTTAAACATCTCAATCATATCACCTCTATCCCGCCTTTCCTCTAAGGTGTACATATTAAGATCCTTAGGTCTGTCCTCATATGCTTTATAATGAAGCCCATTAATCATTTTAATAGCAACCCTCTGCTCCGACTCCATCCTGTTCACATCCTTTTGAAGGTGCGGTCTCCAGAATTGCACACCATACTCCAAATGAGGTCGCACCAAAGACTTATAAAGAGACATTATCAACTCCTTTTTTCTGCTAGCCATTCCTCTCCGTATGCACCCAAGCATTCTTCTAGCTTTTGCCGTCGCCTTTTCTACCTGTTTAGCTACTTTAAGATCATCAGACACAACCACGCCTAGGTCCCGCTCTTCTTTAGTGGACAAAAGTACTTCACCTCCTATACTGTATTGCTCCCTTGGATTGCTGCAGCCCAAATGCATGACTTTACATTTTTTTACATTAAATCCCAGCTGCCAAATTCTAGACCATTCTTCAAGCTTAGCTAGATCCCTCCTCATGTTATCTGCACCTTCCTGGGTGTCTACTCTATTGCAGATTTTGGTATCATCTGTAAAGAGGCAAACCTTACCCGACAGCCCTTCCGCTATATAACTAACAAAGATGTTAAAAAGAATCGGACCAAGGACAGATCCCTGGGGCACACCACTGGTAACATCCTTCTCCTCAGAGTGAGCTCCATTTACTTGTACTCTTTGTCGCCTCCCACCCAACTAATTTCTAACCCAAGCAGTAACTTTAGGGTCCATCCCTAGGGTGCTCAGTTTGTTTATAAGTCGCCTGTGAGGAACAGTGTCAAAGGCTTTACTGAAATCTAAATACACCACATCTAGAGCTCTCCCTTGGTCCAACTCCCTGGTCACCCAGTCAAAGAAATCAATCAGATTTGTCTGACAAGACCTGCCTCTGGTGAATCCATGCTGCCTCGGATCCTGTAATCCGCTGGACTCCAGAAACCTCACTATTTTCTCTTTCAGCAGCGTTTCCAATAATTTACTCACCACCGAAGTTAAACTAACCGGCCTGTAGTTTTCAACCAAATCCTTACTTCCGCTTTTGTGTAAAGACACCACATGAGCCTCTCTCCAGTCCTTTGGCACCAATCCCGACTCCAACGAGGCATTGAAAAGGTCAGTCAGTGGAGTTGCTAGAATGTCCCCAAGTTCCCTCAGTATTCTAGGGAAGAACAACCCAAACTAAGGTTACACGATGCAAGGTTCCACATTAGGAACCATCACCCAGGAAAAAGATTTAGGCGTCATTGTGGATACCATGTTAAAACCCTGGGCCCAGTGTGCAGCGGCGGCCAAGAGAGCAAATAGAATGCTAGGTATGATAAGGAAAGGAATGGAAAATAAAACAAAAGATATTATAATGTCTCTATATCGTTCCATGGTGAGACCGCACCTTGAATATTGTGTGCAATTCTGGTCGCCGTATCTTAAAAACGGATATAGCGATTTTAGAAAAGGTTCAGAGAAGAGCCACCAAAATGGTAAAGGGGATGGAAGGATACTCCTATGAAGAAAGGCTAAAAAGGTTAGGGCTCTTTAACCTGGAAAAGAGACGGCTGAGGGGAGATATGATAGAAGTCTATAAATTAATGAATGGAGTGGAACGGGTAAACGTAGATCGATTGTTTACCTTATCAGAATATAGAAAGACTAGGGGACATGCAGTGAAGCTACAGGGTAAACTATTTAAGACTAATAAAAGAAAATATTTTTTCACTCAACGTGTAATCAAACTCTGGAATTTGTTACCGGAGGATATAGTAAAGGCTGTTAGTGTAGCTAGGTTTAAAAAAAGGTTTGGACAAGTTCCTGGAGGAAAGCTCCATAAACCATTATTAAGAAGGGACCCAGGATATCAATGCTTGAACCAATACAAGCATTGTAGAACCTGTGTCCCTTGGGTAAACTGCTAGGTACATATGACCTAGATTGGCCACTGTTGGAAACAGAATACTGGGCTTGATGGACCTTGGTCTGACCCAGTATGGCATATCTTATGTTATGCTCTTATGTTATTTAGGAGATGGTGAAAACACCCAGGGGGAATGGGGAGTGGCCATGGTGGTGGGGGGAGCCATGAACATGTGGCAGCAGCAAAGCCAGTGGCCCATGGGGATGGTGCTGGCCAGGGTGGATGGACGGTGCTGTGCTGGGGGTACCATGTGTATGTGACACACCATGTGCCTACTCTGTGCCCCCCCCCCCCGTGCTAGCCCACAGGTGTGTACCACCAGCAGCAGACAATGAGTGGGTGCTGGATACCCAAGGGACAAGTGCATGTTCAGGGGCAGCATATTATGTGGCTGGGCAGTCACTGCACACCTGGCACAGCAAAAATAGTGGTGGGCTGGGTCTAGAACCCACCACCCCTGGACCCAGGAGCAACCCACATACCTGTGGGCCATGATGGAGCACCACTGTGTGCAATGTCACAGGCAGATAATGTGCATGATGTAGATGCACAGGCCCATGCCATCTGTGGCACATACCCTATCCCCTCCCCATTTACTGCCATGGACTGATGCTGATGCCACACTGCAGCAGCCACCTGATGTCCCAGGGCCAGATGATCTGGAGCTCTGTGTCCCCTCCCCATTGCCTCCACCACAGTGCACTATTGAGGACAGCAATGACCAGGAGGGGGCACAGCTACAGGGTGCATAGCATCACCGGTGTCCCAGTGCTGAACATCTGCTTGCACACAGCACCGGCCAGCAGGCACAATCCAAGCAACAGATGGAGCTGCTGCAACAGTCCATTGTGTTGCAGGAAAGGCATGCCATGGCCACATAGCTACCAGCATCCTCAGACAACCATGGTGGAGATCCTGATAAAGCTGCAGTGTGTCTCTGGCTGGGCCATCCCTGCAATACCCCGTGTACACTCCAATGTGTCTCCTGTGGGGCCTGGACAGGGGAATAGTGGGGCAATTCTCACAGCTGCACCATCCTCAGTAGCATGTGCACTTGCACATGTGCACAGCCAGGCACCAGTGGTGTCACAATTTGGGCCTCAGCACATACCTGCACCACTGTTGATCTGCCAGCCACACAGACACTCCCTCTCCTTGGACCAGTTCCAAGGGGCACCGGTCCCCAGATGGTGTTTCCCCCATTCCATGAGAGTATCATGGAGTCAGGCAGCACAAACTGTGACACCTCGAGGTCTGAGGAAATGCCACCAAGCACACCTGTGACCATGGGGCCAAGGCACAAGTACAAGTGCCCTAAGGGGAGGGGCAACAGCTGGGCACAGAGGATGGGATGCCAGGATATGGTCTAACACTAGGATTGGAGTGCAGAATGCTTGGTGCATGGGCTTGGGTCCCAAGGGGATACACAGGCAGTGTGGGTTTGTGCAGGGGTATGTGGAATGAGTGTCAGTCACATTCCAAGGCTGCCAGTGTGATGTTGTGCCATGTGGATGGGCTGGGGGGGGGGGGGAGATCTACGGGGTGACACTGCCTCATAGTTCTGGCATTGGGTGTGTGCAGGGGACACATCACACTGCATGACATGGATACCTATGTTTATGTGCTGCTGTGTGAATCATATATGTCCGTAAGGTCCATACACTGCCCAGCCCAGGATCCAGGTGTATGTGGCATCGGTCTGCTGTCCAGTGCCCCTCTGTGCCACCTCAGGTGAACACTACAGGGAGCATTTGCCATTATTAACACACAGCACCTGTCCATGCTGTGCCCACTGTCACATTTGTCATGCCCTCCATCCATCTCAGTCTGCTTAGGGACACATCCACTGCCATAAAATTTGGTGCTTGCTCTGGGGCGCTCTCCACAACTGATCTTGTTGGGGGGGGGGGGGCTCTTTACCTGCCTTCTGCATACACTGCAGGGTGCTGGGACTACTGCATATTATTATTGGAAAGGCTACTAAAGGAGAGAATAGTGAGGTTTCTGGAGTCCAGTGGATTGCATGATCCAAAGCAGCATGGTCTTGTCAGACAAACCTGATAGATTTCTTTGACTGGGTGAGCAGGGAGTTGGACCGAGGGAGAGCCCTAAATGTGGTGTATTTAGATTTCAGTAAAGCCTTTAACACCATTCCTCACAGGTGACTTATAAACAAACTGGGCACCTCAGGGATGGACCCTAAAGTGACTGATTGCATTAGAAAGTGGTTGAGTGGGAGGTGATAAAGGGTACAGGTAAATGGAGCTCACTCTGAGGAGAAGGTTACCAGTGGGGTGCCACAGGGATCTGTCCTTGGTCCGATTCTGTTTAACATCTTTGTTAGTGATATTGCGGAAGGACTGTAGGGTACGGTTTGCTTGTTTGTGAGTGATACCAAAATCTGCAATAGAGTAGACACCCAGGAAGGAGTAGATAACCTGAGGAGGGATCTAGCTAAGCTTGAAGAATGATCTAGAATTTGGCAGCTGAAATTTAATGCTAAAAAAATACAGGGTCATGCATTTGGGCTGCAAAAATCCAAAGGAGCTGTAGAGTGTAGGGGATGAGGCACTTCTGTCCACAAAAGAAGAGTGAGACCTGGGTGCAATTGTGTCTGATGATCTTAAAGTAGCTAAATAGGTAGAAAAGGCAATTGTGAAAATCAGAAGGATGCTTGGGTGTATAGGGAGAAGAATGGCCAGCAGAAATAACATTCACTATCCATCCATTCCTGCACCTGACAACGAATAATGAATAATACTGCACTTAAATGACCTGAAAATGGGAATAACAAGTGAGGTAATCAAATTTGTAGATGATACAAAATTTGTAGATAATATAAAACTATTCAAATTTGTTAAAACTCAAAAGGATTGTGGAAAACTGCAAGAGGACCTTGATAAATTTGAAGACTGGGTATTCAAATGGCATATGAAATTTAATGTTGACAAGTGCAAAGTTTTGCAACTAGGAAAGAGCAACCCAAATTATAGTTACATGATGCAAGGTTCCACATTAGGAACCACCACCCAGGAAAAAGATTTAGTCGTCATTGTGGATAACATATTGACACCCTCCGCCCAGTGTGCAGTAGTGGCAAGGGAGCAAATAAAATGCTAGGTATTGTCACAAGCACAACGCCCGAAGCCACTTGCCTCTAGTGGTTGAGGGGCGTGGTGGTTGAGGGTTCCTTCTTCTATCAGCTCTTAGCAGCCTATTTCTTCTTGTTAGCTTCTGGGACATGTAGTACTGCTAAAATATGTTGGTGCTTTAAGTAGAAGGTTTGTAGTTGAGGTAACCAAGGGTAAGGCTTGTAACAGAAAGTTTATTTCCATAACACAAAATACAGCAGGTTCAAGGTATCATTTACTGGATTATAACTGTAGGATTTGCTTAAGGTACAGCAAATAATGGCAAACAAACCAAAAGAACTCAGAAATGGCTTTTTGAAGTCCTCTTACTTGCAGAAGCAATTGCCTTTAGAAACTAGGCTGCCACTTTCCTTTTTAGTCCTTGTGAATCAGAGAATAAAGAAAAATTCAAGCTTAATTCTTCTACAACAGTTTGGTTTCTGCCAGCCTCAAAAACCTCTCTAGGCTGCATTTCTACGTGAAACCAAACTTAGAACAAAACAAACATTCCAAGCTGTTATCAAAACTTTTAGCAGGCTTTTCATATAGGAGAGGAGCAAGCAAAAACTCTTATAGCAGCTAACTTGACTTTTCTTGCCGTTGCACAGTTCAAACAAAGGTGACAAACAAGCATGAATCAGAGCTTCCTGATCAGGCTTACGTTGCAGTAAATTTCCCTTTTAAAACAGACAGGAATTTACCTCCACACTGCTTGTGCCATATGGTTAACCTCCAAGGAGAATTACTTCTTTCAGGGCTAGCTTTTCCTCAAGACCTCCTGTCTAGAGCGTGGCATAGAGAGCAATCCATAAAGCAATCTTCTTCCCCCAACTCTGACACTGGTTCTCCCAACTGCATGGGTTCTGACTCACAGACCTGGTCAGACTGCTCAACTGACAACCTCTCTGGTGGTCTGAAAGCTTCTCCACTTCCTGGTCCCCACCTCTGTTGCCAACCTGTTGCAGGGAATTCAGCTCTCTCAGCTCTGGGTAGCTCAGCTCTTCTCCAAGAATCAACTCCGTCTCTCTGCTTCTGTCTCAGCTGCTCTCCCGGCTGCTCTCCTTCTCGTCTCCCTCCTCTCTCTGCATAATCTATCCCAGTCTTATACCTCCAGGGTTCTAACCCCACCTCTTTCTTTCCCAGGTGTTGGTAATCCCCCTGCCTTCTGATATTAGAATAGTGCACTTGTTAAAGTAAGGGCTTTGGTCCTCGTGCTTGCAATCCCTCTTTCTTACTTTATCAGTCATAGGCTGAAACCTGTTCCAGCTGGGGTTTTTCTGTCTTTGAAACCTGGCTGTGGCTTTCTCTCTCTGCACGCCTAGAAGGGGACCCTTAACTAGGGTGAATTCTTTATGCTTCTCACCTCCCCCACTCTCAGGATAGCTGACCTTGCCACAGTATCATAAGGAAAGGAATGGAGAATAAAACAAAGGATATTATAATAACCTCTGTATCGTTCCATGGTTTGACAACACCTTGAATATTGTGTGTAATTCTGGTCATCGTATCTTAAATATGATATAGCGTTATTGGAAAGGGAACAGAGAAGAGCCACCAAAATTGTAAAGGGGATGGAAGGATATCCTTATGAAGAGAGGCTAAAAAGGTTAGGGCTCTTCAACCTGGAAAAGAGATGGCTGAAGCGAGATATGGTATAGGTCTATAAATTAATGAATGGAGTGGAATGGGTAAATGTAGATCAATTGTTTATGCCATCAGAATATAGAAAGACTAGGGGACATGCAATGAAGCTACAGGGTAACCTATTTAAGACTAATAAGAGAAAATATTATTTCACTCAACATGTAATCAAACTCTGGAATTTGCTACCGGAGGATGTAGTAAAAGCTGTTAGTGTAGCTGGGTTTAAGAAAGGTTTTGACAAGTTCCTGAAGGAAAAGTCTAGAAACCATTCTTGAAAGGGACCCAGGATAGTCACTGCTTGACCAATACAAGCATTGTAGAACCTGTGCCTTTTGGGGAAACTGCTAGATACTTGTGACCTAGATTGGCCACTGTTGGAAACAGGATAGTGGGCTTGATGGACCTTGGTCTGACCCAGTTCTTCTGTAATTATTAACAGTTTTCATAACTTATTTAGAAGCTTAACTTATTTAAAATTTGGTGTCATGCTTCATGGTCATAAGAATATATGAACATAAGACATGTCATACTGGATCAGACCGGCAATGAATTCCAGAGTTTGATTACGCATTGAGTGAAAAGATATTTTCTCTTACAAGTCTTAAGTAGGTTACACTGTAGCTTTATATATGTCCTCTAGTCTTTCTATATCTTGATGGTGTAAACAATCAATCTATAATGTATATTTACCCGTTCCACTCCATTCATTAATTTATAGACCTCTATCATATCTCCCCTCAGCCGTCTCTTTTCCAGGTTGAAGAGCCCTAACCTTTTTAGCCTTTCTTTATAGGAGTATCCTTCCATCCCCTTCACCATTTTGATGGCTCTTCTCAGTAGCTTTTCTAATAATGCTACATCCTTTTTAAGATACGGCAACCAGAACTGCACACAATATTCAAGGTGCGGTCTCACCATGGAACGATACAGAGGCATTATAATATCTTTTGTTTTATTTTCCTTATTGGCTGCTGCTGCACATTGGGCAGAGGGTTTCAATATGTTATCCATGGTGAATATGTTATAAAGCAGCAGACCCAGCACAGATCCCTGGGGTACACCACTATTCACCTTTCTCCATTGGGAAAACTGGCCATTCAGCTCTACCCTCTGCTTTCTATCTTTTAACCAGTTCCTGATCCACAATAGTACACTGCCTCCTATCCCATGACTTTTTAATTTTGCCAAAATCTCTCATGAGGGACCTTGTCAAAGGTTTTCTGAAAGTCCAGATATACTATATCAACCGACTCACCTTTGTCCACCTGTTTATTCACACCTTCAAAGAAACATAACAGATTAGTAAGACAAGACATTCCTTGGCTAAAGCCATATTGGCTTTCTCCCATTAAGCCATGACTATCTATATGTTCAATAATTTTGTTCTTTATAATGATTTCTACCATTTGAGTGGAGGAGTGGCCTAGTCGTTGGGGCAAGGTACTTCAGGCCAGAAGGTCAGGGGTTCAAATCCCACTAGAGGACAGCAACCTTGGGCCGGAAGGACTGGGGTTTCTAGTCCCACAGGTGCTCCTTGTGGTCTTGGGCAAGCCACTTAACCATCCATAGCCCATGTTCCCTGTAAAATAGTTATCTCCAAGTTATAATGTCCTGTTCAATGTAATTTCAGTTTGTTCAATGTAAACTGCACTGATGCAGAATAGCACAGTATATAAGAGAATGTAAATAAATAAATAAATTTTTCCTGGAACTGACGTCAGGCTCTCCGGTCTGTAGCTTCCAGGATCACCCCTGGAACCCTTTTTAAAAATTGGCATTACATTGGCCATCCTAAAGTCTTCACGTATTACAGATGATTTTAATGATATTTTTCAGATTACTAATAGTAGTAATTTGTGAACTCTTCTTTCAGTTCTTTCAACACCCTCAGATGTATACCATTTGGTCAAGGTGATTTGCTACTCTTCAGTTTATCAAATAGTTTTAATATATCTTCCCAGTGTATCAATTTCTTTCAATGCTTCTGTGGCATCTTCTTTAAATACCATTTCAATCAGGGGTAACATCCCTACATCTTCCTCAGTAAAGACCGAAGCAAAGAATTCATTCAGTCTCTCCGCTATCGCCTTATCGCCTCTTAGTGCCCCTTTAACCCCTCTATCATCTAATGGTCCAACCTACTCTCTCACAGGTATTTTGCTACAAATGTACTTAAAAAGTCTTTATTACATGTTTTTGCTTCCACAGCAAGCTTCTTCTCAAATTCTCTCTTTGCCTACCTTATCAATGCCTTGCATCTAACTTGCCACTGCTTGTGTTTTTTCCAGTTTTTGTCACTTGGCTCCTTTTTCCATTTCCTGACAGAAGCTTCTTTGATAACAGCAGGAACTCTCACCTCACCTTTAAACTATGCTGGCAGTTTTTTGGACTTCCTTCCACTTTTCTTAAAGCATGAAATACAGCTGGTCTGGGCTTCCAAGATAGTATTTTTAAACAAAACTCAAGCTTGATACAAATCTTTAACTTTTGCAACTGCTCCCCTGAGGGGCTGGAGCCGCAGGTGGAACAGGCATGCCGGGACGTCCTCAGGCCCAATTCTGGCTACCGCGGGAACATTTTGTTCCCGCGCACCAGAATCGGGTCCACACAGCCTCATATTCATTGGGGATGTCAGGACAGCCCAGACGTCCCCCTCCATGAATTGGACTCCATGTCTGAGATTTTTTGTAATCACCTAATCCTGTTTCTGTGATTATTTTCATTGCCCTTCTTTTGCATATTTTTGTTCCTCTAGGGCCTAGAGTCTAGGCAGTGCCCATTAAACAGGTATTATATCCAAGTTACTATTGGACTCCTGTGTTGTATTTTACTGCTTGGGTTGCTCTTTTCCCTGCTGAGAAGCAAGTGAAGAAGTTTGCATGCCAACCTCTATTAGTGTGTTGTACATGAGAAAGATGTTAGTGGAGAGGAGAGAGACAGGTTAGCACAGGCACCTGCAAATTCTTTTGCACCTGGTATCAGGGCGTCACCCTCAGCCCTGCTACATGGATATTCAGTGTCACCTGCACGCTGGACAGAGGTGCTGAATATCCGGGTCATCTTTAAATGCTGTCTGTGATGTTTAAATATTGAGCCACTGTTTGTTTTGTGTGGGCTTAGACATATGCAGGCAACTTTGCAATTAAGGACTCCCATTGAAAATTTATACTAGTAAATTGTTTTCACTAAATTTGAGCTGAACTATAAAAATGTGTAAGAATTCATCCATGCATGCTGAACTTCTCTCTGAAGAATACAGATCTGTAAAAAAAGCACTTCTATCACCACGGCTGGTGGAGATTTTACGGATTAGAAAGGATCTTCTCAATATCTGGGTCAGATAAACAGCACCAAAAGGAACTATTAATATAACAAAGCACAGTAAGCCTCAAGCCGCATTACTGATCTGCAGATTTGATAGTATTGCTCTTGATCAACAGCACATGCGCTATAAGTTTCTCAAAGAAAGGAGAAGGGGCAAAGCTTGGAAATTTGGAGACCCATCTTTGCAACCTGCATCTTGCCATATACATTTTCAGTTACATACCTAATAACTTGATTTTCAGACACAAAGTGCCCATGTGGGGAATAATTTTATAAACGTTTTAACTATAGATGTAATTTGCCTGCATTGTTGGGGGGAGGAAAGGGGTAGGGAGCTCAGATTAGTGGGGTGGGGTTTGGGGTAAATGTTCTCGCTCTCCCAGATTAGAAAGAAGGATAAGTCCTTACATATGGGTGAAGTTTCCAATGGGAGCCTCTCTCAGCTTCCAGAAACTTTTTGAGTGACTACTGTGCTTGCATGCAAGTTCCCGCCTGCCGCTGCCTTGCCTTATCTATTCCATCAGGTAAACAGCTAACTGTAGAATATATCTCCAAGGGGAAGAGGGTGGGTTGTGAGGACTTATCCTGATGTTCAGGAGAACACTTGCTACAGGTAAGTAATGGTTTTCTCCATGATCAAGCAGGATAAGTGCTTACATATGGGAATCTCTAGCTATAGGCTGCCTCAAAATTAAAAGGGGAATAAAATAGATGTTGCAACAGGCAGACACCAATTGAAATATATTTTTGGTGGCAACAAACCTTTTCTTTGTATTTTCTAAGGCTGGATTTTCAAAGGCATTTACATGGCAACTGCCGGCGTGTGCGACCAACCCGGATTTTCACTTCCATCACCATGGAAGTAAAAATGTAGATTAAGGGGGTCAGCGAGCAGGCTAGTGAGCATGTGGTCTTGGGAAAATGCTGCTAGAACAATTTACTGAATACGATGGAGTTCCAACACTACTTTAAAAAGGGATTTTGGATGTGTATGCAAAACCACCATATTGAAATGAAACATGATGTAGGGTGAATCCATTTCTAGAGCCTGGAATGCACTAACTTTGCATGATGAAGTGACTGCCACCAAAAACAGGACCTTCCTAGTCAGGTGCTCTATCCCACAGGTATCTAGAGGCTTAAAAGGAACTTTCATCAGCTGAAACCACAGCAGAAGACGAGGGGATTTTAGTAAGAAGCAAACCCTGCATAAACCAAACTAAAGGTTGTAGAGAGATGAACTTCTTTTCTACATGATGGAGATGGGCGGCAATTGTACTGAGATGAACCCTTAATGGAGCTAGTCTTCAGGCCACACTCTGACAGATATCCAAA
Organism: Ichthyophis bannanicus; assembly: GCA_033557465.1. Taxonomy (NCBI): domain Eukaryota; kingdom Metazoa; phylum Chordata; class Amphibia; order Gymnophiona; family Ichthyophiidae; genus Ichthyophis; species Ichthyophis bannanicus. The sequence continues at coordinate 1,041,118,106 of CM066034.1, forward strand.
GTATTTAAGTGGTTTTTGTATGGACACACAAAAGGATCTAGGGCCATTCCCTCACACCAGGCATCAAGCTTCTTCCACTTGCGAGGAAAACTTCTGGAAGTAAAGAGGACATTGGTGATTCCAGCTGGTAGAACTAAGGGAGACAGAGATAGCCTTTCAACATCCAAGCTATGATGGCTAGGAACTTGATGTTGGGATGCAACAGTGTTCTTTGGTTCTGCAAAATCAAGGTTGGAGAATCGCCCAGAGGGATGGTTTCCTTACTATCAGCTGTAGAAGAATAGGAAATCAAGTTTGCCTGGGCCAATAAAGTGCTGTTAGGATCATACTGAAGCAACTCCATTGGCTCCCTGTCACCTCAAGAATCACATACAAAACCATAATAAACTAAGTACTAAACAACCAATCCTCGCAACACCTGTAAACACTCCTTAGCTTACCTAGGAGTGACAGATCAAGAAGACAGAACACCCAGAATCTTCTCAAAGTCCCACCCCAGTGCAACAAGAAAAAACAAAGCATGTGCAAGAGAGCCTTTTGTCTTCTGGAACTCACTACCTCCAGAAAATTGGAGACTTAAGAAAAACTAAAAACGTACCTCTTCCAGGAGTACTTTGGCACAGATTCCCCATAATGTGGACACTGTCAACACAACTAACCCACCTCTCCTCCAGAAATGGTCACAAGCCTTATTCCACCATTATCACCTCCACAACACACCTCACCCAAGACATACTGTATCCTCAACAGCCCCAGCCTCCGACAACCCCAACTGTACATAGTTTAATACCCCACGCCCACTTTTGATTCTTCAAGTTTATATAAGATCTGTTATTATATATAAACATTGTTCTTCTCAAAGTTTGTGATAAGGAAGCTTATCATAGTTCAGGAGGGAGCTATAAAAGAGGTGAATTGGCTCTGAACAAGCAACCTGTCTTTGCTGGTAGAAATACTAAAACAGAATGTTTTCATAAAAGACTACCAGATCCAGAATGCACCAGGTTACAAACAGCCTCTTGGAGGGCTGAAGTGGGGAAACGTGTGTTCAATCAGGAGAACTATGAGGTAATCCCCAATCACTCATCTCCAAGGGCAGGGCTTGATTCAGCACACCTGGGCTGTGCTAGGGTGGAGTGTCCCTCTAAGCACGTTAAAAGTAAAGGATATTCTACACAGAACAGACAGAACCGGAACCAGGAGAACAAGGAGAGACAGAAGCAGAAGCCATTGGAGAAAGAAGAGAGAGGACTACAACAGCAGAAGCAACGTGGAAGGAAGAAGAGAAAGACATCTTGGAGGTCTAAAGAAGGAGCCCACAGCAGTACGTGTGTTAGGAGTGATTCCAGAGGCAAGCATACTCCATTGGACTGGAGGAAGCCAGAGGAGTGGGGTTATAAAGCCAGGAATTCCCAGACGGCACCTTTGAAGGAGATGGCTGCATTTGGAAGGGGCCCTAAGACAGGTGCAAGAAGGTATGTGAAGAGAGACCCAGTGTCCAGGGATCTTGATTGGAAGGCTGGACATAAAAGCTGGATTACTTACTGGCCAGGATACCTGGAGAGGAAACCTAACAGCAAAGGAAGCTCAGGTATGAACTTTGATCTATGCCCTAGCTCTTCTCCAGGAAGACAGCAGGGAAACAAATATTATCCTGAGAGTGATCAATTAAGGAATTCCTCTGAGCCAGACCATGATATTGATTCCATGATATTTGAGGAAGAAGGAGATATTTCAAATGATCAGTTAGAATACATGGACTGCTCTCTGTCTAGGCTGCTGTTTTAAAGTATTTTCTCACTAATACACCGCCCTTTTGCAGCACATACTCACAAGGTCTCAAGTATTCAAAACGGATTCATCATTTATTGAGCAATTCAACTATGTTATAGGCATTTTACCTCATGTATATAGCATATTTCATGTAAATAGTTCATGTATATAGTTCAGCCCCTGTTATCCAAGTTTATATTCCTGTTCGATGTAAAACCAAACAGAATGTGTGTATTGGTCACTTTGTTATACTGTAAACCGCGCTGATGCCGAATAGTGCGGTATATAAGCAACTGTAATAAAAATAATAAATAAATAAATAAACAACCACCAAAAGGAACTGTAACTTGTTCTTTTATCTACCCAGAAAAGTCTCTGCAAGAAAGCTTTAGGTTAGGATTGAGCCACGTAGAGAGAGTGAACCAGCAAAGGGGTTTTCAGCTGGCTAATTATTGGTAATTGAGCCAGGCAGAAGTGCACGTGAGCTCTGGAAGGAAACTTCTTTTTTTTGTGTGTGTAAATAGAAGAAAGTTATCCTTGATAAAGAACAGGTTTTTTTGTTACTTTTGGGTTTTGTTTTTGCCTTTTTGGAGCACTGCTAAGAAGGTCATTAGCAGGAGCCATCAAAAAGACCTTTTTTGTTTCCCATCAAGGTCTTTATTGATTTATTGCTTAAGAAGTTCAGTTACCTTATATCATGTTTTTTTTTCCTGAGTACAATACTTGAAGCAAGTGTCCTTTTGTGTTACCAAGTAAATCTGTGTGGGAGAATTAACCCCATGAATAAAATCTGTTTTTCTTTGCTTACACTCGAGCATCACAACTCATTATTTCTGGTATGAATGAACTACATTCCCCACAATCCTTTGCAAGTCATAATAATATTTTGCCTTTGCCAAGACTGTGGACATTCACGACCAGCGCCCCCATTTACAAGTTTTATGCACAACACTTTGCTCCATATAAACAGTTTTGGTTAGTAGAAAAACAGTATAAAAAACTTAAATAAATAATTTAAAAATCTCGTCTTTGTCCTGCTTGAGTTTCAGAAGAGTTTTCTCTGTCAGAGGAATGGGAAGATAAGCATATAAAAGACTTTGGGGTATGTTTACTAAGCAGTCTTAACGTGCGCCCGGCATTAGTGTGCAGGATGCCATATAAGGTAGTGGGCTTTCCGGTCTTAAGGTAGCATTTAGGGTTATCTGCGATAAGGTACATTTTCGTGCGATAGAGGAAGCCGTGGCACGTTAATGCGCGTTGTAAACGGGGGCGCTGGGTGAGAATGTCCACAGTCTTGGCAAAGGCAAATATTAATATGACTTGCAAAGGATTGTGGGAAATGTAGTCCATTCATACCAGAATCAGCCGTTCACAATAAATTAGTTGTGCTTGCACGAGTGTAAAGCCAAGAAAAGATATTTTATTTATGGGGTTATTTCTCCCAACACAGATTTGCTTGGTAGCACAGAAAGGATACTTGCTTTCAGTATTATACTTAGAAAAACAAAATCAGGAAAAACAACAACTGAGCTTCTTAAGCAATCAAATCAAATCATAAAGACCTTGATGGGAACAGAAAGGTCTTTTCTGTGGGCTCCTGCTAATATCTTTTTAGCAGTGCTTCAAAAACAAACAAAACCCACAAAGTAATAAAAAAACCTGTTCTTTTTCAAGGCTAACTTCTGGTATTTTCACACACACCCAGAAGTGTCTCTTCAGAGCTCACAGGCAATTAGGCAAGGCTCAATTGCTAACAATTAACCAGCTGCAAACCTCTTGGCTGGTTTACTTTCTAAACGTGGCTCAAATCCTGCTCAAAAGCTTTTCTGAGTAGATCACAGAACAAGTTTATATTTCTTTGTGATGGTTGTTATTATTTATTTATTTATTTAACATCTTTTATATACCGCACTATTTATAATCAGCGCGGTTTACATAGAACAATAAAACATCAGATAAGATACATATTATCTGTTTTTTACATGGAACAGGGACAAAAACTTGGGTAACCGGGGTAATTATTTACAATGAATAATAGTAATTGAACTATTTACATATTTAAGGGCCGCCTCTAGCAAATCCCATTCTTCCTGTATCATATTCCGAAATACCCTTTGGAGGGGAAACACTCTGGGATGTCCGCACCGCCTGCAACAGCGGATCTTCTAATGTCTCTTCCGCTGCTTCCTCGCTGTTGTATTTTGTAAAAGTATATTACCACAGAAGTTTAGACAGAGAGCAATCCATGTATTCACACTGCTCATTTACAATATTCCCTTCTTCTTCAACTATCATAGAATCAATATCATGGATTGGCACAGAGGAATTTCTTAATGGAGCATTCTCAGAACAATACTTGTTTCCCTGCTGTCTTCCAAGTGAATAGCTAGGGCATAGATCAGTGTTCATACCTGAGCTTCCATTGCTGTTAGGGTTCCTCTCTAAATATCCTGGCCAGTATGTAGTCCAGTTCTTATGTCCAGCCTTCCAATCAAGATCCCTGGACACTGGGTCTCTCTTCACATACCTTCTTGCACTGGTCTTAGGGCCCCTTCCAAATTTTATTTATTTATTTACATTCTCTTATATACCGCACTATTCGGCATCAGCGCGGTTTACATGGAACAGAAACGCTCAGTACAGTTAACATGTATGAGTTTACAGATAACAGGGCAAGTAACTTAGATAACAGGGGTAAACTATTTACAAAAACTTGCTACATAAGCTTGTAAACTATTTACAAATATTGCTACATAAGGTTGTATGATCATGAATTCTATAGAAACAAATGCACCACTAAGGGTTAGAGAATCTTTCTTGGCATGTTGTTGGGAAACCATATATTTGCTTAGTGGGTTGCATCTCTGTCTCGGTGGGTGAGGTTGGGTTCTATGAGGTACTTATTGAAAAGATGGTACTTGAGGGCTTTCCTAAACTGCGTAAGGCCCTTAATAGCCCGGATATCTGGAGGTAATGCGTTCCAGCATCTTGGTGCGCTGATACTAAACGCCCTGTTGGCTGTAGATGAAGTGCAAACTGTTAATGCTTTCGGGACTTTTAGGGTGTTTGTAGCTGTGGATCTCCTTGCTCTATTAGGAGATATGGTATGGATGAGGGCCATTATTGATTCAGGGGAGAGCTTGTTAATGGCTTTAAAAGTGAGTAACAGAGTCTTAAAAACGATTCTAGCCTGGATAGGTAGCCAATGTAATTGTATCAACAGAGGTGTCACGTGGTCGCTTCTGGGGGCTCCATGGATGACCTTTGCTGCAGCGTTCATGGCGAGCTGCAGCGGGTGTAGGGTGGATAGGGGCAGGCCTTGAAGGATGGCATTGCAGCCTTCTCCCTCACAGGTCCCGTCCGGGGATTCCTGGCTCTGCAACCCCACTCCTCTGCTTTCCTCCAGTCCAATGGAGTATGCTTGCCTCTGGAATGCCTCCCAGCACACGTACTGCTATGGACTCCTTTAGACCTCCAAGATGCTTCTCTCTTCTTTCTTCCAAAGTGTTTCTTGCTCTCTCTGTCTGTGAGCTCTGGCTTCTGCTGCCTCTGCTCCTGCTGATGATGATCATGAAGATTATGATGATGATGTTGTGTAGAATAAGCTTTATTTTTAACCTGTTTAGAGGGCTGCTCCACCCTAGCACAGCGCAGCTGTGCTGAATCAAGCCCTGCCCTTGGAGATGAGTGCTTGGGGATTACCTCATAGCTCTCCTGATTGAACACACGTTTTCCCACTTCAGCTCTTCTAGTGGCTGTTGGAAACCTGGTGCATTCTGGGACTGGTAGTCTTTTATGAGAACATTCTGTTTTATTATTTCTACCAGAAAAGACAGGTTGATTGTTCAGAGCCAATTCACCTCTATTATAGCTCCTTCCTGAACTATGATAAGCTTCCTTATCACAGCGTTAGCCTTAATTAGGCGCGCTGACCTACAAACACAGCAACAGAGGTGTAGCACAATGGTTAATACATTGACTGATGAAGCAGGGGTCATGAGTTCAAGCCCCCAGTGGGCTTGATGAGTAAGGCTGTCTGAGGCAGTACCCTTTACTTTAAATCAATGCTGTCTGAGGCATTTTCTTTTTTAATTTAAATTAGTGCTGCCAGCAAACACAAACTCACAGTGCCGTAACCTAAGATGCCGCATAAGGCGCCCTATAAGGCACTCCAGAGGGCATATTATAAAGTGCACTGTCCACCAAGGCACCTTATAATGTTCCCTATAGGGCGCTTTATAGGGCGCCTTATAGAGCGCTTTATAGGGCGCCTTATGAGGCACCTTAAGGCTACAGCACTGTGAGGGTGTTTTTGCTGGCAGCACTAATTTAAATTAAAAAAGAAAATGCCTCAGACAGCCCTATCAAATAACCCCACTGTGGGATCAAACCCATGACCCATGGCTCCACAGGCAGTGAATAACCAGTGGGCTACAGCTCTATAAGTACTAACAAACCCCTGGCTGGCTACAGAAGGACTGTAGGTCACCACACAAACTGTCTGCTGTGGTTACCAGGATAGGGTTAACCCACCCGTACCCATGATGCACTGCACATGCAAATCAGCAGTCTACAGATGATCACAAGATGGGGTATGCACCCCCACAGCACCTCGGCCTGTTAGGGGGAACTGACCGTGTGCACCCCCACAGCACCTCAGCCTGGTAGGGGGTACTGACCATGTGTGTTACTGGCACAGAGTAGCTACAGACCGTCACATTGTGCGGGTACTGTGCTCACCCTGAGGGTGAGGTGGGGCACCCAGCACCAGGTCCACAGCACCTTTCATGGCTGAAATAGGCCATGCTGCCAGTCCCCATTAGTGCTAGTGTGCGTGATAGGTAGTTCCTGCAGACACACCTAGGATACATCTGTGCCCATCTGTATTTCTCAGTCATGTCTAGCCCTTATGGGCTATGATGCACCCAGAATTGTGCATATCCTGTGTTGGTGCCATGGTCACATGATGTAGGTGAAGGGGGTGTTTGAACCCATAGGCGGATTATGTACCACCACCCAACCCACCCTCTGTGGCTTAGGGTGGGAAACAGGATCTCCCACCAACAGATCCACATTCTACCTTCCTGCAATGGTGGCAGTAGAGGGGACCATCAACCCCAGTCCTGCTGGGGAACAGACACCCTACAGGGCAGTCAATGCAGATCTGTACACATCCATAAGGCAAGGCAGACAGACAGTAGGCCTGGAAATGCTCAGCTGCCCCCCACCACTATCTGACATTCTCCAGCAGCAAGCCTCCAACCACTGCACCCTGCAAGGTGTTCCAGCCAGACACATACTAACTGTAGACAGTCTGCTAGCTAGTCCATAGTGCATGTTCCTGGAGGAGATTCGTGTACCCAGAACTGGGATGTCAGCATACACACCAAGCAGATAAGTCAGTGATTGGGCCCCAAAAGAGAACCCATAAATATCACATGAGAGAAATACTATATAGCACTATGGGGGAACCTAGCCATGCCGTAGTCACTGCTCAGTCAGGGTGAGAGTGACCTTCCAGCAGGACATGCTGTAGCCACCCTGTCCTGACCGTGCAGGTGGTGGCCGGGCACTACAATGTCCGAGCCATTGCCCTATGCCCTGTGCAGATGCATCCTGGCCAGGCCACCCTGTCCGGGCTATACCCATGGTACCTTGCTCCTCATTATGTACATTGGCAGGCTGACACTGGCAACAGTGCAAGCAGTGTGGGCTGAGGAAGGTGTTGGCAGCCACCACACACTGGGTAGACAGACACACACTCCCACACCTATGCCAGCATTGTGCAACTATAGAGGCTTTTGGCAGCCCTGGCCACCGCACCAGTCCTGGGCACAGTGCAGGCATGGCTATGGTATGCAATACTGTTGGGGTCACTCCCCAGGGTGGTAAACACTGTCAGACACCAGACCTGAAACACACTCCACAGACATCAGAGAGGTTGCTATGATACAGCTCAATGAGCAGATTGTGCTTAACCTAGGGATTGCTATCTGCCAGTAATCATAGCAACCTTTTGATATATGTGTACCATATTCCCAGGTTTAGGGTGGCAGTGCTATGGTATGCAAGTGCTTGTATTGGGAGATGGTACTGCATGCAGGGCCCAACATCCTGCCTCTCCAGGAGGCTTTGGATAATGGCGCCTGTGGGTGCGGGTGTTTCTGCTCCTGTTGGCTGCTGCTCTAGGGCAGAGGTTCCCAACTCCAGTCCTGGTAGGCCAAACACTGTTTGGGTTTTCATGCTGTCCCTAATGAATATGCATGGATACATCTGCATACCATGGGGGCTGGCGCATAGAAATGCAGCACAGGCATCTTTATTAGAGACAGCATGACGCCTGAATGGAGTTTGTCCCTCCAGGACTGCATTTGGGAAACTCTGCTCTAGGTATTGCACATGTCTATGGTGTCTGTGCTCTGTAGGGTAAAATATAGGCATTTCAGGCATGTTTATTTTATCTGCAATAAAGGTTCCCTCTTTATTACCATGGTTTAGTACTGGGTAAAATATGGGGACTGGGTTGGTGGGAGCCATAGCTGGGACTTGAACCTGTGACCTTCTGCTCCTGAACATAATGGCTGTGCGTACTGCACCACACGGACAGTTCATTCCCTGGGGATACCATGACTGTTCGTCAGACAGGGCCTGTCTGTTGCAGTGCATGGCACCCACCTAAACAGGGCTAGGCCATGGTCTGCTGTGGGCAGCTGCCACTGCCCCCTCCACCACCAGTACCCCTCTGTTGCCATGCTGACATGCCCTTCTGCTGGTGGTGCTTGTGGTGTGCAGTCTCAGGCCATCCAGTGTGCCAGTAGGTGGCTGCCTATGGTATGGGTTCTGGGGTAGGGGTGCCTGCATAGATGTCCATGCTTCCCCCCAGCACCACCTGCCAATGTTCTGTGCCCTTGTGGGTACCTGCTGAGTACTATCCCCTGTGACACTGTGGGAAACACACTCGTGTCCATGTTGGGCCCTCATCAGTTGCTGTCTGGCGGCTCTACTGTTTAAGCATTCCTATGGGCCACCTAGGCATCACCCTAGTCCGCACTGTGGCCCAGCTGCACCACAGCATGTGCTGCCTGCAGTCCTCTGTATCCCCTTTTCCAGCATCTGTCCAGTTGCCCATTCTGACATGCCCACCCTGCTGTTGTGGGACATGTGCATGCCATAGGAAACCTGTCCAATAGAAAGGGAAAACCCTGATCAGCGCTATTTCACTATGGGATCATTCACCTTGTATGGGGACAGAGCATAGCCCCTTCCAAAATTAATATCTTTTTTTTTTTAACTTTCTTGGTAGTGTTTTTTGATGTTTCCCATTAATATCACTATTGCCCAGCTTGGTTATGTTTTTTTTCCATTTTGTTCAGGTCATTTTCAATATTTATTTGCCCTTTTGTTCTGTGCACATGTATCATGCTTATCACTGATGTATCCTAGGTGTGTCTGCAGGAACTACCTATCACACACACACACACACTGGCACTGATGGGGACCTGCAACATGGCCTATTCTTGCCACGAAAGGTGCTGCAGACTTGGTGCTGGCCGCCCCACCTCACCCTCAGGGTGAGCATAATACCCACACAATGTGATGGTGTATAGCTACTCTGTGTCACTAACACACACCGTCGGCACCCCCTACTAGGCTGAGGTGCTGTGGAGGTGCACTCGGTCAGTTTCCCCTACCAGGATGAGGTGCTGTGGGGTGCATACCCCATCCTGTGATCATCTGTAGACTGCTGATTTGCATGTGCTGTGCATCATGGGTATGGGCGGGTTGACCCCATCCTGGTAGCCACAGCAGACAGTTTGTGTGGTGACCTGCAGTCCTTCTGTAGCCAGCCAGGGGCTGGTTAGCAAATATAGAGATGTAGCCCACTGGTTACTTCACTGCCTGTAGAGCCAGAGGTCATGTGTTTGATCCCACTGAGGTGTTATTTGGTAGGGCTGTCTGAGGCATTTTCTTTTTTAATTTAAATTAGTGCTGCCATCAAAAACACACTCACTGTGTTGTAACCTTAAGGTGCCTCATAAGGCGCCCTATAAGGTGCCTTATAAGGCGTCCCCTAGAGGACATTCTAGGGTGCCTTGGCGGACAGTGCACCTTACAATGTGTCCTCTGGAGTGCCCTATAGGGCGCCTTATGTGGCACCTTAAGTTACGGCACTGTGAGGGTGTGTTTGCTGGCAGCACTAATTAAAATAAAAATAAAATGCCTCACAAACCCCTGCTTAAACGTAGAGAGTAATGCCTCAGCCAGCCTTATGCATTAGCTGCACTGGGGGATCAAACCCATGACCCCTGTACCATCAGGCAGTGTTTCAACCAATGTGCTACACGTCTGCTGCTCTGCACACCTACTTACGATTAACACGCGCTAACGTGGCACGCCTCCCTCTATCGTGTGATAATGTGCGCCACGTAACCTATTGCGCGATTGCTACATTTAGACCGGAACGCCCCCTCTCCTTATGGCACTCTGCACATTATTGCTGGGTGCACATTAAGACGTTTAAGTGAACATACTCCCTGGTGTAACAGGACCTTACCACAGAGACAGAATCAGTGGAATCAGAGGTGCAAACCACCCATATGTAATAGGAAAATGTATAAATTAAAATTAAAATTCTAACCTGTAACACATAACATTTCTTGTTCAAACCAATATCATGAGGCAAAAGCCCACAGTACTGCAGAGTAAAAGTAGAGATGGCCTAAAACAAAACCAACCTGATTAAAAATAGTATCAAAACCTAAAAATGTTACTATAACTCATCAGTAGTCAACCCTTTGTTAAATTTCCAATGCCTATAGTACCCATGTGTAATCATCCCTATTAAAAAACATATGTGATTGAACCATACCGACTGAACCCCACCGCCGATCATATATACTACTCTGTCCATATCTTCAGAATAAAACTTTTGATATCCATAAATGAAATTAACATACATATCTAACAGTTTAAAAATCAGAAACGCAGTCCTATAAACTCCTGCCGGCTATTGCAGTTGTAAAACGCCGGCGTCTGCGCACTGAAGTTAAAACAATCCCCGTAGAGATGCAAATTCGATGACGTATGGTCAGACGTTGGGAGAGCGAAAAAAGCAACATAGTAACAATTTTAGGTTATGTGTTACAGGTAACAATTTTAATTTAAATTTATACATTTTCCTATTACATATGGGTGGTTTGCACCTCTGATTCCACTGATTCTGTCTCTGTGGTAAGGTCCTGGCGTTTTTTTAATAATCATTTTTATATATTTATTTATATTTATATTTTTATATATATATGTTGTCTTCATATATGGATATACTTACCTATGGTTGGTCTTTTTCGTCCCTTGAAGTGAATAGAGCACATTGGATGCACGAATATTTATAGAGGTATGTTGAGGTTTATATTTGTTATTTATTAATTACATATACTTGTCATTCACATTGTGTTTGATATGTGATGTCACCTTGCATGTTATCTGTGCTGCTTATGAGTTTATGATCTGTTTATAAATGGTTTTATATGTATCAGCAATATTTATTATATACATTTTATATTTATTATATGTTTTATCAGTTATAACTTATTTCTTAGGTGTCTGATAGATTATTTATGTTGTTCATATAGTTTATTATTGTTTTTATAATTGTTTTTAACATGTTTTTAATGTAGCCTGCCCCTGAAGAAGGCAACGAAACACGGCCTGTGTCGGGCCATAGGCTTGTATTGACCAGTAAAGGACATCCTTCCTTGCTGTCCACGTCTTTGATTGGGTTTGTACTTAGCACGTGGATCTGTGCTTTGTTGTTGGCACCAGATCAAGGAAGCCAGCATTTACCAGCCGGGAGCTTCGCCACCTCGCAGGCCTCATCTGTACCAGGCAGCACAGGCTGTTCCCAGGTTCCTCCAGGCGGCAGGACCTGGGGAGAGTTCGGAGGGCTTGGGACCGCGTGACATGGCGCTACAATCGTGTGGCGGACTACCCACGTGAGGTAAGTGTATGGGGACAGGTCAGTATATCCATATCCATATTCAATGTCAATTATAGCTGTGCATGCTGCTGTGTGTAGGTAGTCCATCTCATTTATGTTTATTAGTTAAACCCATGTGAGATATTGTCTATTGTGATGAGGAAGGCACTGGTGAGCCTGCAGAGTTAGAGAAAATCAGTGATTGTACCTTTAAAAACATTCCAGCAGTTCACAGGCTTTAGAGCAAGCTTAGAGTTTCTGAGGCTAGGCTGCCACACCCAAGCTCTGCTGACGGAGTAGCAGGCTTGGAGCATGATTATGAACACCTGTTAAGGCAGAGAGAAACACTGCCCAGGAAGCACCTTTATAAACCCTGCTTAGGGAAAAGCAGGGAGAGAAGAGCTGCTCAGGAGGAAAAGGTTGCTCAGAAGGGAAGAGCAGAGCAAGGAAACACTCAAGGCGAGAGTCCAGGAAGACAGAGTCAGAGACGGACTCAGAGCAGGATTGGAAATTGAGCTGGAAGTTCCCAGAAAGAAAGTTCCAAGCAGAGGAAAGAAGAAGGACCTGGAAAGAGTCTGGCACAAGGGAAACCAGGCAAGAGCTGCTCAGACGGAGAGAGCAGGGCAGGTTCCAAACTTCTGTTCCTGACCAAGAGGTTCACAACACTCAGAGGTGGGTGCCTAGGTTTCAAACCAGGAGGCAGAAGAACCCAGCCTCCAACAGAGAGCAGTGGTTAAACCTCAGAGAGGAACTGGGGCAAGAGAACCAAAGAAAGATATCCAGTAATACAGTTCTCCATATTCCTTACCGGGTAGAGAGGTCCTGGAGGGAGTTACAGGAATCCTCAGCAAGAATTCCACCAGAGGCAGGTCATGAGGGCTCAGTGCAGGATATTATAATTCCAGAGCAGGAGGAAATGCAAGTGGAGTATAATGAACCAGACCCCTTGATTACTGAACTGTCAATGGACTGTTCTTTGTGTCGTGCAGAGGCTACTGAATCCTTGGTTAAGGAGTAGCAGCCTGAGTAAATGCTTTTGGGAAAAAGCACTACCAAGAAAACTTAACCTTGCTAAGGTAGGAACCAGGTTAAGTAAGACAAGCTTGCACAGCACTGTATATTACCTCACTAAGGAAGCAGAAAGACATTCTTTACTTTGCTGAACCTAACAAGCTGTGGAGTGGAGGAGTAGCCTAGTGGTTACAGCACTGGCTTGGTAACCAAGCAACCAGGGTTCAATTCTCACTAGCACTCCTTGTGGCCTTGGGCAAGTCACTCAACCCTCCATTGCCTTGGAAGAAAGGCCTGGAAATCTACTTCTGGTGACAATGCCAAGAAAACCCAGGAGCTTCTGGGTCACCAGGAGTCAGGACTGACTCAAAGGCACACATTGCATTGTATTGCAAGAAGCTGTACTTTTGTTCTGCCTGTTTTGATTGGCGAAACGTCTGCATCTGTTTAATGCCTTTGAGAAGTTACTCAGCTTAAGGATGTAAATATCTTCTGTACTTTTTGTCCTGGAGGAAATATCCAGATACTTTGCGTTTGAACCTTATTTGTGCATATTCTGGGGAAATAAACTGTGTCATGTCTGCCTTCACTCGATGTCTCCACGACTATCCTTTTTAAGAGGGAAACTACAACTCCCAGAGGGCACTGCTCCCGAAGGAAATAGTTTTCAAACCCTTTGAAGAGGACAAAAATGGCAACCCTAATCCCCTAAGCACGTGGCTGGAGATAGGGACACATGACACTTTGTATCACATCTGAGTGGTTTGCCCTATACCCAGAAGACTAAGGACCTGATCACAGAGTTCCAGATGTCATCCTGGTGTCATGGCAGCTGCTGCTGTTGATGTGCTAAAACACACTGTAACACAAGGAGCCCATAGATCTGCCTAAGGAGGTTTTGTAAACATTATGCTGATATGGTAGGTTCCGCATTTGCAGGGTCACACATCTGCCCTACCCCCAGGGGTCCTGAGACGTGCTCCAAATGGTCTGTCAGTCCCCCTGGTGATATGGTTGTTTGTGCCCTTGCAGTTTAAAACATCTGCCCTACCCCCAGTTGCCCTGAGAGTCCATTAAAGTGGGCTCCCAGTCACCCTGGTGGTATGGATTATGCCACTGTTGCTGTTTTCTAATTCCCCCTACCCCCAGGAGTCCTGAGAACCCATTAAAGTGGGCTCCCAGTCACCCTGGTGGTATGGTTAATGCCGCTGTTGCTGTGCTATCTTCCACCCTACCCCCAGGAGTCCTGAGACCTGCTGAAAGTGTCCTGTCAGTCACCCTGGTGATATGGTGTATGTTGCTGATGATGTGTGCTAAGTTACCCTACTCCCAGGAGGCCTGAGACCTGCGTGCAAAGGTGGGTATGGCATCTAGATATTGTGGTAGGTGATGCCGGGTTGGGACACACATTGGCCTTATTCCCCTGAGGCCCAGACCCCAGTACACATGTCTGTTATGGCTCATGATTGTATGGTAGGGGCAGCTGGGTATGTGTTGTAAACCATCACACCCCCAGGACCCATGAGACCTGCTTACGAAGGTCTGAAACAAATCCATATATCTATGATGTGTATGCAGTGTCAGGTCACACATCTGACCAATCCCCAGGAGCCCCGTAACTGATCGTAGAGGAACATCATAGATGCTGGTGTAAGGGTACAATACCTCACAATGCCCACACCACAGAAATCAAAACGTACCGGCCCAAAACCGTTCCATACTCATCATCGTTCAACATCCAAGTATATATATCAGTGTTCATTAAATGGTGTTAATCACACAATACTGCACATAAGTTCTCAGTAACCAGGGGCCTACAACACGCATACAACAGACTAAACTGTCATAATGCACAAGCCCTTATAACATCACTACCCTTCCGTGCAGACCCTGACAAGCCACCAAATCTCAATCAATGAGACAGCACTTAACTGTCAGAAACATGTTTTGTGTCACAAAGGGTGGCTGTCCTGCTTACCCCTCCCCGATGCCGCAACCAAGAGCTGAAAGGCGTTCTGCACACATCCTTGGCCCATCAGGGGAAAAGCACCTGTCCAAAAAAACATAGAACCAACAGGAAATACACAAACAATGAGGAGCAACAGCACAAGCCAGCACACCCAACTCAGGCCCCGCACTCACCCCTATTCAAAGTTAGTAAGGCAAACAGCCAGTGGATTGTGGACGTCATATTGGTTATATGTTGTGAACACACATGCAAAGACCCACAGCCACACATGCAGGTGGCACTGGCAACCGTTAGTAGAAGAAGCACTGAGCAGAGGCGCAGGAGCAGCACGATACTGCGCACAGAGATGTGTGATATGTGTGTGCCACCCACCAGAGATATATGGTCATTAATGCACCCTCGCATTGTCTTCCCCCCCTAGGTTGAGGACCTACGGAAAAAGGGTCGTGCGATGCGACTGAAATGCCCTGGGGTGATGGAGCGGCTGCAAAGGCGGGCAATGTCAGAACGTGGCGGTGAGTGACGCAACCTCTACAGCTCTGTAGATAATGTCACAGTGGCCCACCAGCCTCTGCGGTGCCAAACTATTTACATGTGTTATGTGACTCACAAACTAGTGTGCTAATGACTGTCATCCCCCACAGAGGAGGACCATGCTGGTGAGGGGACATCAATGTCAGAGCGCCCCTTGAGGAGGCCCACTCACCAACGCACAGCGGAGGAGGAGGAGGAGGAAGAGGAGGAGGAGGCGGATGAGGCAGAGAAGGAGCAGGAGGAGGAGGCGGGGGAGGAGCAGGAGGAGGAGGAGGAGGGGGGCAGTGGAGGTGGTGGAGGCCATGGATATGGAGGTGCCAGGGGAGGAGGCAGCAGAGGCCCCTGAGGCTGATGAGGGCAATGGGGGACTGGATAGGGTGGAGGGTGGGGTGGGAGGGGAGGGGAGGGGAGGGTGAGTGTGTGTGGGTCGTGTCGGGGAGGAGGAGGAGGAGGGGAGTGTGGAGTGTGCTGAGGGTGGGTGTGAGGTGCCGGGGGGGTGGGGGAGAGGGAGGTGGTTGCTGTCGAGGGTGGGGAGGGAGGCATGGAACACAGGACAGCACAGGACACTGTGGGTCCCTGCCAGCCCCCGCATGTGTGCAGGAATGGTGCCCATGTGGGTGTGGCTATGCCACCCCTTGCCACATGTGTGTACGCCACCCCTTGGCACCATGTGTGTACATAGGAACATAAGAACATAAGATATGCCATACTGGGTCAGACCAAGGTCCATCAAGCCCAGTATCCTGTTTCCAACAGTGGCCAATCTAGGTCATACGTACCTAGCAGTTTCCCCAAAAGACACAGGTTCCTCAATGCTTGTACTGGGTCAAGCATTGATATCCTGGGTCCCTTCTTAATAATGGTTTATGGACCTTTCCTCCAGGAACTTGTCCAAACCTTTTTTAAACCCAGCTACACTAACAGCCTTTACTACATCCTCCGGTAACAAATTCCAGAGTTTGATTACACGTTGAGTGAAGAAATATTTTCTTTTATTAGTTTTAAATAGTTTACCCTGTAGCTTGCAAGAAACAAAAAAAAAACAAAAAACAAAGTGCACCACCTTCCAAACAGGTGTTTTTTTCTACACTCTTTTTTTTTCCAATTACCCCTGTGCCTTACTCCCATCCACCACTAGACATGCCCAGGTACTTATTACCTTGTGTCAGTGATGAATCCAGCTCTGCACAGGGTCTTTTCCTTCTGGGACATCCACTTCTCCTCCAAAGTGCAGTTGAGGGAAAATCTTTTTTTCCAGCTTTAAACTTGAACTGTAGTTGTAATCCTCAGCAAGTAAATCCCCTTTGTGCAAAAGCAATCCGAAAAACTACGCCATTTGTCAGACGGCTGCCTGGGTGAGAATCTTCACACTCTTTGCAAGTGCATATTTCTATATGATTTGCAAGGTATTGTGGGCAATGTAGTTCATTCACACCAGACACAGCTGCTGACAATAATTTAGTTGTGCTCTTGGGTAAAGCCAATAAGATATTTATTTATGGGGTTATTTCTCCCAACACAGATATGCTTGGTAGCACATAAATTAGGTAACTTGCTTTCAGTGTTAACTTGGAAAAACAAAGCCAAAATCAGGAAAACAACAAATGAAAAGCCACAAAGCAAGAAACAAACTGTTCTTTTCAGGTTAACTTCTGATTACTTCCCACATAGATACAGAAGTGATTCTCTCCTAGCTCACAAGCAATTAGGTAAGGCTTAATTGCTAGCAGTTACCAGCTGAAACCCCTTAGCTGGCTTGCCTTCCACTGTGTGGATCAAATCCTGCTTCGGGAGCTTTTCTGAGTAGATTAAAGAACAAATTTGTATTTCTTTGTGATGGTTGCTGTACTTTATAACAGAAAATTACCAATGGAGTTTAGATAGAGAGCATTCCATATAAACAGGATCCTCATCTGCTATTATTCCCCCTTGTTCAACAAGCATGGGTTCAATATCATGGATTGGCACAGATGAATCTCTCAATGGAGCATTTTCAGGAGAATACTTGTTTCCCTGCTGTCTTTCAAGGTTATAGCTAGGGCATAGATCAGTGTTCATACCTGAGCTTCCATTGCTGCTAGAGTTCCTCTCTATATAGCCTGGCCAGTATGTAGTCCAGTTCTTATGTCCAGCCTTCCAATCCAGATCCCTGGATACTGGATCTCTCTTCACATACCTTCTGGCACAGGTCTTAGGGTCCCTTCCACGTGCAGCCGTCTCCCTCACAGGTAGCCTCTGGTGATTCCTAGCTCTGCAGCACCATTCCTCTGGCTTTCCCCAGTCCAATGGTGTATGCTGGCCCTTGGAATACCTCCCAGTATACGTACTGCTTTGGACTCTTCTAGACCTCTCAAAGGCTTTTCTCTTCCTTCTTCCAAAGGGTCTCTTTCCCTCTCTGTCCGTCCGGTTTGGCTTCTGCTTCTGATGATCCTTCAGATGAAACTGATGATCACACTCAAGATGAGTCTCAGGATACTGAGGACAATTCTCTGGATATCCAAGGTGATCATGAAGATGGTCATCTGTAGAATAAACTCTACTCTTATTCTGCTTGGATGAGTGCTCCTCCCTAATACAGCGCAGCTGTGCTGAATCAGGCCCTGCCCTTTGAGATGAGTGCTTAGGGATTACCTCATAGCCCTCCTGATTGAACACACGTTTCCCCACTTCAGCTCCTCTAATGGCTGTTGGAAACCTGGTGCATTCTGGGACTGGTAGTCTTTTATGGGAAAATTCTGTTTTCTTATTTCTACCAGAACTGACAGGTTGCTTGTTCAGAGTCACTTCACCTTTTCTATAGCTCCTTCCTGAGCTAAGATAAGCTTCTTTATCACAAGCTTCATTGCATGTCCCCTAGTCTTTCTATATTCTAATAACGTAAACAATCGATCTACGTTTACCCGTTCTACTCCATTCATTAATTTATAGACTTCTATCATATATCCCCTCAGCCGTCTCTTTTCCAGGTTAAAGAGCCCTAACCTTTTTAGCCTTTCTTCATAGGAGTATCCTTCCATCCCCTTTACCATTTTGGTGGCTCTTATTTATTTATTTAACTGAATTTTTATACCGTCTTTCTACAAATCAAAACGGTTTACATAAAACAATTAAGGCAGTATGTTTCAACTGTTTACATGGAACAAAGTAACAGAGATATATAAAGGCAACAAGAAAATCAATTACAAGAACAGTGAGTAACTATTTACAACGGTAATTACCAGGATATCATGTGGCTGTATGATAGGTTTTTGATAGGGCAGGAGCGAGGGGGTGGAAGGAAGGTCAGGTACTAAGGTGGTAGGGAAAAATGTTCAAGGAAAAGAAGAGTTTTTAGCTTCTTTCAGAACTCAGAGTGGGTTGGACAGTTCCGCAGCTCGTAAGGAAGGGAGTTCCATAGGGATGAAGCATAGAGGGAGAAGGCCTTGTTACTGGTAGATTGTTTGCAATATCTTCTAGTTGTGGGGATAGTCAGGAGGTTTTTGGTAATTGAGCGGCGGGTTCTTGTGTTAGTGGGGAAGGGAATGAGTGGGGAGAGGCATGGAGCTGACTCACTGGAAATGATTTTATGTATGAGGGTAAGCACTTTGAATTTAATCCTGTATTGAATGGAGAGCCAGTGGAGATCATATAGGACTGGTGTGATGTGTGAACGTCTGGGGTGGTTGGTTATAAGCCGTGCAATCGTGTTCTGGACTAATTGGAGCGGTTGTATGGTGTTCTTAGGAAGGCCATAATAGATGAGGTTACAGTAATCAAGAGATGGAGTTGTGAGGGCCTGACAGACAGAACGAAATGAGTTAGGGCTTAAGAGGGGTTTGAGGTTCCGGAGGGTTCGTAGCTTTGCATATATTGTGTTGGTGGTTCTCTTGATTTGATTAGTGAAGGATAGATTCTGATCAAGGATGACACCAAGATATTTCACTTGGTTTTTTATAGTAAGATTGAGGTCTCCAATATTGATGGTTGGGGGTGGGGTGTATGAAGTATTGGAAAACACCTGTAGGACTTCAGTCTTGGATTGGTTAATTAGGAGGTTGTGCTGGGCTAGCCAGGATTTTAGAGTGGTAATGCAATCGCATAGTTTGGTAAAGTCAGGGTTAATGAGATTAAATGGGGTAAAGCACATCATGTCGTCCGCATATAATTGGTACTGAATGTCATAGTTTTGGAAGAAGTTGCAGACAGGTTGAAGGAAAATGTTGAATAGGAGAGCGGACAGACTAGATCCTTGGGGGACACCTTGTTTTAGTGTAAATGGGAGAGAGGTATCATTTCCAATACGGACCTGTTGGGTTCTGTCATCTAAGTAGGATCGGAACCAGTTTAGTGTTGTTCCTCTGAGTCCTATTTCGTAGAGTCTGTTTAAAAGTTGATGGTGAGGAAGGAAGTCAAAAGCAGCAGATAAATCAAGGAATATGAGTAAGCATCCCTGGGTAGGATTCTGAGTGTGCAGGTACAGGGAGTCTAGTAGGGAGGTAAGGAGGGTTTCAACTCCATGGTTCTTTTTGAAACCATGTTGGAATAAGTCAAGGAGAGAGTGGTCATCAATATAATTCTGGAGTTGGGTTTGAACTAGTTTCTCGGTTATTTTTGCAAGAAAAGGTATGCTAGAAATGGGTGTGTAGAAGGTGGGGGAAGTAGGATCAAGTTTTGTTCTCTGAAACTTTTCTAATAACACTATATCCTTTTTAAGATACGGCGACCAGAATTGCACACAATATTCAAGGTACGTTCTCACCATGGAACGATATAGAGGCATTATAATATCTTTTGTTTTATTTTCCATTCCTTTCCTTATGATACCTAGCATTCTATTTGCTCTCTTGGCTGCTGCTGCACACTGGACCGAGGGTTTTAACATGCTATCCACAATGGCGCCTAAATCTTTTTCCTGGGTGGTGGTTCCTAATGTGGAACCTTGCATCGTGTAACCATAGTTTGGGTTGTTCTTCCCTAGGTGCATAACTTTGCACTTGTCCACATTAAATTTCATCTGCCATTTTGATGCCCAGTCTTCCAATTTATCAAGATCCTCTTGCAATTTTCCACAATCCTCTTGGGTTTTAACAACTTTAAATAGTTTTGTGTCATCTGCAAATTTGATAACTTCACTCATTATTCCACTTTCCAGGTCATTTATGAATATGTCAAAAAGCAGCGGACCCAGCACAGATCCCTGGGGTACACCACTATTCACTTTTCTCCATTGGGAAAATTGGCCATTTAGACCTACCCTCTGCTTTCTATCTTTTAACCAGTTCTTGATCCACAGTAGTACACTGCCTCCTATCCCATGACTCTTTAGTTTTGCCAAAAGTCTCTGATGAGGGACCTTGTCAAAGGCTTTCTGAAAGTCCAGATACACTATATCAACTGACTCACCTTTGTCCACCTGTTTATTCACACTTTCAAAAAAACATAATAGATTAGTAAGACAAGATCTTCCTTGTCTAAAACCATGTTGGCTGTCTCCCATTAGGCCATGACTATCTACATGCTGAGTAATTTTATTCTTTATGATGGTTTCTACCATTTTTCCTGGTACTGACGTGAGGCTCACCGGTCTGTAGTTTCCCGGATAACCCCTAGAACCCTTTTTAAAAATTGGCGTTACATTGGCAATCCTCCAATCTTCAGGTATTGCAGATGATTTTAATGAAAATTCACAGATTACTAATAGCAGGTCTGCAATCTCATATTTCAGTTCTTTCAACACCCTTGGATGTATACCATCCAGCCCAGGTGATTTGCTACTCTTCAGTTTATCTAATAGTTGTAATACATCTTCCCGATGTATCGATATTTCCTTCAATTCTTCTGCACCTTTAAATACCACTTCAGTCATGGGTAACATCCCCACATCTTCCTCAGTAAAGACCGAAGCAAAGAATTCATTCAGTCTCTCCACTATCGCCTTGTCGCCTCTTAGTGCCCCTTTAACTCCTCTATCATCTAATGGACCAACTGACTCTCTCACAGTTTTTTTGCTACGAATGTACTTGAAAAAATCTTTATTTCATGCTTTTGCTTCCGCAGCAAGCTTCTTCTCAAATTCTCCCTTTGCCTGCTTTATCAATGCCTTGCATTTGACTTGCCAGTGCTTGTGCTGTTTCCAGGTTTCGTCGTTTGGCTCTTTTTTCCATTTCCTGAAAGATGCTTTTTTGGCACCAACAGCCTCTCTGACCTCACCTTTAAACCATGCTGGCAGTTTTTTGGACTTCCTTCCACTTTTCTTAAAGCGTGGAATACAGCTGGTCTGGGCTTCCAAGATAGTATTTTTCAACAACACCCAAGCTTGATGTAAGTCTTTAACCTTTGCAATTGCTCCTTTTAGTTTTTTCTTAACTATTTTCCTCATTTTATCATAGTCTCCATATTTCTTGGCAGAGCCTTGTGAGTACGGTAACAACTGCATCAGATTGCTGCAATACTTCTATGGGAATGCTATCAATGCCTGGTGCTTTGTTCTTTGATAAGGCTTTCAATGCTGCTTCAACTTCTTCTTTCATCACCAATGGTTCCCGATCATAAGGTACAGGTTGAAACGGCTGTTGGTCCACTTGATCTTTAACATATAAAAACTCTGTATATTCCTTCCACCTTTTCTTGATCTTCTCAGCATCATTCAACATAGAACCTTGAGCATCTTGTAACATTCCAATTCGAGGCTGGAATTGGAATGTTACAATATGGAAGAAGACAACAGAGGTGTGAAGACTGGTGGAAGACTCATCAACAACCTTCGCTATGCTGATGATACCACATTACTGGCTGAAAGTGAAGATGATCTGAAACATTTGCTTCTCACAATCAAAGAACATAGTCTCAAAATGGGCCTGCACCTTAATGTAAAGAAGACAAAGATCATGACAACTGGCATAATCAACAGGTTCATCGTTGAAGGAGAAGAAATTGAAATTGCGAACAACTTTAACCTACTTGGATCAACTATCAATAAGGAAGCAACAAGCAGTCAAGAAATCAGACAACGCATTGCTCTTGGCAGAATGGCTATGAAAGACCTAGATAAGATTCTCAAGAGCAGAGATGTCTCTCTCCATACAAAGATTCGACTTGTTCAAGCCATGGTATTTTCAATAACATCATATGGATGTGAAAGCTGGACAGTGAAAAAGATAGACAGGAAGAAAATTGATGCCTTTGAATTGTGGTGCTGGCGGCGAATACTGTGTATACCATGGACTGCCCGAAGAACAAACCAGTCGGTACTAGAGGAGATCAAACCTAAGCTTTCTTTAGAAGCTCAGATGACAAGACTTCGACTTTCATACTTTGGACACATCATGCGAAGAGAGAGATCATTAGAGAAAGACATTATGCTTGGCAAGATAGAAGGTCAACGCAAAAGAGGAAGGCCAGCAATGAGATGGATCGATACAATAACAGCAGCTACGGGTACCAGTCTGTCAACAATGAGCCGCCTGACTGAAGACCGAACACAATTTAGGATAGCTATCCAGAGGGTCGCCATGAGTTGACTCCGACTCGACGGCACTTAACAACAACAACAACATCATAGTCTCCCTTTCGAAAGTTAAAAGGTAGTACTGTGGATTTCCTTACTATCTCTCCTCCACTTATTAAATCAAAGGTGATCATGCTATGATCACTATTGCCAAGTGGCCCCAACACCCTTATCTCTTGCACTAGATCTGGTGTTCCACTAAGGACTAGGTCTAATATGGCTTCCCCTCTGGTCGGTTCATGAACCAGCTGCTCTAAGAAGCAGTCATTTATGTCATCTAGGAACTTTATCTCCCTAGCATGTCCTGCCGTGACACTGACCCAGTCGATACCGGGGTAATTGAAATCACCCATTATTATTACTGCGCTATAATTTTTGTTAGCTTCCTTGATTTCTTTGAGCATTTCATCATCCATTTGTTCATTCTGGCCAGGTACACCCCACTGCCATCGCCTTCCCCTTTTTACATGGAATTTCAATCCATAGAGATTCTACAGCAAATTTTGTTTCCTGCAAAACTTTAATCCTTTCTGACTCAATGCCCTCTCTAACAGAGCGCAACCCCTCCACCAATTTGATCAGCTCTATCATTACGATATAGTTTGTATCCAGGTATCACAGTGTCCCACTGGTTGTCCTCCTTCCACCATGTCTCTGATATTCCAATCATATCTAACCTCTCATTTAGTGCTATATATTCTAACTCTTCCATCTTATTTTTTAGACTTCTAGCATTTGCATACAAGCATTTTAGAGACTGTATTTTATTCATATTAGTTTGGTTGTTGGTAGACATGGGTAATTTGGGATCTTTAAGCTCTGTCTGCTCCATACTCGAGGGCATTTTGGCTACTTTACTCTTTTTTGGAACCTCTTTGCTTTTGGTAGTATCCTTCAAGGATACATTCTTCCGAACCATCCGCTCTTGGGCGACTGTTGGCTTTCCCATATTATCTAGTTTAAAAGCTGCTCTATCTGCTTTTTAAAGGTTAATGCCAGCAGCCTGGTTCCATCCCTGTTAAGGTGAAGCCCATCCCTTCAGAAGAGCCTCTCCTTTCCCCAGAATGTTCCCAGTTCCTAACAAATCCAAAACCCTCATCTCTGCACCATTGTCTCATCCACGCATTGAGACTCCGGAGCTCTGCCTGCCTTTTGGGTCCTGCATGTGGAACGGGAAGCATTTCGGAGAACGCTACCCTGGAAGTTCTGGATTTCAACTTCCTACATAAAAGCCTAAATTTAGCCTCCAGAACCTCCCTACCACATTTTCCTATGTCATTGGTACCGACATGTACCAAGACAGCAGACTCCTCCCCAGCACTATCTAAGACCTTATCTAGGTGGCGCATGAGGTCCGCTACCTTCGCACCAGGCAGGCATGTTACCAGGCAATCCTCACGTCCACCAGCCACCCAGCTATCTACATGCCTAATGATTAAATCACCAACTATAACGGCTGTCCTAACCCTTCCCTCATGGGCACATGGCCCTGGAGAAACTTCCTCAGTGCGAGAGGGTTTTACATCACCTGGAGGACAGGTTCTAGTTACAGGATTACTTCCTGCCACACCAGGGTGATGCTTTCCTGTCATGTGACCTCTCTCCTCCATGGCAACAGGGATGCTGCCAGACTGGAGGTGGAACTTCAGGACTATATCCCTGTAGGTCTCGTCTATCTACCTCTCTGTCTTTCTTATGTTTTCCAAGTCTGCTACTCTAGCCTCTAGAGAATGGACTTGTTCCCTGAGAGCAAAGAGCTCCTTGCACCTAGTGCACACGTAAGACCTCTCAACAACTGGGAGAAAATCATACATGTGACACTCAATACAAAAGACTGGAAAGCCCCCATCTCGCTGTGTATGTGGTGGTAGGTGCGTCCAGGACCTGTCTGTGGCAATGGACGGCATGGTGCACCGGCTGGGGGCCCTGGAATGCACCGTGCGGGTGCTGGCAGGTACCGTTCAGTGGGTGGCTGTCGAGATGCAGCATGTTTTGGGTAGGGACGCTGTGTCTCAACAGCCATCCACTGATGGGTGTTGCAGGAGCATTTGATGGCCCCTGTGGTGCCCACACATGTGCACCGTGCTGTCCTGTGTTCCGGGGACCAACAGTACAGCTGGGTACCCACACTGTGCATTGGGGAATGTTGTCAAGTGGACACTGGGCCTGATGGACTGTGTTCTCAAACAGTATGGCATATGTTATGCCAAAAGTGCTACTGTGCATATTTTCATGTACCTGTTTTACATACCGT
This sequence comes from Ichthyophis bannanicus, assembly GCA_033557465.1. Lineage (NCBI taxonomy): Eukaryota > Metazoa > Chordata > Amphibia > Gymnophiona > Ichthyophiidae > Ichthyophis > Ichthyophis bannanicus. The sequence continues at coordinate 1,041,143,109 of CM066034.1, forward strand.
ATAAATACGTTTGATACAAAAGCACAATGGTCATGTGTCTCCCTTACACACAGACTGTGGACGTAAGCATGGCACATGTGTGTAGATCAGTATGTGTTTGCAAGGTAGACATGAGTGTCATACATGGACTGTCTCCACACGGAGTTGTGGGGGCTGGCCATGTGCGTAGGCGTGTGAGCCCAAGGTGGACCCTGTGATGTGCCAATGTGGAGCATATCCTAACGTACCTGGTCACGTGCATGCTGTGTGCAATGTGTGGGAACCATGCCTCTGTGCCAATAGGGGGAACGGCTAGCAGCAGGTTTGTGGCATGGAGGTTAGGATGGAATGCTGTACCCAGGAGCTGCTCAGAGGGCTAGCTGTTGGGTCAACATAAGTCAACGCATGTTACAGGGATGAGCGGTGAGGGAATACAAGTGCTAGTGAAGGGTGATCCGCTGACCACAGCAAGCCACCTTTGTCTGCCTGTGCCGCATGCAAGCCTATGTGGGAAGACAGCCACGTAGGCCCTGGTGTGGGCATGGATAATGGTCACACATGTGTCTCCAATGAGGGAGAGTATATGGGGTGGGAGACGGTGGCAGATCCCTACACCAGACATGTACCACCATGAATATCCTCCTGCACAACAGGAGAGGATGGGTATACCCCCACGCAGTCCATGCCACACAGGACCTGCCACAGTCCATGCCACACAGGGCATCGTATGACCTATGCGTGCTGATAGGTGGCAGTACAGACACCCCACCACTGAGGGACATGGGTACGGCACATGTGGGCAGGGAGACAACAGGAGGTGCAGGGTACGTAGGGGGCCACAGTGCCACACAGTGGAATCAAACACATAGGATGTAATATTTTAACAAGTTTTATTTGTAGTGTTTACAGTCTCCGTGGCCGGCCATGGCGACCACGGCCAAGCCAACCCCTCTGTTGTGGGGCTGGCGGTGCAGCCTCCGGTGCCGGTGCTGGCTGCTGAGATCGTATCAGCATGGCCTCCAGGGCATCAGCAATGCGGAGCAGTGCCACTGCTCCGACGTCAGCTGTGGACTGCAGCTGTTGCAATCCCTGATTCGTAACCAACAGATCCCTGTGTATGGCCACCAGAGCCTGACGAGTGCCTGTGGGTGGGAAACAAGGTGATATGTGAGATACCTCTTTCAAACACAAATGTCACACATGCACATGTCAGGCATATCCCACCAGATCAGTCTGCAGAACAGTCATGCCTGCCAAAACTAGCAACGCATGACCATGTTTAGATCTGTGTCTCCCATGAGCCATCACCATCTCTGGAAGGTGTCTGGATGAGGGGTCATGAGAATCACAGATCTCACACATGGCACATTGCCCCAGTTTAATATGTCAATGCCTGGTCTGCACACTGCTCATCTGGGATAGGTCAGATGATGTGAGGGGGCATGGCACACACATACACATATCTGGGGTGCCCCCATTTCTATAATGCTGGCGCACAGTGCAGATAATGTTGACAAATGATGCTGCCTGACAGTACCCATTGAGAGGTGTCTGTCACGTAGGGTGTCTGGGTGACCTGCGATCATTGGTTTTCTCTTTGCGCTTACGTGGGGTATATCCCCAAGCACAGTGTGCGTGTGTCTGAGCCCCTCACACATGCTGACACCTGACAAGCCATGCTACAGGAGGTTGAAACACAGAGGGCATAGGACAACCCCCCCAATATCAGAATTCTGTGCTATGTGGGCAACATGCAATCTCGTTGTGGATGTTATGACAACCCCGTGGGGATTGTGGGGTATGCTGTTATCCACCTTTGGCATCGCGCCGTGCTGAGGCAGTGTGTTCCCACAGCTCAGCAAGGATAGTGGCCATGCCTGTTGGAGGGGTGGCTTCTGTCTCTGGCACATGCATGGGGTGGCGGTTTCCCTCAACCTCCGAGCCCTCTCGGCCCTGTGTGTGGCTGCCTGTGGCGGTGATGTCTGGGGGTGGGTCTTCTGCCTCAGCCTCCACGTGGGTCCCTGGTGTCCATTCCCCATCACTGGTGCTGCCCCTGGACATTGTGGTCTGGGGCTCCACCACATCCTGGGGCACTGCCACATCCTCCTCCTCAGGTGCCCCCATGTTGTGTAGTCACCTGGGTTGTGGAAGAGCATACACAGCACAGATAGGTTTGCACAGTGCAACTAAGTACATCCACCCCACAATCAATGTGTGCTTGGCCGTGCCCTGTACGTGTGCTGCATAGTGTCACCAGTAACCCTCCCCAGAGGCAAAAGCATGGGGGTAGGTCAGCCTGGGCGTGTCCAAACCTAGCAAGAAGGATAGTGCAGTTGGCCCTGCACTGCCTTCTGGGTATTGTAGTCCCTCTTACTAAGCAAGGAATGAGTTGTAGTCAAGTGGAGTTAGGCAAAAGACAGGATTTTATTTCCCCTTCCGGGTGGATTCATTGCAAGAAAAACAAGAACAAAAAATGACCATACTTCTGGTACAAAAATGAAACGAAACAGAAACAGCTTCTATCTTCAGCTCACATAAACAATTAGTTGAACAAAAACGTAACTGCAGCAGTCCCTTTTCTCAAAGGCAAACGCTCTTGCTTTCAGTGCTGTTTCACCAAAACTTTTAAACAGCTATTCTAGCATAGAGACGTGACATGGTCTGCTACAGACAGCGTACAATCCATTTCTTCTTCTGGGGTTTGTTCCATAAGAAATTCTATTGGCATTTCTTCACACTCACCCCCAGCTAAGTATTCTTGTGGATTATTATACGTCCCTCCAAAGAGAAGTCTCTCTTCACTGCCTCGAGACTTCCCTTCCCCCATTGCTACAGTGCAGGGTGGAAGATTACCACATATACTGGAGTTTGCTATAGGAGAGCCCCACAAACTCTGGCAGTTACAGGGAAAACTTTTACATTCAGTTTCTCTTCTATAAGGTTTATACAGCCTACCTTCCGGCTTTCTCACACAGGAACCTCTCAGCACAGCTGGGTCAATAAGGCTTTCACAGCACGACTGCGTTCTCTTGCCTTTTACCCTTTGCTTTCTCTCTGACATATAAATGTCCTCTGGCCAGGACCTCTCTGCTTCACTGGACTTGCAGCTTTCAACTTGGACACTTTCCTCTGGTCCCTTTCTCCAACTGGTTCCCCAACCAGTCCTCCGACCAAGGCTTCCTTCAGTCCTGCAGCTGGGTCTCTCATCAACTCTCCTGCTGAGACTCCTCCTGGTTCTGAGTCCTCTCCTTGCTCTCTCTGTTCCTGTTCTTGCTCTCCTTGTTCTTCCTCTTGCTGCTCTCTCACTATCCTCAGGTGAGTAATTTTTATGTGCGTGTGTCCTAGGGCTTAACTGCACCCCGCCCTCATCCAGCTGCCTCTCATTACAAACTGAGCTTGGGGCTTGTTTGCAGTTTGGGCATGTTCTCACCCCTCGTGACACTCTTTGTTTACGTTGCTCATGGCAACCCTGGGCCATGTGCTTTTCTATGCTGTCAGTTTCAGACACACTTTCTTCAGCTTCACCCAGATCCATAGCTTCTGGAAGATCCACTACATTACAGATCCCCCCCCCTTAAAATATTATGGGCTGCTGACCTTTTCAGACAGCACGTAATTTCTGCCTGGGTGCTCATGTGTTTCTCTATACTGACTAAACTAGCTGTTGCTGACCTTTCCTGCCATGGCTTCAGGACATTCAAGTGGTATACCTGGCAGCGCCCCCTATCATTCTCCACAGCATACGAGACGGGCCCTACCCTCTCTACCACGGTGCAAGGTCCTTTCCTTTGGGATTCAAATTTGGGTCCCGGGTCAGCTACTTGGACTATTACCTTGTCCCCTACAGCCAATTGTCTAGGTTTTGTCCCTCTGTCATAATAGTGTTTTTGATGCTGCTGACTGGCCTGTAAATTTTCCACTGACGTTTGTGACGTCCTTTCTAGGCGACTCCTCAGGTCTTTCAGAAACTGAGGTACCCCAACTTCCTGTATCTCTGGCTCTACCCACTGCTCATGCAGGATATCTAAAATCCCCCTCGGGGCTCGGCCAAACAAAGGTTCGTAGGGTGATGCCCCCAAGGACGCTTGTATGCGTTCCCGACATGCATACAGCACAAATGGAAGTAGAGTGTCCCACTCAGACATCTCTCCATTTAGGCCTCTTCTTAACATTTGTTTTATGGACTGGTTCATCCGTTCTTCCAGTCCGTTGGACTGCGGATGATATGCAGCTGTCCTTATGTGACGTATGCCAAAAGCATCCCACACCATAGCTAAGTGCTTTGACATAAAATTACTCCCCTGATCGGTGAGTACCTCTTGGGGAAAACCAACCTCACAGAATAATTTTACTAACTCAAGGGCTATTATTCTGGCTGAGGTATTTCTTAATGGTATTGCCCAGGGGAAACGCGTAGCCTGGTCTACTACCACTAAAATGTATTGAAAGCCCCTCGGTGTCCTAACTAGGGGTCCCACGATGTCCATCGCTATACGGCGAATTGGCATCGATATAGTGGGCGTGGATATCATTGGTACGGCCTTGGGTTTTATGGTGGTAACCCTCTGACAAGTGGGACAGGATTCACAATATTTTGTCATCTCTTTAAAGACTCCTGGCCAGTAGAAACGGGCCAGTATTTGATCTAATGTGCCCTGAATCCCTTTATGACTACCCACTGGGTGATCGTGTGCCAACCGTAGAACTACAGCCTTAAATGTTGTTGGCACCACCAGTGTTTCCTCACGGCTCCGGTACGTGGGTCACTACTTTCCCTATACAGGAACCTCTTAGCACAGTTGGGTCAATAAGGCTTTCACAGCACGGCTGCGTTCTCCTGCCTTTTACCCTTTGCTTTCTCTCTGACATATAAATGTCCTCTGGCCAGGACGTCTCTGCTTCACTGGATCTGCAGCTTTCAACTTGGACACTTTCCTCTGGTCCCTTTCTCTAATTGGTTCCCCAACCAGTCCTCCGACCAAGGCTTCCTTCAGTCCTGCAGCTGGGTCTCTCATCAACTCTCCTGCTGAGACTCCTCCTGGTTCTGACTCCTCTCCTTGCTCTCTCTGTTCCTGTTCTTGCTCTCCTTGTTCTTCCTCTTGCTGCTCTCTCACTATCCTCAGGTGAGTAATTTTTATGTGCATGTGTCCTAGGGCTTAACTGCACCCCGCCCTTATCCAGCTGCCTCTCATACACTGAGCTCGGGGCTTGTTTGCAGTTTGGGCGTGTTCTCACCCCTCGTGACACTCTTTGTTTCGGTTGCTCATGGCAACCCTGGGCCATGTGCTTTTCTATGCTGTCAGTTTCAGACACACTTTCTTCAGCTTCACCCAGATCCATAGCTTCTGGAAGATCCACTACATTACAATAGCTACCATTACAGCTCCTGCTACCACTATTAGGCATTTATAGGCCAGTACCTAGCACATGCATCACTGTGTACGTTATCTCACAGAAGGACAATCCCTGCTCAGCAGTGCTTAGATTAGACACAGACATAACAAGGACAGGTCTGGGAGGGGCTTGTAGCAGACGTGTAGCCACATGTGCAGGGCAGACATAAAAAGGGATGGTGTTAAAGAAACATGTGGTTGGAGGGCAGAAACACGCAGAGTAAAAGGGATGGAATGGGGGACAGCACACTCATGAGCCAAAGGCAGAGGGTAGGAGATGATCCAGGGGACCAGGTATGAGGAGGTGCTAATAAGATGCCTGACGCATATCCAAAGGGCATTTACTCTATGCGTTGGGAGCAGCAAGGTGTGAGTTACGTACCTACCTGCCTGGGGATGTGCAGTGTCCAGTGCCTCTGGCAGTCCACACAGGTATATGGGCCCAAGCTGGTCCGCCAACTCCTGCTCCAGGGGTGTTAGGATGGGTGCAAAGGGGCCTCCCCCACCGGTGCCCATGGCATGTTGCCGCTCTGCTACCATGTGTGCACGCACACCCCGCTTTATGTCATTGAACCTCTTAATGAGGCTGTCGAGGTCTCTGGTTGGGCCCCCTGCCTGTGCGATGGCCTCCTGCACCTCCTCCCACACCTGTGTGCGTGTTGCAACAGTGGTGCTGTTGCTCAGACGGCCATAGAGAACCTCATAATGCTCGAGGACACTCGCCAGCAGGATGTGGTTCTCCTGCTGGGTGAATCTTGCAGCCCTCCTCCGTTGCACAGCTGGAACCAGTATGCACCTGCGTTTGGCACTGGGAGGACCCTGTGTGGGCTGGGGCCCACCCGATGTGCCTGCATCCACCACCACACACCCAACACTCCCTGCCATATCTGGGTCCTCCTGAACAGGTGGCCCCCCTCCCCCTCCACTCCTGCCCTGTCCTGTCCCTCCATCTCCCTGCCCTCTGTGCCCTCTCCCTCCCTGTCACACATTCCTGCTCTTGGCCTTCTCAGCTCCATCTCACACCTCCCTCCTCTCCCTGCTGTCTGCTCCTCACCTCACCTCCTTTCTCACTTACCTGCTCCTTGCCTCCCCTCCTCTCTGTCTCCCCTGCTCTGCCTCACACCTCTCCTCCACAAACCAGCTTCTACCACTCTCGACCGCAACACACTAACTCTGCTACTCTTCACTAAATGCCTGCTTCTCTCTCTTACTGACACCACACACCTTCTCTCCCTCGCCTACACAAACCCCTCAACGTGCACTAGGTGTGCAGGTTTATTTATAGGGGTTTTTTACGTAGCGCGTGTTGCGCATGCACAGTTGTGTGAGCACAGCGGCTACGTGCATTGCGCATGAGCAGTTGGCTGTGCGTGATGCGCATGCACCGCACAGACGCGGGAGGTGCGTGCGCGTGACATTTTTACGTGTACTGTGTGTGCGTGTGAGGTGTGGTGCATGCGCATGTCTAACACATTGTCACGTGCATGCACCTCCCACATCGAGCACCGCATGCACATTGCGCGCAGTCAACTGTGCATGCGCAACACATGTAGCCGCCACGCTCGCACAACTGCACATGCGCAACGTGCGCTATGTAAAAAAAACCTATAAATAAACCTGCACACCTGGTGCACGTTGAGGGGTTTGTGTAGGCGAGGGAGAGAAGGCGTGCGTTAGCATTGAAGGAAGGAGAGAGTCAGAAGCAGGTGTATTGTGGAGTGTGGCTGGGTTTGTGAATGGTGTTGGTTGTATTGTGTGGCTGTGTTTCTGTGTGGTGTGTAAGGTGTGTGGCTTGGTTAGTGAGGTGAGTGTCTGTGTTTGAGTGGGTTAGAGGAGCAGGACGGGTGGAGTTTATGGCGGCCTTTGTGGTTGCTGCATCTGCAGTGGGAGGAGGGCAGGCGCTGCGGTTGCCTGACAGGGGAGATGGTGTCTATGGGGCTGAGGCACAGGGCCTGGGTGTAGTCCCGCTGCAAAACAGAGCTGCAGCTGTGGGGGCAGGCCAGGCAGGGACTGTGCCGGCACGGCACAGGAGGCATGCTGAGGTGCAGGCTCGCCAGCCTCGCCTCTACAGGCCCAGGGCCCAGCTCCAGGGCATGCGTGAGGACCAGGTCATCTCCCTGTACTGACTGAGCATGGGGGCTATTAGGGAGCTCTATGAGGATCTAAGACCTGACCTCGAGCCCCTAACCGATCGGTCAAATGCCATACCAGGTTTGGTCAAGCTCCTTGGTGCCCTACATTTCTTTGCCTCTGGCTGTTTCCAGTCATCTGTGGCCACAGTGGGTAGCATGAACCGCCCCACCTTCTCACGCTGTCTCCACCAAGTACTGCGTGCCATGGTCAGCCGGGTGGGGAATTACATTGCCATTCCCCACACTAGGCAACAGTGGTGGACCCTGAACCAGGCCTTAGAGGCATTAGCCGGGATACCACACGTGATGGGAGCTATTGATTGCACACATGTTGCCCTGGTCCCGCCTAGAGACAGGGAGGTAGTGTTCCGCAACCGCAAACACTATAATTCCCTGAAAGATCAGGTTGTATGTGATGCAAATATGCATATTCTGAATATTGTCCCCAGGTTTGCGGGGTCCACTCATGACTCCTATATCCTGCATCACTCAGCACTATTCAGACAATCTGAGGCAGGACAGTATGCGGACTGTATATTGCTGGGTGTGTATTTCTCTTTTCTGACATGCACATGGTGTTCATGTGACTACGCGTATGTGCAAATGTCTGTCTTGGGGGGAGATCCCTCATTGTGTGTGTGTGTCATCTGGCTGTGTGTGAGATAAGGGAGGGGGGGGGTTGGTGCCCTCCAAATCCACCCTGCTATGGTGCTGTGTGATGCTGGTTGATTGGATGCTAGCATTTGTGTTGTGGTTACAGATTATGTTGTTTCCAATCCATACACCTACCCCTTGTCTTGTGTGTCTTAGCTTCCCACACTCAATCTGCAGTCCGATTCTTCCCACACTCAATCTGCAGTCCGATTGGTCCGATTCTTTTTAACATCTTTGTTAGTGATATAGCGGAAGGGCTTTCCGGTAAGGTTTGCCTCTTTGCGGATGATACCAAAATCTGTAATAGAGTAGACACCCAGGAAGGTGTAGATAACATGAGGAGGGATCTAGCTAAGCTTGAAGAATGGTCTAGAATTTGGCAGCTGGGATTTAATGTTAAAAAATGTAAGGTCATGCATTTGGGCTGAAGCAATCCAAGGGAGCAATACAGTATAGGAGGTGAAGTACTTTTGTCCACTAAAGAAGAGCGGGACCTAGGCGTGGTTGTGTCTGATGATCTTAAAGTAGCTAAACAGGTAGAAAAGGCGACGGCAAAAGCTAGAAGGATGCTTGGGTGCATACGGAGAGGAATGGCTAGCAGAAAAAAGGAGGTGATAATGCCTCTGTATAAGTCTTTGGTGCGACCTCATTTGGAGTATGGTGTGCAATTCTGGAGACCGCACCTTCAAAAGGATGTGAACAGGATGGAGTCGGTGCAGAGGGTTGCTACTAAAATGATTAATGGGCTTCATTATAAAGCATATGAGGACAGACTTAGGGATCTTAATATGTACACCTTAGAGGAAAGGCGGGATAGAGGTGATATGATTGAGATGTTTAAATACCTCCGTGGCATAAATGTTCAGGGAGAGAGCCTCTTTCAATTGAAAGCAAGTTCTGCTACGAGGGGACATGGGATGAGGGTGAAGGGAGATAGATTCAGGAGTGATATGCGGAAATATTTCTTTACGGAAAGAGTAGTGGATCCGTGGAATAGTCTCCCAGTGGAGGTGGTAGAGATGAGGACAGTAACTGAATTCAAAAAAGCATGGGACCAACACAGAGGATCTCTAAAGGTAGAAAGTGGACTGTTGTAGTTGTTGTTATGGAAGGACAGACTAGATGGGCCTTGTGGTCTTTTTCTGTCATCATGTTTCTATGTTTCTATGTTTATTTTGTTTTTTTTCCTATTTCTGTAAAGGGATCCTCTGTGTTTGTCCCATGCCTTTTTGAATTCCGTCACCGTGTTCGCCCCTACCACTTCCATCGGGAGGGCATTCCAAGCATCCACCACCCTTTCAGTGAAAAAATATTTCCTGACATTGCCTTTCAATTTACCCCCTTGCAGTTTCATGTTATGCCCTCTAGTTTTACAGGTTCCCCGTCTTTGGAAGAGGTTTGTTTGTTCATCATTTCTCTTTAAGTATTTAAAGGTCTGAATCATATCTCCCCTGTGCCTCCTTTCCTCCAAGGTATACATATTTAGGTCTTCAAGTCTCTTCTCATAAGGCTTCTGACGCAGGCTCCAAATCATTTTGGTCGCCTTCCTCTGAACAGTCTCCAGTCTTTTTCATCCTTTGCAAGATATGGTCTCCAAAACTGAACGCAGTATTCCAAGTGAGGCCTCACCAGTGACCTATACAGTGGCATAAGTACCTCTTCTTTTCTGCTGGTAATCCCTCTTTGTATGCAGCCCAACATCCTCCTGGCTTTTGCCACTGCCTTGTCGCACTGTTTTGCCACCTTGAGATCAGCAGAGATAATCACAGCAAGGTCTTTTTCCTGAACTGTGCATACCAACCTTTCTCCCCCTATCTTGTACATTTCTCTTGGATTTCTGCTACCCAAGTGCATGACACTGCACTTTTTTGCATTAAATCGTAGTTGCCAAGCTTTAGACCAGTCTTCCAGCTTTTGTAGATCTTTCTTCATGTTAACCACTCCCTCAGGGGAGTCCACTCTGTTGCAAATTTTTGTGTCGTCTGCAAAAAGACAGACTTTTCCATTCAGTCCTTCAGCAATATCACTCACAAATACATTGAACAGTGCCGGGCCCAGGACCGAACCCTGGGGCACCCCGCTAATCACCTTCCTCTCATCCGAGTGAGCTCCATGTACAATCACCTTCTGTCGTCTGTCAGTCAGCCAATTTCTAATCCAGTTTACCATCTTGGGACCCATCCCCAAGCTACTGAGTTTGTTGATAAGCCTCCTATGAGGAACAGTATCAAAGGCTTTGCTGAAATCCAGGTAGATGACATCCATTGCATGCCCCTGATCTAGTTCCCTCGTCACGCAGTCAAAGAACTCGATCAGATTTGTCTGGCAAGATCGTCCTTCGGTAAAACCATGTTGCCTCGGGTCTTGCAAGCTGTTGGTTTTCAGAAAGTTCACTATTCGCTCTTTCAGGAGCGCCTCTATTACTTTTCCTGCCACCGAGGTAAGGCTCACGGGTCTGTAGTTTGACACTTCTTCCCTGTCACCACTTTTGTGTAGAGGTATGACATCAGCCATTCTCCAGTCCTGAGGAACCTCTCCTGTTTCCAAGGATCTGTTGAAGACATCCTTTAACGGTCCTGCAAGAACCTCTCTGAGCTCTTTCAGTATCCTGGGATGTATCCCATCCGGTCCCATGGCTTTGTCCACTTTCAGTTTAGCAAGTTGTTCTAACACCTCTTCTGCTGTGAATGGTGTGGTATCTACTTCATTCCCATTTTTATATTTGGGAGTCACAGCTGGTCCATCCCCAGGATCTTCTTTAGTAAACACAGAGCAGAAGTAATTATTTAGCAATTTTGCTTTTTCAGTGTCACTTTCCACGAGTCCTTTCCCAGCACTTCTGAGTCCTGCAATTCCAACTCTGATCTTTTTCCTTTCCCGAATATACCTGAAGAAATTTTTGTTGCCACCCTTAACATCTTTAGCCATCTTTTCCTCTGCCTTTGATTTTGCTATCCTTATTTCTCGTTTTGTCTCTTTGAGTTTGATCCTGTATTCATTTCTGTGTTCTTCTGTCTGCAAGCTTTTGAATTTTGCAAAAGTTGTGTTTTTTGCCTTTATATGAGCAGCCACCTCTTTGGAAAACCAAATAGGTTTCCTTCTCCTCTTGCTTTTATTTACTTTTCTTACATATTTATCTGTTGCTCCTTTCAATGCCTCCTTTAGTTTAGCCCATTGCAATTCCACTTCCTTTATCTCTTCCCACCCCGTCATCTCCTCCTTTACATACTCTGCCATTTGATTGAAGTTAGTGTATTTGAAGTTTAGGACTCTGAGCTTGCTATGATTGGCCTGTGCCATGGCTTTTATTTCAAACCACACCGTGTGATGGTCGCTGTTGCTCACAGGGGCACTCACGCAGACATTTGACACACTATCACCGTTGGTGAGCACTACATCCAGCGTTGAGCTTTCCCTGGTTGGTTCCATCACCATTTGTCTAAATAATGCATCTTGGAGAGCATCCACAATTATTTTGCTTCTTTCCAGATGTGCAGAAGGAGTAATCCAATCCACATCAGGTAGATTAAAGTCACCCAATATGATTGCTTCCCCCTTTGATGCTATCTTGGCAATATCTCTAATCAATTCATTGTCTCTCTCTTCAATTTGAGTCGGAGGTCTATAGACTACAGCAATATGGATGACAGTGCCATCTCCTCTCTCCAACGCAATCCAGAGCGCTTCTTCTTTTCCCCATGTCCCCTGCATTTCAGTAGCTTTAATATTGCTTTTGACATACAAGGCTACTCCTCCTCCTTTTCCATTTTCTCGGTCCCTCCTGAATAGATTATAGCCAGCTATGGCTATATCCCAATCATGTGATTCATTAAACCATGTTTCTGTAATGGCCACAATGTCCAAGTCTGTTTCCACTGTTAGGGCTTCCAGGTCTGGAATTTTGTTGGCTAGGCTTCGAGCATTTGTGCTCATTGCTTTCCAGCACGTTCCTGGCTTGTGTGTATTTTGCATTGATTTTGTTCTGCCCACTTCCTCCCACATGTTTTTGATGTGTGGTTTAAAAGTGTGGCTGTTTCTGATGTTGTTCTGCTTTTGTTGGGGGTGGCATGCAGATGTTGACCTTCCACATCCGTCACCCCCTTTTCCTAGTTTAAATGCATGTCCACATACTGCCTGAATTTTTCACTTAGGATTCTTTTCCCTGTCCTTGCCTGCCTGACTCCTCCCCCTCCCCCTGAGGTATTGTGTAGCCTTCTTCCTGTTTTCTCCACGTGTGCATAGTCTGTTTTAGTTTGCTTTTCTCTGACCAGAGAAGGGCTGTGCTTTTACAGAGCTCTGCTAGTGAGGGGATATTTGCCTCCTGGGACATCTTACTGTGAGTTCTAGCTGTTTATTTAATTATTTACTGTTTGTCTAACTGTTTGTTTAATTATTTATTGTTTGTTTTAGTGGTGTGCTAGTTCAGCCCTCTCAGCTGTACTTACCTTGCCTCTCTCAACTAACTGGGCTTTGTGTGGTACCCCCATCCCCCTGCTGAGGGTTGACAGGGTACCTTGTAACTGCCCTCTTTAATAGGACTTATCTCCCTCCCTCCCTCCCCAGCACCCACCCACCCCTGGGGTAATTGTAGTTTTATAGGTACTTGCACATCTTAGAGGAAAGGGGCTGCTCTCAGGTGCAGCTCTTAATCCAAATCAGTCATACACAGAGGACCTGAGATTAATTAAGCTTCAGGTTCACAGGGTGTATTAGGGGTATTAGATACACTTTTATTAGTATAAGCATCTACACCAATCCTTATTATATACCGAATTTAAAAGACCTAAACACAAGCTTTAAACTAAGATGCAGACAGAGGTCCAGCAACGAGATGGGGGTTCTCCAGTCTTTTGCATTGAGTGTCACATGTATGATTTTCTCCCAGTTGGTGAGAGGTCCTACATATGCACTAAGTGCAGGGAGCTCTTTGCTCTCAGGGAACGAGTCCGTTCTCTAGAGGCTAGAGTAGCAGACCTGGAAGACATAAGAAAGACAGAGAAGTACATGGACGAGACCTACAGGGATATAGTCCTGAAGTCCCACCTCCAGTCTGGCAGCATCCCTGTTGCCATGGAGGAGAGAGGTCGCGTGACAGGAGAGCATCACCCTGGTGTGGCAGGAAGTGATCCTGTAACTAGGACCTGTCCTCCAGGTGATGTAAAACCCTCTCGCACCGAGGACGTTTCTCCAGGGCCATGTCCCCATGAGGGGAGGGTCAGGACAGCTGTTATAGTTGGTGATTCAATCATTAGGAATGTAGATAGCTGGGTGGCTGGTGGACGTGAGGATCGCCTGGTAACATGCCTGCCTGGTGCGAAGGTAGCAGATCTCACACACCGCCTAGATAGGATCATAGATAGTGCTGGGGGGGAGTCTGCTGTCTTGGTACATGTTGGTACCAATGACATAGGAAAATGTGGTAGGGAAGTTCTGGAGGCTAAATTTAAGCTTTTAGGTAGGAAGTTGAAATCCAGAACTTCCAGGATAGCGTTCTCCGAAATGCTTCCTGTTCCACGTGCAGGACCCAAAAGACAGGCAGAGCTCCGGAGTCTCAATGCGTGGATGAGACAATGGTGCAAGGATGAGGGTTTTGGATTTGTTAGGAACTGGGGAACATTCTGGGGAAAGGGGGGGCTCTTCCGAAGGGATGGGCTTCACCTTAATCAGGATGGGACCAGACTGCTGGCATTAACCTTTAAAAAAGAGATAGAGAAGCTTTTAAACTAGAAAATAGGGGAAAGCCGACAGTCACCCAGGAGCGCATGGTTCGGACAAAGGTATCCTTGAAGGATACTACCAAAAACAGTGAGGTTCCAAAAGGGAGTATAGTAGCCCAAATGCCCTTGAGTAAGGAGCAGACAGAGCATAAAGATTCCCAATTACCCATGCCTACCAATAGCCAGATTAATATTAATAAAATTAATAAAATACAGTCACTAAAATGCTTGTATGCCAATGCTAGAAGTCTAAACAATAAGATGGGAGAATTAGAATATATAGCACTAAATGAGAGGTTAGATATGATTGCACTCTCAGAGATATGGTGGAAGGAGGATAACCAGTGGGACACTGTGATACCTGGATACAAACTATATCGTAATGATAGAGCTGAACAAATTGGTGGAGGGGTTGCGCTCTATGTTAAAGAGGGCATTGAGTCAGAAAGGATTAAAGTTTTGCAGGGAACACAATTTGCTGTAGAATCTCTATGGATTGAAATTCCATTTATGAAAGGGAAGGTGATGGCAGTGGGAGTATACTATCGACCGCCTGGCCAGAATGAACAAATGGATGATGAAATGCTCAAAGAAATCAAGGAAGCTAACAAAAGCCACAACAGAGTAGTAATAATGGGTGATTTCAATTACCCCGGTATCGACTGGGACAGTCTCACAGCAGGACAAGCTAAAGAGATAAAGTTTCTAGATGAAATAAATGACTGCTTCTTGGAGCAGCTGATTCATGAACCGACCAGAGGGGAAGCCATACTGGACCTAGTCCTTAGTGGAACGCCAGATCTGGTGCAAGAAATAAAGGTGTTGGGACCACTTGGCAATAGTGATCATAGTATGATCATGTTTGATTTAATCAGTGGAGGACAGATAGTAAAGGAATCCACAGTACTACCTTTTAACTTTCAAAAGGGAGACTATGATAGAATGAGGAATATAGTTCGGAAAAAACTAAAAGGAGCGGTTCCAAAGGTTAAAGACTTACAGCAAGCTTGGGTGTTATTTAAAAATACTATCCTCGAAGCCCAGACCAGCTGTATTCCACGCATTAAGAAAAGTGGAAGAAAGTCCAAAAAACTGCCAGCATGGTTTAAAGGTGAGGTCAGAGAGGCTGTTGCTGCCAAAAGAGCAACCTTCAGGACATGGAAAAAAGAGCCAAATGATGAAAACTGGAAACAACACAAGCACTGGCAAGTTAAATGCAAAGCATTGATAAGGCAGGCAAAGCGGGAATTTGAGAAGAAACTTGCTACGGAAGCAAAAACACGAAATAAAGACTTTTTCAAGTACATTCGTAGCAAAAGGCCTGTGAGAGAGTCAATTGGACCATTAGATGATAGAGGGGTAAAAGGGGCAGTAAGAGGGGACAAGGCTATAGCAGAGAGACTGAATGAATTCTTTGCTTCAGTCTTTACTGAGGAAGATGTAGGGATGTTACCCAAGACTGAAGTGGTATTTAAAGGTGATACTGCAGAGGAATTGAGAGAAATATCGCTACACCGGGAAGATATATTACAACTATTTGATAAACTGAATAGTAACAAATCACCTGGACCGGATGGTATACATCCCAGAGTGTTGAAAGAACTGAAATATGAGATTGCAGACCTGCTATTGGTAATCTGTGAACTTTCATTAAAATCATCTGTAATACCTGAAGATTGGAGGGTCGCCAACGTAACACCAATTTTTAAAAAGGGTTCCAGGGGTGACCCGGGAAATTACAGACCGGTGAGCCTGACGTCAGTACCAGGGAAAATGGTAGAAACCATCATAAAGAACAAAATTACACAGCATGTGGATAGCCATGGCCTAATGGGAGACAGCCAACATGGCTTTAGACAAGGAAGATCTTGTCTTACTAATCTGATCTGTTTTTTTGAAGGTGTGCATAAACAGGTAGACAAAGGTGAGTCTGTTGATATAGTGTATCTGGACTTTCAGAAAGCTTTTGACAAGGTCCCCCATCAGAGACTTTTGGCAAAGCTAAAAAGTCATGGGATAGGAGGCAGTGTACTATTGTGGATCGGGAACTGGTTAAAAGATAGAAAGCAGAGGGTAGGGCTAAATGGCCAATATTCCCAATGGAAAAAGGTGAATAGTGGAGTACCCCAGGGATCTGTACTGGGTCCCCTACTTTTTGACATATTCATAAATGACCTGGAAAAAGGAATAACTAGTGAGGTTATCAAATTTGCAGATGACACAAAACTGTTTAAAGTTGTTAAAACCCAAGAGGATTGTGGAAAACTGCAGGAGGATCTGGATAAATTGGAAGACTGGGCATCCAAATGGCAGATGAAATTTAATGTGGACAAGTGCAAAGTTATGCACCTAGGAAAGAACAACCCACACTATAGTTACACGATGCAAGGCTCCACATTAGAAACCACCACCCAGGAAAAAGATTTAGGAGTCATTGTGGATAACATGTTAAAAACCCTCCGCCCAGTGTGCAGCGGCGGCCAAGAAAGCAAATAGAATGCTAGGTATCATAAGGAAAGGGATGGAGAATAAAACAAAGGATATTATAATGCCTCTGTATCGCTCCATGGTACGACCGCACCTTGAATATTGTGTGCAATTCTGGTCACCGTATCTTAAAAAGGACATAGAGTTATTAGAAAAAGTACAGAGAAGAGCCACCAAATTGGTGAAGGGGATGGAAGGCTACTCCTATGAAGAGAGGCTAAAAAGGTTAGGGCTCTTTAACCTGGAAAAGAGACGGCTGAGGGGAGATATGATAGAGGTCTATAAATTAATGAATGGAGTGGAACGGATAAACGTGGATCAATTGTTTACGCTATCAGAATATAGAAGGACTAGGGGACATGTAATGAAGCTACAGGGTAAACTATTTAAGACAAATAAGAGAAAATATTTCTTCACTCAACGTGTAATCAAACTCTGGAATCTGTTACCGGAGGATGTAGTAAGGGCTGTTAGTATAGCTGGGTTTAAAAAAGGTTTGGACAAGTTCCTGGAGGAAAGGTCCATAAACCACTATTAAAAAGGGACCCAGGATATCAATGCTTGACCTAGTACAAGCACTGCAGAACCTGTGTCTTTTGGGGAAACTGCTAGGTACGTATGACCTAGATTGGCCACTGTTGGAAACAGGATACTGGGCTTGATGGACCTCGGTCTGACCCAGTATGGCATTTCTTATGTTCTTATGTTCTTATGAGAGATGTAGTCCATCAGCACAGTATAGTCTCTTGTTGATCCATCTGTTGTCCCAGTTGCCAATAAATCTGAATCCTTCTTTTCTGCACCAGGTCTGGAGCCATGTATTAAAGCTGTTAATGTGATGCAGTCTTTTTGTCCCCTTACCAAGAACAGGTAGAACCTCTGAGAATGCAACAGTGTTAACAACGTGCTTGAGTTTCTCCCCCAGAGATTGGAAGTCCTTTTGGGCTGTAGAGGCACTGTTCCTAGCCAAGTCGTTTGTGCCTAGGTGGATAATAACATCAAGTTTGGAATGTTCACTTTTTGCACTAAGTAATTCAACAACTTGGTTTGTATTCCTGCTGGCTGAAGAGCCTGGTAGGCACATGACTATCTTCTCTCCTTTGAACTGTGTTCCCAAGTTGGTGCCTCTGATGATGGAATCTCCAATTAGTAGTAGTTTTCTGTTTGGTGAGGTTTTCTTCATATTTAATGCTTTAGCAGGGGATTGGGCATTGTCTGACTCATTTAAAGGCCCTTCAGGTTCTTTGAATTGGGCATCCTCATTAGCCAAGGCAGAGAAGGCATTGTGCAGGGATATCTCTTGATGTATAGGATGTCTTTGTGTTACAGGTCGCAATCTACCAGAACCCACTGTGATCCATTTGTTCCTGGGGCGTTTGGTTCTTTGTGGGAGCGGTGGTGGAGTTTGTTCAGTTTGTATCCTAGGAGAGGTGCGCTTCATTGCAGCCAGTTCCTCCCTCAGTAGAGATACTTCTATATGCATGGCAGCTAGGTCTTTCCTTAGTAGAGTTAGTTCTTCATGCATGGCAGCTGACTTTAGACATATAGGACAAGCTCTTAGTTTCCAAATGATTTGTCTTTGAATGAACGTACCGCAGTTATTGCACTGAATACACGACATGTTTATGCAGTCCCAGAAGAGGAAGAAGAAGAAAAGAAGAATACGATGTGGCTTTTAACCCAAGTTTGGAATGATAGATGGCACGTCTGTGACCACTATATAGGCAATGTAGCCCCTGGGGTGGGTGGGGTGAGGGGTAGGGTGGGCGGGAACCTAAGTGTCACTAGCTAGTAGGCTGTTCCTGAACTATTGGCACACACAATGGAGTAAAGTAAGGAACCCACCACTGAGGACAATTAGAAAAAAAGACAAATATGGGGAGACAGACTCACAATTATTTGGAGACAGACTCAGTTATGCAGCAAACACAGCAAAAATCTCCTTTTGGGAGAGCTCGAAAACAGCACTCCTCCTCTTGCAGAACAGAAGGCAATGTAAGCAAACCCACGTGCAGCTCAGAAAAATGGAGGTTTACAACAGTAACTCTGCAGGGGGTGGGGGAGGGGTAGCCCCTGCAGATAGGTTAAGAGAAAGTTTAAAACCTTAAAACTTTAACAGCAATGGAGTAAGGTAAGGAACCCACCACTGAGGACAATTAGAAAAAAAGACAAATATGGGGAGACAGACTCACAATTATTTGGAGACAGACTCAGTTATGCAGCAAACACAGCAAAAATCTCCTTTTGGGAGAGCTCTAAAACAGCACTCCTCCTCTTGCAGAACAGAAGGCAATGTAAGCAAACCCATGTGCAGCTCAGAAAAATGGAGGTTTACAACAGTAACTCTGCAGGGGGTGGGGGAGGGGTAGCCCCTGCAGATAGGTTAAGAGAAAGTTTAAAACCTTAAAACTTTAACAGCAATGGAGTAAGGTAAGGAACCCACCACTGAGGACAATTAGAAAAAAAGACAAATATGGGGAGACAGACTCACAATTATTTGGAGACAGACTCAGTTATGCAGCAAACACAGCAAAAATCTCCTTTTTGGAGAGCTCTAAAACAGCACTCCTCCTCTTGCAGAACAGAAGATATGCCATACTGGGTCAGACCAAGGTCCATCAAGTCCAGTATCCTGTTTCCAATAGTGGCCAATCTAGGTCATACGTACTGTCGCGACGCCACCCTGGTGGCTAATGGGCTCCAAGGCAGGTCAGACACAATTAAGAATAAGGTTGGGTTTGGTAAGTATTTTCTAGGGCCCAGGGATGTATAGCCTTGGTAGCTTCCTTATTACCAAATACCCAGAGAACACAGGTCTTCGAGTGGAGGGAAAAATAAGGCTTTATTTCCCTTGTCTTGCAAAAAAGGTTCAAAGGATCAGATTCAAATAACAAAAGAAATGTCCTTACATTAGGTTAGAAAAAAGGTACAACTCAGGTTCAAAAGCAAAAACTGTTTTCTTCACAGAGGGGATACAAAACAAGTTTCTAAATTCACAAGTTTACTGCTCACTTGCTACACAAGGATTCCAAGCTTCCAGTGGTACAAAAGCTACAATCCATTTCTTCCTCAGAAAGGGACTCTACCACTTCCACTTGCATCGGTTCCTGCTCAAATGTATCTGCAACAGAGTCAATGGTTCTGGGGAAGCTATAATCAGGCCTTTCACACAAATGCTGTATGACCTCCCAGTGCCTGGGGTTCAGCGTGGGGCGTCGGTCATGAACTGTTCTATAGTGTGAGTATCCTTCTCTCTTCAACGGTTTTACATTTGCTTCCTGCAAACCTTGCTTATTTAAAAGTTTCTTATTTGATAAAAGGTTCTCATACCTTGTCTCCTGAGAAGTGTGATATGAACAGGGAGCTTCTGTTTCTTGTCCTCTCCATACGCTAGCCCTCTGAAGGCTGTTTCCAACAAATTATGGGTTACCTTGTAACTCTGGCTTCTTTCCTTGGGACGAGGCTTGAGGCCTACTCCTGTTGAGAATCTGCCTTGCTCCTGCAATATGGCTTGGGTTTTTCATACAGCACAGTACAGCTTTCGCGTTCCTGAATCTCCTGGATCCTTTTGTATTCTCTGTCCTTTCAGGTCTCTCTGGCCTGTACCTCTTTCCTGCACTCCAGCAGTGTCTGTAGCTTCTGCAGTTTCTCCAGCTTCTGCAGTTTCTGCTACTTCTCCAGTTTCTGAAGGCTCTGCAACTTCTCTGCTGCCTTCTCTGCTGCTTCTGGCTTCACCGACACTTCTGCCTCTACAGCCACCTTCCTCTTTACCGCCACTTCTCCCTCTACAGTCTTCCAGACTTTCTTTAAAAGGAGTTCCTGCCTTCCTGGATTGGAGGCTGGCTGGCTTTAGGTCACACCCTGTGGGGGTGGATCCTCAGTCTTCCGGAGGTCCCTCTTGCTCCCCCTATCAGGTTCCTGAGAATACTGCAGCTTGTGCATGCCTTTTTTCGTGTTTAAAACATTTTCTTCTATTCCCCGCTGGTCTGCTGCATCACACATCCCCCTTCTTAAAATATTATGGGCTGGTGAAGTTTCTTTTACACAGCACGTAATACGCGACATGGCATCTGCGTTAAAATGCAGCTTCCCAGCTCGATGCTCCACTCTAAAAT
This sequence comes from Ichthyophis bannanicus, assembly GCA_033557465.1. Taxonomy (NCBI): domain Eukaryota; kingdom Metazoa; phylum Chordata; class Amphibia; order Gymnophiona; family Ichthyophiidae; genus Ichthyophis; species Ichthyophis bannanicus. The sequence goes on from CM066034.1 coordinate 1,041,163,586, forward strand.
CATATGGCTGCAAAGCCATGTACCACCTAGTTAAGCGGTTGTTTTCATTTTTCATGGTGTGCAACCATTTTAGCGGGGCATGATCCGTAATGAGGATGAATCTTCTCCCCGTCAGGTAGAATTTTAAAGCTTCAATGGCCCACTTGATGGCGAGACATTCCCTCTCAATTGTGGCATATTTCCTTTCAGCAAGTGATAGCTTCCTGCTGAGGAACATGATGGGGTGTTCTGCACCTTCCTGTACTTCTGAGAGGACGGCCCCCAATCCTGTTTCTGACGTGTCCGTCTGTAATAGAAAAGTTTGTCGGAAGTCCACACCCCGCAATATGGGGGCCTGACACAATTTCTCCTTTAACTGTTGAAAGGCCGTTTCTGCTTCAGGTGACCATTGTATCACATTTGGGGCGTTCTTTCTCAACATCTCGGTAAATATAGCACTTTCTTCCGCGAAGTGCGGTATAAAACGACGGTAATAGCCGATGAGGCCAAGGAAACTTCTTAGTTGTTTCTTGTGTTGGGGTATGGGAAACTTCCTGAAGCTTTCCACCTTGTCAAGTAGCGGTCGCACTGTGCCTCGTCCGACCAGATGGCCCAAGTATTTTACTTCTTTGGCCGCAAAGGTGCATTTTTTTGGGTTTAGCGTCAATCCCGCCCTCCTCATGGCTTCTAAGACCATTCCTACTTGATGGAGATGTTCTTTCCAGGTGGCACTGTGGATTACTACATCGTCCATGTAGGCCGTTGCAAAAGTCTGGTATGGTCGGAGAATGATGTCCATCAGACGTTGGCACGTGGCCGCTGCCCCGTGTAGGCCGAAGGGCATCCTTCGGAATTGGAAGAGGCCTAGAGGTGTACTAAAGGCAGTTTTGGGCTTGGCATCACGTGTTAAAGGGATTTGCCAATATATCCCTTGGTCATGTCTAAAGTTGTTAGAAACTTCGCCTGCCCGAACCGGTCTAATAGTTCCTCAATTCGAGGCATCGAGTAGGCGTCGAACGTGGACACGGCATTCACTTGTCGGAAGTCAATGCAGAAGCGCATAGTTCCATCGGGCTTGGGTACTAATACCACCGGGCTGCACCATGGACTATGCGATTCTTCTATTATGTTCAACCGTAGCATCTCTTGCACTTGATCGATGACTTCCTTTTTTTTCGCCTCCGGCAATCGATACGGTCATTGCCGAATAATTTTCCCCGGTGGGGTGAGTATTTCGTGGGCGACCAGGGCAGTTTCTCCTGGCACAGAAGTTAGTACATCCTTGTACTCTTCCAGCAGTTGGGTCAGTTCCTGCTTTTGCCTCAAGGAGAGTTCCTCCCCAGTCCTGGGCATAGGGGATTCTCCGCACTCCTCTATACGGGGACCAAGATCCTCCTCTGCGGGTTCACTTCCTACCGCGATGAAGCCCTCTAGGTCTCTCTTCCCCGTAGAGCCGAAACCTCCTGTCCCCCGGCTCATTGGCGTTAGCATGGCGACCTCTTCAAGGTTTGGAAATCCCACCCGTTCGCAAATCAGTTGCGCTATTCGGTCTCCTCTTTGGATCTTGAAGTCTTCGTTTGAACAGTTGCATAGAAGAACTTTCAAGATACCCCTGTAATCTGGGTCGACTACCCCGGCGGCCACATCAATCCTGTGTTTAGCAGCGAGCCCAGATCGCGGTGCTATCCGCCCATAGCACCCTGGGGGTAGTTCTATTTGGAGATCCGTAGTAATTAACCTACGCTCATGCTTTGGGATAACCTGGTCTTCGGCGCTATGGAGGTCATAACCGGCCGCTTGCGCAGATGCCCGTTGAGGACTATAAGCTTTCTCCGAGGTTTTACAGAATTTTAGCACGAACCTCTTCGGGGAGTCTGCCTGTTCTTTTAAGGAGGTTTTCTTCGGTTTTTCCCAAAGTGGGCTAGGAATTATAGGACTCATAGTATTCCTGGGACTATTCTGCTGTGGCCTGGGATTCTCCATAGGCTCCTGCCGAATGCAAGTGGAAGTTGGCACTGTCTGAGAAGATAAGCCCTCTTTCAGACTCTTCCTAAATTGTGGCCAATCGCGGCCTAATACCAATTCTTGTGGTAGCCTAGGCATGACTGCTACTAACATCTCTTTTTCAATCCCAATCCCTTCACCCACAGCTATACACCGGGTAGCGGGTAGCCGCTCCATGGATACATTTTATTTTAACATTACCTTCCGGACACTCCGGAACTGACCATCCCTGATCCCTGATCACAAACCATAACCTCTTTGAAATCATGGTTTGGTCAGCTCCTGAGTCCAGGAGTGCTTTTACGTCTACTCCATGAATCTTCACATTCAATACAAAACCCTCTCGTACTGTTCTCGGGCCTTCCCCTACCAGAGCAGTACGTGAGTAACAGTCACTTTTCAGATGACCCTTTTTCCCACATGCAAAGCATCTTTTGGCATTCTCTTTTGCTAGAGGCTTATTATTTTTCACCACACCGTATGGGGACTGTGTGGGGCTTTCCACTCTTTGGGCCTCCATACCCAGTGTCAGTTTGGGAGTCCCTACCCTAGGTTGGGTGACTCTCTCAGCCTCTAAATAGCGCTCCGTGAGAGCTATTGCGTCGGTAGTTGTACAGCAATTTTGCAAGATTAAGAAATTCTGTACCCTACTTGGTATGGCGGACATGTACTGCTCAAGTACTATCGCATCCATTAATGTGTCTATGTTTTTCTTTTCTGGCTGTAGCCATTTATTCGCCAGTCCCCATATCCTATAGCCTAGGGCTTTTGGGGTTTCATCGGCTCTAAGGGTGGTGGCCCTAAACATTTTGTTATAGGATAATGGTGTAAGGCCTAACCGATCCCTTATGGCGGTGACTACCTCCTCATAGGTGTTAGCTAGGGCTGGGGGCATCGACCTGTATGCAGCGAGGGCTTCCCCCGTAAGGGACGCTGCGAGTCGAATGGCCCACTGTTCAGGCGGCCAATTTGCTGAACCTGCAATCCTAGTGAACGAATCTAAAAAGTCATCCACATTATCATTGGGACTTAGCTTCCGCACGATAAGATCGTGGCATGTCCATTGTCCACTCGCTGGGTTAGTCGGTCCGGCGGCCTGCAGCTTTTCAGCGTTCGCCTTTGCCATCGCCTCCCGCTGTAACGCTAACCAGTTCTCCATAGTCTGCAATACCGGCAGTTGTTGTTCCTGCATGGCCCGCAGAGCTTGGGCTTGGTTCTTCTGCGCGAATTCGGCTTGCTTGTCGAACTGATGTGCCATCCAGGCACAGAGCTCCTTTGGTTCCATGGTGAACCTGTATAGAGAGAAACAAGAAAAACGAAACCAAGTGTGGCTCTCACAACACTAGTTTTTCCCTTTTTTTTTTTTTTTTTCCTTTTTTTTTTCAAACTTCTCTTGAGATCCAACACTGCCCCGGCTTAATTACGTTTTACCTGAGGTGAGTGTTGAATTCAGCTCGGGAACATCAGTTGCTGTTGCATTCGCAGCTCACCACTCCGAAAACCGGCAAAAGGATTTTCTGCTTTCAGGATTTTCACAACCCGCTCCGGATTCCACCTGTTCCACTCCGGGTCTTTCTCCTTCCAATCCGGGTCTTCCAAGTGATCCACTCCGGGTCTTGTTTTCACTCTTGGTTTTCCAGCAGAACAATCTGAGTTTTTACTTTTAAACTCAAGAGCTTTATTTTTCTTTCCTTCCTGTGGTAGTTTAACGGCTCTGATCCGGCATCCAACAACTACGCCATTTTTATGTCGCGACGCCAACCTGGTGGCTAATGGACTCCAAGGCAGGTCGGACACAATTAAGAATAAGGTTGGGTTTGGTAAGTATTTTCTAGGGCCCAGGGATGTATAGCCTTGGTAGCGTCCTTATTACCAAATACCCAGAGAACACAGGTCTTCGAGTGGAGGGAAAAATAAGGCTTTATTTCCTTGTCTTGCAAAAAAGGTTCAAAGGATCAGATTCAAACAACAAAAGAAATGTCCTTACATTAGGTAAGAAAAAAGGTACAACTCAGGTTCAAAAGCAAAAACTGTTTTCTTCACAGAGGGGATACAAAACAAGTTTCTAAATTCACAAGTTTACTGCTCACTTGCTACACAAGGATTCCAAGCTTCCAGTGGTACAAAAGCTACAATCCATTTCTTCCTCAGAAAGGGACTCTACCACTTCCACTTGCATCGGTTCCTGCTCAAATGTATCTGCAACAGAGTCAATGGTTCTGGGGAAGCTATAATCAGGCTTTTCACACAAATGCTGTATGACCTCCCAGTGCCTGGGGTTCAGCGTGGGGCGTCGGTCATGAGCTGTTCTATAGTGTGAGTATCCTTCTCTCTTCAACGGTTTTACATTTGCTTCCTGCAAACCTTGCTTATTTAAAAGTTTCTTATTTGATAAAAGGTTCTCATACCTTGTCTCCTGAGAAGTGTGATATGAACAGGGAGCTTCTGTTTCTTGTCCTCTCCATACGCTAGCCCTCTGAAGGCTGTTTCCAACAAAGTATGGGTTACCTTGTAACTCTGGCTTCCTTCCTTGGGAGAAGGCTTGAGGCCTACTCCTGGTGAGAATCTGCCTTGCTCCTGCAATATGGCTTGGGTTTTTCACACAGCAGTCACCGTACGGCTTTCGCGTTCCTGAATCTCCTGGATCCTTCTGTATTCTCTGTCCTTTCAGGTCTCTCTGGCCTGTACCTCTTTCCTGCACTCCAGCAGTGTCTGTAGCTTCTGCAGTTTCTCCAGCTTCTGCAGTTTCTGCTACTTCTCCAGTTTCTGAAGGCTCTGCAACTTCTCTGCTGCCTTCTCTGCTGCTTCTGGTTTCACCGACACTTCTGCCTCTACAGCCACCTTCCTCTTTACCGCCACTTCTCCCTCTACAGTCTTCCAGACTTTCTTTAAAAGGAGTTCCTGCTTTCCTGGATTGGAGGCTGGCTGGCTTTAGGTCACACCCTGTGGGGCGTGGATCCTCAGTCTTCCGGAGGTCCTTCTTGCTCCCCCTATCAGGTTCCTGAGAATACTGCAGCTTGTGCATGCCTTTTTTCATGTTTAAAACATTTTCTTCTATTCCCCGCTGGTCTGCTGCATCACAGAATCTAGAAGATTCCCCAAAAGACACAGGTTCCGCAATGCTTGTATTGGTTCAAGCATTGATATCCTGGGTCCCTTTTTAATAATGGTTTATGGACCTTTCCTACAGGAACTTGTCCAAACCTTTTTTAAACCCAGCTACACTAACAGCCTTTACTACATCCTCCGGTAACAAATTCCAGAGTTTGATTACACTTTGAGTGAAAAAATATTTTCTTTTATTAGTCTTAAATAGTTTACCCTGTAGCTTCATTGCATGTCCCCTAGTCTTTCTATATTCTGATAACGTAAACAATCAATCTACGTTTACCCGTTCCACTCCATTCATTAATTTATAGACTTCTATCATATCTCCCCTCAGCCGTCTCTTTTCCAGGTTAAAGAGCCCTAACCTTTTTAGCCTTTCTTCATAGGAGTATTCTCCAATCCCCTTTACCATTTTGGTGGCTCTTCTTTGAACCTTTTCTAATAACGCTATATCCTTTTTAAGATACAGCGACCAGAATTGCACACAATATTCAAGGTGCGGTCTCACCATGGAACGATATAGAGGCATTATAATATCTTTTGTTTTATTTTCCATTCCTTTCCTTATGATACCTAGCATTCTAATTAATATGAATAAAATACAGTCTCTAAAATGCTTGTATACAAATGCTAGAAGTCTAAAAAATAAGATGGGAGAGTTAGAATATATAGCACTAAATGAGAGGTTAGATATGATTGGAATATCAGAGACATGGTGGAAGGAGGACAACCAGTGGGACAGTGTCACGGCAGGACATGCTAGGGAGATAAAGTTCCTAGGTGACATAAATGACTGCTTCTTGGAGCAGCTGGTTCATGAACCCTATCAGAGGGGAAGCCATATTAGACCTAGACCTTAGTGGAACACCTGATCTAGTGCAAGAGATAAGGGTGTTGGGGCCACTTGGCAATAGTGATCATAGCATGATCGCCTTTGATTTAATTAGTGGAGGAGGGATAGTAAGGAAATCCACAGTACTATCTTTTAACTTTCGAAAGGGAGACCAAGATAAAATGAGGAAAATAGTTAAGAAAAAACTAAAAGGAGCAGTTGCAAAGGTTAAAGGCTTACATCAAGCTTGGGTGTTGCTGAAAAATACTATCTTGGAAGCCCAGACCAGCTGTATTCCACACTTTAAGAAAAGTGGAAGGAAGTCCAAAAAAACTGCCAGCCTGGTTTAAAGGGGAGATCAGAGAGGCTGTTGTTGCCAAAAAAGCATCTTTCAGGAAATGGAAAAAAGAGCCAAACGACGAAACCTGGAAACAGCACAAGCACTGGCAAGTCAAATGCAAGACATTGATAAAGCAGGCAAAGGGAGAATTTGAGAAGAAGTTTGCTGCGGAAGCAAAAACGCAAAATAAAGATTTTTTCAAGTACATTTGTAGCAAAAAACCTGTGAGAGAGTCAGTTGGTCCATTAGATGATAGAGGAGTTAAAGGGGCACTAAGAGGCGACAAGGCGATAGCGGAGAGACTGAATGAATTCTTTGCTTCAGTCTTTACCGAGGAAGATGTAGGGATGTTACCCATGACTGAAGTGGTATTTAAAGGTGTGGAAGAATTGAAGGAAATATCGATACATCGGGAAGATGTATTACAACTACTAGATAAACTGAAGAGTAGCAAATCACCTGGGCCAGTTGGTATACATCCAAGGGTGTTGAAAGAACTGAAATATGAGATTGCAGACCTGCTATTAGTAATCTGTGAATTTTCATTAAAATCATCTGTAATACCTGAAGATTGGAGGATCACCAATGTAATGCCAATTTTTAAAAAGGGTTCCAGGGATGTTCCGGGAAACTACAGATCGGTGAGCCTCACGTCAGTAACAGGAAAAATGGCAGAAACCATCATAAAGAATAAAATTTCTCAGCATGTAGATAGTCACAACCTAATGGGAGACAGCCAACATGGCTTTAGACAAGGAAGATCTTGTCTTACTAATCTGTTATGTTTTTTTGAAGGAGTGAATAAACAGGTGGACAAAGGTGAGTCGATTGATATTGTGTATCTGGACTTTCAGAAAGCCTTTGACAAGGTCCCTCATCAGAGACTTTTGGCAAAACTAAAGAGTCAGGGGATAGGAGTCAGTGTACTACTGTGGATCAAGAACTGGTTAAAAGATAGAAAGCAGAGTGTTGGGCTAAATGGCCAATTTTCCCAATAGAGAAAAGTGAATAGTGGTGTACCCCAGGGATCTGTGCTGGGTCTGCTGTTTTTTGACATATTCATAAATGACCTGGAAAGTGGAATAACGAGTGAGGTTATCAATTTTGCAGATGGCACAAAACTATTTAAAGTTATTAAAACCCAAGAGGATAGTGGAAAATTGCAAGAGGATCTTGATAAATTGGAAGACTGGGCATAAAAATGGCAGATGAAATTTAATGTGGACAAGTGCAAAGTTATGCACCTAGGGAAGCACAACCCAAACTATGGTTAAACGATGCAAGGTTCCACATTAGGAACCACCACCCAGGAAAAAGATTTAGGTGTCATTGTGGATAGCATGTTAAAACCCTCGGCCCAGTGTGCAGCGGCAGCCAAGAGAGCAAATAGAATGCTAGGTATCATAAGGAAAGGAATGGAAAATAAAACAAAAGATATTATAATGCCTCTATATCGTTCCATGGTGAGACCGCACCTTGAATATTATGTGCAATTCTGGTCGCCGTATCTTAAAAAGGATATAGCGTTATTAGAAAAGGTTCAGAGAAGAGCCACCAAAATGGTAAAGGGGATGGAAGGATACTCCTATGAAGAAAGGCTAAAAAGGTTAGGACTCTTTAACCTGGAAAAGAGACGGCTGAGGGGAGATATGATAGAAGTCTATAAATTAATGAACGGAGTGGAACGGGTAAACGTAGATCGATTGTTTACGTTATCAGAATATAGAAAGACTAGGTGACATGCAATGTAGATACAGGGTAAACTATTTAAAACTAATAAAAGAAAATATTTCTTCACTCAACGTGTAATCAAACTCTGGAATTTGTTACCGAAGGATGTAGTAAAGGCTGTTAGTGTAGCTGGTTTTAAAAAAGGTTTGGACAAGTTCCTGGAGGAAAGGTCCATAAACCATTATTAAGAAGGGACCCAGGATATCAATGCTTGACCCAGTAGAAGCATTGCAGAACCTGTGTCTTTTGGGGAAACTGCTAGGTACGTATGACCTAGATTGGCCACTGTTGGAAACAGGATACTGGGCTTGATGGACCTTGGTCTGACCCAGTATGGCATATCTTATGTTCTTATGTCTCCTGCCCATCATTTGTAGACGGGCCAGTGACCTTTTTGTAGGATGTGGGTTGCTGCCCTGCTAAATGTGTTTTCCGTCTTTCAGCTGAGATCCACTCACCTTGATATTATGATTGCGTTATCTACACTATCTGTGATGACTAACCCAAATAAAAATAAGTGTTTGACATACATTTGTCTCTGCTGCTGCTTGATCATGCTGACAAACAAGCAAAACAATGTGTGCCTTTGAGTCCATCCTGACTCCTTGTGACCCAGGGTTTTTTGGTCAGTGTCCCCGGAGGTAGATTGCCAGACCTTTCTTCCAAGGCAATGGAGGGTTAGGTGACATGCCCAAGACCACAAGGAGTGCTAGTGGGAATTGAACCTTGGAGGCTTGGTGACCAAGCCAGTGTTGACCACTAGGCTACTCCTCCACTCCTTGATCACACTGACACTTGTATTTAATGATTTCCTGGTCATGTACATGGCCCACATGTGTTCACATCCTTGTATGGTGGCTGCCAGCCATTTGCCACATCACTGGGTGTTACAGGTTCCCATACACACCCTCCCTTTGGGGTACTATTTTTGCATTGTGTTCAGTGTGCTCATTGGGGTAGTGGTTACAGACATGTGTTATAACACCATAGGTTGCAGGTTTGATCCCCACATGGGGTCTAATATTTTTTTTTCTGTTGTGCTAACATGACCATTAGGTACCTGCAGGTTCATCACCTCTGTACACAACCTTCCATCTCTTCACTGTACACCAAGGTGTGCCCTCTGTGCTGCCTATCCATCATATATTAGCTGTTACATATGTCTCTTTCTTTATGGTGTTTACATGGCAGTCCGCTTGGGGGTTTGGCATTGCTGTGGTTCAGCTGGTCTGTGGCACACCTGTTTGCAGGTTCAATTCTCTCCTTTCTGTTCCAGATTTTGCACCTGCTCCACAGAGCATCCTCTGCTGACCTTGAGGTTTAGGTTCTTTCCTCTTTTGGATGCTGTAACTGTGGCAGGTGTAGGCCTGTGATTCACTTCGTCTGATATAAGCAAGCGAGCCTAGCTAGCTTGACCTGTAAATGAAGCTAGTGGAGAGGCCTATGGGAATTGCACATCCCCCAATATGCTCCTGTAGAGCTGGAACATAGCAAGAGTATTGAATTAGCTTAGATAAGCTGAACTGGAAGATGGAAAAACACAGAAAAATATGTTTAAAAGTCACTGATAAGAAAAATACATCTGCAAGGGATTTAATTAGGACTGCTGACAGATAAGTTACAGAGCCCTGCTCCCCTACACGCACAAATTGGCTCAATGGCCTTGGAAGTATGAAAGTAACAAGTTGATGAACTGGCCATTGTAATTGGGACTAGAAGGGGGGTAAGCAGGTGCTGAGCCCACTGAAAGAACATGATTGGATAATCATATCAGTACCGGGACCAATAGAAGGGGTACGGGAGGTACAGGAGAGTACCGGAACCAATGAAATGTGTTTCTATACCTAGAATAGAGCAAAAGTCTATAAAAGTTGTTGTATTGCCAGAAAACTTCGCTCAGCCATTTTGAAATTGACTTTGCTTGAGACTTGTGCACAAATAAATGATTTGGACCTTCTGAACAGACTCCTGGTATTATTGGTTTGTCTGCGCTCTGCTGCTACATAACCACTGCATAACATTTCATTGTGTGTGTGCATGTAGTTCTATGTGGCTCTGGTCCCAATTACAGACTGTGATCTGATCTGTCCACACCAGATCTGCATGTGCATTTCATCATGGTTACTGTTGGGGGTTTGCCTATCCTGACAGCCAGCAGGCTTCTTATGTGATGCCCTGCAGTATCTTTGTATGCAGTCTTTGCTAATGAGCTCACGTTGGTGGTGTGGCCTACAGGTTTGCACTTTGCTATTTGTGCTAATGGTCACAGGTTTGATTTCTCTCTGTTCTCTTTATATTCGTATGCCTGTCCTGCACAACTACTTTTCATTCCTGTGACAGTCATATCTGTGCAGATCTGTGCTGTTAGCACATTGTACCCTTATCACAGTTGTCAACCATCCTTCTGTCCATCTGCGTGTGTCTGCCAGCTGTGTGCCGTCCTACCCTGATGTGCATGCTGCTACCCCACGTCCTACACTCCTACACATTTCTGCATTGCAGCTCTCCCTGGTTGCATCTCCTGTGTGTGCTCTGCATAGTACTGCTACTCCACTGTTATCCTGACATTATACCTATCCTGCCACTTCTACCTCCTCTGCTGGACACGCCTTCCCATCCTCTGCCACACACTGTCATTATTGCATGGTACATTACCATCACTTTGCATCACTACAGCTGTCCCCGATATGTTTGTCCATTTTTCCAGCTGCCACATGGGCTGGATGCAGATTTGTCTGGTCCATCAGCTCAGATCTACTTCCTTCCATTACTTCTGCATTGTCTTTCCTTGCTGCTCTGTGCAGTGTTAGGGTTACATCTGTGTTTGGCCCATACCTCTCTTGCTTTTCACATTGGGGGACCTTACTGCTCTTGGCCAACGTTTTTGGGTTGACCTATACATCCTTGGGGCATCGTACGCCACACCTTCGATTCAGGCAGCTTATGGGGTGCCTACTATGGTGCCTTGGGAGTTGCAAATCTTTCAACATGGCCTCTGGGGCACATTATAACACGCCTTCGTTGACGTGGTTGTTTAGGATGTGCCTTCTGGTGCACCCTAAAAGGTGCATTAATTTATGGCACTGGAGTGCGGGTATTTTTAGCTGGCATCACAGATTGTTGTACAGTTGCAAGCAGAAAAAGGAACTGCCTCCACCACCCTTATTCATTGGGCCCACTGGGGAATTGAACTCATGAGCCTGTACCATCAGTATATTAACCATTGTGCTACACCTCTGTTGCTATGTTTGCAGGTCAATGCGCCTACTTACGATTAACGCGCATTCACGCGCGCTGCTCCCTCTATCGGGCAATAATGTGCGCAGTGCACATTATCGCGCGATAACGTGCGCTTGCTCCATTTAGACCGGAACGCCCATTCCTTTTATGGCATCCTGCACAATATCGCCGGGCGCACGTTAAGACGGTTTAGTAAACATACCCCTTAATGTTACCGAGGCTAGTTGTAGCGTTAATGTGAAGAATGCCATATAAGGTAGTGGGCGGTCCGGAGGTAAGGTTGCAAGGAAATGGTATCATGCGATAGTGGGCGCCGTGGCACGTTAACACGTGTTAACCCTAAGTTCATGCCAGTGGAGTGCTAGAAGCTATAAAGATGTAGCCCACTGGTTACTGCAATGACTGTGGAGGCAGAGGGCATGGGTTCAATCCTGCAGTGGTGTTATGTAAGAAGTCTGTCTGAGGCACTTCCTTTTTGTAATTTAAATCAGTGCTGCCAGCAAAAACACCCTCACAGTGCCGTAACCTAAGGTGCCGCATAAGGCACCCTATAAGGCACTCCATAGAGCACATTATAAAGTGCCCTGTCCGCCAAGGCACCTTATAATGTGCCCTATAGGGCACTTTATAGGGCACCTTATGAGGCACCTTAGGCTATGGCACTGTGAGGGTGTTTCTGCTGGCAGCACTGATTTAAATTAAAAGGAAAAGCCTCAGACAGCCTTATTAAACCTGGAATTACCGAGATTTTTTGCACACACTGAATACCGTTGGGGTCATAAATGACCCCACGACGAATTTTAATTGTTAACCATGAAAACTTTTAACTAAACAGACAAAATATTATTCCGAATTAATTATTTGTTATATGAAGGTTAAATGTTTTGAAATGTAATGCTTTATCATAAAATTACATGAAGAAGAGTTGCCATGAAAGCAGTTTTTGCATGCACTTGATGAACACAGTAAAGTACTACAGTCATTTGCATGAGACACAGACAATTTCTGAATGTTCTTTGCAAACACTGCGCTTGCAGGAGGTGCAAACTATGTTGCTTTTCTTGTCTTTTTTTCTGGAACAGCAGTGACACCTTGCCCTTTTCTTTGGGATCCTGACATTGCAAACAGCATCAGTGGCTTCTTCAATGCTGGAAGAAGTCTCGCTGCAATTACCGTATTTTCCGGCGTATAAGACGACTGGGCGTATAAGACGACCCCCTACTTTTCCTGTGAAAATATAGGGTTTGGCCTATACTCGCCGTATAAGACTACCCCTCTTCCAGCGGGTGAAGCACAGGTCCTATTGCTGGCAATGGGGTCTATTTACTAATTGTATTACTAAGCAAGTGGCCGTACTTCAGTAAATCTAGCCCTTTCGTATGTTTCCATAAACAAATAGGTCTCGCCTCAAATCCAGTGTCACCCGTAGATGCACAGGGAGGATTTTCCACATCAAAGAGGCCCAAAGTAAAACATCTTTAGACCAACGGCAGATTTTCTTCACAAACCTCAGGAACTGTTAACAACTCTTCTCTCTGCGAGTGTAGAGTCCTGCCTGGAACACAAGAATGTGATCTAGCTGCCATGTAAAAAGGTCCCAGCCCGAGTAGCACCTTAAACATAGTCATCAATACCTTATATTGCACATGAAACTGAATGGGGAGCTAGCGGAGCAGAATCAGCACTGGGGTCACGGAATCACATTTCTATAAGCCCTTGATAAGTTGAGCCGTAGTGTTTCTACTGGAGATCTTTCTTGGGCAAGCCCAACAATAGAACATTATCCTCCCTTTTACTGTCAATGTAAAAAAAACCTGGCTTCTGCTGCAGCCGTGGCAGCGGCAGAATCAGCTGTCCCGCAGCCCCTTCTCCTCTGGCCGGAAGAGCCCTGAGTCTGCTCCATCAGCGGCGAAAGCAGACTGATGGAGCAGACTCAGGGCTCTTCCGGCCAGAGGAGAAGGGGCTGCGGGACAGCTGATTCTGCCGCTGCCACGGCTGCAGCAGAAGCCAGGTTTTTTTTTACATTGACAGTAGATTCTGCCGCTGCCACGGCGGCAGCGGCAGCAGCAGAAGCCAGGGTTTTGGGGTTTTTTTGTTTCCCTCCGTCGCGGGCCGCACAAAGTTCTCTCGCGGGCCGCAGACCCCGGGTCTAAGCTGATAATTTTCTGCAGAGTTTAAAAAAAAAAAAAGTTATACCGGCGTATAAGACGACCCCCGAATTTTGAGCATATTTTCAGGGGTTAGAAAGTCGTCTTATACGCCGGAAAATACGGTACTCTGAAGCAGCTGCTTTCCTAATTCCAAGAGGAATAGACAACATCTGTGCTTTGACTTTGCCGGCATTTCTGGATTTAGTACAGTTCCAGTTGATCGTTCAATTTCAAATGCAATGCAAGTTAGAAGAATACTTTAGAGCACTTCAAGAGGTTTCAAAATCAATTGCCAATTTTTTATACTCATTTTCCATCTTCTTTAAATTAAAAAATTTTTTTATCTCCACCAATCCCAGTGCTCAAAAATTTCATATTGTGAAAAAGTAACATCTTTATTAGAGGACTTTCTTTCAAATCTTCACCCCTGTTTTCATTTTAAACGAGCAGATCTCGACGCTCTCATAGGGCGCCTTTGCGGCGTTTCAACAACTAGTCTTTCTTCAGGAGATCCTCACCCTTACGACTGATGCTGCTCACGTCCAACCACTTTCACATTCTTGACAAGACGCCGCGCATTTCTGGATTTAGTGACATCCAAAGAATGAAGGCGTTCAAAGCACTGATGTCCAACATGTTGTAGAAGATTGTCACTGGCCAGCATTTTCATTCATTTTGTGGTATACGTGCGCAACATTTGATCTGCCGTATCTACTCCACCTTTACTAGAATCATAGTCCAAGATCATGCGTGTTTTTTTTGTCTGGTCATGTGTTATCTACTTCTTCTTGATCATGCAAACTGCTCAGAAGAACAAACCACTTTTCCTTTCTTCGGGCAATAGGAAACCAGAGTGGCGTCATCGCAAAAGGCAAACAGTGAAGTGAATACCACTCGGCCCTTTGCTGTTACAAATTCTGGAGGTAATTCTTTTCTGTTCTTTCGAATTGTCCCCAAAAGTGTCATTTGCTTTTCTAGCAATTTCCATGACAGGGATAAACTGCAGAAGAAATTGTCAACAGTAACATTTCTGCCAGATCGCGTCAATCCTTCAGTGAGTTGCAGCACAACCCTTTCACCCTGATTCTGTTCCGTTTTGTCCGAGTTCCCTTCCTGTATATACTTGAAGACGCAGAACATATGACGTTGCACTGTCACACAACATCCATAGCTTTATGCCATATTTCCCAGGTTTGCTGGGAATATATTGTCTGAACGGAACATGGCCACGAATTGTAAGCAGTTGCTCATCCATGGTAACATTTTCACCAGGAACAAAGGCGTCACTTAGAGTTGCTTCCCAGGTATCAAAAACGTGTCTGATTGGTGCAAGCTTATCCACACCTCGTTGTTCATGTCTGTTGGTTGCATCATCAAATCTGAGAGCACAAGAAATTTGCTGAAAATGGTTACAGGCCATATTTTTGCCGAAAACAGAACAACCATCTTCAAGGTTCCACAACTGAACTATGGATTCATTTCGTGACTTGTACACGCCTGAGAGGATCAGAAGTCCAAGAAAACGTTGAAATTCTCCATCTGTCAAATCTTTCCAGGTGTCGTCATAAATGTGTCTTCCTTGTTTGCTCGTCCACATCATGATTTCATTCAATAAGTTCTTCCTCATGAACAAGTGGAATGCTGCGAGAGGGCCATCAACATTTCGTACTGCATACCTTGTAGGATCTTGTTGTACGGGGATGACATTAGCTCTGGCATATCTTCCAGCAGCTTGCTTTATAGGTTTCCTGTTCCATGATGTGGCATCCTTAGATACATAGGCTTCAATGGCAACATTTGTGCTTATAGTTGATGACCTCTTAGCTCCTCTATGACCACAACTAAGATTCCTCACAGATGACACTGACACCGAGGACTCCTGCCTTCTTCCCCGTCCAGCACAGCCTCAACCTTTGCCTCGACCTGTAACTTGACTCTTTGCTGCAGGCGATGTTACCGGCTTAACATCAGTCTCACATTCACTTGGCGACCAACTGCTGTCGCCATCTGAATCATGACTGTCATCAGATTTATCGCCCGAACTTGGCTGATATGCTTCTTCGCTTGCTGAATATGCTGCATCATCAGATGACTCAGAGCCGTCACTGTCAGCATCTCGTTGCAATATTTCTCTTACTTGGGCAGCTGAATACTTTCATTTTGACATCATAAACAATAACCTAAAATAAATAAACAAAGATAAAGTTGAATAAAATGCAAAGCAGTTTTACTATAGGTGTACAATAATCGTGATGAACGAGCTGAAAGCCTTTAGATTTCATCGGAAATAATGAGAGAACGTATGATATCAATTACAGAAAATGTGTAATTTTCATAAAATAAGAGTACAAAAAATAAATGATACATAATTATAAATGATAAATACCTTTGTCAGATCAAAAAATTCACAAAACTGCAAATTGTATCATGATCCAAACCGGACGTAAGCAACTGGGGTCAAAAATGACCCCATTGGTACTCTGTGCTGCAATTGATCACTAGCGTCACCTAGCAGATGAAAATTAATTGTCTCATGGTGCAATATAAAGAGAATATTGACATGTGAAAAGTCATAAAAAGATTGCATTCTTGAACAACTAGTTTCCGAGATACGTGTTGTGAAACTTGCAATGGGGTCACTTTTGACCCCATCGGTACTCCTAGGGTTAATTAACACCACTGTGGGATCAAACCCATGATCTGTGCCTTTGCAGTCATTGAAGTAACCAGTGGGCTACATCTATATAGCGTCTGACAGACCACTGGCTGGCTACAGAAAGACTGCAGGTAGCCACACAAACTGTCTGCTGTGGTTACCAGGATAGGGTAAACCCACCCATACCCATGATGCACTGCACATGCAGATCAGCAGCCTACATCTGCTCACAAGATTTATTTATTTAGGTTTTTTTCTATACCGCGCTCTTTAGCATCAGCTCGGTTTACATTATAACAATTTTGTGCAGTGCAGACAGCATCTGAACTGTACTTACAAGGAACAGGGTTTACAACTTGGCTAACTGTGTGTGAGAGAAAACTGCAGCCAATCTGAGCACTTTTCAAATCATTTAAAATCCCTTCAGCAAAGGCTCCAACGATCCTGTGAGCAGTGAGTGAGAATCAGCTGTGCCTACTTAGTTGGGAACTGTGTGTGAGAGAAAACTGCAGCCAATCTGAGCACTTTTCAAATCATTTAGAATCCCTTCAGCAAAGGCTCCAACGATCCTGTGAGCAGTGAGTGAGAATCAGCTGTGCCTACTTAGTTGGGAACTGTGTGTGAGAGAAAACTGCAGCCAATCTGAGCACTTTTCAAATCATTTAGAATCCCTTCAGCAAAGGCTCCAACGATCCTGTGAGCAGTGAGTGAGAATCAGCTGTGCCTACTTAGTTGGGAACTGTGTGTGAGAGAAAACTGCAGCCAATCTGAGCACTTTTCAAATCATTTAGAATCCCTTCAGCAAAGGCTCCAACGATCCTGTGAGCAGTGAGTGAGAATCAGCTGTGCCTACTTAGTTGGGAACTGTGTGTGAGAGAAAACTGCAGCCAATCTGAGCACTTTTCAAATCATTTAGAATCCCTTCAGCAAAGGCTCCAACGATCCTGTGAGCAGTGAGTGAGAATCAGCTGTGCCTACTTAGTTGGGAACTGTGTGTGAGAGAAAACTGCAGCCAATCTGAGCACTTTTCAAATCATTTAAAATCCCTTCAGCAAAGGCTCCAACGATCCTGTGAGCAGTGAGTGAGAATCAGCTGTGCCTACTTAGTTGGGAACTGTGTGTGAGAGAAAACTGCAGCCAATCTGAGCACTTTTCAAATCATTTAAAATCCCTTCAGCAAAGGCTCCAACGATCCTGTGAGCAGTGAGTGAGAATCAGCTGTGCCTACTTAGTTGGGAACTGTGTGTGAGAGAAAACTGCAGCCAATCTGAGCACTTTTCAAATCATTTAGAATCCCTTCAGCAAAGGCTCCAACGATCCTGTGAGCAGTGAGTGAGAATCAGCTGTGCCTACTTAGTTGGGAACTGTGTGTGAGAGAAAACTGCAGCCAATCTGAGCACTTTTCAAATCATTTAGAATCCCTTCAGCAAAGGCTCCAACGATCCTGTGAGCAGTGAGTGAGAATCAGCTGTGCCTACTTAGTTGGGAACTGTGTGTGAGAGAAAACTGCAGCCAATCTGAGCACTTTTCAAATCATTTAAAATCCCTTCAGCAAAGGCTCCAACGATCCTGTGAGCAGTGAGTGAGAATCAGCTGTGCCTACTTAGTTGGGAACTGTGTGTGAGAGAAAACTGCAGCCAATCTGAGCACTTTTCAAATCATTTAAAATCCCTTCAGCAATGGCGTGCCCGTGCCTTGCGGGCCCGCGCCTGAGGGCCTCGCAAGAGGGCCCTTTGGCGTGGCCCTTAGGCGGTGGACCGTGCGAGACCCACTATCTGCTGCTATATGCTCATTCTGTTCAGCGATATGCTGTTTGTAGTTAATGTAAGGTAATGTAATGTAAGTTATGTACTGTGTTCCCTGTTTGTACTCCTAGTGTTTTGTTGTGATGTAATGATAATGCAATGTATGTTTCCCTCACCTTTGTTTAACTTTGTGCTGTATTAACCGCTTTGATTGAAGGAAAAGGCGGGATACAAAACATGTTAAATAAATAAATAAAATAAACTGGGGGAACTATATACAGGCTACATAGCAGCAGGCTAATTGGATAAGAGATTATATACAGGCGGGATAGTCAGGTCAGGTGGGGACATACATAGGGGACAGGTTGTGAGTTATATACAGTTGCTAGCCAGGTGTTTGGGGGTGTTATTGGTCTGGAGTATGACTGCATGTCGTTGTTGGTGTCTGCGTGAGGTTGGGCGTTGTGAGTCTCTGTCCTGGGAGTAGTACTGGAGGAATAAGTGGTGCTTCAGAGCCTTTCTGAATTGGGTGAGACCAAATATGGAGCGGACCTCGGGTGGGAGAGCATTCCAACAAGTGGGAGCGTAAAACACGAAGGCCCTGTTTCTTGTTGCTTGCGAGCACTTCATGATCTTGATGGGAATGTTCAGTGTATTGACAGCGGTTGACCTTCTGACCCTGTTTGAGGGTGCCTTGGCGGACAGGGCACTTTATAATGTGACCTATGGGGCGCCTTATGAGGCACCTTAGGTTACGGCACTGTGAGGGTGTTTTTGCTGGCAGCACTGATTTAAATTAAAAGGAAATGCCTCAGACAGCATTTTTAAACAACACCACTGCAGGATCAAACTCATGTCCTCTGCCTCCACAGTCATTGAAACAACCAGTGGGCTACATCTCTATAGCATCTAACACACCGCTGGCTGGCTACAGAAAGACTGCAGGTCACCACACAAACTGTCTGCTGTGGTTACCAGGATAGGATAGAGACAACAGTACCCATGATGCAATTCTTTATCTTTATCTTTATTTGAGGCTTAATATACCATTCAATGCAATTGGGTCAGAGCGGTGCACAAAGTACAAAAAAAGCTGCAAGGAAAAAGGAAAGGAACGCCAAATGTGTGATAGGATAGATAAGAGAGAAGGAAAGAGCTATAGAGAAGGGTCAGGTAACAAATAGGGGCTATAAGAAATCAGCAAGGGGGAGGGGAGAGAGGAGAAAGAGGTGGGGGAAGATCAAACGCAAGGCAAAAGAGGTAAGTCTTCAAGTGGGTCTTGAAGGTTTTCAGGGAGGGTTCCAGGCGGAGGTCCGGGGGAAGTGAATTCCAGAGACGGGGCCCAAGGAAGTAAAAGGCAGAGGAGCGGGTGGATTTGAGGTGGGCTTGTGAAGGGGAGGGTAGGGTCAGATGGTTAGCGTGGATGGAACGGAGAGAACGGTAGGGAGTGTGAAGGTGAATCTGGTCAGCGAGATAGAGAGGAGTACCCATGTGAATGGATTTGTGGGCAAAAGTGAGGATCTTGTATTGTATACGGAAGGGAATAGGAAGCCAGTGCAATCGTATGAGAAGTGGAGTGATGTGATCGAAGCGAGAGGAGCAGGTGAGGATGCGGGCTGCAGTGTTGTGAGCTCTCTGAAGGCGCTGTAGTTGGGACTGGGGAAGACCAGCCAGGGAGGCATTGCAGTAATCAAGACGGGTGACAACGAGTGAGAGGAGAAGGGTGGTCATAGATGAGAAGGAGAGAAAAGGGCGAACAGAGCGAAGTTGTCATAGAGTAGAGAAGCAGCGTTGAACGACGGAGGAAATATGGGCTTTGAAAGATAAGGATGAGTCAAGGGTGACGACCAGGGATGGGAGAAGAGGAAAGCAAAGGAAGAAGAGGGGGAACGGGACTGCCAGCGGTGAACCATATGGCTGAGGTCTTAGAGAGATTAACGTGCAGGAAATTAGAGGAAAGCCAGGAAGCCACGATGGAGAGACAGTTATTGAGAGGCGTAATGTCAGGGGAAGCAGAGTCAGTGTGGTAGAGCAGAAAAATATCGTTGGCGTAGTAATGTGCGGATATACCCTGTTGTTGAACTAAGAGAGCGAGAGGGGCGAGAAAGACGTTAAACAGGAGGGGAGCAAGGACTGACCCCTGTGGGACACCGCAGGGGAGGGGGGTAGAAGGTGAAGATAAGGGACCAGCGGAAATGCAGAAAGAACAACCTGAGAGAAAAGACCGAAACCAATGAAGCACGGTGCCGGAAAGACCAGCATCGTGTAGACGTGAAAGGAGGGTAAGGTGATCGACAAGGTCAAATGCAGCAGAGAGATCGAGTGAGACAGCAAGGGTGAAGAGACCACGGTCATGGGCAGAGTGGAGTTCGTTGAGGAGAGAAAGAAGAACAGATTCTGTACTATAGCCAGTGTGAAAACCAGATTGTAGAGGGTGCAGGGTAAGTGAAGCTTCAAGATGCGAAGATAGTTGGGAAAAGACAAGTTTTTCTAGAAGCTTAGAAAGGAAAGGGAGGTTAGAAATTGGACGCCAGTTAGAAGGGGAGGACGGATCAAGGGAACTCTTTTTCAGGACAGTGCGAATGGTAGCGTGTTTCCAAAGAGTGGGAAAGATACCAGTAGAAAGACTGTTATTGATGATGGAGAGAAGATAGGGGGAAAGAGCCAGAGAAGGGTCCAATAACCAATGAGAGGGGATAGGATCATAGGGGCAGGAAGTTTTGCGAACAGAATAAAAGACCTTGGAAAGGGCGGAGGCAGAAACAGACTCGAAGGAGGACCAGCGATGAGAGAGAGGGGGGGCGCACTGAGAGGAGAGCGGGGAAGGAGAAGGGGGAGGAGTGGGCAGGGGATCGAGAGGAGGAGGAGAAAGAGGATGAGGACAGGAGGGGAAGGAGAGACGGAGAGAGAGTACCTTAGAGGAGAAGAATGTAGCCAATATGGCAGGATACGGAGAGACAGGAGGGAGGGGCGGTGAGGAGAAGGAGTGAGGAGTAGACAGGGAACGAAGGACGGAGTATAACTGACGAGAGGAGTTGGCGGAGGTAGAGATAAGGGTGGAGAAGTAGTCACTTTTAGCTGTGTGAAGAAGGGTACGGTAGTGAAGATGACAGGCTCGGAAACGGTCCAGGAAGAGGGGTGCTTACGCCAGAGTCTTTCAGCCCGGCGGAGATGCCTACGGTGGAGGGAAAGACCGGGGTGAAACCAAGGATGCCGGCGGGGGTGACGGGGAGCAGGACGCGATTGAAGGGGGGCTATACTATCAAGAGCAGAAGAGAGAGTATCATTCCAGGTACGTAACTGGGTGTCAACAGGAAGGAGATGAAAGTCAGGAGAGAAAAGGGTGTCAGAGGAGGGGAATTGAGGAAGGGTATCTGTGGTGATGCGTCGGGTAGGAACAGAGGGGGGAGGGACAGTGGAAAGGGGAGGAGAGGGCGAGGGTAATGGGAATGAGAGGGAAGAGAAGAGACAATAGTGATCAGTCCAGGGGAGGGGTAAAGAGGAGAAAGAAGAGAGAGTAAAGGGAGAGGCCAAGGGAGAAATAAAGAGATCAAGTGTGTGACCCGCAGAATGGGTGGAAAAGGGAACAAGTTGGTGAAAAGAAAGATCCGCTAGAAGAGAGAGGAAAGCATGATCACAGGGGGAGGAGGGGGAAGTAGCATGAATATTGAAATCCCCAAGGATTAAGAGCTGGGGGAAGAGAAGGGAAACTTCGGATATGGTAGAGAGAAGAGAGTCCCAAGCAGGGGCAGAAAGAGACGGCGGAGCGTAGATAAGGAGAAAGTGAAGCGGAGGGGAGGTAGCAAGATGGAGGAGCAGGGATTTGGGATAGTGAAGAGCAGATAAAGTTTGTTCTTGCAGAGGGAGGGAGGAGCGGTAGAGGACAGCGAACCCTCCACCACTTCTTCCTCGACGAGAGACATGCAGAACAACAGTCTACATCTGAACACAAGATGGGGTATGCGCCTCTATAGCACCCTGGCCTGGTAGGGGGAACTGACCGTGTATGTTACTGGCACAGAGTAGCTACAGACCGTGACATCGTGTGGTTCCTCCTGTTTAAGACTAATAAAAGAAAATATTTTTTCACTCAACGTGTAATCAAACTCTGGAATTTGTTACCGGAGGATGTAGTAAAGGCTGTTAGTGTAGCTGGGTTTAAAAAAGGTTTGGACAAGTTCCTGGAGGAAAGGTTCATAAACCATTATTAAGAAGGGACCCAGGATATCAATGCTTGACCCAGTACAAGCACTGTGGAACCTGTGTCCCTTGGGGAAACTGCTAGGTACGTATGACCTAGATTGGCCACTGTTGGAAACAGAATACTGGGCTTGATGGACCTTGGTCTGACCCAGTATGGAATATTTATGTTCTTATGTTCTTCTGAGGTGGGGGGCTCAGCACCAGGTCCGCAGCACCTGGCTTGGCTGAGATAGGCTGTGCTGCAGGTCCCCATCAGTGCCAGTGTGTGATGGGTAGTCCCTGCAGACACACCTAGGATACACTTGTGTCTATCTGTATTTCCCAGTCACACTTAGCCCTTGTGGACTATGATGCACCCAGAATAGTGCATATCCTATATGGGTGCCATGGTCACATGTTATAAGTGCAGAGTGGTGTTTGGACCCCAAATCAGATTATGTAGCACCACCCAACCCACCCTCTGTGGGTCAGGGTGGGGGACAGGATCTCCCACCAACAGATCCACATTCTACATCTCTGCAATGGTGGCAGTAGAGGGGACCATCAACCCCAGTCCTGCTGGGGAATGGGCACCCTACAGGGCAGTCAATGCAGATCTGTACACATCACATAGGGCAGTAGGCCTGGAAAAGCTCAGCTGCCCCTCACCCCTATCTGACATTCACCAGCAAGGCACAGTCACTCTCCACCCACTGCACCCTGCAAGGTGTTCCAGCCATACACATGCTAACTGCAGACAGTCTGCTAGCTAGTACATAGTGCATGTTTCTGGTGGAACTGTGTGCACCCACAAATGGGATGTGAGCACACACACCAAGCAGGTATGTCAGTGATTGGGCCCCAGAAAAGGGAACCCATAGATATCACTTGAGAGAAATACTGTATAGCACTATGGGGGAACCTAGCCATGCCTTGGTCACTGCTCAGTCAGGGTGAGAGTAACCTCCCAGCATGACATGCTGTGGCCACCCTGTCCATGCAGGTGTTGGCTGGGCACTACAATGTCCCAGCCATTGCCCTATGCCCTGTGCAGATGCATCCTGCTCAGGCTGCCCTGACCGTACTATATCCACAGTACCTTGCTCCTCGTTATGCACATTGGCAGGCTAACACTGGAAACAGTGCAAGCATTGTGGGCTCAGTAAGGTGTAGGCAGCCACATAACACTGGATAGACATATGCACACTCCCACACCTATTTCAGCATTGTGCAAATATAGAGGTGGTTGGCAGCCCTGGCCGCCACACCAGTCCTGGGCACAATGCAGGCATTGCTATGGTACGCAATACTGTTAGGGTCACTCCCCGGGGTGGTAAACACTGTCAGATACTTAACCTGAGACACACTCACAGATATCAGATAGGTTGCTATGATGAATCTCTGTCAACAAATTGTGCTTAACTTAGGATTTGTTATCTGACATTATTCATAGCAACCGTTTGATATATGTGGAACGTGTTTCCAAGTTTAAGACAGCAGTGCTAAGGTATGCAGGTGCTAGTATTGGTAGATGCTACTCCACGCAGGGCCCAACAGCCTGACTCTCCATGAGCCGCTGGATAGTGGAGCCTGTCGGTGTGGGTGTTTGTGCTCCTGTTGGCCGCTGCTCTAGGGCAGAGGTTTCCAACTCCGGTCCTGGTGGGTCAAACATGGTTCAGGTTTTCATGCTGTCCGTAAAGAATATGCATGGCACATTTGCATACAATGGGGCGGTGCATGTAAACGCATCTCATGCATATTAATTAGGGACATCCTGACAACCTGAATGGTGTTTGGCCCTTCAGGACTGGAGTTGGGAAACTCTGCTCTAGGGATTGCACATGTTTATGGTGTATGTGCTCTGTAGGATACAATATAGGTGTTTATGGCGTGTTTCTTTTATCAGCAATAAAGATTCCGTCTTTATTACCACGGTTTAGTACTGGGTAAAATGTGTGGACCTGGTCTGCAGGGGCCACAGCTGGAACTTGAACCTGTGGCCTTCTGCCCCTGACTATACTGGCTGTGTGTACTGCACCAAACTGTTGTCACAGAGGCACATCATTCCCTGGGGATACCATGACTGTTCATCAGACAGACCTTGTCTGTTGCAATGCATGGCACCCACCTGAACAAGGCTTGGCCTTGGTGTGTTGTGGGCAGATGCCACTGCCCCCTCCACCACCAGCACCCCTCCGCCACCATGCTGACATGCCCTTATGCCGGTGGTGCTGGTGGTGCGCAGTCCCAGGTCATCTAGTGTGCCGGTAGGCGGCTGCCTATGGTGTGGGATCTGGGGTAGGGGTGCCTACATAGACATCCGCGCTTCCCCTCGGCACTGCCTGTCACTGTTATGTGCCCTTTGGGGTACCTGCTGGGTGCTGTCCCCTGGGACACTGTAGGACACACACTCGTGGGTATGTTTGACCTTGGTCAGTTGCTGGCTTGCTGATTTGCAGTTACTGTCTTCCTATGTGCCACCTAGACATCTGCCTAGTCCACCCTGTGCCCCAGCTGCCCCATTGCATGTCCCACCATCAGCCCCCTGTACCCCATTTGCAGCCTCACCATCGTACCCTTTGTACTTGGCCAATATGCTGCTGCTGCACATGTATCACTACTATCACTTTTCTTGGTCTCCCTGCCTTTGCTGTACATTGCTGACTGAAATGGTTTCTCTCTCCTGCAAATGTGCCTCTAGCGCGAGGCTTTCACTGGCGCTACATTTCAGACCTTCATTTCACGGCATTAGTGTGCATGGAGCCTCTCCCCGCCCACTCTCTGCCCATTGACCCCTTATCTCCGCCCCTGGGGAGTCTTACTCTGCCCTCTGCGGAGCCTTACTCCACCCTCTGCGCACCTTAACGCCGCCAGAGACGTTATCGCACAATACGTGATGTTCTCGCACAGTAATGCACCATTATCGCGTGATAACGTCACGTATCGGGCGATAATGTCGCAGATGCGATGTTAGCACCATTTAGTAAACATACCCCATTGTAGAAGATTAATTTGGAGTAGATGTTAAGAAAAAAAAAAGTTGAAAAAGGTGTAACAAGTAAAAATGATTAAAGGTATTATAGGTAGTATTGAAAAAGTACTTTTTTAATAATGGTAAGTGATTTTGAGTTTGTAAGTTGGAAAGGAGAGGCTAGACCCATGATGTTACACCTTTTGTAATCCCCTATGGTGATGAATTTCGCCACATAGAAGGACAGAAAAGTAAATCCTGAGGTCATTTTCCTCCTTATAATTGATTGTAAAAAAGTGGATAATTTATTGCAGGAGAGTGGTCAATATGTTTTTCTGAGAATTTTGTGAGTGTTTTTTTTAGGAAGGTTCAGATAGAGACAAGGATTTGCATTGGAGTAATGCAAACATATACCCCATATCTATGGATTAACATCTATATGGGCATTCTTATTTCAGCAGTGGTTAATTTGACAAACATTACCAACTAAGATGTGGGTGTACAGAGCTGATAGCAGTTGTAGTGTTGAACATTGCACACACTTTTTCATTACATTGTGGCGGCAGCCAACATCATTGAATCCTTGCATAGGCTGATGCCATTGCTTCCACTAACCTCAATTTTGAGACAGACAGGGAGGGTGCTACCAGACGCACATGCATTTTACATTACAGTGTGTGTGGATTGTGGGTCATCTTGTACTGATACACTGTGCAGGCATATGTTCTGTATTTTTTCCTGGGATGAGGTCTGAACAGGCCTTTACAGGTGACCCCAGTGCTTTTGGTACATTTCAGATGCCGCCCTGTGGCTAATGTGATCATGTCACGCATTGTGTTCTGTGTTGATAAATTTACATAGTCTTATGGCAAACCTGACTGCATCAGCATTCATGCTTGACACATGATGGTATAGTTTTGATAAGATAAGAGGCAATGATGGTTGCACATGCACACAGACTACTGCAACACCGATTAAGGGAATTTTTCCAAAGTTAAGTAATTTCACTTTGGTGGTCATTCTGGTTCTACGGGGAAGGTCATTGATGTTATGGGGACTGTGTATTATGATAGCGATTTTATATCAGGTCTGTCATAGGCCCATGGTTACTGAGACCTTCCTCGTAGTATTTTGTGTTATTTTGTTTAAGAACATTGTGTGACAAACATTGAAGTCTTTTGAGAAGCATAACGGTTTATTGTTTCTATAGAGTGAGTGATTTGAGTATTGTAGCTTGGATGCAATAACATCTTAAGACAGTCCCTGTCAAGCACATGCACCACACAGAAGATGGGTACAAATTTGATCATGTGTGACTAACATCATCATTTATCATTTATGTGATATGCTGGTTTGTTACTCAGGGTTCACTGAGAGGTCAGTATCTGGCAGCACTGATAGACATGATGTGGACCTATGACACACCTGTAACACATGTCATGGGCATGTCTATGTGCATGTGCAGATGTGAACATACTCTGTAGTTGCTAATGTCCTACATCTTCAACGTGAGCTGCATTATGGAAATGTAATGTTTGAATGTTAGACGTTTCATAATTTAGATATTGATGTTGCAGTCCCTGGGATGGCACATCATGCTGAGTGACGTATGTCCTAAATACCTTTCTATTCCTTTTTCCACAGAGCATGGCCCACACACAACAAACGTGAACTACAGTGCATCTTTGGTCACTATCACCCACATGTTGGAGGACACAGTGACAGCAACAACATGACATGATCCCTGAGAAGAGGTGGCATACAGTGATGGAACTTAGATTGTGGAGCACATATCTATGCTGGACATTGGTATTCATGCGGGGGATTGGTGCATGCAGAGGATGCAATTAACTTTGTGATACGATCCACTGCCTGGGTCACGTGACTCCGAGCCACAAACACGTTTTCCGATTCACTTGCTATGGATTCTACCATCATCATCATAAGATGTCACACCTCGATGTGCACATACATGGATGCATTAACAGACTTTGAGAGAGCTGTGATAGTGCACACACCATTTGAGCTGTGGAGACGGTGTACTGGTAGCTACATGTCCAGCAGGGAAACAATATCCACTGAGTCCTGCCACTCCAGACTGTCATTGACCTTTTGGTTGTTTTACCATATCACTGACATGCCTCTATGGATGACCTTAAATGTTTTTGCCCAACAGAGAATCAAGCTGGGTGTGTTGCAGCAGAGAGACATTGTCTAGGTGTTGTGTTATTTTTCCTTGTCACCCTTGCACTTGGCCATGACATGCTGGACCTGCCTGTGGTGGACCTCTTTCATGACATTTCCTTATCGAGACCTACACCCTCGCACCACCTTAATAGATTCAAAAAATTTAACAAGGAAGAATTCGTGAACCAATCAATCCAGCATCTCAAAGAAAACCCCACAAACCTCGATGATGTCATATCAAACTGGAACACCACTATCTCTAATGCTGCCATTTCAAATCCACCCCACAACCAATACCCAAAAAGACAAACAAGACAAAATGCCCCATGGTTTCAACCAGAAATAAAACAACTAAGAGCAGAGCTGCGCAAAGCCGAACGTAAATGGAGGAAATCAAAATCCAAATCCCACCAATCCATCTATCTAAATATTCTCAAGCTATGCAGAAAAAGTATTAATGCCTCCAAGAAAAATCACTACTCTAACCTATTAACTAAATCCTTAAATCGTCCAAGAGAACTTTTCGGAATTGTTCAATCTTTAACCAACAATACTGCCAAAAAACCTTGGATGACCATGTAATAGCACCTCAGATCCTAGCCAACTATTATATGAACAAACTAAAGCAAAAGGCACTTCCTAAATTGGACCACTTCATAGATTGCACCTCATATATTACACCTTGGTCTACCTTCTACCCTTTAACTAAAGATGCACTCAAAAATATCTTCTCCAAACTAAAAACCATATCTTGTCTTGATCCATGCCAGTAAGCTGGATAAAAGCATCCTTCTCTGAACTATCCTCTTTCATCATCCCTATCATCAACCTCTCACTTACGAATGGGTACCTACCAGCCACACTGAAACACGCTCAAATCTGCCCCATTCTGAAAAACAAGACCACTGACAAAAACGCCCCTACTTCATACAGACCAATTTCAAGCCTCCCACTCATGGAAAAACTAATGGAAAAAATGGTCCAAATACAACTACAGGACCATATCGACTCCTGTGCCGCATTGGACGAACAGCAATACGGTTTTGCCCTTACCATGGGGTTGAAACACTTCTCACAGTCCTAATTGACACCCTTGCAAGAGGCATTGATAACACAAAGCATGCATTTCTACTCATCTTTCTCGACATCACTGCAGCATTTGATAGCGTTAACCATCAAATAATGCAAACCAGGCTACAGCAGATAGGGATCAAAGATACTGTCTTAAAATGGTTCTCTTCATACTTATCAGATAGGACTCAAGAAGTTAGAATAGAACAGCTAACCTCTGATACTTACAAACAAGAACAAGGTCTCCCCCAAGGCTCCGCTCTCTCCACCCTACTCTTTAACATTTATATTCAACCTATTTGTTCCATTTTTAAAAGATTCCGCATAAATTATCATATTTAGCGGGACGACATAATGATTTATCTACCATGGGACAATTCAAACCCACCAACCCAATTACTTGCTGACTGCTTCTCAGAAATCATAAAATGGCTAGAGAACCACAACCTGAACATCATCTTCACAAAATCAGATGCCATGTACGTCACAAGAAATCAGAACTTCTCCCTCCACCCCCCCCCCCCCCCCCATCAATTAGAATCAATGACATTAACATTTCAGTTAAAAATGAAGTGAAATACTTAGGGGTAATCATTGACCGTTCCCTTAACTTTACATCCCATATAGTGCAAAAACTAAAAAGATATACTATAAGCTCAAACTGTTAAAACAACTCCGTCTGCTACTCCACCACCATGATCTTAGATCAGCAATTCAGGCAATGATTACCCTTCACCTTGATTTTACTAACACCATTCCACAAGGCATCACAAAACAGGACTTAAAGCATCTCCAACGAGCTCAAAATGTGGCTGCAAGAATAACCATGAATATCAACTCTATGGAACATATCACCCCAACACTCTATGCCCTCCACTGGCTACCTATACAAAGCCATAGGAAATACAAAATTATTTTCACAACATTTAAATTAATCAACTGCATATCCCCATCGTACCTTTCCACACTCATCACCAAAGAAAATAGCAACCGCAACCAATGCAACCAGAATAAAAACAAACTCACTATTCCAGGAGACTTCAGGAAATCCAAGCAGATAACTAGCAACAAGGCCTTTTCCCACACTGCCCCTAATCTCTGGAACACTCTCCCTGCCCACCTCAGAGAACTAAGTGACTTACAAATTTTCAGAAAGAATCTCAAAACTCATCTATTTACCCTCCATTTTGGCATTCATGAGCAACACAATACACCAACAACAAACCCTTCCCCTTCCCATCCTTAAGCCAAGATGCTGCACTCCACCACTCATTGAGATATAAATAGTTAATTTGAGATTACCTGTGTGTCTGTTATTATTTATGCATCTAGCTTATTGAATTAAGTTTAATGTACATACTGTAGTTTTCCTCTGTTCCATGTACTCTACACAAATATGCATCTTTGTATGCATTACTCAAAATTTTGTTATTTATAAACCGCAATTGATCCTTGGAAATTGCAGTATAGAAATTGTAGCAAAATAAAATAAAAATAAATAAAATAAATTGGAGCAGATGGAAATGCCAAATGGGACATTTTCAAAGGTATACATGTATTTGATCAGTTTACTCCTTTACATTGTGAGGTACAGTGGCTCCCTATAATACATACTGTGTATGTCTTCTATTAAATCTCCATCCACTACTTCTTCCTGTGGGGGGGATTGTATATCACACCAATGCAAATGGATTTCTCTTTCCCTCTTTCTAGTTTAACCCACAGTGCCTCCTCTCTCCCTTTTAAGCTATGTAGTTCCAACGCTTTAATATTATTTTTTACATATAGTGCCACTCCTCCTCCCCTTTTTCCTACCCTGTCCTTTTTGAATAAAGTATAGCCTGGTATAGTTACATCCCAGTCATGGTTGTCTATGAGCCATGTCTCCGTAACCGTCACTAAATCCAAATCAGCCTCTTCCATTAAAGCCTCAACATCTGGGATCTTATTTCCCATACTATGGGCATTTTTACACATCGCTTTCCATATGTTGCCCCTATTACCCTTTTCTGCAGAGGTATTTAATGTTTCACTTACCTGGGGGCTCTCTTCACCCATCCCCAACGAATCTAGTTTAAAGCCCTCTTCAATAGGTTATCCAGTCTGCTGCTGAAAACACCTCGATCCTTCTTGACAGATGGACGCCATCACTATAATTTGTGTTATGAAGAATGATTGATATTTTTCTTACCTCCCTTATACATTTTGTAAGTTATTTTGCTGTTTTTATTATGAAAAGCATCATATATAATAAACCTAACCTAAACCTTTTACCATTCTTTCTTTTTATTTATGCAGTTTTACAATATAACCAAGACATAACAAATCTTGTATAGAAATTGGGAATTTGATACAAAACTAAAACAAAAGGAAAATAACATAAGGCAAAATATAAAATCAAAACCCACTCAAGCCCACAATTGAGAAGATTCAAGTGAATAAAAAAAAAAAAGCAACTCAGATATCAGAGGAAAATAAACAACCGCTAAAGCCCATAATTCCCAAGTTCACGGCGGTGCACCGGGAGGTTCCACAGAACCCCCAATATTGTGTGAGCTAAGGAAGGGCAGCAATTGGGCAGGCTCAAAAAATATAGGAAACAGCCTGATATTTAATCAGGCATTTACATGGAAATTTAAAAATTGCTGAACCCCAGGGCGAGGGAGAAGAAACTCTCGCCTCCTTCTCTGAGTCTCCTGAGCCAAATCAGGGTACATTCGCACTAGCAAACCTTTAAAAGGAATGTTTCGCTTTTTAAAGTACATCTTCATTAACAATCATTGTCAGACAACATGAAAGAGTAATCAACAAAGTAGCAGACACTACTTGCTCCTATTAAGAATTTTCCAATATCGCAGTTAAATTAAGGGTATCAACTTGGCCTAATCCTGGATGAGTCTTTAAGGCGCTCTACTTTTTTGAAGCCGGCAGATAATAAACTTTCAACAAATGATAATCGTGATCACCTTTCAGAGCCAGTTATACTAGCCAGTATTGTGTAGTAAGTTTAGCGCTCCACTCTTCACCAATTGAGGTTTATCTAATTGGCAACCAGGTCTCAGACTAAGAAGGAGCTTATTATCGAGTTTGAGATAAAATCTTAAACTCTATGCTCACTTTTGCATCAATGACCTGTTTCGTTGCCTTTTACTTGAAGCTTTTCTTTTCAGTGTGTTATCGTTGTCTGCCTTTCCCCATGTTTTCTGAATGACTTTTAGGGGCTTGTTTACAAAGCCGCAGTAGCGATTCGCGGTCGTTATCGATAACGACCACGAATCGCTACCGCGGCTTTGTAAACAAGCCCCTTAGTGTACTAGCGCTGTTCGGCCTGTACTAGATTTGCCCACTAGTAGCGTGCTTCAAATTCAATAAAGTGGTGCTTTAGTACTTATCTGGTCCGGCTGTCTTTCCCCAACGCCAACCTGTGCGCCGTTGCGTTTCACTAGCGTGTTTTTTCAAGGGGTCGTGTTTCGCACTAAGGGTCGCATTCACATGCCTTTTCTGAAAATACAATGCACATTCCCTATTAAATCATTAACCTCAGTACTGTCATAGTTTTTCAGATCTTAAAATCGCATATTGATTGATTTAACATAAGGCTGCTGATTTCACTTACTGCGGTTTAGGCTATGGCTGTCGTCTTCTTCTTCAATGCTAAGTTTTGTTTTGAGACGCCGCACATGCTCATTGTGTGACGGCTTTCTATAGGTTTCAATCAGAATCTAATATTCTCCAGCTGGTTTTAGCAGTAACTTGATCCTGGGAATTCTGCCCTGATTATTAGCTTTTATGAATGTCAAGAGCTATTGAAATCATTTCAGTTTTAAACATAAACCGCACTGCCCCGGTGACGTGTTGTTACTATTCAGTCCTTGCTAAATTTGTTTTGTCTTTTTGCTTATGTACAGGCATTCCAGTCTACTCGTACGTTTAAACCCATGGCTTCTGTGGATTGCAGTGTAAAAATCCATTTTTGTTCTCTATAGATCAACATTTGTTCCCGGGATTTTCTTCCATTGCCATGTAGGACCTGCTCTATACAGAAACATTTAAGGTCTTCAAAATTGTGATGAAAACTTAAGCAATGAGCCACTATTGGTGCTTCCATGCGTCTACATTTTAATCTGCTGCGGTGTTCCTGTATACGAATGTAAAACGGGTGTATGGTCTTTCCCACATAAATTAATCTGCCGGGGCAACGAATACAATATATTACATAAGGTGAAGTGCAAGTCGTTCTGTGTTGTAAAGAGTATTTCCGATCTCTATGTTGGAAATAGGTACAGTCCTCTGTAATTTGACAAATACCACAACTGCCACATTTATGGTGTCCAGCTCCCTGTATCGTGTTGGTAGGGTTCAGAGATCGTAGCACTGTTGGACTGAGAATCTCTTTTAAATTTTTGTGTCTTTTCCACATGCACCTAATGGTTTTATTTTCTAAGCCACATGTGCTCTGGAGTACATTAGTATGTTTTTTTATTATATGTTGAATCTTAGTGCTATATGGAGAATAGGTAGTTATGAAATTCACCTTGTCTTCTTCCCATGAACCCCGTGGGGGGCAGCATAGTGGTTCAAAGCAGACATCAATATATTCAAGAGGCACATCGGCAATTATTGGACCCGGACATTTACAAAGTCTTGGAACAAGATCCCACTGAAGGATTACAGAAGCTAGTTAAGGATTTAACATCTCAGGCTTTACATCATAAAGTGATTTCACGGAAAGAATGGTTTTTTTCTCAATGAAACTAACCAATCTTTACCAAAATTCTACACTGTGCCTAAAATTCATAAGAGCTTGGATAGTCCACCGGGTCGACCTATCGTGCTCACCAAGGGTTCAGTGCTGGAACCACTATCGGTATATATAGATTCCTTTCTATGTCCGATAATATCTGAAATGCCCTCATAAATAAGAGATACTACCCACTTTTTGGAGATACTAACACAAAATTCAAATTGGGCTAGGCTAGAACACATTCAGTTATTTACACTGGATGTAGCGTCATTATATACCAGCATTCCACAATCAGCAGCCCATGACGTAGTGATGGAAGTATTACACCTCTGTGTGGACCTTTCTGAACATCATTTAATATTTTTGAAAAATATTTTGAATTTAGTTTTGTTCAATAATTATTTTATATTTGAAGGCACCATATACCACCAAAAGAAAGGAGTAGCAATGGGAGCCACCTTTGCTCCTTCGGTGGCAAATTTCTATATGGTATCTTTTGAGAAACAATGGCTCTTTTCAGATCCACCCAATCCACATATTAAACTGTGGCGACGTTTTATTGATGATATATTCATGTTGTGGGATGGGCAACAAAGTGAACTGGATACATTTCTCATCTGGTTAAATAATAGAGATGAGAATTTACAATTTACGTCGACTAGTAACATCAAAAGTTTACAATTTTTGGATGTGTTAATCACCAAACATGATAATCAGTGGCACACATCGGTTTACTGTAAACCCACCGACAGGAACACCTTGTTACACTATCAGAATGCACACCCATGGCAACTTAAGGAAGGTCTTCCATTCTCCCAGTTCCTTAGATTCAGAAGAAATTGTTCAGACATCAAGGATTATAAGAGACAAGCACTCCAGTTGAAACAAAAATTTCGTACAAGAGGGAGGAGTGGTCTAGTGGTTAGGACAAGGTACTTCAGGCCGGAGGGCCAGGGGTTCAAGTCCCACCTGGGGACAGCAATCTCAGGCCGGAGGGACTGGGATTTCTAGTCCTATAGGCACTCCTTGTGGTCTTGGGCAAGCCACTTAACCCTCCATTGCCCATGTTCCCTGTAAGTATTAATGTATGTGTGTCATATCCCCTCGTGTTAAATGTATCCCCCAATTGACCGCTTTGACCCAGTGAAAAGCGGAATATAAATACAGCTAAATAAATAAATAAATAAATATCCTCCAAAGATAATACACCAAGCCTATAAGAGAGCGTTATTTAACAACAGAGATGCTCTGCTAATTCCAACCCCCACGGGGTTCATGGGAAGAAGACAAGGTGAATTTCATAACTACCTACTCTCCATATAGCACTAAGATTCAACGTATAATAAAAAAACATACTAATGTATTCCAGAGCACATGTGGCTTAGAAAATAAAACCATTAGGTGCGTGTGGAAAAGACACAAAAATTTAAAAGAGATTCTCAGTCCAACAGTGCTACGATCTCTGAACCCTACCAACACGATACAGGGAGCTGGACACCATAAATGTGGCAGTTGTGGTATTTGTCAAATTACAGAGGACTGTACCTATTTCCAACATAGAGATCGGAAATACTCTTTACAACACAGCACGACTTGCACTTCACCTTATGTAATATATTGTATTCGTTGCCCCGGCAGATTAATTTATGTGGGAAAGACCATAAGCCCGTTTTACATTCGTATACAGGAACACCGCAGCAGATTAAAATGTAGACGCATGGAAGCACCAATAGTGGCTCGTTGCTTAAGTTTTCATCACAATTTTGAAGACCTTAAATATTTCTGTATAGAGCAGGTCCTACATGGCAATGGAAGAAAATCCCGGGAACAAATGTTGATCTATAGAGAACAAAAATGGATTTTTACACTGCAATCCACAGAAGCCATGGGTTTAAACGTACGAGTAGACTGGAATGCCTGTATATAAGCAAAAAGACAAAACAAATTTAGCAAGGACTGAATAGTAACAACACGTCACCGGGGCAGTGCGGTTTATGTTTAAAACTGAAATGATTTCAATAGCTCTTGACATTCATAAAAACTAATAATCAGGGTAGAATTCCCAGGATCAAGTTACTGCTAAAACCAGCTGGAGAATATTAGATTCTGATTGAAACCTATAGAAAGCCGTCACACAATGAGCATGCGCGGCGTCTCAAAACAAAACTTAGCATTGAAGAAGAAGAAGACGACAGCCATAGCCTAAACCGCAGTAAGTGGAATCAGCAGCCTTATGTTAAATCAATCAATATGCGATTTTAAGATCTGAAAAACTATGACAGAACTGAGGTTAATGATTTAATAGCGAATGTGCATTGTATTTTCAGAAAAGGCATGTGAATGCGACCCTTAGTGCGAAACACGACCCCTTGAAAAAACACGCTAGTGAAACGCAACGGCACACAGGTTGGCGTTGGGGAAAGACAGCCGGACTAGATAAGTACTAAAGCACCACTTTATTGAATTTGAAGCACGCTACTAGTGGGCAAATCTGATACAGGCCGAACAGCGCTAGTACACTAAAAGTCATTCAGAAAACATGGGGAAAGGCAGACAACGATAACACACTGAAAAGAAAAGCTTCAAGTAAAAGGCAACGAAACAGGTCATTGATGCAAAAGTGAGCATAGAGTTTAAGATTTTATCTCAAACTCGATAATAAGCTCCTTCTTAGTCTGAGACCTGGTTGCCAATTAGATAAACCTCAATTGGTGAAGAGTGAAGCGCTAAACTTACTACACAATACTAAATAATAAACTTTGACAAATGGAGGCTGAGACTCAGGAGGGATCCCCAATAGCTCAGACAAATAATTACGAAACATCTCTCTAGCAGAAATCGACGCTCTACAAGGAAAATTCACTAGCCCCAGATTAACTGCTCTCACAGAGTTCTCCAAAGCCTCCAATTTAGATCTTATAACACCAGCCTCCTTAATAGGAGCATCAGAATGCTCCTCGACCAGTTTTACTTGCGATTGCACTGTAGATAATGAATTCTGAAGTAACAGTACCTTTGCCGAAGAATCCTCAATCACGAGAGAATGCTGCTGTACTGTCTGGGCTAACAAAGCCACTTGCGGCATCAAAGCGGCTCCCAACTGCTCAATTGCCTTCCAAATAGCTTTCAGCATAAATGACTCCGGACGCTGCAGGGAGAAAGTAGAGATGACCCCTCCATAGCTCTGGGTCGACCTTCCACCTCAAGCGGTTTTGGTGTTCTGGATTGAACCACAGTCCCCTCGACTGCTCGCACTCCCACTGAGGACACTGGAGGGATGCCACCACTATGCTCACCCGGAGGAGAATCCACCCCCTCAGACAGAGGACCCAGAATAGCCTCTACACTGCTTGCAAGAATACAGTGCAGTCAGCGTTGGTATGTCGCAGTGCATCCGGAGACTCCTGAACGTGAAGCTCCTACACCGGCCGCCATACAGCAGGGGAGACACCGAGCACCGAGTCACCTGACCCCAGCGCAGACTCAGTCAGGCTTAACTCCATCGCTACTACTGGCTGCCTAGATGGTCACAGTACAAATGAATCCAATGGCTCAAAAACTGAAGGCAAAGGAGAGGAGGACAAGGGGACCTGAGAGGGGCCACCAGCCCCCTGACCCTTCGTCTTCCAACCCATAGGAAAAGCCGACCATTCAGACGTGATTGCCAATCGCCATCTTGGATCCTCCTAGACCTCTCCTAATCTTTTACCATTCTGAAGTATTGAATACTCATATACGTGGAAGGATCACCCAAACCATAACACGACTCCTTTCTGTATGTTTTGAACCCTGCATGCTGTTGTCTATAAGAAGCACCATTTCTAAAACTGCTATTTATACACAGAGAAAACAACTGATAATGGCGCTCTACAGTCCCTTCCTCCCCCTCAGAGATCCTTTGTGTCTCATACTTTCTTGAATTCAGAAACAAGAAGCTTCCAACACCCTTTCTGTAAAGAAATATTTAATCAAATTACATCCGTGACTATACCCATATATGCAGATGCTATTTGTACATGTTAATTGAGCCTACGGCTTCTAAAATGTATTTCCTAACTAGATATTTAGCCACAACTCTAGTAGGTTAGTTGAACTAAATATTCCAACAAAGCTAAGCAGTCAATATTAAATAGCTTAGCTTTGCTACTTAGTTCTTTGGATATCTACCTCTAGATTAAATGCCAGCACAGTAAGTGGAGATCCTTGATCAATGGAGCTTACATACAAAGATGGGGAAATAGTCAAAAGATGCTCATTTCCTCCTATTTGAGACTGATAATCATGACTAGGTGTGTCAGTAGCACAATGCTCATGGAACAACAGTTTAAGACATGAGTGGTATCATGTTCACTGAACTGAATGAACACTGAGCAAAGAGAAGCCCCATATAGGTTGTGTACTATGCAGAAGGCAGCAGATGTCTTCATGCTATGCACGCCTGCAGTAATTATTTTCCGAGTTTGTATGTCACATGTTGCCCTGTACCATAGTGGATTAGTGTGCAGTAAACGGATATACTACTGTATATTGCAGCTTTAAACTTTAATGTACCAAGTACAAAGTTACATGAAATAAGATATCCACGTAGTTTCCCATGGAAATGGGCTTTTATAAAATTGCCCACCCTACATGTGCGTCAGCAACAAACAGGATGACAGCCTGCGCGTACCTCACCAGGGAAAAAGGCAGAAGACCAGAGGAAAAATAAACTATTCCAGTTACTGCAGGGGCCTATTCAAAAGGGTTAACATAGGTAGCAGACCTGTTAAATGCATTAATGCCAGTGACTGGCATATTCAACAGCACTTAAGCATTATGAATGCCCCGACGCTAACTGGTCAGCATTGGGGTGTTCTGGAGCGGCACTGGAGATTAACCGGGCAGCAGTTCAATATCGCCGCTGCCCAGTTAATATAAATCAGCTAGTTAATCAAAAAAGGCTGGCCTAACTTTAGAAGGTTTTAGAGTCTGGTCAGCGGATGAATATCGCTGCTAACCAGACTGTAAAATGACAATCTGAATATACAATGCTAGTGGCCGGATACGGCCTCAGCACTGAACATCCAGGTCTATCTAAAAGTGGTGATGGCTGACCTGGAAATGGGTGGGGGAGCTAGGACTGGAAATAGGCTGATGGGGGGGCTTGGTTTGGAAATGGGCTGAGGGAGGGGCTAAGATAGGATTGGAAATGGGCTGAATGGGGGCTAGGATTGGAAATGGGATGATGGGGGGCTTGGATTGGAAATGGACTGATGGAGGGGCTAGGATAGGACTGGAAATAGGCTGATGCGGAGGGATGGGAGAATAGGACTAGAAGGGAGCGGATGCTGGGTGGGGCTGGAACTAGAAGGGAGCTGATGTTGAGGGAGGACTAGAATGGGATGGGGCTGGGGGAGTGAGGATGAAGAGGGGGAAAAATATTTTGTGTGGGAAGGAAAAAAATCTACGATTGGCCAGGTATTGGGAGAGTAAGGGGTATGTTTACTAAAGGGCGCTAACATGCGCCCGGCGATAATGTGCAGGATGCCATAAAAGGAGTGGGCGTTCCGGTCTAAACGTAGCAAACCGACATTATCAGGAGATAACGAGCGCTGCGCACATTATCGGGCGAAGGATTGAGCTATGTGCGTTAACGCGCGTTACTCTTACGTAGGCGCGCTGACATGGAAACAGAGCAGCAGAGGTGTAGCACAATGGTTAATACACTCACTGCTGGTACAGGGGTCATAGGTTTGATTCCCCAGTGTGCCTGATGGATAAGGCTGGCTGAGACATTACCCTTTACGTTTAAGCAGTGCTTTGTGAGGCATTTTGGTTTTATCTTAATTAGTGCTGCCAGAAAACACACCTTCACAGTTCTGTAACCTAAGGTGCC
Source organism: Ichthyophis bannanicus (assembly GCA_033557465.1). Classification (NCBI taxonomy): domain Eukaryota; kingdom Metazoa; phylum Chordata; class Amphibia; order Gymnophiona; family Ichthyophiidae; genus Ichthyophis; species Ichthyophis bannanicus. The sequence continues at coordinate 1,041,202,401 of CM066034.1, forward strand.
GCATAAGGCGCCCTATAAGACACTCCAGAGGGCACATTATAAAGTGCACTGTCCGCCAATGCACTCTATAATGTCCCCTATCGGACGCCTTATAAGGCACTTTATAGGGCACCTTATAAGGCGCTTTATAGGGCGCCTTATAAGGCACCCTATGAGGTACCTTAAGGTTACAGCACTGTGAGGGTGTTTTTGCTGGCAGCACTACTTTACATTAAAAACAGACAATGCCTTGGACAACCCTACCAAATAGCCCCACTGTGGGATCAAACCCATGACCTCTGGCTTCACAGGCAGTGAAGTAACCAGTGGGCTACAGCTCTATAGCTACTGACAACCCCCTGGCTGGCTACAGAAGGACTGCAGATCACCACACAAACTGTCTGCTGTGGTTACCAGGATAGGGTTAACCCACCCGTACCCATGATGCACTGAACACACTGGCTGTGTGTACTGCACCACCGTGTTGCCACAGAGACAGTGCATTCCCTGGGGATAGCATGACTGTTCATTAGACAGGGCCTGTCTGTTGCAGTGCATGGCACCCACCTACACAGGGCTAGGTCATGGTCTGCTGTGGGCAGCTGCCACTGCCCCCTCCACCACCAGTACCCCTCTGCCACCATGCTGACATGCCCTTCTGCTAGTAGTGCTGGTGTTGCGCAGTCTCAGGCCATCCAGTGTGCCGGTAGGTGGCTGCCTATGGTGCGGGTTCTGGGGTAGGGGTGCCTGCATAGATGTCCATGCTGCCCCCCAGCACCGCCTGCCATTGTTCTGTGCCCTTGGGGGTACCTGCTGGGTACCATCCCCTTTGACACTGCGGGAAACACACTCGTGCCCATGTTGGGCTCTCATCAGTTGCTGTCTGGCTGCTCTATTGTTTCAGCATTTGTATGGGCCACCTAGGCATCACCCTAGTCCACACTGTGGCCCAGCTGCACCACAGCATGTGCCGCCTGCAGCCCTCTGTGTCCCCTTTTCCAGCATCTGTCCAGTTGCACCACAGCATGTGCCGCCTGCAGCCCTCTGTGTCCCCTTTTCCAGCATCTGTCCAGTTGCCCGCTCTGACATGCCTGCCCTGCTGTTGCGGAACATGTGCATGCCATAGGAAACCTGTCCAATGGAAAGGGGAAACCCTGATCAGCGCTATTTCACTGTGGGATCATTCACCTTGTATGGGGACAGAGCATAGACCCTTCCAAAATAAATATCTTTTTTTTGGAGCTTTTTTGGTAGTGTTTCTGAATGTTTCCCATTAATATCGCTATTGCCCAGCTTGGTTATATTTTTGTTACATTTTCTTCTGGTCATTTTCAATGTTTATTTGCCCTTTTGTTCCATGCACATGTATCACACTTATCACTTTTTTCAGGTTTCCCTGGTTTTGCTGTACATTGCTGACGGAAATAGTTTCTTTTCCCTTTAAATCTGCTCTAACGCCAGGGTTTCACTGGCGTTAGTTTTCAGCCTCGAATTTCACAGCGTTAATGTGCAGGGAGCCTCTCCCCTCCCACTCTCTGCCCAGTGACCCCTTCTCTCCGCCCCTGGGGAGCCTTCCTCCGCCCTCCGGGAGCCTTTCTCCACCCTCAGCGCTCATTTGCGCCACTGCGCGCGTTATCGCGTGCTAAGGTACCTTAGCACCCGATAAAGCGCCTTCATCGGGCAATAAGGTACCTTATTCCTCGATAATGTTGCAGCAGCGCAAATAGCGCCCTTTAGTAAACATACCCCTAAGTGTGGATTGAGGATGGAGGGGTAAAATTTGAGTGGATGAAAAAGGAATAAAGAAAGTAATTGGAGGAAAAAGCAAAAGGAGAAAGATCAGTATGTTAAAGCAGATGTGGAGAGAGAATGGAAAAAAACTAGAAGAGAGAAGAAAGGACAAATGAACAGCAGACAATGGAGAGTTAGTAGAAGACACGAAGAAACCAGAAGAAAGTGACTGGAGCAATTGCAACTGAAAAATAAAATGCAGAAACAACAAAAGGCAAAAAATACTTTTTTATTTTGAATTTATTAACTGGAATATGTCAGCTCTGGGAAATGTGCATTGTTAACATCTGCATTTTTTTTAGTAAAAGAGGAAATTAATTTATAGTTTTATTTCTGCAGTGTTGACGTACATTCCAAGTTTGGCTTTTGGGGTTCCATTTTAATTATTGTTTTCCTATTTTCTAAATTGTGATCCCTTGTTCTTTGTGTGGTGACGGTCTATGTTCTGCATGTGTAACCGAGCTGAGGTATTTTATTCATGTAGTTTCTATTTGACAGTCCCACTTGTTCTCTTTCCCCCAGTGAGATGTATTGGTATTCTCTGAGATGTATTGGTTTAATATTTGCAGTGTTGCCTTTTGATAGGTAGGGTTTGGTGCTTTGTGAATCCTGGTAGTGCTGTTATGATACGGTGGGTTTGCTATGGGTTCTAAATGGCATAATGGCTGGATAACCAACTGGGAGTTTAACCTTTTGGTGAATAGGAACCCGAAAACTCCAGTTTTTTATTTGGTTCCTAAAATTCACAAGAATTCACAAAATCCCCCTGGGCGGCCCATCGTCTCATGCCATGATTCTCTCCTAGAGCCTCTTTCAAAATTCTGCAATGTTTTTCTGCAGCCAGCAGCGGTTAAGGTAGCTTCGCACATCCGTGACACCGGTGATTTTCTTACACAGCTGTCGTCTTGCTGTGAATTTTCAGCTTACACATTCCTGGTGACTTTAGACGTGCAAGCACTTTATACAAATATTGACCAGAACGAGGTGCTTCACTGCCTTTCTACCTTCCCGCTAGAACTTCCATCGCGGATCCCACACTCTTTTCTGCTTACTATGCTGGATTTAGTTCTCAACAGTAACATCTTTCTATACAATCAATGTTTTTATCGGCAAGTACTTGGTATAGCAATGGGGGCCACGGTGGCTCCCTCAATAGCCACCATTTATATGGCCCTATTTGAGGAAACCTACATTTACATTTCTCCTTTTTTCCAATATGTGCCATTCTGGCGCCGGTTTCTGGATGATATCTTTTTTCTTTGGTCTGGAACGCCGGACGATTTACAGCTGTTTTTGAGTTCATTGAACACTCATTCATCTAATATTCAATTTACTGCGACGTTTTATCGACAATGCATACAATTCTTGGATATTACCATTTATTTGTCATCCGAGGGGTTTACTACTACGTTATTTCGGAAACCGGTGCAAAGAAATACATTATTGAAGTTCTCCAGTCACCATCCGGCATCACTTAAACGGGGCTTGCCGTTCGGGCAATTTCTGCGACTTCGTCGGAATTGTTCGACATTGGAGGAATTTCGAAAGCACGCTGCCGATTTACAGGATCGGTTATTACATAGGGGTTATCCCCTTCCATTGCTGAAGAAGGCTTTTAAGAGAGCCAGTTTTTTGCATAGAGAATGGTTATTGCTTCCACGTACTGTGTCTCATACTTCCCCAGGTGATTGTCTCAAAGGGGAGGAGTTCATGGGGGGTTTTCCTTACCTTGTAGGAGTGCCTAAAGTGATCAACATTTTGCGCCGTTATTGGCCAGTTTTAGCGGTACACCCTTGCTTCGCCAGTAAGCGGTTTAGGGTGGCATATTCTAGGGGATCTAATCTGCGAGATAAAGTTGTGAAGACTACTTCGCCTTCGGAATCGCCCTCCTACCGCTCACACTGACCCTGGCCAATATATATGTGGCTCTTGTAGCTACTGTGCAATGGCCCTTACTGGGCTTGTTTGGACAGATGTTCACACTTCAATAGTCTATACATCTCATTGGCGTACTACCTGTGAATCTTCTTTTGTAGTCTACCTGATCCAATGCCCTTGCCGGCTATATTATGTTCCATAAATACTTGATTCCCCAAACTACCTATTAAAGAACTAATCACACCCCCCAAAAAGAATATTTTTTGTCGGATCACTCACCCTGACAGGAAACATTTCATGTCTCGTAGTGAGTCCTCCTTTTTAATCAATTTAAAAGACCGACTATCTCGGTCCTGTTTAGACAGGACAACACCCGTTGCCGTCAACTGTTACTACTTAGAGCAACAGAAAAATTAATCCCTTAGTTAGTTTCAGTATAGGCTAAATAGGCAAAGTAATCCACATCTTCATCCGATGCCCAGCCGCAAACAACAGCAAGGAATTAAAAGTACTTAGCTGAATCTCCCCATGGAGTAACTATCATGGTCCAACCTTCGGGGTCAGCTCACAAAATACATCCCCGGTAGGATTCTCGCGACACTGACAGTGTTTCAAGCCGTTGTTCAGCTCTTATGGCTTGAAACACTGTCAGTGTCGCGAGAATCCTACCGGGGATGTATTTTGTGAGCTGACCCCGAAGGTTGGACCATGATAGTTACTCCATGGGGAGATTCAGCTAAGTACTTTTAATTCCTTGCTGTTGTTTGCGGCTGGGCATCGGATGAAGATGTGGATTACTTTGCCTATTTAGCCTATACTGAAACTAACTAAGGGATTAATTTTTCTGTTGCTCTAAGTAGTAACAGTTGACGGCAACGGGTGTTGTCCTGTCTAAACAGGACCGAGATAGTCGGTCTTTTAAATTGATTAAAAAGGAGGACTCACTACGAGACATGAAATGTTTCCTGTCAGGGTGAGTGATCCGACAAAAAATATTCTTTTTGGGGGGTGTGATTAGTTCTTTAATAGGTAGTTTGGGGAATCAAGTATTTATGGGATTTATGGGGTTGATTCCCAGGGGTGTTTTTTTTGGAAATTTTTTTTGGAAATTTTTTTTGGAAATTGGCTATATTATGTTGGCCGAACTACTCGGTGTGTGAAGTTGCGGCTTGGAGAACATGCCTCCCGATTGCGGACTAAAACTCTGATGGCGCCTATGGTAGAACACTGTCTGCAGGAAGGGCATTCGTTTCATCAACTGCAATGGCGGGTTTTGGATTTTGTTCCTATGGACCCTAGAGGAGGAGATCAGGTTGCTAAATTACAGTGCTTAGAACAGCGTTGGATATTCCGTTTGCGGACTGTTTCCCCTTGAGGACTGAATGCTTCTGTTAAATGGCATACTTTGCTCTGAAGCTGGACTACCCTATAAGGACTGTGCAGTGACGCAGGGGGTTCCCTTGATAGTAGGGTTTCCCCAATAGTCACTGGTTGCACTGCTTTGAGCGTTGATTGGCTGATGATCTCTTGGCTCTGCTAATTACGTCACACACCGTCCTTTTAAACCTGACCGTTTAGTTCTTTACAAAATGAAGCCATACACATCGGAATTCACTTTTTCCACCTGATGCAGGGCCGTAGGATTTTGGCTGGCCCGAAACGTGGCACGTCGTGCGTTTCATGAATTCTGCAGTGGCTGATGAAGCTAAGTTTTTGATTTCTGATATTTTCAAATGAATAAATGATTAAAAAGGAATGACCAGGGTGAGGGGCAGGTTTTAGTTCCTTCCCCTTTTGCTTGGCTATTCCAACAAAAAGAAAATTCTTTATAAAAGCAGTTTACCATATTTTTGATATAATATAATATAACGGAGGTTCTCGCCGAGGTTTTCTGTTTTGGTTTTGCTCTATTTACCTTGTGCTGGGTTTTCTTTGGTGATGGGTTCTAAATGGGCAGTGTTTATAGTACTTCCTAATGCACTTGGCGGTTGGCACTGGAATATCGTAATGTAGAAATCTGGTAGTCTTTCTTTATCCAGACACTTATTAAGAGGTATGTTTTCTAAAAGTTAGTGCATGTTAACATTATGCAAATAATTATGCAACTGAGGCCCCGCAATGAGTCTGTGCACATGGCCCTGCACCCCCCTTGGGCCGCCCCTGAATCCATGCTTTCCCCTTTTGGGATCACTGCATGTGTTATTCTAGCTTTCCCTCGCTCCAGCTTCACCTCCTACTGGCAGTTATGTAGACAATGTACTGGCAGTAGGAAGTGAAGCTGGAGCCACAGAACAGCAAAAATAATACGGCCACTTTCCAACCGGACACAGCGAAGTGAGTAGTGTATGGAGGTCACAGGTGCTTTTTTGGGTGAACAGTCCCCAATAAAGCACCTGTGACCTCCATACACTAGTCGCTTTGCTGTGTCCTGCTACACTTTGTGAGTATGCTTAGCTCCCTTTGTGGTTTTTTCACTTTCCAGCTGGACCAGGGAGCAAGTTCCATACTTTTTCTATTACTTTCAGGTTTTCAGGATTTCTTTCCCAAAATTTAACTTTTCTCTGGAGTGAGGCGTGAAAAAGAACTCTTACACTCAGGCATTTGCTTTGTCGACAGAAACTAACATAATGTCTTAGCACAAGTAACTTGGGTGCAACTAATCCCATCTCAATGGGTAACCTTAGTTTCTCCTGCAGCCGTTTTCACCACACTGAAATGTGGTAACTGAAGAGGGGTGTATGTTTCTCCCTGACGTTAGCCAAGGGCCCCATGCTGGTAATGCGACCCGAATGTGTTACCAGCACAGAACTTAGGCAACATTCTGCTAAATGTGCCAAACAACAAGAGGGGCTCAACAGCATCAAAGCAACCACTCCTAAGTCTACAAAAACAACCAGAGTCTCAGTGCCCCTACACAGCACTTCTCATCCTCAGAAAAACAAGAGGGACTTTGTGACCCCAACACAACACTTCCTTCTCCAATATAAACACCAAGAAAGGCTTTGCAGCTCCAACATAACTTGAAACTGCAAACTGGACCAGCATGGTATTAATGTAAATGTATATTTTGCAAAAAAACAAACAAACCGGAAATGCAAGATGTTTGCACATCAAGGAACTAAAAGAAAAAGTGAAAACCACAGCACAATTTATAACACCAAATTTAAAAATTGTAACTCATTTTATGTTATAAATGGCATAATGGTTCTCACTTTTTTCATCCACAGAACCCCCTCCCTTGACAATGGGTGCAGAGCAGAACGAGGACATTCACCCACAAAATCCAATATCTAAAAAAAAAAATCTGATTTAGGTCATCTCACTAACAACAACATAACCATTATCAGGTACCAGGCATATTGTGAACTAATACAAAACCCTACAAAATTCACTGAGGATCTATAGGGCAAATAGAAACATAGAAACATAGAAATATGACGACAGAAACAGACCACATGGCCTATCTAGTCTGTCCTTCCATAACAACTACAACAGTTCACTTTTTGCCTTTAGAGATCGTCTGTGTTGGTCCCATGCTTTCTTGAATTCAGTTACTGTCCTCATCTCTACCACCTCCACTGGGAGACTATTCCACGGATCCACTACTCTTTCCGTAAAGAAATATTTCCGCATATCACTCCTGAATCTATCTCCCTTCACCCTCATCCCATGTCCCCTCGTAGCAGAACTTGCTTTCAATTGAAAGAGGCTCTCTCCCTGAACATTTATGCCACGGAGGTATTTAAACATCTCAATCATATCACCTCTATCCCGCCTTTCCTCTAAGGTGTACAAATTAAGATCCTTAAGTCTGTCCTCATATGCTTTATAATGAAGCCCATTAATCATTTTGGTAGCAACCCTCTGCACCGACTCCATCCTGTTCACATCCTTTTGAAGGTGCGGTCTCCAGAATTGCACACCATACTCCAAATGAGGTCGCACCAAAGACTTATACAGAGGCATTATCACCTCCTTTTTTCTGCTAGCCATTCCTCTCCGTATGCACCCAAGCATCCTTCTAGCTTTTGCTGTCGCCTTTTCCACCTGTTTAGCTACTTTAAGATCATCAGACACAACCACGCCTAGGTCCCGCTCTTCTTTAGTGGACAAAAGTACTTCACCTCCTATACTGTATTGCTCCCTTGGATTGCTGCAGCCCAAATGCATGACCTTACATTTTTTAACATTAAATCCCAGCTGCCAAATTCTAGACCATTCTTCAAGCTTAGCTAGATCCCTCCTCATGTTATCTACCCCTTCCTGGGTGTCTACTCTATTGCAGATTTTGGTATCATCCGCAAAGAGGCAAACCTTACCCGACAGCCCTTCCGCTATATCACTAACAAAGATGTTAAAAAGAATTGGACCAAGGACAGATCCCTGGGGCACACCACTGGTAACATCCTTCTCCTCAGAGTGAGCTCCATTTACTTGTACTCTTTGTCGCCTCCCACCCAACCAATTTCTAACCCAAGCAGTAACTTTAGGGTCCATCCCTAGGGTGCTCAGTTTGTTTATAAGTCGCCTGTGAGGAACAGTGTCAAAGGCTTTACGGAAATCTAAATACACCACATCTAGAGCTCTCCCTCGGTCCAACTCCCTGGTCACCCAGTCAAAAAAAGCAATCAGATTTGTCTGACAAGACCTGCCTCTGGTGAATCCATGCTGCCTCGGATCCTGTAATCCGCTGGACTCCAGAAACCTCACTATTTTCTCTTTCAGCAGCGTTTCCAATAATTTACTCACCACCGAAGTTAAACTAACCGGCCTGTAGTTTTCAACCACATCCTTACTTCCGCTTTTGTGCAAAGGCACCACATGAGCCTCTCTCCAGTCCTTTGGCACCACTCCTGACTCCAACGAGGCATTGAAAAGGTCAGTCAGTGGAGCTGCTAGAACGTCCCCAAGTTCCCTCAGTATTCTAGGGTGTATCCCATCCGGTCCCATCGCTTTGTCTACTTTAAGTTGAGCTAGTTTCTCACGAACACAGTCTTCTGAAAATAGTTCAAGATGTCCCTCGCTTCTGTTCTTATTTGTGGGTGTTTTCTGAGGTCCTGCTCCTGGTTCTTCATCTGTGAACACAGAACAAAAATATTTGTTAAGCAATTCCGCTTTATCCTTATCAGCTTCTACATATTCCCCCCCTGCACCCTTGAGTCTGACAATACCACTTTTGCTCTTCCTCTTCTCACTAATATATCTGAAAAATGTCTTATCCCCCCATTTTATTGCATTGGCTATTTCCTCCTCCTTTTGAATCTTTGCCTTCTTGACTACTTTGCTAGCTTCTCTAAGTTTTTCCAAATACAGATGCTTGTCTTCTGCTCTCTGTGATCTCTTGTATTTCATGAAGGCCTCCCTCTTTTTCTTCACTTTTTCAGCTACTTCCTTCGAAAACCATAGCGGTCTCCTGTTCCTTTTGCCTTTATTTACCATTTTAACAAAAAGGTTGGTTGCCCTTAAAATACCCCCTTTCAGTTTTGCCCACTGTTTTTCTACATCCCCCAGCTGTTCCCATCCCACTAAAGACTCCCTGAGGTATTGGCCCATCTTCGCAAAGTTAGTCTTCCTAAAGTCTAAGATCCTCACCTTGGAATGGATTCTAACAGCCCTAGTCCTAATACTGAACCACACCATCTGGTGATCACTGGATGCAAAATGATCTCCCACTACAACATCAGAAACACTTTCACCATTGGTAAGCACCAAGTCCAGTATGGCCCCTTCACGTGTGGGGTCTGTTACCAATTGCCTGAATAGTTCTCCCTGTAGAGAATCCAGGATCTCCTTACTTCTAGATGATACTGCAGCAGGAATGTGCCAATCAACATCTGGCATATTGAAATCTCCTATCAGTAGCACTTCCCCTTTCTTAGCAATGCTGCGTATGTCTTCAATTAACTCTCTGTCCACCTCTTCCTCTTGTGAGGGAGGTCTGTATATCACTCCAATGCAAATAGATTTCTCTTTCCCTCTTTCTAGTTTAACCCACAATGCCTCCTCTCTCCCTTTTAAGCTCTGTAATTCCAAAGCTTTAATAGTAGTTTTTACATATAGTGCCACTCCTCCTCCTCTTCTTCCTACCCTGTCCTTCCTGAATAAAGTATAGCCAGGTATAGTTACATCCCAGTCATTGTTTTCTGTGAACCATGTTTCTGTAACTGCCACTAAATCCAAGTCAGCCACTCCCACCAAAGCTTCAACCTCAGGGATCTTATTTCCCATGCTACGGGCATTAATACACACTGCTTTCCATATGTTACCCCTGTTACCCATTTCCATAAAGGTATTTAATGTATCACCTACCTGGGGGCTTTCACTTACCTGGGGGCTTTCTTCACCCATCCCCAAGGAATCTAGTTTAAAGCCCTCTTCAGTAGATTAGCCAGTCTACTACCAAAGATGCGTTGACCTCTCTTGGACAGATGGATGCCATCTCTGCTTTGCAACCCTTGGAAAAGCATCCCATGGTCTAGGAAACCAAAACGCTCTCGATGACACCATCCACGCAGCCATGCATTTGTCTCCAGGATGCGAGCCTCTCTGCCTTGGCCTTTACCCTCAACAGGGAGGATTGAAGAGAACACCACCTGTGCACCTAACTGCTTCACCCTCTGTCCCAGAGCCATGAAGTCACTTTTGATACGTTCCGAGGTATACCTGGCAGTATCATTTGTTCCAACATGGATTAGCAACATTGGGTAATAGTCTGTGGGCTTGATGAGTCTCGGCAAACTCTCCGTAACATCTTGGATTTTGGCACCAGGCAGACAGCATACCTCTCTGGACATCAAGTCTGGTCGGCAGATGGATGCCTCAGTACCCCTCAGAAGAGAGTCTCCAACCACCACCACCCTTCGTTTCCTTCTGGTGACTGATTCCGCAACTTTGGGGTACTTGAACTCTGGTTCTTCCCTTTCCAGGGATGCTTTCACCTCCTCCACTTCCAGGGCTGCATAATGGTTCTTCAATTCAAGGGATGGAGAAGTTGGATTGGTGATTTTGCAGGCCCTGGTGACTTGTGTCCAACCATCGACATTCTGTTGGCACCCATCTTCTCCCGAGCTGGAGAGCTTGGTTGCTGCAAGTAGCATCTCATCAATGTACTTCTCACTGTCTTGAATGCTCCTCAGCCTCGCCACCTCCTCTCTGAGTTCCTCCACCTCTTTCCTCAGAGCTTCAGCATGCAGGCACCCTGCACATGGAACCGGTCCTTCAACCGGCATTAGGACCTCTGTCTGGACCGAGGCAGAAGCTGTAACGGGAGCAACAGCTTTAGCAATACGATTTTTCCCAGTCATTGTTCTTTTCGTGGAGCTTAGGTATCTGTTAGAGCAAAAGAGAGAGATCTACCAAGTACCAGCCGGTTTCGCAGCTGTCTTTATAGAGAAAAAGCAGTTAAAACACTTTAATTACATACAAATGTGCTGGTCCAATTCACTGTGATTTGTGAAAGGGGAGGCGCCCTATAAAGCAAGGCTGCTCACTAGGGGTGGGTGGGAGTCGGGGTGGGTAGGGCGGGAACTAACACCTGATTAGGTGTTAGCAGCTTCTAAAGCTGAGGAGGTCACTGGAGTCAGCAATCTACTGTGCTCAATTAAAGTTCCCCTAAAACATCAAAAATGAAGTAACCTTGCTTTTAAAAATATACACAAAACCCTTTTAAGAGCTCCCAGTCAGAGAGCTAGCAATGTAATAAAAACAAACCAAACAAAGAAACCCTCAAAACCTTACTTACTGTTTGATGTGTGGAGCCCTGGTTAGAAAAGCCTCAAAGGGGCAGGGCACAGGAGCCTATTTATGCAGGCTTCAACTGCACTCAGGAAACAGGCCCACTAACACCTGATTAGGTGTTAGCAGCTTCTAAAGCTGAGGAGGTCACTGGAGTCAGCAACCTACTGTGCTCAATTAAAGTTCCCCTAAAACAGCAAAAATGAAGTAACCTTGCTTTTATAATATAGACAGAACCCTTTTAAGAGCTCCCAGTCAGAGAGCTAGCAATGTAATAAAAACAAACCAAACAAAGAAACCCTCAAAACCTTACTTACTGTTTGATGTGTGGAGCCCTGGTTAGAAAAGCCTCAAAGGGGCAGGGCACAGGAGCCTATTTATGCAGGCTTCAACTGCACTCAGGAAACAGGCCCACTAACACCTGATTACCATACCATACCATACCATACCATACGATACCAGCACAAACTTCCAAAACTCACATAAGAAGCTTACCCAAAAAAGCATCACTGTAAATACTGCAGCAGGCCCTGGAACATCCAAAAAACCTATTTGAAAAGCTGAACAATTCATACAACTACAGTACCAACCCTATGTACAAACTCCATGTTAACAGAACACTTGACCTTGGTCACACACTCAGAACACAGACACTCAGCAAGTATAGAATAAGTAACCACAACCTAAAAGCAAAAATATGTAGATAAAAATTAAACTGCAACCCCAAGAAGCAAGATTCTACATAGAGAGCAGCACCAGAGAAATAGAGATGCATTTCCCTGTACTGTATAAAATATAAAGATAGCACAAAGTCAAATCACTAAATTGAAAATAAAATTATTTCTTTCTACCTTTGTTATCTGACCATTTTATTCTGTGATCATGCTGGTCCCAATCTGAGGCTTCTGCTTTCCTTTCTTCTCTAAGCTCTCTTTCTGTGGTCTCTAGTCCATCTGCCATTTCTTGTCTCCTCTTTTGTTTTCTTCACTTCTTGGATATTGATCTTTTCCCTTCAGTTTTCTCCCTTTTATTTTTCTCTCTTTCTGTCCACTCAGATTTCACTACTCTTTCTTACCTTCCAGTCCTCAATTCCCCTCCTTCAGTCAATCTACCTACCACTTTTCAACCCTCGCCCAATCCTCCCATTCCCTGCCACTTTTTTCCTGGTCCATTATTCCGCAGTCTCACTCACTCTCCCCCCCCCCCTTCCCCATCTAGTCTCTTTCTCTCTTTAACTCTCTCTCTCTAGCTCCTTCCATCCAGTGTCTCCGTTCTCTCTTTCTCTCTCTCTCCTTCCATCCAGTGTCTCCGCTCTCTCTTTCTCTCTCTCTCCTTCCATCCAGTGTCTCTGTTCTCTCTCTCTCCTACATCTAGTATCTCCGCTCTCTCTCTCTCCTTCCATCCAGTATCTCCGCTCTCTCCTTCCATCCAGTGTCTCCGCTCTCTCTCCCTCCATCCAGTATCTCCTCTCTCTCTCCAGTATCTCTGATCTCTCCTTCCATCCAGTCTCTCCGCTCTCTCTCTCTCTCTCTCTCTCCCCCTCCATCCAGTATCTACTCTCTCTCTCTCTCCTTCCATCCAGTATCCCTGCTTTCTCTCTCCTTCCATCCAGTATCTCCGCTCTCTCTCTCTCTCCCTCCATCCAGTATCTCTGCTCTCTTTCTCTCTCTCTCCTTCCATCCAGTATCTCCTCTCTCTCTCTCTCTCTCTCCTTCCATCCAGTATCCCCGCTCTTTCTCTCTCTCTCCTTCCATCCAGTATCCCCGCTCTCTCTCTCTCTCCCTCCATCCAGTATCCCCGCTCTCTCTCTCTCTCTCCTTCCATCCAGTATCCCTGCTCTCTCTCTCTCCCTCCATCCAGTATCTCCGCTATCTCTCTCTCTCCTTCCATCCAGTATCTCCTCTCTCTCTCTCTCCTTCCATCTAGTATCTCCGCTCTCTCTCTCTCTCTCTCTCTCTCTCCCCCTCCATCCAGTATCTACTCTCTCTCTCTCTCCTTCCATCCAGTATCCCCGCTCTCTCTCTCCTTCCATCCAGTATCTCCGCTCTCTCTCTCTCCTTCCATCCAGTATCTCCTCTCTCTCTCCTTCCATCCAATATCTCCGCTCTCTCTCTCACTCCCTCCATCCAGTATCTCTGCTCTCTTTCTCTCTCTCTCCTTCCATCCAGTATCTCCTCTCTCTCTCTCTCCTTCCATCCAGTATCCCCGCTCTTTCTCTCTCTCTCCTTCCATCCAGTATCCCCGCTCTCTCTCTCTCTCCCTCCATCCAGTCTCCCCGCTCTCTCTCTCTCTCTCCTTCCATCCAGTATCCCTGCTCTCTCTCTCTCCCTCCATCCAGTATCTCCGCTATCTCTCTCTCTCCTTCCATCCAGTATCTCCTCTCTCTCTCTCTCTCTCTCTCTCTCTCTCTCTCTCTCCTTCCATCCAGTATCTCCGCTCTCGCTCTCTCTCCTTCAATCCAGTATCTCTGCTCCCTCTCTCTCTCTCTCTCTCCCTCCATCCAGTATCTCCTCTCTCTCTCTCCTTCCATCCAGTATCCCCGCTCTCTCTCTCCCTCTCCTTCCAAACAGTATCCCCGCTCTCTCTCTCCCTCTCCTACCATCCAATATCTCCTCCCTCTCTCTCCTTCAATCCAGTATCTCCTCTCTCTCTCTCTTTCCCTCCATCATCTCTGCTCTCTCTCTCTCCCTCCATCCAGTATCTCCGCTCTCTCTCTCCCTCTCCTTCCATCCAGTATCTCCGCTCTCTCTCTCCCTCCATCCAGTATCTCCGCTCTCTCTCTCCCTCCATCCAGTATCTCCGCTCTCTCTCTCTCTCCTTCCATCCAGTATCTCCGCTCTCTCTCCCTCTCCCTTCATCCAGTATTTCCGCTCTCTCTCTCCCTCTCCTTCCATCCAGTATCTCCGCTCACTCTCTCTCTCCCTCCATCCAGTATCTCCGCTCTCTCTCTCTCTCTCTCTCACCCTCCATCCAGTATCTCCGCTCTCTCTCTCTCTCCCCCTCCATCCAGTATCTCCTCTCTCTCTCTCTCTCCCTCCATCCAGTATCTCCACTCTCTCTCTCTCTCTCTCTCCCTCCATCTAGTATCTCCGCTCTCTCTCTCTCTCTCCTTCCATCCAGTATCACCGCTCTCTCTCTCTCCTTCCATCCAGTATCTCCTCTCTCTCTCTCTCTCCCTCCATCCAGTATCTCCGCTCTCTCTCTCTCCCTCTCCTTCCATCCAGTATCTTCTCTCTCTCTCTCCCTCCATCCAGTATCTCCGCTCTCTCTCTCTCTCTCCCTCCATCCAATATCTCCTCTCTCTCTCTCTCCCTCCATCCAGTATCTCCGCTCTCTCTCTCTCCCTCTCCTTCCATCCAGTATCTCCTCTCTCTCTCTCTCTCCCTCCATCCAGTATCTCCGCTCTCTCTCTCTCCCTCTCCTTCCATCCAGTATCTTCTCTCTCTCTCTCTCTCTCTCCCTCCATCCAGTATCTCATCTCTCTCTCTCTCTCACTCCATCCAGTATCTCCGCTCTCTCTCTCTCTCCATCTAGTATCTCCTCTCTCTCTCTCTCTCCCTCCATCCAGTATCTCCTCTCTCTCTCTCTCTCTCTCTCTCTCCCTCCATCCAGTATCTCCACTCTCTCTCTCTCTCCCTCCATGCAGTATATCCGCTCTCTCTCTCTCCTTCCATCTAGTATCTCCTCTCTCTCTCTCTCTCCTTCCATCCAGTATCTCCTCTCTCTCTCTCCCTCTCTCCTTCCATCCAGTATCCCCCTCTCTCTCCTTCCATCCAGTATCTCCTCTCTCTCTCCTTCCATCCAGTATCTGCGCTCTCTCTCTCTCTGCCTCCATCCATTATCCCCGCTCTCTCTCTCTCCTTCCATCCAGTATTTCCTCTCTCTCTCTCTCCCTCCATCCAGTATCTCCGCTCTCTCTCTCTCCCTCCATCCAGTATCTCCGCTATCGCTCTCTCTCCTTCCATCCAGTATCTTCTCTCTCTCTCTCTCTCTCTCTCCTTCCATCCAGTATCTCCGCTCTCTCTCTCTCCTTCCATCCATTATCTCCGCTCTCTCTCTCTCTCCTTCCATCCATTATCTCCTCTCTCTCTCTCTCTCCATCCATCCAGTATCCCCTCTCTCTCTCTCTCTCCCTCCATCCAGTATCCCGCCTCTCTCTCTCTCCTTCCATCCAGTATCTCCTCTCTCTCTCTCTCTCCTTCCATCCAGTATCTCCACTCTCCCTCTCTCCTTCCATCCAGTATCTCCGCTCTCTCTCTCTCTCTCCTTCCATCCAGTATCCCCGCTCTCTCTCCTTCCATCCAGTATCTCCGCTCTCTCTCTCTCTCTCCTTCCATCCAGTATCTCCTCTCTCTCTCTCTCTCTCCTTCCATCCAGTATCTCCGCTCTCTCTCTCTCCCTCTCCCTCCATCCAGTATCTCCGCTCTCTCTCTCCTTCCATCCAGTATCTCCTCTGTCTCTCTCTCTCCTTCCATCCAGTATCTCCGCTCTCTCCTTCCATCCAGTGTCTCCGCTCTCTCTCCCTCCATCCAGTATCTCCTCTCTCTCTCCAGTATCTCTGATCTCTCCTTCCATCCAGTCTCTCCGCTCTCTCTCTCTCTCTCTCTCTCCATCCAGTATCTCCTCTCTCTCCTCTCTCTCTCCATAATCTCTCTCTCTCTCTCTCTCCCTCCATCCAGTATCTCCGCTCTCTCTCTCTCTCCCTCCATCCAGTATCTCCGCTCTCTCTCTCTCTCTCTCACCCTCCATCCAGTATCTCCGCTCTCTCTCTCTCTCTCCTCCTTCATCCAGTATCCCTCCTCTCTCTCTCTCTCCCTTCCATCCAGTATCCCCGCTCTCTCTCTCTCTCTCCTTCCATCCAGTATCTCCATTCTCTCTCCCTCCACCCAGTATCTCCGCTCTCTCTCTCTCCTCTCCTCCATCCAGTATCTCCGCTCTCTCTCTCTCTCTCCTTCCATCCCGTATCTCCGCTCTCTCTCTCTCTCTCACACCATCCAGTATCTCTGCTCTCTCTCTCTCTCCTTCCATCCAGTATCTCCTCTCTCTCTCTCTCTCTCCTCTCCAGTATCTCCTCTCTCTCTCTCCTTCATCCAGTATCCCCGCTCTCTCTCTCTCTCCATCCATCCAGTATCTCTGCTCTCTCTCGCTCTCTCCTTCCATCCAGTATCTCCTCTCTCTCTCTCTCTCTCATTCCATCCAGTATCTCCGCTCTCTTCTCTCTCTCTCTCTACCGCTCCATCCAGTATCTCCGCTCTCTCTCTCTCCCACTCCTGCCATCCAGTATCTCCTCTCTCTCTCTCTCCTTCCATCCAGTATCTCCGCTCTCTCTCTCTCTCCCTCCATCCAGTATCTCCGCTCTCTCTCTCTCTCCCTCCATCCAGTATCTCCTCCGCTCTCTCTCTCTCTCTCTCCTTACTTCCATTATCTCCTCTCTCTCTCTCTCTCTCTCTCCTCCCATCCAGTATCCCCACTCTCTCTCTCCTCATACTGTATCCCCGCTCTCTCTCTCCTTCCATCCAGTATCTCCGCTCTCTCTCTCTCTCTCTCTCCCTCCATTATGTATGTTCTCTCTCTCTCTCTCTCTCTCTAGTTTATCTCCTCTCTCTCTCTCTCCTTCCATCCAGTATCTCCTCTCTCTCTCTCTCTCTCCTTCCATCCAGTATCACCGCTCTCTCTCTCTCTCCCTCCATCCAGTATCTCCGCTCTCTCTCTCTCTCTCCTTCCATCCAGTATCTCTGCTCTCTCTCTCTCCTTCTATCAAGTATCTCCGCTCTCTCCTTCCATCCAGTTTCTCCGCTCTCTCTCTCTCTCCCTCCATCCAGTATCTCCGCTCTCTCTCTCCTCTCCTTCCATCCAGTATCTCCGCTCTCACTCTCTCCTTCCATCCAGTATCTCCGCTCTCTCTCCTCTCTCCTTCCATCCAGTATCTCCGCTCTCTCTCTCTCTCCTTCCATCCAGTATCTCCTCTCTCTCTCTCACTCCCTCCATCCAGTATCTCCGCTCTCTCTCTCTCCCTCTCCTTCCATCCAGTTTCTTCTCTGTCTCTCTCCCTCCATCCAGTATCTCCGCTCTCTCTCTCTCTCCCTCCATCCAGTATCCCCGCTCTCTCTCTCTCTCTCCTTCCATCCAGTATCCCCGCTCTCTCTCTCTCTCTCCCTCCATCCATCCCCGCTCTCTCTCTCTCTCCTCCCATCCAGTATCTCCATCTCTCCGCTCTGTCTCTCTCCCTCCATCCAGTATCTCCGCTCTCTCTCTCTCTCCCTCCATCCAGTATCCCCGCTCTTTCTCTCTCTCTCCTTCCATCCAGTATCCCCGCTCTCTCTCTCTCTCCCTCCATCCAGTATCCCCGCTCTCTCTCTCTCTCATTCCATCCAGTCTCTCTCTCTCTCTCTCTCTCTCCTTCCATCCAGTATCTCCACTCTCCCTCTCTCCTTCCATCCAGTATCTCCGCTCTCTCTCTCCCTCCATCCAGTATCTCCGCTCTCTCTCTCTCTCTCCCTCCATCCAGTATCTCCTCTCTCTCTCTCTCCTTCCATCCAGTATCTCCGCTCTCCTCTCTCTCTACCTTCATCAATATCTTCTCTCTCTCCCTCCATCCAGTATTTCCGCTCTCTCTCTCCCTCTCCTTCCATCCAGTATCTCCGCTCACTCTCTCTCTCCCTCCATCCAGTATCTCCGCTCTCTCTCTCTCTCCCTCCATCCAGTATCTCCGCTCTCTCTCTCTCCCTCCATCCAGTATCTCCGCTCTCTCTCTCTCTCTCTCTCCTTCCATCCAGTATCTCCGCTCTCTCTCTCTCTCTCTCCTTCCATCCAGTATCTCCGCTCTCTCTCTCTCTCCCTCCATCCAGTATCTCCGCTCTCTCTCTCTCTCCTTCCATCCAGTATCTCCGCTCTCTCTCTCTCTCTCCCTCCATTCAGTATCTCCTCTCTCTCTCTCTCCCTCCATCCAGTATCTCCGCTCTCTCTCTCCCTCCATCCAGTATCTCCGCTCTCTCTCTCTCTCTCCTTCCATCCAGTATCTCCGCTCTCTCTCTCTATCCTTCTCCATCCAGTATCTCCGCTCTCTATCTCTATCTCGCCTCCATCCAGTATCTCCACTCTCTCCTCTCTCTCCTTCATCAGTATCTCCGCTCTCTCTCTCTCTCTCTCCTTCATCCAGTATCCCGCTCTCTCTCACTCTCCTACCATCCAGTATCTCCTCTCTCTCTCTCCTTCAATCCAGTATCTCCTCTTTCTCTCTCTCTCTCTCCCTCCATCCAGTATCTCCTCTCTCTCTCTCTCCCTCCATCCAGTATCTCCTCTCTCTCTCTCTCCTTCCATCCAGTATCTCCGCTCTCTCTCTCCCTCCATCCAGTATCTTCTCTCTCTCTCTCCTTCCATCCAGTATATCCGCTCTCTCTTCCTCTCCATCCAGTATCTCCTCTCTCTCTCTCATCATCCAGTATTTCCGCTCTCTCTCTCTCCTTCCATCCAGTATCCGCTCTCTCTCTCTCCCTCCATCCAGTATCTCCGCTCTCTTCTCCTCTCCTTCATCCAGTATCTGTCCTCTCTCTCTCTCTCCTCCATCCATCATCACTGCTCTCTCTCTCTCCCTCCATCCAGTATCTCCGCTCTCTCTCTCTCCTTCATCCAGTATCTCCGCTCTCTCTCTCTCTCCTTCAATCCAGTATCTCCGCTATCTCTCTCCCTCCATCCAGTATCTCCGCTCTCTCTCTCTCTCTCCTCCATCCAGTATCTCCGCTCTCTCTCTCCTCTCCTCCATCCAGTATCTCCGCTCTCTCTCTCCCTCCATCCAGTATCTCCACTCTCTCTCTCTCTCTCTCCCTCCATCCAGTATCTCCGCTCTCTCTCTCTCTCTCCTCATCCAGTATCTCCGCTCTCTCTCTCTCCTTCATCCAGTATCTCCGCTCTCTCTCTCTCCCTTCCATCCAGTATCTCCGCTCTCTCCCTCTCCTTCCATCCAGTTTCTTCTCTGTCTCTCTCCCTCCATCCAGTATCTCCGCTCTCTCTCTCTCTCCCTCCATCCAGTATCTCCACTCTCTCACTCTCCTTCAATCCAGTATCTCCTCTCTCTCTCCTTCCCTCCAGTATCTCCTCTCTCTCTCTCTCTCCCCCATCCAGTATCTCCGCTCTCTCTCTCTCCTCCTTCCATCCAGTATCTCTCTCTCTCTCTCTCCCTCCATCCAGTATCTCCTCTCTCTCTCTCTCTCACTCCATCCAGTATCTCCTCTCTCTCTCTCTATATCTCTCTCTCCATCCAGTATCTCTCTCTCTCTCTTCCCTCCATCCAGTATCTCCGCTCTATCTCTCTCTCTCCTTCCATCCAGTATCTCCGTCTCTCTCTCTCTCCCTCCATCCAGTATCTCCCTCTCTCTCTCTCTCTCTCTCCTCCATCCAGTATCCCCCTCTCTCTCTCTCCTTCCATCCAGTATCTCCTCTCTCTCTCTCCATCCAGTATCTCTCTCTCTCTCTCCTTCCATCCATTATCTCGCTCTCTCTCTCTCCTTTCCATCCAGTATCTCCTCTCTCTCTCTCCCTCCATCGTATCTCTCTCTCTCTCTCCTCCATCCAGTATCTCCGCTCTCTCTCTCCTTCCATCCAGTATCGCCTCTGTCTCTCTCTCTCCTTCCATCCAGTATCTCTCTCTCTCTCTCCTTCTCCCCAATCCAGTATCTCTCAGCTCTCTCTCTCTCTCTTCCATCCAGTATCTCGCTCTCTCTCTCTCTCTTCTCTATCCTCCATCCAGTATCCACGCTCTCTCTCTCTCCTTCCATCCAGTATCTCCTGTCTCTCTCTCTCTCTCCTCCATCCAGTATCTGCGCTCTCTCTCTCTCCCTCCATCCAGTATCTCCGCTCTCTCTCTCCTTCCATCCAGGATCGCCTCGGTCTCTCTCTCTCCTTCCATCCAGTATCTCCGCTCGCGCCTTCCATCCAGTGTCTCCGCTCTCTCTCCCTCCATCAAGTATCTCCGCGCGCTCTCTCCCTCCATCCAGTATCTCCGCTCTCTCTCTCTCCTCCTCCATCCCATCTCTCTCTCTCTCTCCTCCATCCAGTATTCCTCTCTCTCTCTCTCTCCTCCATCCAGTATCCCCTCTCTCTCCCTCTCCCTCCATCCAGTATCTCCGCTCTCTCTCTCAAACCAACCAGTATCTCCTCTCTCTCTCTCTCTCCATCCAACCAGTATATCCGCACTCTCCATCCTTTCTCCTCTCTCCAGTATCTCTCTCTCTCCTCTCCATCCATACAGTATCCACTCTCTCTCTCTCTCTCCCATCTGTATCTCCTCTCTCTCTCTCTCTCCCTCCATCAGTATCTCCTCTCTCCTCTCTCTCTCCTCCAATCCAGTATCTCCGCCTCTCTCTCCTTCATCCAGTATATCCTCTCTCTCTCTCTCCTTCCATCAGTATCTCCGCTCTCTCTCTCTCTTTCTACTCCATCCAGTATCTCCGCTCTCTCTCTCTCTCATCCATCCAGTATCTCCTCTCTATCTCTCTCTCTCTCTCCAGTATCCCACTTCATCCAGATCCCCGCTCTCTCTCTCCTTCCATCCAGTATCTCCGCTCTCTCTATCCTTCCATCCAGTATCTCCTCTCTCTCTCCTTCCATCCAGTATCACCGCTATCTCTCTCTCTCTCTCCTTCCATCCAGTATCTCCGCTCTCTCTCTCTCTCCCTCCATCCAGTATCTCTGCTCTCTCTCGCTCTCTCCTTCCATCCAGTATCTCCTCTCTCTCTCTCTCTCTCCTTCCATCCAGTATCCCCGCTCTCTCTCTCCTTCCATCCAGTATCCCCGCTCTCTCTCTATCTCCCTCCATCCAGTATCTCCTCTATCTATCTCTCTCCTTCCATCCAGTATCTCCGCTCTCTCTCTCTCTCTCCTTCCATCCAGTATCTCCCCTCCATCTCTCTCTCTTTCTCTCTCCCGCCATCCAGTATCTCTGCTCTCTCTCTCTCTCCCGCTCCATCCAGTATCTCCTCTCTCTCTCTCTCCTTCCATCCAGTATCTCCTCTCTCTCTCTCTCTCTCCCTCCTACCAGTATCTCCGCTCTCTCTCTCTCTCTCCCTCCATCCAGCATCTCCGCTCTCTCTCTCTCATTCCATCCAGTATCTCCTCTCTCTCTCTCTCTCTCTCCTTCCATCCAGTATCTCCGCTCTCTCTCCCTCTCCCTCCATCCAGTATCTCCGCTCTCTCTCTCCTCTCTCCATCCAGTATCTCGCTCCTCTCTCTCTCCTCCATCCAGTATCTCCGCTCGCTCTCTCTCACCCTCCATCCAGTATCTCCTCTCTCTCTCTCTTCCTCCATTCAGTATCTCCTCTCTCTCTCTCTCCTCATCCAGTATCTCGCTCTCTCTCTGTCTCTCAATTAGTATCACCACTCTCTCTCTCTCTCCTTCAATCCAGTATCTCCTCTCTCTCTCTCTCTCTCTCCCTCCATCCAGTATCTCCGCTCTCTCTCTCCCACTCCTTCCATCCAGTATCTCCTCTCTCTCTCTCAACTTCCATCCAGTATCTCCGCTCTCTCTCCCTCTCCCTCCATCCAGTATCACTGCTCTCTCTCTCTCTCCCTCCATCTAGTATCTCCTCTCTCTCTCTCTCTCCCTCCATCCAGTATCTCCTCTCTCTCTCTCTCTCTCTCCCTCCATCCAGTATCTCCTCTCTCTCTCTCTCCCTCCATCCAGTATCTCCGCTCTCTCTCTCTCCTTCCATCCAGTATCTCCTCTCTCTCTCTCTCCTTCCATCCAGTATCTCCGCTCTCTCTCTCTCTCCTTCCATCCATTATCTCCTCTTCTCTCTCTCTCTCTCTCCTCCATCCAGTATCCGCTCTCTCTCTCTTCTCCCTCCAATCCAGTATCCCGCTCTCTCTCTCCCTCCCTCCATCCAGTATCCCCGCTCTCTCTCTCTCTCTCCCTCCATCCAGTATCTCCTCTCTCTCTCTCTCCTTCCATCCAGTATCTCCTCTCTCTCTCTCTCCAGTATCTCCGCTCTCTCTCTCTCTCCTTCCATCCAGTATCTATGCTCTCTCTCTCTCCTTCCATCCAGTATCTCCTCTCTCTCTCCTTCCATCCAGTATCTCCGCTCTCTCTCTCTCTCCTTCCATCCAGTATCTCTGCTCTCTCTCTCCCTCCATCCAGTATCTCTGCTCTCTCTCTCCTTCCATCCAGTATCTCCTCTCTCTCTCTCTCTCTCCTTCCATCCTGTATCCCCGCTCTCTCTCTCTCCTTCCATCCAGTATCCCTGCTCTCTCTCTCTCTCCCTCCATCCAGTATCTCCACTATCTGTCTCTCTCCTTCCATCCAGTATCTCCGCTCTCTCTCTCTCCTTCCATCCAGTATCTCCTCTCTCTCTCTCTCTCCCTCCATCCTGTATCTCCGCTCTCTCTCTCTCTCCCTCCATCCAGTATCTCCTCTTTCTCTCTCTCTCCTTCCATCCAGTATCCCCGCTCTCTCTCTTCCTCTCCTTCCATCCAGTATCTCCTCTCTCTCTCTCTCTCTCTCCATCCAGTATCTCCTCCCTATCTCTCTCCATCCATAGTATCCTCTCTCTCTCTCTCTCTCCCTCCACCCAGTACCTCCGCTCTCTCTCTCTCCCTCACTCCAGTATCTCCTCTCTCCCTCTCCCTCCATCCAGAATCTCCGCTCTCTCTCTCCCTCTCCTTCCATCCAGTATCTCCGCTCTCTCTCTCTCTCCCTCCATCCAGTATCTCCGCTCTCTCTCCCTCCATCCAATATCTCCGCTCTCTCTCTCTCTCTCTCCCTCCATCTAGTATCTCCACTCTCTCTCTCTCTCTCCCTCCATCCAGTATCTCCGCTCTCTCTCTCTCCTTCTATCCAGTATCTCCACTCTCTCTCTCTCCCTCTCCTTCCATCCAGTATCTCCTCCCTTTCTCTCTCTCCCTCCATCCAGTATCTCCGCTCTCTCTCTCTCTCTCCCTCCATCCAGTATCTCTGCTCTCTCTCCCTCTCCTTCCATCCAGTATCTCTGCTCTCTCTCTCCCTCCATCCAGTATCTCCGCTCTCTCTCTCTCTCTCCCTCCATCCAGTATCTCCTCTCTCTCTGTCTCTCTCTCTCCCTCCATCCAGTATCTCCACTCTCTTTCTCTCCCTCCATCCAGTATCACCGCTCTCTCTCTCTCCTTCCATCCAGTATCTCCGCTCTCTCTCTCTCCCTCCATCCAGTATCTCCTCTCTCTCTCTCCCTCCATCCAGTATCTCCTCTCTCTCTCTCTCTCCCTCCATCCAGTATCTCTTCTCTCTCTCTCTCTCCTTCCATCCAGTATCTCCTCTCTCTCTCCTTCCATCCAGTATCTCCTCTCTCTCTCTCTCTCTCTCTCTCTCTCCTTCCATCCAGTATCTCCTCTCTCTCTCTCTCTTTCCTTCCATCCAGTATCTCCGCTCTCTCTCTCTCTCCTTCCATCCATTATCTCCTCTCACTCTCTCCCTCCATCCAGTATCTCCAATCTCTCTCTCTCTCTCCCTCCATCCAGTATCTCCGCTCTCTCTCTCTCTCTCTCCTTCCATCCAGTATCACCGCTCTCTCTCTCTCCCTCTCCTTCCATCCAGTATCTCCATTCTCTCTCCCTCCATCCAGTATCTCCGCTCTATCTCTCTCCCTCTCCTTCCCTCCAGTATCTTCACTCTCTCTCTCTCTCTCTCCCTCCATCCAGTATCTCCGCTCTCTCTCTCCCTCTCCTTCCATCCAATATCTCCGCTCTCTCTCTCTCTCCCTCCATCCAGTATCTCCGCTCTCTCTCTCTCTCTCCCTCCATCCAGTATCTCCGGTCTCCCTCTCTCTCTCCCTCCATTCAGTATCTCCTCTCTCTCTCTCTCTCTCTCTCCCTCCACCCAGTATCTCCGCTCTCTCTCTGTCTCCTTCCATACAGTATCACCACTCTCTCTCTCTCCCTCTCCTTCCATCCAGTATCTCCTCTCTCTCTCTCTCTCTCTCTCCCCCTCCATCCAGTATCTCTGCTCTCTCTCTCTCCCTCTCCTTCCATCCAGTATCTTCTCTCTCTCTCTCTCCCTCCATCCAGTATCTCTGCTCTTTCTCTCTCTCTCTCTCCCTCCATCCAGTATCTCTGCTCTCTCTCTCTCTCCCTCCATCTAGTATCTCCTCTCTCTTTCTCTCTCCCTCCATCCAGTATCTCCTCTCTCTCTCTCTCTCTCTCCCTCCATCCAGTATCTCCTCTCTCTCTCTCTCCCTCCATTCAGTATCTCCGCTCTCTCTCTCTCTCCTTCCATCCAGTATCTCCTCTCTCTCTCTCTTTCTACTTCCATCCAGTATCTCCGCTCTCTCTCTCTCTCTCCTTCCATCCATTATCTCCTCTCTCTCTCTCTCCCTCCATCCAGTATCCCCTCTCTCTCTCTCTCTCCCTCCATCCAGTATCCCTGCTCTCTCTCTCCCTCCCTCCATCCAGTATCCCCGCTCTCTCCCTCTCTCTCCCTCCATCCAGTATCTCCTCTCTCTCTCTCTCTCTCCTTCCATCCAGTATCTCCTCTCTCTCTCTCTCCAGTATCTCCGCTCTCTCTCTCTCTCCTTCCATCCCGTATCTCCGCTCTCTCTCTCTCTCCCTCCATCCAGTATCTCCGCTCTCTCTCTCTCTCCTTCCATCCAGTATCTCCGCTCTCTCTCTCTCTCTCTCTCCTTCCATCCAGTATCCCCGCTCTCTCTCCTTCCATCCAGTATCTATGCTCTCTCTCTCTCTCCTTCCATCCAGTATCTCCTCTCTCTCTCCTTCCATCCAGTATCTCCGCTCTCTCTCTCTCTCTCCCTCCATCCAGTATCTCTGCTCTCTCTCTCCTTCCATCCAGTATCTCCTCTCTCTCTCTCTCTCTCCTTCCATCCTGTATCCCCGCTCTCTCTCTCTCCTTCCATCCAGTATCCCTGCTCTCTCTCTCTCTCCCTCCATCCAGTATCTCCACTGTCTCTCTCCTTCCATCCAGTATCTCTGCTCTCTCTCTCTCTCCTTCCATCCAGTATCTCCTCTCTCTCTCTCTCTCCCTCCATCCAGTATCTCCGCTCTCTCTCTCTCCCTCCATCCAGTATCTCCTCTTTCTCTCTCTCTCCTTCCATCCAGTATCCCCGCTCTCTCTATTCCCCTCCTTCCATCCAGTATCTCCTCTCTCTCTCTCCTTCCATCCAGTATCTCCTCCCTTTCTCTCTCTCCCTCCATCCAGTATCTCTGCTCTCTCTCTCTCTCCCTCCATCCAGTATCTCCGCTCTCTCTCTCCCTCTGCTTCCATCCAGTATCTCCTCTCTCTCTCTCCTTCCATCCAGTATCTCTGCTCTCTCTCCCTCTCCCTCCATCCAGTATCTCCGCTCTCTCTCTGCCTCTCCTTCCATCCAGTATCTCTGCTCTCTCTCTCTCTCCCTGCATCCAGTATCTCCACTCTCTCTCTCCCTCCATCCAATATCTCCGCTCTCTCTCTCTCTCTCTCCTTCCATCTAGTATCTCCACTCTCTCTCTCTCTCTCCCTCCATCCAGTATCTCCGCTCTCTCTCTCTCTCTCCTTCTATCCAGTATCTCCACTCTCTCTCTCTCTCTCCTTCCATCCAGTATCTCCTCTCTCCCTCTCTCTCTCTCCCTCCATCCAGTATCTCTGCTCTCTCTCCCTCTCCTTCCATCCAGTATCTCCGCTCTCTCTCTCCCTCCATCCAGAATCTCAGCACTCTCTCTCTCTCTCCCTCCATCCAGTATCTCCTCTCTCTCTGTCTCTCTCTCTCCCTCCATCCAGTATCTCCACTCTCTTTCTCTCCCTCCATCCAGTATCTCCGCTCTCTCTCTCTCTCTCCTTCCATCCAGTATCTCCGCTCTCTATCTCTCCCTCCATCCAGTATCTCCTCTCTCTCTCTCCCTCCATCCAGTATCTCCTCTCTCTCTCTCTCCTTCCATCCAGTATCTCCTCTCTCTCTCCTTCCATCCAGTATCTCCTCTCTCTCTCTCTCTCCTTCCATCCAGTATCTCCTCTCTCTCTCTCTTTCCTTCCATCCAGTATCTCCGCTCTCTCTCTATCTCCTTCCATCCATTATCTCCTCTCACTCTCTCCCTCCATCCAGTATCTCCTCTCTCTCTCTCTCTCTCTCTCTCCCTCCATCCAGTATCTCCGCTCTCTCTCTCTAAGAACATAAGAACATAAGATATGCCATACTGGGTCAGACCAAGGTCCATCAAGCCCAGTATTCTCTTTCCAACAGTGGCCAATCTAGTTCACACGTACCCAGCAGTTTCTCCAAGAGACACAAGCTCCACAATGCTTGCACTGGGTCAAGCATTGCTATCTTCGGTCACTTCCTAATAATGGTTTATGGACCTTTCCTCCAGGAAGTTGTCCAAACCTTTTTTAAACCCAGCTACACTAACAGCCTTTACTACATCCTACGGTAACAAATTCCAGAGTTTGATTACACGTTGAGTGAAAAAATATTTTCTTTTATTAGTCTTAAATAGTTTACCCTGTAGCTTCATTGCATGTCCCCTAGTCTTTCTATATTCTGATAAGGTAAACAATCGATCTATGTTTACCCGTTCCACTCCGTTCATTAATTTATAGACTTCTATCATATCTCCCCTCAGCCGTCTCTTTTCCAGGATAAAGAGCCCTAACCTTTTTAGCCTTTCTTCATAGGAGTATCCTTCCATCCCCTTTACCATTTTGGTGGCTCTTCTCTGAACCTTTTCTAAAATCGCTATATCCTTTTTAAGATACGGCGACCAGAATTGCACACAATATTCAAGGTGCGGTCTCTCCATGGAACTATATAGAGGCATTATAATATCTTTTGTTTTATTTCCAATTCCTTTCCTTATCATACCTAGCATTCTATTTGCTCTCTTGGCCGCCGCTGTACACTGGGCCGAGGGTTTTAACATGGTATCCACAATGACGCCTACATCTTTTTCCTCGGTGGTGGTTCCTAATGTGGAACCTTGCATCGTGTGACCATCGTTTGGGTTGTTCTTCCCTAGGTGCATAACCTTGCACTTGTCCACATTAAATTGCATCTGCCATTTTGATGCCCAGTCTTCCAATTTATCAAGATCCTCTTGCTATTTTTTACAATCCTCTTGGGTTTTAACAACTTTAAATAGTTTTGTGTAATCTGCATATTTGATAACCTCACTCGTTATTCCACTTTCCAGGTCATTTAAGAATATATCAAAAAGCAGCGGACCCAGCACAGATCCCTGGGGTACACCACTATTCACCTTTCTCCATTGGGAAAATTGGCCATTTAGCCCTACCCTCTGCTTTCTATCTCTTAACCAGTTCCTGATCCACAGTGGTACACTGCCTCCTATCCCATGACTCTTTAGTTTTGCCAAAGGTCTCTGATGAGGGACCTTGTCAAAGGCTTTCTGAAAGTCCAGATACACAATATCAACCGACTCACCTTTGTCCACCTGTTTATTCACTCCTTCCAAAAAAACATAACAGATTAGTAAGACAAGATCTTCCTTATCTAAAGCCATGTTGACTGTCTCCCATTAGGTTGTGAATATCTACATGCTGAGTAATTTTATTCTTTATGATGGTTTATACCATTTTTCCCAGTACTGACGTCAGGCTCACCAGTCTGTAGTTTCCCGGATCACCCCTGGAACCCTTTTTAAAAATTGGTGTTACATTGGCGATCCTCCAATCTTCAGGTATTAGAGATGATTTTAATGATAGTTCACAGATTACCATCCGGCCCAGGTGATTTGCTACTCTTCAATTTATCTAATAGTTGTAAGACATCTTCCCGATGTATCGATATTTCCTTCAATTCTTCCGCACCTTTAAATACCACTTCAGTCATGGGTAACATCCCTACATCTTCCTCAGTAAAGACCGAAGCAAAGAATTCATTCAGTCTCTCCGCTATCGCCTTGTCGCCTCTTAGTGCTCCTTTAATCCCTTTATCATT
The DNA here is from genome assembly GCA_033557465.1 of Ichthyophis bannanicus. Taxonomy (NCBI): domain Eukaryota; kingdom Metazoa; phylum Chordata; class Amphibia; order Gymnophiona; family Ichthyophiidae; genus Ichthyophis; species Ichthyophis bannanicus. Next base: position 1,041,230,687 of record CM066034.1, read on the forward strand.
TAATGGACCAACTGACTCTCTCACAGGTTTTTTGCTACGAATGTACTTGAAAAGGTCTTTATTTCGCGTTTTTGCTTCCGCAGCAAGCTTCTTCTCAAATTCTCTCTTTGCCTGCCTTATCAATGCCTTGCATTTGACTTGCCAGTGGTTGTGCTGTTTCCAGGTTTCGTCGTTTGGCTCTTTTTTCCATTTCCTGAAAGATGCTTTTTTGGCAACAACAGCCTCTCTGACCTCATGCTGGCAGTTTTTTGGACTTCCTTCCACTTTTCTTAAAGCGTGGAATACAGCTGGTCTGGGCTTCCAAGATAGTATTTTTTAACAACACCCAAGCTTGATGTACGTCTTTAACCTTTGCAACTGCTCCTTTTAGTTTTTTCTTAACTGTTTTCCTCATTTTATCATAGTCTCCCTTTCGAAAGTTAAAAGGTAGTACTGTGGATTTCCTTACTATCCCTCCTCCACTAATTAAATCAAAGGCGATCATGCTATGATCACTATTGCCAAGTGGCACCAATACCCTTATCTCTTGCACTAGATCTGGTGTTCCACTAAGGACTAGGTCTAATATGGCTTCCTCTCTGGTCGGTTCATGAACCAGCTGCTCCAAGAAGCAGTCATTTATTTCATTTAGGAACTTTATCTCCCTAGCATGTCCTGACGTGACACTGACCCAGTCGATACCGGGGTAATTGAAATCACCCATTATTATTACTGCGCTGTAACCTTTGTTAGCTTCCTTGATTTCTTTGAGCATTTCATCATCCATTTGGTCATTCTGGCCAGGCGCTCGATAGTACACCCCCACTGTCATTGCCTTCCCCCTTTTATATGGAATTTCAATCCATATAGATTCTACAGCAGATTTTGTTTCCTGCAAAACTTTAATCCTTTCTGAGTCAATGCCCTCTCTAACATAGAGCGCAACCCCTCCACCAATTTGTTCAGCTCTATCATTACGATATAGTTTGTACCCAGGTATCACAGTGTCCCACTGGTTGTCCTCCTTCCACCATGTCTCTGATATTCCAATCATATCTAACCTTTCATTTAGTGCTATATATTCTAACTCTCCCATCTTATTCTTTAGACTTCTAGCATTTGCATACAAGCATTTTAGAGAAAGTATTTTATTCATGTTAATTTGGCTATTGTTAGACATGGGTAAATTGGGATCTTTAAGCTCTGTCTGCTCCATACTTGAGGGCATTTGGGCTACTTTACTGTTTTGTGGAACCTCTCTGCTTTCGGTAGTATCCTTCAAGGATACATTCTTCTGAACCATCTGCTCTTGGGCGACTGTCGGCTCTCTCTCTCTCTCCTTCCATCCAATATCTCCGCTCTCTTTCTCTCCTTCCATCCAGTATCTCCGCTCTCTCTCTCTCTTTCTCTCCTATATCCAGTATCTCCACTCTCTCTCTCTCTCACCTACATCCAGTATCTCTGTTCGCTCTGTCTTTCTCTCCTACATCCAGTATCTCCGCGGTCTCTCTCTTTCTCTCTCTCATCTTCCATCCAATTTCTCCACTCTCTCTCTCTCACTCTCCTTCCATCCAGTATCTCCACTCTCTCTCTCTCTCTCTCTTTAAATTTAAACTAAAAGTACTTTGCTGATACTAGGCCCTGAGTGACTATGAAATTTAAACTACAGCTCTCTTCTGGGTTCCAAATTTAACCAGAAAGCTCTCTTCTGTGTTTTAAATTTAAACTAAAAGTACTTTGCTGATACTAGGCCCTGAGTGACTATGAAATGTAAACTACAAGCTCTCTGCTGGGTTCCAAATTCAAACAGAAAGCTCTCTTCTGTGTCTTAAATTTAAACTAAAAGTACTTTGCTGATACTAGGCCCTGAGTGACTATTAAATTTAAACTACAAGCTCTCTGCTGGGCATGAAATGTATCCAGAAAGTTCTCTTCTGTGTTTTAAATTTAAACTTAAAGTGCTGCTACTAGGCCCTGACTGATTTAGCAAAAAATAGTGGGTTCACAGATTAATTAGCTTTAATAGAAAGAATTCCTTTCAGAAAACTCCCAGAAGTATATACTCACAATTGCATATCTCTCTCCAGAAGTAACAGTCCCCTTTTCTAGTCCTTCAAGACTGAGGATCACAGAGCTCTGATTGAGCTATTTATGCCTATGCTGCTGAGGTAATGGGTGACCAACTTCCTGGGTAATTAACAGTCCTTGCTTGGATAGAAGGAGTCTTTCAAAATGGCCTTTTGACCTGCCACCTGGTGTTAACACCTATTGAAAACGTTTCACAGGTCTCTTGCTCCTAGGTAGAAGGCCTCTTTGTAAAGGTCTCTAGAAGACTTTATTTGCTGCTAAAAGAGTACTGACCCTGTTTTGCCTTTTGTGCTAAGCTATATTCTGATTTGATTTAAATTATAGCTCTTTGCTGCTGCTAGGCTCTAACTTATTATGAAATGTAAACTACAAGCTCTCTGCTGGGTTCTAAATTGAACCAGAAAGCTCTCTTTTGTGTTTTAAATTTAAACTAAAAGTACTTTGCTGATGCTAGGCCCTGAGTGACTATTACATTTAAACTACAGCTCTCTGTTGGGTATGAAATGTAACCAGAAAGTTATCTTCTGTGTTTTAAATTTATATGTAATTTATATTTATATGTATATAGCTCATTATGTAAATAGTTCACCGATATAATCTAACGCACTGCCCCACACACTACACTTCTCAGTTCTCACACTGCTTGCTACAAACCACACTTTATTATTGATTTTGATTGATGTGCCACACCGCCTTGATTTAACGATAAGGCGGTATACTAAATCCTTCTAAATAAATAAAATAAATAAATAAATAAATTTAAACTTAAACTGCTGCTACTAGGCCCTGACTGATTTAACAAAAAATAGTGTGTTCACAGATTAATTAGCTTTAATAGAAAGAATTCCTTTCAGAAAATTCCCAGAAGTATATGCTCACAATTGCAGATCTCTCTCCAGAATAACAGTCCCCTTTTCTAGTCCTTCAAGACTGAGAATCCAGTATCTCCGCTCTCTGTCTCTCTTTCTCTCTCCTTCCATCCAGTATCTCCGCTCTCTCTCGCTCCTTCCATCCAGTATCTCCGCTGTCTCTCTTTCTTTCTCTCCTACCATTCAGTATCTCCGCTCTCTCTCGCTCTCTTTCTTTTTCTCTTCTCTCCTTCTATGAAGTATCTCCTCTCTCTGTCTCTCTTTCTCTCTCTCTCCATCCATCCAGTATCTACGTTCTCTCTCCCTTCCTAGTCCACTGTGTCAAGCATCTTCCCCATCTCCATAGTATATACCATCCCCTGACTATCACTCCCATGTTAATCATTTCTCTGTCTCTTTCAATCTTCTCCACTCTCTCTTGCTATTACCGCCCATGTCCTGCATTTTCCCCCTCCCCTTATTAACCCTGTATCTAGCATCTCTACTCTGTCTCCCTCTGCCCCCCCCCCCCCCACCATGCCCTATATTTATTTATTTATTTATTTATTTAGCTGCATTTATATCCCGCTTTTCACCGGGTCAAAGCGGTTGGGGGATACATTTAACACGAGGGGATATGAGAGACACACACTAATACTTACAGGGAACATGGGCAATGGAGGGTTAAGTGGCTTGCCCAAGACCACAAGGAGCACCTGTGGGACTAGAAACCCCAGTCCTTCCGGCCCAAGGTTGCTGTCCTCTAGTGGGATTTGAACCACCGACCTTCCGGCCTGTAGTACCTTGCCCCAACCACTAGGCCACTCCTCCTCCTCTATAGTCTCCCTATAATCGATATCTAGCATTACCACTCCATCTCCCCTTTTTGCTTATCCCTATGCCCATTCTTCCTATGCCCCCTTCCCTTGTCCACTATCTGCCTTCACCTCCCTGGCTCCTCTACCTCTAGTTTGTCCCCTCTGCCTTCCTATTCCCCACTCCACATGCATTCAGTATCTCCTGACTATCTCCCGGTACCCTGTTTATCTCCTCCACCTCCCAATGCCCCCCCCCCCTCACAGTCAAGAGAGAGCTGAGCCTGCCCTTGGGAGTAGTATGTCCCGTGGGTAGAGACTCTAAGTGTGGCTGGAGAAGCAGAGCTTTCACGCGCGACCAGCATATCCTGCCGGCAGAAGGTTGTGATCACTGCCTGAAATAGCTACTTCCAGAGGCAACCTTGGCCCTCTCTTGGCTGTGATTACTGCCGGAAACAGCCTCTGCCCATGGGACACGCTACTTCCACAGGCAGGCTTGGCCGTCTTGGCTGTGATAGCTGCTGGGTTGAACCCTCAGCTGTTTGAGTGCTGAGCCCGATAGCAATTGCAGCAGAGAGAGGGACAAGCCTGCCTGAAGGAGTAGCGTTTCCTCTGGGCAGCGTTCATTTAAGTTAGCAATCGCAGTGGAGAGAGGGACGAGCCTGCCCACAGGAGTAGCGTATCCTGCGGCCTTGCACAGCCTTCTGCACGTGGGACATGCTGGTCCTGCATTCAGGCTCTGCTTCTCCGGCTGCACTTGTCTGCCTGCTTGGGGGGTGGGGGTTAGGGTGGTCCACTGCCATAGGGGAAAAAATAAAAGTAGGAATTTCTTTGCTCCCTGGCCTGATTCTGGTTCCATTTATGTAGAAAACAATGTGTGCAAGTTTGAAGCCAATCAAATAATATTTAGGGGTGGCTCAAGATCCCTATCTATCAGGCCCCTGGATCCCCCCCCAGGGTTCGTCAGACCACTGGGTATTATCCGCTCATAGACGGGGGTATCATGCTTGCCAAGCACTCAATGTGGTCCAGATGCTAGTAAGGACTTTGACAATGTGGGGAACATCTTACGGTGTTGAGAGACAACACCCAGAAGGAACTGGAGTTGCTCTTCTTTTGTGGTGTGTCGGCCGTTGAACTCCTCAATGAGTTTGACCCCTCGCTCAGCCACATCGTTGATCACTGGAAGATTTTTTACTTTCTTCAGACCGTCTTTGAATGATGCATTCTCTTCCCAGTCTTCTGGGTCTGCATTAAGAAAATCACTGTTGATGTCGAGGTGTTCCGGAAACGGATTGACTTGCGAGTTGCAAAAGATTCAAGTGGTGGAATCATGGAACCTTTCAATTCGACCCGCTTTGGGGGATCTTCGTCTTCGTCATCATCCTCATCGCTTTCATCTGATTCTGCCGGGATCATGGCCGACACTATGGCCCGCTTTGTCGGTGCTGAAACAGCTTCATCGAACAGTGACAGTGCCACAAGCTCCTCTGACACATACCACAGATGCTGTTGCAGTTTGTCTCTGGCCGCTCTTCCAACACGGTCATTGTGGTAAGAGTGTAGTTTCTTCAGCATCTCCAAATCTGTTCGAGGAGCAACTGTGGCATCAGGGGCAGAAAACCAGGCTTCCACATGAATCAGGATGGAGAAAATGCTCACATCACGAACACAGGACTCCTCCCGTTGGGTAAGATCTTTGAGTTGTCCTCGGAACATCCAAATCTTGAGACAGTACAAGACTTTTGCCATCCATATGGCATGATGGAAAGCTTCCGGGTTTCTTGAAATTGAAACTAGGAAGATTCCCTCCAAGGCAGACAATCATTAACTCCAAGAATTCCAGGTAATCATCTCGGTGATTGCCCTGTGCCAACTTGGATTCCGCAAACTTCATGATGCGATCCCTGTCATGTTGCAGCACCTCCAAGTCTTTTCTTTTGTCAAGGGAGCCCCAATTCTTTTGGAATCGGCGAAAGAGTTGGACATCGGGACCCGATGAAGCTCCAGAGCATGTAGAAAATACTGCACCAAGAATTATTTCGTAAATGTGATGGCGGCATGCCAAATGAAGGACTGTGTGACGGAGTCTCTGTTCTAGAAGAATGCACACTCCTGATCGACGTCCCGTGTTCGATGCAGTTGTATCAAAGCAGAAGCCTGCAACCTTTTCATCCAAACACCATTCCTGTAACAGTTCATAAACTGCTGCAGCTTGATTCTCGCCCGTTCCTGATGTCAGTTTTGGTACAACAAGAAGTTGTGTTTCTCCAGTGGAGACAGCCGTTATCAAAACTGGAAGGCGGTCAACGGATGTGGTTGAACAGAGGAGAGATGGCAATAACTTGCTATCCCAATGCACAATGCATGTTTTGCCTTCGGCTTTGAATGCGTTGTGCAGGTCCGTCCATTGTTGCTGACGGTGCTTTTCTCTATGGCGCTTGACGCTGGAGCGGCTGATATTGAGCTCCCCAGGATAATGTCCCAGACTTCTGGCGGTTTCAGCTACCACAAACAGAGCATTGCGATCCGTTGTCCCTGTCCGATCCAGGGCTGCTGTAAGCTCTGGGGTCCAGACATTGTTAGGTCGATACTGCTTCGTTTGTGGAGTTGCTTTCTTCTGTCCGTTATCTGAATCCGCAGATGTCGACGAGTCTTCACCTGGCTCTGCTGAGGAAGAAGATCCTTCCAGCTGAACTTGGCTTGTAGTTGCCTTGGCTTCGGCAACATGTTTTTGTCTGCGCCTTTTCAGTTCTTCTTCTCGCTGTTGCGATTTTGCTTCTGTGTTGGCCAGTTTCTTGTCCATCGCGCACATTGAGCCGCGGCGCCCTGGTTCTCGTTGCGCTATTAAGAATTCTTTTCTTGAATATGAATTAAAGACATTGCATTGGCATGCGCCACATCAAATAGGTTTTTCATTGCAACCTGGAATTCTTTTTCATTTGCCTCTTGTTTCCCTCCTCTCACTTTGTTTTTCTTCAAAGGTTTCCACTGATTGAACAATTTCTTTACTTTTTCTTGAATTTTGTCATTTCTTTGAACAGGAAGCCTGGCCTTTTCCCAGTAAGCTTCTACTTCACTTGTTACAATAGATGCACTTTCACTAACGCCTTTGTTTAATGTCATATGGTGATGTAAAAATACACTTAACACTTGCTCCTTGCTGGGGAGCTTGGCCCCCAGAATTGTGGTGGACTTTTCTTCAATGAGATAAAAACCAGGTTTTTTCTCCATCTGAAAAGAATAAAGATACAAAGATAATAGTACAATGTCTTTGCCACCTCTCAGAGACGAGATTAGTTCAAATATGATGCAATCAAATGTAAGGGGGACTGTTGCTTCTGGAGGGAGATCTGCAACTGTGAGTATTTACTTCTGCTAATTTTCTAAAAGGAATTCTTTGTATTAAAGCTAATTAATCTGTGATCCACTATTTTTGTTAAATCAGTCAGGGCCTAGTAGCAGCAGTTTAAGTTTATATTTAAAACACAGAGGAGAACTCTCGGGTTACATTTCATACCCAGCAGAGAGCTTGTACTTTAAATTTAATAGTCACTCAGGGCCTAGTAACAGCAAAGTACTTTTAATTTAAATTGAAAACACAGAAGAGAGCTTTCTGGTTACATTTGGAACCCAGCAGAGAGCTTGTAGTTTACATTTAATAGTCACTCAGGGCCTAGCATCAGCAAAGTTCTTTTAGCTTAAATTTACAACACAGAAAAGAGCTTTCTGGTTAAATTTAGAACCCAGCAGAGAGCTTGTACTTTAAATTTCATATGAAGTTAGAGCCTAGCAGCAGCTAAGAGCTATAATTTAAATCAAATCAGAATATAGCTTACCTCAGCAGCACAAGACAGGGTACTGTGTAGCAGCTCTCTTTTAATAAGTGTTAATTCCCTCCCACCCTCCCCACACCCACCCACCCCTGGGATAATCATAGCTTTATAGGTACTTACACATCTTAAAAGACAGGAGGTGCTCTCAGGTGAAGCTCATTACCCAAATCAGTCATACACTAAGGACCTGAGATTAGTTAAGCTTCAGGTGAACAAGGTATATTACACGTATTAGGTTCAGTTTTATTAGTATAAATATCCATAGCAACCCTTAGTAAGTAAAGAACTTAGATCTAAACACAAACTTAAAACTAAGATGCAGACAGCAGTCCAGCAGCGGGATGGGGGCTTTCCAGTCTTTTGCATTGAGTGTCCACATATATGATTTTCTCCCAGTTGGTGAGAGGTCTTACGTGTGCACTAGGTGCAAGGAGCTCTTTGCTCTCAGGGAACGAGTCCGTTCTCTAGAGGCTAAAGTAGCAGACTTGGAAAGCATAAGACAGACAGAGAGGTACATAGACGAGACCTACAGGGATATAGTCCTGAAGTCCCACCTCCAGTCTGGCAGCATCCCTGTTGCCATGGAGGAGAGAGGTCACGTGACAGGAGAGCATCACCCTGGTGTGGCAGGAAGTGATCCTGTAACTAGGACCTGTCCTCCAGGTGATGTAAAAACCTCTCGCACCGAGGAAGTTTCTCCAGGGCCATGTGCCCATGAGGGAAGGGTTAGGACAGCCGTTATAGTTGGTGATTCGATCATTAGGCATGTAGATAGCTGGGTGGCTGGTGGACGTGAGGATCGCCTGGTAACATGCCTGCCTGGTGCGAAGGTAGCGGACCTCACGCGCCACCTAGATAAGGTCTTAGATAGTGCTGGGGAGGAGTCTGCTGTCTTGGTACATGTTGGTACCAATGACATAGGAAAATGTGGTAGGGAGGTTCTGGAGGCTAAATTTAGGCTTTTAGGTAGGACGTTGAAATCCAGAACTTCCAGGGTAGCATTCTCCGAAATGCTTCCTGTTCCACGCGCAGGACCCAAAAGGCAGACAGAGCTCCGGAGTCTCAATGCGTGGATGAGACAATGGTGCAGAGATGAGGGGTTTGGATTTGTTAGGAACTGGGGAACATTCTGGGGAAAGGAGGGGCTCTTCCGAAGGGATGGGCTTCACCTTAACCGGGATGGAACCAGGCTGCTGGCATTAACCTTTAAAAAGGAGATAGAGCAGCTTTTAAACTAGATATTAGGGGAAAGCCGACAGTCGCCCAAGAGCAGATGGTTCGGAAGAATGTATCTTTGAAGGATACTACCAAAAGCAGAGAGGTTCCACAAAAGAGTAAAGTAGCCCAAATGCCCTCAAGTATGGAACAGACAGAGCTTAAAGATCCCAAATTACTCATGTCTAACAGACAAATTAATATGGATAAAATACATTCTCTAAAATGCTTGTATGCAAATGCTAGAAGTCTAAAAAATAAGATGGGAGAGTTAGAATATATAGCACTAAATGAAAGGTTAGATATGATTGGAATATCAGAGACATGGTGGAAGGACGACAACCAGTGGGACACTGTGATACCTGGGTACAAACTATATCGTAATGATAGAGCTGATCAAATTGGTGGAGGGGTTGCTCTTTATGTTAGAGAGGGCATTGAGTCAGAAAGGATTAAAGTTTTGCAGGAAACAAAATCTGCTGTAGAATTTATATGGATTGAAATTCCATGTAAAAGGGGGAAGGCAATGGCAGTGGGGGTGTACTATCGAGCGCCTGGCCAGAATGACCAAATGGATGATGAAATGCTCAAAGAAATCAAGGAAGCTAACAAAAGTTACAGCACAGTAATAATAATGGGTGATTTCAACTACCCCGGTATCGACTGGGTCAGTGTCACGTCAGGACATGCTAGGGAGATAAAGTTCCTAGATGAAATAAATGACTGCTTCTTGGAGCAGCTGGTTCATGAACCGACCAGAGGGGAAGCCATATTAGACCTAATCCTTAGTGGAACACCAGATCTAGTGCAAGAGATAAGGTTGTTGGGGCCCCTTGGCAATAGTGATCATAGCATGATCGCCTTTGATTTAATTAGTGGAGGAGGGATAGTAAGGAAATCCACAGTACTACCTTTTAACTTTCGAAAGGGAGACTATGATAAAATGAGGAAAACAGTCAAGAAAAAACTAAAAGGAGCAGTTGCAAAGGTTAAAGACGTACATCAGGCTTGGCTGTTGTTGAAAAATACTATCTTGGAAGCCCAGACCAGCTGTATTCCACGCTTTAAGAAAAATGGAAAGAAGTCCAAACAACTGCCAGCATGGTTTAAAGTTGAGGTCAGAGAGGCTGTTGTTGCCAAAAAAGCATCTTTCAGGAAATGGAAAAAAGAGCCAAACGACGAAACCTGGAAACAGCACAAGCACTGGCAAGTCAAATGCAAGGCATTGATAAGGCAGGCAAAGGGAGAATTTGAGAAGAAGCTTGCTGCAGAAGGAAAAACGCGAAGTAAAGACCTTTTCAAGTACATTCGTAGCAAAAAACCTGTGAGAGAGTCAGTTGGTCCATTAGATGATAAAGGGGTTAAAGGAGCACTAAGAGGCGACAAGGCGATAGCGGAGAGACTGAACGAATTTTTTGCTTCAGTCTTTACTGAGGAAGATGTAGGGATGTTACCCATGACTGAAGTGGTATTTAAAGGTGCAGAAGAATTGAAGGAAATATCGATACATCGAGAAGATGTATTACAACTATTATATAAGCTGTAGAGTAGCAAATCACCTGGGCCGGATGGTATACATCCAAGGGTATTGAAAGAACTGAAATATGAGATTGCAGACCCGCTATTAGTAATCTGTGAACTATCATTAAAATCATCTCTAATACCTGAAGATTGGAGGATCACCAATGTAACACCAATTTTTAAAAAGGGTTCCAGGGGTGATCCAGGAAACTACAGACCGGTGAGCCTGACGTCAATACCAGGAAAAATGATAGAAACCATCATAAAGAATAAAATTACTCAGCATGTAGATAGTCATGAACTAATGAGAGACAGCCAACATGGCTTTAGACAAGGAAGATCTTGTCTTACTAATCTGTTATGTTTTTTTGAAGGAGTGAATAATCAGGTGGACAAAGGTGAGTCGGTTGACATTGTGTATCTGGACTTTCAGAAAGCCTTTGACAAGGTCCCTCATGAGAGACTTTTGGCAAAACTAAAGAGTCATGGGAAAGGAGGCAGTGTACTATTGTGGATCAGGAACTGGTTAAAAGATAGAAAGCAGAGGGTAGGGCTAAATGGCCAATTTTCCCAATGGAGAAAGGTGAATAGTGGTGTACCCCAGGGATCTGTGCTGGGTCCGCTGCTTTTTGACATATTCATAAATGACCTGGAAAGTGGAATAACAAGTGAGGTTATCAAATTGCAGATGACACAAAACTATTTAAAGTTGTTAAAACCCAAGAGGATTGTGGAAAATTGCAAGAGGATCTTGATAAATTGGAAGACTGGGCATCAAAATGGCAGATGAAATTTAATGTGGACAAGTGCAAGGTTATGCACCTAGGGAAGAACAACCCAAACTATGGTTACACGATGCAAGGTTCCACATTAGGAACCACCACCCAGGAAAAAGATTTAGGCTTCATTGTGGATACCATGTTAAAACCCTCGGCCCAGTGTGCAGCGGCGGCCAAGAGAGCAAATAGAATGCTAGGTATGATAAGGAAAGGAATGGAAAATAAAACAAAGGATATTATAATGCCTCTATATCGTTCCATGGTGAGACTGCACCTTGAATATTGTGTGCAATTCTGGTCGTCGTATCTTAAAAAGGATATAGAGTTATTAGAAAAGATTCAGAGAAGAGCCACCAAAATGGTAAAGGGGATGGAAGGATACTCCTATGAAGAAAGGCTAAAAAGGTTAGGACTCTTTAACCTGGAAAAGAGACGGCTGAGGGGAGATATGATAGAAGTCTACAAATTAATGAGCGGAGTGGAACGGGTAAATGTAGATCGATTGTTCACCTTATCAGAATATAGAAAGACTAGGGGACATGCAATGAAGCTACAGGGTAAACTATTTAAGACTAATAAAAGAAAATATTTTTTCACTCAACGTGTAATCAAACTATGGAATTTGTTACCCAAGGATGTAGTAAAGGCTGTTAGTGTAGCTGGGTTTAAAAAAGGTTTGGACAAGTTCCTGGAGGAAAGGTCCATAAGCCATTATTAAGAAGGGACCCAGGATATCAATGCTTGAACCAATACAAGCATTGTGGAACCTGTGTCCCTTGGGGAAACTGCTAGGTACATATGACCTAGATTGGCCACTGTTGGAAACAGAATACTGGGCTTGATGGACCTTGGTCTGACCCAGTATGGCATATCTTATGTTCTTATGTTCTTATCTTATGTTCTTATGTTCTTATAATCAGCGTGGAACTGAGTGGATGATACAAGATGATGCAACATTTCGTCATCTGCTCACAGGGGGAAATCTCAAGACTTGTTGAGCCACCTCTAAATATTATTTGATTGGCTTCAAACTTTGTACACAGTGTTTTCTACCTAAATGGAACCAGAATCAGGCCAGGGAGAAAAGGATTGCAGGAATTCATTTTTATGGACCACCCTAGTGGGGGTGGCTAGCAATGGCGCCCTCTTGCCTTGCTTACCTCGCTTACTGGGTAACGCCAGCCTTGCCACAGAATATCGAGCCCTTTGGGCCCGATACTGCAAGAGGCGTTGAAGCAGCTGATAAGCAGCTATGAAACTGCTCTGAAAAGGGGCATGAATTGCGAGTAAGGCAGAGTACTTGCGGGCAAAAGGAGAATATTTCCACAAAGCAGAAGAAGTGCAACCAGTGGCGAAATCAACATAACCAGGTAGAGCGGAGCAGGACATATTCGTTCTATGTGCGTGAACACAACCAAACCAATATTGGCCCATAAACTGTAAAAGGCACAGAAGAGTGGGGCAAACAGCACAACAGTGATTCACAGGCAAAACAGAGAACCTGAGCTGGGGTTACACGGGATGCAGTGCAATCATTCAAAACATGGGCCACGTGTGTCAACATGCCCTTGCAAAACACAGGTACCATGTACCGTCATACCCAGCAGGAGAGCATGTTAGTGCAGGAAACCCCCGCTGTCTAGGCTAATACACAGCAGCAGTATGGCCACCAGGAGGACAGAGCACTTCAGCCCTGCTGAAGGAGAGACCCTAGCCAGGAAGATCCTGTGCTGCAAGGGTGGGCTCTGTCCCTGAGGGAACCGCAGCCATCTGGTGGGGCATCCTGCTCCAGTTGCACAGGTGAGCAACCAGTTGGATATGTAGGGCCTGGGAGGACACTGGAGAGATGGAATGAGCAGCAGCCCATTGTGAACACACTGACAGAGGCACAGCTGTGGGAGAGTGCACACCAGTGTGGATTGGCAGGATACATGCAGCCCCTGAGCCATGTCCCTGGGTTATATACTGCCAGCAACTGCAGTGCACATTGAAGAGCCCTGCCAAGCTAGGATATCTGAAAGTCAGCTATGCAGTAAGCACATGGGAGGCTGCTAGAGTACCCCCTGGCAGGAAATATGTAGCAAATGCATGGACAAGATGACACCCACACAGATGGGAAAGAGTCCAAGCATCTGAGCCCTGTTGGGGAGGGTTGTGAGTTGTGTGCAGTGGCATACAGCAGAAGCTATGCAGACATGACCACCACCGCAACTGCAAACCAGCACAAGTCATACCCCAGGTGAGCCAGGCCAAGAATCGAGTCGCACTAGGGAGGGCCAGCAGCTGGCATGGTGGACACATGGGTAGTACAAAAAAGGCCAGAGGAAAACAGAGGAGGGACAGCATAGCCAACTAAGGGCAATACTGGAGCAGTAATGTGACAGAGTGCAGTGTCCGGTGGGAATGCTGGGGAGGCAGGTGGAGATGTGTCAGGGTGTCAGAGCCAGGGGGGATAGTAAGGGACTGTAAGAAGGCATGTGGCAATGGAATATGGAGCCATGGGGCCAGGCCGTGGAGACCCCAAGGAATGGTACAGTTTAAGGGGTGAGGTATTTCTGTCCACAAAAGAAGAGCGGGACCTGGACATAATTGTGTCTGACGATCTTAAAGTAGCTAAACAGGTAGAAAAGGTGACAACTAAAGCTAGAAGGATGCTTGGGTGTACAGGGAGAGGAATGGTCAGCAGAAAAAAGGCGGTGATAATGCCTCTGTGTAAGTCTCTGGTGCGACCTCATTTGGAGTATTGTGTGCAAATCTGGAGACCCCACCTTCAAAAGAACATGAGCAGGTTGGAGTCAGTGCAGAAGGTGGCTACTAAAATGGTTAATGGTCTTCATTATGAAGCATATGAGGACAGACTTAAAGATCTTAATATGTATACTTTAGAGGAAAGGCAGGATGGGGCAATATGACAGAGACATTTAAATACCTCCGTGGCATAAATGCACAGGAGGATCTCTTTCATTTGGAGGCAAGCTCTGCTATGAGGGGACATGGGATGAAAGTGAAAGGGGATAGACTCAGGAATAATATGTGGAAATATTTCTATATAAAAAGAGTGATAGATGAGTGGAGTAGTCTTCCAGTGGAGGTGGTAGAGATGAGGACAGTATCTGAATTCAAAAAAGCATGGGGCAAACACCGAGGATCTCTAAAGGAAAAAAAGGCACTATTGTAGTTGATGGAAGGGCAGACTAGATAGGCCAGGTGGTCTCTTTCTACCATCATGTTTCTATGTTTCTATCAATCTCCCACAGCGAATATGGTTAAGGCGCACCCTGGAGGCACTGAAGTGCAAATTCCACAGCATGCAGTGATAGGGGCTAGCCTACATGCAGCACCTCAGGGAGGAGGTTGCCATTGCTGCAGGTAAGTGGGGAACAGGGCAGTCACCATAGCACCAGGATGAATAGCAATGATGGAATGTAACACGTCACCTGTAGGTAGACACAGCAAACAACCAGTACACACACAGGCAAGGAAAACCAAACCAAAGGCCAGGTAACTAATCCTAACAAAGCCTTCTTGGAGGTCACAACTTGAGTGAAAGGAGCCCCAAGCGATGCAACACTAGCATCCCACGGCACCAACTTGCGCAGCCTGTCACTGGCTCACAATGTGCTCTATCAGCATGACAGCATCTGTCCAAGCACAATATCCAGTATGGAGAACCGTTGCTGACTGTACATGAGCTACACAGGGAAATACAATGCAGCACACCAATCCCAGCAGAGGGCATGGTGAACAAACAGAGTATGTTGCAGCAGCACGGGTGTGTAAACAACTACACCGCTCCAAAGCCAGGTGCATTTCCTAGGCTGCAGCAGAGGGCCTGACCTGATGCAGTGGCAAACAGCAGGAAACAGGCAAATCAAAGCTGAAACCCAACATGCCGCGAGCATGAAACATACACAGTAGTCCAACAAGCGATGTAACCCTCCTGTAGCTGAAACAGTAATAAAGGCACAGGGGAGCCACATAAGAACCACATATCACAACCTGAATATCACCTCACCACTCCCACTCAGGGGCAGAGTCACAAGCAAAGGGCATGACCAGCAGGAATCCAGTGTGCAGAGCATGCGTCCATGCACTACCCATAGTGCTGATGCCATGTGCATGATAACACCCCCCCCCCATCTCCTTTGAGGGCGTCCACAGCAGTCTGCAAATTCTTCTCTTGGCCGCTGCTGCACACTGGGCCGAGGGTTTTAACATGGTATCCACAAAATCTTTTTCCTGGGTGGTGGTTCCTAATGTGGAACCTTGCATTGTGTAACCATAGCTTGGGTTTTTCTTTCCTAAGTGCATAACTTTGCACTTGTCCACATTAAATTTTAGCTGCCATTTTGATGCCCAGTCTTCCATTTTATCAAGATCCTCTTGCAATTTTCCACAGCCCTTTTGTGTTTTAACAACTTTAAATAGTTTTGTGTCATCTGCAAATTTGATATCCTCACTACTTATTCCCTTTGCCAGGTTTATTAATATGTCAAAAAGCAGCGGTCCCAGCGCAGATCCCCGCAGTACTCCACTATTCACCTTTCTCCATTGGGAAAATTGGCCATTTAGCCCTACCCTCTGCTTTCTATCTTTTAACCAGTTCCTGATCCACAATAGTACACTGCCTCCTATCCCATGACTTTTTAGTTTTGACAAAAGTCTTTGATGAGGGACCTCGTCAAAGGCTTTCTGAAAGTCCAGATACACTATATCAACCGACTCACCTTTGTCTACCTGTTTATTCACACCTTAAAAAAAGCATAACAGATTAGTAAGGCAAGATCTTCCTTGTCTAAAGCCATGTTGGCAGTCTCCCATTAAGCCATGTTGCGCAATTTTGTTCTTTATGATGGTTTCTACCATTTTTACCGGTACTGACGTCAGGCTCACCGGTCTGTAATTTCCCGGATCACCCCTGGAACCCTTTTTAAAAATTGGTGTTACATTGGCGATCCTCCAATCTTCAGATATTACAGATGATTTTAATGATAGTTCACAGATTACTAATAGCAGGTCTGCAATCTCATATTTCAGTTCTGTCAACACCCTTGGACATATAACATCCGGTCCAGGTGATTTGCTGCTCTTCATTTTATCATATAGTTGTAATACATCTTCCCAGTGTATCGATATTTCTTTCAATTCTTCCGCAGTATCACCTTTAAATACTAGTCTTTATTACGCGTTTTTGCTTCCACAGCAAGTTTCTTCTCAAATTCTTTCTTTGCCTGCCTTATCAATGCCATGCATGTAACTTGCCATTGCTTGTGCTGTTTCCAGTTTTCGTCATTTGGCTCTTTTTTCCATTTCCTGAAAGATGCTTTTTTTGGCAACAACAGCCTCTCTGACCTCACCTTTAAACCATGCTGGCGGTTTTTTGGGTTTCCTTCCACTTTTCTTAAAGCGTGGAATACAGCTGGTCTGGGCGTCCAAGATTGTATTTTTGAACAACACCCAAGCGTGATGTAAGTCTAACCTTTGCAACTGCTCCTTTTAGTTTTTTCTTAACTATTTTCCCCATTTTATAATAGTTTCCCTTTTGAAAGTTAAAAGGCCGTACTGTGGATTTCCTTACCATCCCTCCTCCATTAATTAAATCAAACGCGATCATGCTATGATCACTATTTCCAAGTGGCCCCAACACTCTTATCTCTTGCACCAGATCTTTTGTTCCAGTAAGTACCAGGTCCAAAATGACTTCCCTTCCTGTCGGTTCATGAACCAGCTGTTCGAAGAAGCAGTCATTTATTTCATCTAGAAACTTTAATTCCATCTAGCAGGGCCATACTTAGCGTGAATCGCACCCTGTGCGACTTGCACATCGGGCACGTGCTCCCCTTCCAGTCACTTTCTGGATGGCAGCAGGAGAGAAGAGGTGCACCCGATCTGTACATCACTGGCGCACTAAGCAGATCTGTCTCTCCCTGCTCTGACGCCGTGTCAGAGGATAGAGGAGCCATACCTGCTTAGCATGCCGCAAGAAGGCTTAAGGGGTGCATTTCAGCTGTCTGCCATTGTCTGCCACTGCTGAGAGAAGAAAAAGTGGCGGCGGCAGGCAAAGGCAGACAGCTGAAATGTGCCCCTAAAACCTTTGCGCCCTGTGTGGCTGCACCGCTTGCACAGGGCTAGGTACGGTCCTGCCATTTTGTTTATTTCATCTAGAAACTAAAACCAAGGATATTATAATGCCCCTCTATCATTCCATGGTGTGACCACACCTTTAATACTGTAAGCAATTCTGGTAGCTGTATCTTAAAAAGGATATAGTGGAATTAGAAAAGGTACAGAGAAGAGCCACCAAAATGGTAAAGGAGATGGATTGATACCCCTATGAGAAAAGGCTTAAAAGGTTAGGGCTCTTCAACTTGGAAAAGAGATGGCTGAGGGGAGATATTTATTTTATTTATTTGCATTTCTTATATACCGCACTATTTGCGATCAGCGCGGTTTACATAAAACAAATGGTATCCGACAATAAACAAAAGTCAGGTCATTACATTGAACAGGAACAAGTAACTTGGAAAACAGGGTAAACTATATACATATGCGAAGGATTGAATAGGGTAACTATATACATGTCAGATGGAGTTATTGGGTATTGATCATACTTGGTGGCTGGGGTTCGGGGCAGTCAGTGAGGTATTTGATAAAGAGGAAGTGTTTCAAGGCCTTCCTGTACTGGCTCAAGTTGGAGATTGCTCTGATGCATGGTGGTAGGGAGTTCCAGAGACTTGGGGCACATAGTCTAAAGGCATAGTCTAAAGATATGTTAGAGATCTATAAAATAATAGCGTAGAACAGATAAACATAGATCGGTTGTTTACACCATCAAAAAGCTGAAAGACTAGAGGACATGCAATGAAGCTACAGGGTAAACTATGTAAGACTAATAAGATTGGCACTGGCAGCAGGGAGCAGAAGGTGAGCTTCTCCTGCTCCCTACCACCAGCCACCAATCAGAGCTGCTGCACCGGGAAAGAAAAGAACAATGCACCACAGGTGTATCTGTGCCTGAGGGTATCACCAGAGGGCCCTTTGGCGTAGCCTTTAGTAAGGGATCGTAGGCCGGGATTCCTTCAACTACAAGAAACAAGCAAAAACTACTAAACTAAGATGATACTGAGGCTAGTTCAATAAATCTCCTTTCAAATCATATCTTAACATTAACTTGTATCATAACTTAACCTGTGATTTAAGCTACACTGCATTGCCAGCGTTATCTTAGCCAGTTCAACAAATGTGCCTTTGTATCATATATTAACCTGCGATTTAAGCTATATTGCATTCCCAGCCTTATCTCCTAGAAAGATGAACCCTCATAAAATTGTAAGCCTAATATTTTGCACATTCTTCCTATGCTGCTTCATCTTCAAGCTAAACACCCAACTCTCTACCCACAATAATATTCAACCCATCCCAATAATATATTGCCACAACAGGGACCACAAGGTAATACCAAAGAACAAAATGTCATACAAATACTACAACAGCATTAATGGTCGAAGGCTTATCCATATTACCCCTATAGGGACTACCAAACACAATAACCAGGAAGATAATCGTAAGCAGACAGTACTTAAATGCTCACTCTTAATGCTAAATCAATAAAGAATAAAATTCCGGTCATTTTAGATCATATACATGACTCTAACGTGGATCTAATCTTTATAACAGAAACCTGGCTCTCTGATATAGACATTGTACCACTGAGCCAATTAAGGGACTCCAACTATGAAGTATTCCACCCCCCCCCCCCCCCGAACAAATAAACGCGGTGGAGGAGTCCTCATTATAATAAAAAAGGCATTCAATGTATCACTCACATTCTCCAATATCATTGCTGATATGGATACTCTGATTATACAAAATAGATATAAGGCATTCTTTCTCCTCTATAGACCCCCAACTTCTGACACTAGCAGCCTAACAAATATCTTGGAAACAGTATGTACCATGTCATGTAAGAAAAAATTAATCCTATTGGGTGATTTTAATCTTACATCATTATGGCAAGCCCAAGCCTCCTCTTTTCTAGATGATATGGAAGATCTCCATTATAGACAAATAATAAAGGTTCGCACTCATAACAAAGGGAGTACATTGGACCTAATATTCCTTCCACAGGATATTTACAAGCAGTCAATTAACAATCCACAAATGATACCAGTACCATAGTCAGACCACCATCTGATTGATTTCTTCATCACTGCAAAAAAAAACCATGACCAATCAGACCAACAATTGCTGAAACAAAACCCTAAATTTAAACTCTTTGACAAAGAATCATTCTCAAAAGGCGTCCTTGATAGCATTGACCCACACATTGATGTTCTACTACACAATTGGAACTCTAGTATTACCAAGATTGCATCTAGACTTGAACCACGACATAATATAAGACAAAACACCTCAAATGTTTTATTGTAAACCGCACTGATCTTAAATAGCGCGGTATAAAAGAAAATGTAATAAATAAATAAAATAAATAAATAAATAAAACAATGGCACACACAAGACACATGAGTACTAAAAGACATCTGGGGAAACTCGAACGCATCTGGCGTACTGCAAAAACAGCTGAAAATAGAGCAAATTACATGAAAGCTCTCTCTGCTTACCGCAAACATATAAACTACAAAAAGAAAGAATATCATAATAAACTACTAATGAAATCAATAAACAAACAATGGGGGCTATTTGAAATAGAAAAGTCACTTGCAAGACAACCAAAAGACAACTCTGAAACACAAGTCATCACTCCACATTATGCAAATGAGGCCCCGCACCAAGTCTCCACACATGGCCCTGCACCCCCCTTGGGCTGCCCCTACCACTGTCTGACCTTTTCAATGCTTTGTTAGAGTCGGGAGTAGTTTGAGAGGACTGGAGAAGAGCACATGTAGTCCCTTTACACAAAAGCAGAAGTAAGGTTGAGGTTGGGAACGACAGGTTGGTTAGTCTGACTTCTGTGATTAGTAAATTATTTGACATACTGCTAAAACAGAGGATAACGAGGGTTTTGGAGTCCTTCATTTTACTAGAGAGAGGTCTTGTCAAACAAATCTAATTAATTTCTTTAACTAGGCAACCAGAGAGTTGGACAGAGGCAGAGCGCTAGGTGTGACATAGTTAGAATTCAGTAAAGCCTTTGTCCGCACAGGCAACTTATAAATAAATTGAGCACTCTAGGGATGGACCCTAAAGTGACTGATTGCCCAAAATCTTTGCTAACACCTTAGCATCCAAGTTTATCAGTGATATAGATCGATATGACCTGCATAGATTCTCATCCTTTTCTAGCTTAGGGATCTTGTCACTCCTGCTGTACTCATAGACTCCGGGAGCCCCTTGCCCTTCAACACTGTATTAACACTAGAAGCCCCAAAGTACGTCAATTGACGCACCACTGCTAGAACCATGTCAGTTATGTTCCATGACTTTGTTAGCGAGTTCAAGATGTTCAAATATGTGCATCGGAAATTAATGACAGATGCGCCACCTAGCGGGAAAATGAATTTATACCTAGAAGCCCCAAAGTACATCAATTGACGCCCTCAATTGTCTTGGTTGCGTCAATTGACGTACTTTGGGGCTTCTAGGTATAAATTCATTTTCCCGCTAGGTGGCACATCTCAATCACTGTTTAGAGCTTTACTCCGACATTACAAACAATAAACACATGATGATGTCATGTAATGCAGTCACATACTGCACATATTTAACAAATTAGTAACTTCAAATTAATTCACATCTGCATTTCATGCTAAATGCAGTCATCGTGATAATGCGTCAATTGATATACGTTGGGGTTTCTAGGTAAAATGCCGTTTGGGGCTTCTAGTGTTAAACAGATCAACCATTGGGCCTACCAGCTCCTCCTGGAACATTTTATAAAACAGTGCAGTGAAACCATTGAGCCCTGGACCTTTCCCCTCGTCCACTGGCTCTATAGCCATTACCATCTCTTGGCTAGTAATATATTCATCTAAAATAAGAGTCTCTTCTCCATCAAGTTCAATCAGGAAGCAGTCTGGCAAATATCGCTCTGCGTCATCCCCCTCCCACGCACCTCCTGAGCATACACCTCTCACAATATTTCATTAAAACTGCCCTAACCCCGGAGAAGCAGCAGCCAGGATAGCGGGGCTTGGCAGTCAACTTTGTTTCCAGCTGAAGTGTTTGCAGGTGAAGCTCCTCCTACCCCTTCTTTCATCGGGGAACTGCAACAGTTAAAAGCCAGCTGCTCTCAGAGGAGCTGAGAAGCAGCAGCCAGGATATAGGGGCTTGGCAGTCAACTTTGTTTCCAGCTGAAGTGTTTGCAGGTGAAGCTCCTCCTACCCCTTCTTTCATCGGGGAACTGCAACAGTTAAAAGTCAACTGCTCTCAGAGGAGCTGAGAAGCAGCAGCCAGGATATAGGGGCTTGGCAGTCAAGTTTGTTTCCAGCTGAAGTGTTTGCAGGTGAAGCTCCTCCTACCCCTTCTTTCATCAGGGAACTGCAACAGTTAAAAGCCAACTGCCTTTCACGGCCGCGGTCGCGGACCGCGGTCGCGTGCCCGAAGGGGGCGTGACCAAAGGGGGTACGCCCCTTTGGTGCCCCTTCGGTGCTACTTCGGAGCCTCGGAGCTCTAGCCACTGAGGGAATGCCCAGAGGTCATTTTAAGAGGAAAAGTAAGTCTTTGAAAAAACTTTCTGATAACGATTCAGGTTCTAAAGCAGTGGTTGGTCCGATGGACCAGCATGTGGTTTCTAACCATAAGCTTGTTTCATCAGTTACTGCTTCCTCCTCGCCTGCCTCTGGAGCTTCCCTGAGTACCATCGAAAGGACTCCTCCTCCTAATCCCGCTGGCACTCAGGTGTTGGATTTGGACACCTTTTCCTCTGAGGCTTCTGCCTCAGAGGAGGAAGAGGGCGCTGTTTGTGACAGTTCTCTTAATGCTATTAGTAAAGTTTCTTCTTTAACTCCTATTCTGGCTATCAAATTGGAGGATTTTTCCTCCTCTTCTTCTGTAGTTGATCCTCCAAATGTTTCTTTATTGGATATTTGGAAACAAGTCTCTGCCACTAACTTGTTGTTAACTAAATTTATGGATCAAACGTCTGCTTTCTCCCAACAGGTTGTGCACAAGGTACATACTTTGAGCTCAACGGTTGGGAGTTTGTCTACGCGGGTTGATAAATTGGAGGCTCAAGCCGGTGTTTTTCAATCGGCGAGCGCCTCCTCTTTAAAAGATACGCTACTTTTGTATAAACAGGTAGAGTTATTGGAAAATAAGTCTCGTGCAAATAATCTTCGTATTCTAAATTTTCCTAAGACTCGTTTTATGACACCTCTTCTTTTATTTAGGCAGTACTGCAAAGATGTTTTATTGATGCCAGATGTTGATCTTATTTTGATTTCACATTCTTATTATCTGCCAAGTCGGGAGACTTCCTTGAACAAGGATGTGGCTCCATCAGAAGTACAAAGTGATTTAAATTTGACTGATTTTCTTGAAAATTCTCAGGCTTTGATTTCTACGCGTGCTACTTTAGTAATTACTTTGGTAAATTTCTCTGACAAGGCAAAAATTATGAAAGCTTTTTTTCTGAAAAAGAATGTTGATTTTTATGGATTAAGAATGTCTATTTTCCCTGATGTTTCCCGTTATACTCAACTGAGGAGGAAGTCCTTCCTCCAGCTTAAACCTCGTGTTTTGGCTGCAGGGGGGACCTTCTTCCTTCGGTTTCCTTGTAAATGCTTAGTTACTATTCAGGGTATAGATTATGTTTTTGTTGAATCATCTCAACTAGATGCGCTCCTGTTGTCCCTCCAAGCCTGAATTCGCTTCTTTTATCTTTCTTTAATGATAAGATTATTTTGTTAGGTGGTTGTAGCCTTTATTAAGAATTTTCCCAGGTACCTTTAAGCTGTCTTCTCCATGATGTGGGCTGTTACACAGTATTGAGTTTAGTTTGATTATTGATATTTCTTTGTATTGATTCATCTCAGATTGTGTATTTCTTTTGAACTATGTATTAGGATTGCATTATGATATAATAATAAAAAAAAAAAAACTGCCCTAACCCCTCTGTATCTGTGCTAATCTGAACCTCGTCATCCTTTATTTTGTTTCCTGACTAACAACTTGCTCATTTTATTGCCGTATTCAAAATGCTGTTGATATACTATTTCTTTTGTGATTGTAAGTGGTCCACCATGGAATGATATAGAGGCATTATAATATCTTTTGTTTTATTTTCCATTCCTTTCCTTATCATACCTAGCATTCTATTTGCTCTCTTGGCCGCCGCTGCACACTGGGCCGAGGGTTTTAACATGGTATCCAGCATCGCCGGACGTCCCAGCAGCTCCCCTCCTCTTCAGCCCAGCACAGCTCCCAGGAGGGAGATCACCTCATGCTTCCCAATGGCTGCATCGCCGGACGTCCCAGCAGCTCCCCTGCCCAATCGGGGCAGTGCGGCAGCTTTAAAGCAGAAGCGCCAGCTCCGGACCTTCCTCTTCAGCCCAGCACAGCTCCCAGGAGGGAGATCACCTCGTGCTTCCCAAGGGCTGCATCTCCGGACGTCCCAGCAGCTCCCCTGCCCAATCGGGGCAGTGCGGCAGCTTTAAAGCAGAAGCGCCAGCTCCGGACCTTCCTCTTCAGCCCAGCACAGCTCCCAGGAGGGAGATCACCTCGTGCTTCCCAAGGGCTGCATCGCCGGATGTCCCAGCAGCTCCCCTGCCCAATCGGGGCAGTGCGGCAGCTTTAAAGCAGAAGCGCCAGCTCCGGACCTTCCTCTTCAGCCCAGCACAGATCCCAGGAGGGAGATCACCTCGTGCTTCCCAAGGGCTGCATCACCGGACGTCCCAGCAGCTCCCCTGCCCAATCGGGGCAGTGCGGCAGCTTTAAAGCAGAAGCACCAGCAGGCGCGCCCGCGCCTTGTGGGCCCGCGCCTGAGGGCCTCGCCAGAGGGCCCTTTGGCGTGGCCCTTAGGCAGTGGCCGCCTCGGAAAACACCCACGCTCTCATCATTCCGACCGACCAGTGGCTTGAGCTCCCCCAGGGTCGAGCAAGCTACCAGCACCAGCGAGAACCCTCCTGATATCACTACTGCTCCAACAGTCGATATCCACCATCACGGTAACCAATACTTGTCCCCAATCGACCTCTTAGACTGTAGCCAGCACCTGGTACTACCCTCTACTGTTGCCAGTAACCGCAATATCACAATTCTTGCCGGCTAGCAACAAAGACACAGACTGCAATCCACTTTAACCGGCTGGT
Organism: Ichthyophis bannanicus; assembly: GCA_033557465.1. Taxonomy (NCBI): domain Eukaryota; kingdom Metazoa; phylum Chordata; class Amphibia; order Gymnophiona; family Ichthyophiidae; genus Ichthyophis; species Ichthyophis bannanicus. The sequence goes on from CM066034.1 coordinate 1,041,255,036, forward strand.
TCAATTCTCAGCCTACCGCGGTCACTAACCCCTGCCAGTAGGCTTACTGCCTCTCTACCTCACTTCTACTGTAACCAGGAACTTGTCCCCTGTAGACTTACTACTTGCCTACCTCAAAGTTATTTGTAGTCTGTAACCTGTTGCCAGTAGCTTTATTACGTGTCTACCGCATAGTCACTGTAGTCAATAACTTGCCACCAGTAACCTTACTGCCTCCCTACCTCTCAACTTCTGTTCTAGTAACCGTAAGGTACGCATGCTCACTGAGTTGTTTAATTAGCCAACCTAGGATTATCATAGTGGGTCCCAAACGATACAGCTGACAAAGATCCACAGACATAACATGCTTAATTATACTAGTAATTGGTACCCTGATACCTTGTTGTAATTGCGATATTGTGACATCACGCTTGATACCCCGATACCTTGTTGTAATTGCGATATTGTGACATCACGCTTGATACCCCGATACCTTGTTGTAATTGCGATATTGTGACATCACGCTTGATACCCTGATAACTTGTTGTAATTGCGATATAGTGACATCACGCTTGATACCCCTGATACCTTGATGTAATTGCGATACTGTGACATCACGCTTGATACCCCTGATACCTTCTTGAAATTGCAATATCGTGACATCACACTGACACCGCTCCCTCCTACAAGCGGAGGAAAAGCTCCTACAGCTACTAGTGCCTCACCCCTCTGCATAACAGCACTAGGAACACACTCATCCCACCCACTGACCCAATCTGCCCCCACCAAAAGTCCCAACCTGACCTCTCTACTATCCCCTGATGCCATGGCACCCCCCACCATAGTCACACTACCACACACATTTATCAGCTGCTACATATTACTCGCCCTGACACATTTCTCCCAATCCCTCACTTCCACCCATAGCTCCATCCCAATCCTTCATAACCCCTGGAAAAGGCCCCATGACCATACCAACCACCACACGGACAGACCCATCCACACGACACACTCCCACCTCATCTACATCGCCCTCCTCCAGGCTAGGTCCTCTCAGCACAACCACGACACCCCCCCTCACGACCTGAAATGTGCCCTAATAAACGCCCGCTCAATCAGAAAGAAATGGCCAGCCATATCGGACATACTAAACTCCCCTGACATCGACATACTATGCATCACTGAGACATGGATGTCGGAGGCAGACGCGGCAATCCTCCACCAGTTTGTCCCCCCGAACTTCACCACCCACTCCTGCCCTAGAACTGACAGAAGGGGTGGAGGTGTACTCATACTAAGCAAGACCAGTCTGCAATTCCAAACAATTGTGTCAAACAGCAACCCCCAACTAGACCATATCGCCATAGCGAACAAATATCACACCATCAACCTACTATATCGGGCACCCTCAACATCACCGGATGAACTCTCCTCAATTATTGACATCGCCTGTAACCCCATTAAGACACATACCTCGAACTGGATACTAGGAGACTTCAACTTCCCCTCTCTCCAAGACACTCAAGCCAGAGCTTTTCTAGATGCTCTTGAGGCGGCGGGCTTGTCAGACGGCTGCCTGGGTGAGAATGTTCACAGTCTTGGCAAGTGCATATATCAATATGATTTGCAAGGGATTGTGGGAAATGCAGTCCATTCACACCAGACACAGCTGCTCACAATAATTAGTTGTGCTTGAGTGTAAAGCCAATAAGATATTTATGTATGGGGTTATTTCTCCCAACACACATATGCTTGGTAGCACATAAAACAGGATACTTGCTTTCAGTGTTAAACTTAGAAAAACAAAATCAGGAAAACAACAGATGAACTTGTCAGGCAATCAAATGAAAAGAATAAAGACCTGGTTGGTAACAAACTGGTCTTTTCTGTAGGCTTTAGCTAATATTTTCTTAGCAGTGTTTCAAACAACAAGCAAAACCCACAAAGAAGGGAAAAACTGTTCTTTTCAGGTTAACTTCTTATATCTTCACACATAGACTCAGAAGTGATTCCCTCAGAGCTCACAAGCAATTAGGTAAGGCTCAATTGCTAGCAGTTACCCAGCTGAAACCCCTTAGCTGGCTTGCTTTCTACTGCGTGGCTCAAATCCTACTTCAGGAGCTTTTCTGAGTAGATTAAAGAACAAGTTTGTATTTCTTTGTGATGGTTGTTGTACTTTGTAACAGAAAATTACCAAAGGAGTTTAGACAGAGAGCAATCCATATATTCACAGCCTGTATCTAAGACCGCTCCCCCTTCTTCAACAATCATGGGTTCAATATCATGGATTGGCACAGAGGAATTTCTCAATGTAGCACTCTCAGGAGAATACTTGTTTCCCTGCTGTCTTTCAAGGTTATAGCTAGGGCATAGATCAGTGTTCATACCTGAGCTTCCATTGCTGTTAGAGTTCCTCTCTAAATAGCCTGGCCAGTATGTAGTCCAGTTCTTATGTCCAGCCTTCCAATCCAGATCCCTGGACACTGGATCTCTCTTCACATACCTTCTGGCATGGGTCCTAGGGTCCTTTCCAAGTGCAGCCGTCTCCCTCAAAGGTACCCTCTGGAGATGCCTAGCTCTGCAGCACCACTCCTCTGGTTTTCTCCAGTCCAATGGTGTACGCTGGCCTTTTGAATGTCTCCCAGTATACGTACTGCTCTGGACTCCTTTAGACCTCCCAAATGCTTTTCTCTTCTTTCTTCCAAAGGGTTTCTTGCCCTCTCTGTCCATCCACACTGGCTTCTGCTTCTGGTGATCCTCCAGATGAAACTGAGGATAATTCTGAGGATCTCCCAGATGAAACTGAGGATAATTCTCTGTAGAATAAACTCTACCTTTATTCTGCTTAGATGAGTGCTCCACCCTAGCACAGCGCAGCTGTGCTGAATCAGGCCCTGCCCTTTGAGATGAGTGCTTAGGGATTACCTCATAGCCCTCTTGATTGAACACACGTTTCCCCACTTCAGCTCCTCTAATGGCTGTTGGAAACCTGGTGCATTCTGGGACTGGTAGTCTTTTATGGGAAAATTCTGTTTTCTTATTTCTACCAGAACTGACAGGTTGCTTGTTCAGAGTCACTTCACCTTTTCTATAGCTCCTTCCTGAGCTATGATAAGCTTCCTTATCACATACCCCCCTGCTTAAGTTATTACGGACTGGTGTAATTGGTGAAACTTCTTCTCTACAGTCCGTAATACGGGAAAGGGCATCCGCATTCTTGTGTAACTTCCCAGCACGATGTTCCACTTGAAAATCAAATGCCTGTAAGGCCATGTACCAGCATGTCAACCTGCATTGTGGTTCTTCATTTGCTGCAACCACTTAAGTGGGGCATGGTCTGTGACCAACTGGAACTTTCTCCCTGTAAGGTAAAACCTTAACGCCTCCACTGACCACTTTATAGCTAAACATTCTTTTTCTATTGTGGAATACTTTTGTTCAGCCGGTGACAACTTCCTGCTCAGGTACATCACAGGATGCTCCTCCCCTTCATGACACTGGGATAGAACCGCTCCTAGCCCTACATCCGATGCATCCGTTTGAACCAGAAAGGGTTTCCTGAAGTCCACCCCTTTCAGTACTGGTCCTGTACACAATTTTCCTTTTAAGACTGAAAACGCTTTTTCAGCTTCAGGTGTCCACTTTAGCTGGTTTGGACAATTCTTCCGCAGCATATCCGTGAAAATTGCACTTTTCTCTGCAAATTGCGGTATAAATCTGCGGTAGTATCCAATTAGTCCCAAGAAACTTCTTAGTTGTTTCTTTGTTGTTGGAGGAGGAAAATTCCTGATGCTATCTAAGTATTGAGCCTGTCCCAGCTGGTCCAACAACTCTTCAATTCTTGGCATTGGATATGCATCAAAAACTGATATTGCGTTTACCTGCCGGAAGTCAATACAAAATCTTAAAGATCCATCAGGCTTCGGCACCAGGACTATGGGGCTATTCCAGGGACTCTTTGACTCCTCTATTACTCCCATGTCCAACATCTCCTGGACTTGTGCCACTACTTCCTGTCTCTTGGCTTCAGGCAAGCGGTATGGCCTTTGACGAACTAATTTCCCAGGTGGAGTTATTATTTCATGGGCAACCAAATGTGTCTCCCCAGGTATGGGTGTCAACACATCTGGAAACTCTTTAAGCAATTTCCTAATTTCTTCCTGTTGTACCACTGTCAGGTCCTCACCTATTTGGGGCTCTGATTTTTCTTTACAATCAGATACCTGGGGTCCCAAATCTTCCTCTTCATTCACCTCCCTTTCTCGGGCACAGGTGGCAGCTAGGCTTTTAGCCCTTTTGACGTCAGTAGAACCAAAGCCTTTGGTTCCACGCTCAGAATTTTCCAGGGATGTGACCTCCTCCACAGGTGGAAAATCCAGTCTCTCACAGATCAATTGGGCAATTCTGTCTCCTGTCTTCACGTGATAATCATTCTGTCCAAAATTAAATAACAGAACTTTAATATTGCCCCTGTAATCGGGATCAATTACTCCCGCTCCCACATCGATGAAATATTTAAGGGCTAATCCGGACCTTGGGGCTACTCTCCCATAGCATCCAATAGGTATTTCCACTTGGAGACCGGTGTCAACCAGGGCTCTCCCTTGGCTAGGTACAGTCACATTTTCTATACTGCACAGGTCAAACCCAGCAGCTTGAGGGGTTGCCCGCTTAGGAGCTTGGGCCTTCTCTGTGACCCTATGGTACTTTAAGATGAATGTCTGCTTTGGGGTAGCTTGGTCTTCTGGACGCTTAACCATCTTTTTAGCTGGGGTCTGAGGACTTCCAAATAAAGGCTGGGAGCTATTACCATTAATCCTTCTCCCTCCTTCTTTCCTAGTCCTTCCACTAGACCCTGCTTAAATCTTGGCCAGTCTCTTCCTAGAACCAAATCAAAGGGTAGCCTAGGCACCACTGCTAACAGGACTTCCTCTTGTTCCCCCAGGCACTTAACCCTTAGCCTATAGGTGGGATATGATGTTGCAGCACCATGAATGCATCTGATGTGAACTTGGCTTTCAGGGGTTCTAGGCACAAATCCTTCTTGGGCCTCTATTCTCTTCCAAAGCCTTTTTGACATCATACTCTGGTCTGCCCCAGAGTCTAACAAAGCATTTGTGGTAATTCCTTGCACATCAACCATCAAAGGAAATCCTTCTTTGGGCTGTTTTAAATCCACACCCATTAAGCTAGTGTGTGTCTGGCATCCCTTTTCTAAATGTCACCATTTTCCACACTTGAAACATTTCTTTCTATTCCACTGTGTCATCTGGTTTGGCACAGTACATTTATTTTCAGAAGCATTTTTAACTATTTTCTTTTCTGATACAGCACAGCTTGCCTCAGCACCCATCTTCAGAGGGCCACCCATTCTATTGCAAGCCTGTGTGGCTTCCAAGAATCTCTCTGCTAGCATGGTTGCCTCTCCAAGATTTTGGCAATTTTGCTGTACAAGGAAAGTGTGCAAATCTTTAGGCACCGCAGACATAAATTGTTCAAGCATAATAATGTCTAATAACATTTCTACCGTCTTTTGCTCAGGCTCCAACCATTTTACAGCTGATTCTTTGACTCAGAGCCCTGGGTGTTTCACCCACTCTCAATGTAGTAGCTCTAAACATTCGCCTATACTCTGAAATAGACAACCCTAGGCGATCTCTAATAGCAGCCTTTACATCCTTATAATTCAAAGCCTGGGCTGCTGGCATTGCTCTTTAAGCTGCAAGTGCCTCTCCAGTTAATGAGGCTGCCAGCCTTACTGCCCACTGGGTCTCTGGCCATGCTAATGCTTGTGCCACTCTTTCAAAAGACTCTAGAAAATCATCAACATTATCATCTGGAGTTAGCTTCCCAAAACTAAATGCCCCAATTCCTTGATTGAGTCCCACACTGTCCACATGTGGTGTACCAGTATTTACTGCTGGTCTTGCATCTGGTCCACTTTGGTTCTGCAGTTGAACTAGGGCTTGCACCAGATCAAGCACTGGCTTCTGCTGGTCCATTAAGGCTTTCATAGCAGTGTCCTGAGCCTGCTGTGCTAGCTCCTGTTGCCTGCTAAACTGGGCTGCCATCCACTGAGGTAGTTCCCTTGGATCCATCTTGATCCCTGCAAGAAAACACAAAAAAAAACCCCACAGTGCACCACCTTCCAAACAGGTGTGTTTTTTTCTACTTTTTTTTTTTCAATTACCCCTGTGCCTTACTCCCATCCACAACTAGACATGCCCAGGTACTTGTTACCTTATGCCAGTGATGAATCCAGCTCTGCACAGCATCTTTTCTTCCTGGAACAGCTACCTGGAACAGCCACCTCTCCTCCAAAGTGCAGTTGAGGGAAAATCTTTTCTTTCAGCTTTTAAGCTTGAACTGTCTTTTCCTTCAGACTTGAGTTGTAATCCTTAGCAAGTAAATCCCTTTGCACAAAAGCAATCCGAAAAACTACGCCATTTGTCAGACGGCTGCCTGGGTGAGAATGTTCACAGTCTTGGCAAGTGCATATATCAATATGATTTGCAAGGGATTGTGGGAAATGCAGTCCATTCACACCAGACACAGCTGCTCACAATAATTAGTTGTGCTTGAGTGTAAAGTCAATAAGATATTTATTTATGGGGTTATTTCTCCCAACACAGATATGCTTGGTAGCACATAAAACAGGATACTTGCTTTCAGTGTTAAACTTAGAAAAACAAAATCAGGAAAACAACAGATGAACTTGTCAGGCAATCAAATGAAAAGAATAAAGACCTGGTTGGTAACAAACTGGTCTTTTCTGTAGGCTTTAGCTAATATTTTCTTAGCAGTGTTTCAAACAACAAGCAAAACCCACAAAGAAGGGAAAAACTGTTCTTTTCAGGTTAACTTCTTATATCTTCACACATAGACTCAGAAGTGATTCATTCAGAGCTCAGAAGCAATTAGGTAAGGCTCAATTGCTAGCAGTTACCCAGCTGAAACCCCTTAGCTGGCTTGCTTTCTACTGCGTGGCTCAAATCCTACTTCAGGAACTTTTCTGAGTAGATTAAAGAACAAATTTGTATTTCTTTGTGATGGTTGTTGTACTTTGTAACAGAAAATTACCAAAGGAGTTTAGACAAAGAGCAATCCATATATTCACAGCCTGTATCTAAGACCGCTCCCCCTTCTTCAACAATCATGGAGGAGTGGCCTAGTGGTTGGGGCAAGGTACTTCAGGCCGGAAGGTCGGGGGTTCAAATCCCACTAGAGGACAGCAACCTTGGGCCGGAAGGACTGGGGTTTCTAGTCCTACAGGTGCTCCTTGTGGTCTTGGGCAAGCCACTTAACCCTCCATAGCCCATGTTCCCTGTAAAATAGTTATCTCCAAGTTATAATGCCCTGTTCAATGTAATTTCAATTTGTTCAATGTAAACCGCACTGATGCTGAATAGCGCGGTATATAAGAGAATGTAAATAAATAAATAAATAAATAAAATGGGTTCAATATCATGGATTGGCACAGAGGAATTTCTCAATGTAGCACTCTCAGGAGAATACTTGTTTCCCTGCTGTCTTTCAAGGTTATAGCTAGGGCATAGATCAGTGTTCATACCTGAGCTTCCATTGCTGTTAGAGTTCCTTTCTAAATAGCCTGGCCAGTATGTAGTCCAGTTCTTATGTCCAGCCTTCCAATCCAGATCCCTGGACACCTTTTCTATAGCTCCTTCCTGAGCTATGATAAGCTTCCTTATCACAGGCTACAACCAGCTGATCAACTCCCCTACCCACATCAAGGGAAACATACTTGATCTCATATTCGCACCACATTCAACTTCCTGTCACACATCCAAGATCAACATATCACTATGCTCAGTACCATGGTTAGACCACAGTCTAATCAGATTCGCGATCCCCACTCACTCGTCACCCTCTATCCCTCAACCCTCAAACAAACCACCAGAACCAGTGTCAAAACGCTATCGCCAGTTCAACAGAGAAGAGATCTTAGAATGGACACAACCTCTCCATAATACGCATGAACCTTGATGACTTGGTTGCCACATGGAACTCATGCATCAATGCCTCAACTGACTCTCCCACCATCAACGCCTCACATAACAAGAGGAAGAATGCACCCTGGTACTCGCCAGAGCTCAAGACCTCCCTCCGACATCTCAGACAACTAGAGAAACGCTGGCGCCGCTCCAGATCAATTGAAAACCAAGAAGCCTACTCTGCCCAGCTGTGCACCCATCGAACAGCAGTTTCGAGGAAAATGAGGCAATACCACACTGAGGTACTACAACGGTCCCTGAATAAGCCGCACGAGTTGTTTAACATCGTCAAATCCTTAACCAAAGAGCCCTCCAACGATCAGTTAAACCAACCAGACCCACAGAAATATGCAGACTACCTGCAAACCAAAGCAAACCAGTCCACCCTATCCTCTAACGATGGGGCCCCAGACATTCTGACGGCCTTTTCCACCCCTCCTTCACCTTTACAAGTACTGACAGTGACCCAAAGCACCATCGCCACCTTTACTACCCCACCTGACAGAGAAATACAAGACATCATTATGAATTTAAACACCACCACAGCACCAGGCGACCCATGTCCGGCATCTTGGATAAAAACCCTACGTACTGAACTCAGCACCTTCCTGACGAAACTGATTGGGACCTCATTCCAAACAGGCATCCTCCCCCGAAGCCTAAAACAAACCTCAATCAGACCGTTGCTCAAGAACAACAAACTTGACCCCACAAAGATGGACTCATACAGACCTATTTCCAGCATACCCCTCCTAGCGAAAATCTCAGAGAAAATAGTCCACCGTCAACTGAGCCAACACATCGAGGATAACTCACCCCTTGATCCCTGCCAGCATGGGTTTCGCGAACAACATGGCATGGAAACCTTGTTAAAAATTCTATTCAGCACCCTTATAACAGGGCTAAATAACGTCAAACAGGGGTTTGCCCTCATCTTTCTCGACATCGCGGCCGCTTTTGACTCCGTCGACCATGGCCTACTGCTATCCCGCCTCACCGAGAAAGGCATTCAAGGCACCGCCCTTGCATGGTGTACCTCATACCTAAATGACAGATGCCAACACGTTCGATCCGGTACTTCAACCTCCACACCATTCCCACTAACAAAGGGCGTCCCTCAAGGCTCCGCCCTATTCTTCAACGTCTATATGCAGCCTATCTGCTCTATCATCAGGTCTTTCGGTGTAAACTGCCTAATCTACGCCGACGATGTCCTCATGTTCACCCCAATACATACTGATCACCCAGACGTATCCCAACTATCATCATGCTTCAATGCAGTCACAGACTGGCTACACTCGCAGATGCTCAAAATCAACCTCAAAAAGACAGAGGTGCTTTTCATCAGCAGAGACCAAGCATTCACCCCGCCATCTTCATTGAAAGTACGTGATGCCGAACTCCTCACAAAAACAATGATCCGTTACCTTGGAGTGTTGATTGACCAACATCTCAACTTAAACGCCCAGATAGGAAACATCTCTAAAGCAATCTACCACAAAATCCGGATACTACGTCATATCAGACCGCTACTTGAGCCAGACGACTTTCGAACAGTCTTTCAGTCCCTAGTAATGCCCCACTTCGACTATGCAAACTCCATCCTCCACAGCCTGCCGAAGTGCACTCTACAACCTCTGCAGCTATCAATGAATACCGCCGCCCGAGCCCTCCAACAGACACCTATCAGGCAGCACATCACCTCTATCCTGAAAACACTACACTGGCTCCCAATACGCTACAGGGTCACCTTCAAAATCCTAACAATAACATTCAAGGCCATCAATAAATGCACGGCCAGCGCCCTCACTGAACATATCCAACTCACCCCCCCCAACAGACTCAAAAGATCTGTCTCCACCAACTCCTTAATGCTCCCGAAAACCATCACCAAATGCACCAAGGCCTCTAGAAACCGTGCCTTTGCCTTAGCCGCACCTTCATGCTGGAACAACCTACCGCCCAATATCCGTGCCATAAACAACCTTCTCCAATTCAGAAAGCTTCTAAAACACTACCTTTTCCTTCAATGCTTTCCCAACTCTGAAGGCATCACCTAAACGGAGCCAATACATACCCACACGATCAAGAAGAGTTATGTACATAGTTTTTTACATGTTTTCCAAGTTTAAATTCCTTGTTTTAATGTAAGTCCAGTGTTGACCCCCACACTGGACATCTATGTTTCTTGTAAACCGTGCTGATGTTAAATAGTACGGTATATAAACAATGTTAAATAAATAAATAAATAAAAATCCACAATGACGCCTAAATCTTTTTCCTGGGTGGTGGTTCCTAATGTGGAACCTTGCATTGTGTAACCATAGTTTGGGTTGTTCTTCCCTAGGTGCATAACCTTGCACTTGTCCACATTAATTTTCATCTGCCATTTTGATGCCCAGTCTTCCAATTTATCAAGATCATCTTGCAATTTTCCACAATCCTCTTGGGTTTTAACAACTTTAAATAGTTTTGTGTCATCTGCAAATTTGATAACCTCACTCGTTATTCCACTTTCCAGGTCATTTATGAATATGTCAAAAAGCAGCGGACCCAGCACAGATCCCTGGGGTACACCACTATTCACCTTTCTCCATTGGGAAAATTGGCCATTTAGCCCTACCCTCTGCTTTCTATCTTTTAACCAGTTCCTGATCCACAATAGTACACTGCCTCCTATCCCATGACTCTTTAGTTTTGCCAAAAGTCTCTCATGAGAGACCTTGTCAAAGGTTTTCTGAAAGTCCAGATACCACATATGTTTCCTTACCATTCCCCTTACCTATATGTTTCCTTACCATTCCCCTAGGTATACCCTTGTCCTCAGCTGTCATGTTGTCTTTCTTGACTACTAGATTCAGGGACAGCTCTTCCATTAGGCCACCTGAGGTGATTGCCTCAGGCGGCACTCCGACGGGGGTGGCACTCCAGATCTTTTTTAATTTTAGATTTTGCAGCCTCTGGCCTGCCTCTGATTTCCCACGCAGGAAGGCAAAGGCAGGCCAGAGGCTGCAAAATCGAAAATTAAAACAGAGCTGGAGTGCCGCCGGCATCAAACAAATCAGCCTGATCGCTTGCATCAGGCTGATTTGTGCGATGGCGGTGGCAGTGGCAGTCCGGTTGTTTTAATTTTAGATTTTGTTACCTCTGCCCTTCCAGTGCTTTTTTTTTTGCTGCAAGCATTTTTTGAGGAAAAAAATGCGGTGGGAAGGTAGAGACAGGGCAGAGGCGGCAAAATCTAAAATTAAAACAGCCTGTTGCCCCCGCCACCACCAGATGAAAGGTGCAGGTGAAGGGAATGGAGACAGGGGGAGGACAACAAGGAGAGACAATGGTGAGTGACGGGGGGACAAAGGGGGAGACAGGGGACATGCTGGACAAAGGGGAGGACAAGTGCTGGATGAAGGGGGAGACGGGACATGCTGGACAAAGGGGGAGACAGGGGATATGCTGGACAAGGGGAGACAGGGGGAGAAGCTGGACAAAGGGGGAGACAGAGGGACAAGTGCTAGAGAAAGGGGGAGATGGGGACATGCTGGACAAAGGGGGAGACAGGGGGACAAGTGCTGGACAAATGGGGAGATGGAGACATGCTGGAGAATGGGGAGATAGGGGGATAAGTAGTAGACAAAAGGGAGAGACAGGGGGGCAAATGCTGAACAAAGGGGAGAGACGGGGGACATACTGGACAGACAGGGGAGACATGCTGGACAAAGGGGAGAGACAGTGTGGGTTAGGATTATAATGGGCTGATGGAGGGGCTAGCACTGGTAATGGGCAGATCGGGGGGCTAGGACTGGTAATGGGTTGATTAGGGAAGGCTAGGACTGGGAATGGACTGATCGAGGGGGGGGGGTCTGGGACTGGTAATGGGTTGATTAGGAGGACTAGCACTGGTAATGGGCTGAGGGGGGACTAGCACTGGAAATAAGCTGATTAGGGGAGGCTAGGACTGGTAATGGACTGATGGGATGGGGTAGGACTGGTAATGGACTGATGGGGGGCTAGCACTGGAAGAGCTGATCGGGGGTGGGCTAGGACTGGAAATGGGCTGATTAGTGGAGGCTAGGACTGTTAATGGGCTGATGAGGGGTAGGATTGGTAATGGGCTGATTAGGGGAGGCCAGCGCTGGTAATGGTGTTGAGGGGGGACTAGCACTGGAAGTGAGCTGACTGGGGGGCTTCGACTGGGAAGGGGCTGATGATGGGGAGGGGAGGATAGAGCTGATGGCCCTGGAAGAAAACTTGGGGCTAGGGATACAAATGGACTAATGTGAGGGGATGGGAAAATGGAACTGGAAGGGAGTGGATGCTAAGAGGGGCTGCCATGGTATTTGGACTAGAAGGGACTGGACAGTGGGAAAGGAGGGGGACTGGAAGAGAATGGACACCAGTGGCAGTCATGGGAATGCAAGTTGACATTGGAAGGTACTGGGAGGAAGGGCTGGAAAAGGGCTGATACTGGGTAGGGTTACTGGGACTGGAAATAGGCTGATGGAAAGAAGTGAAGAAAACAAAAGAAGAGATATGAAATGGCAGATGGACCATAGACCACAGAAAGAGAGCTAAGAGATGATAGGAAAGCAGAAGCCTCAGATCGGGACAAGAATGATCATAGAATAAAATGGTCAGACAAGAAAGGTAGAAAAAATAATTTTATTTCATTTTAGTGATTGGACTTTGTGTTATCTATATAACTTTATACTGTATGGGGGGACAGCATATCTTATTTATCTGATGTTACACTGCTTGAAGAGTCTGACTTCTTGGGGTTTCAGTTTAAATTTTGTCTACATATTTTTATTTTTACTTTAGATTGTGGTTACTTATTCTGTACTTGGTGAGGGTCTGTGTTCTGAGTGTGTGACTGAGCCCAGGTGTTCTGGAGTAACTCCAGGTGTTAACATGGAGTTTGACATAAAGATCTATACTGTACTGTAGTAATTTGACATGTTCAGCTTTTCAAATAGGTGTGTGGATGTTCCAGGGCCCACTGTAGTATTTACACTGACACTTTTTTTGGTGGGCTCCTTATGTGAGTTTTGGAAGTTGGTGCTGATAAGGTATGATATGGTAGATTTGCTCCATAGATATTCAGTGACTTTGTTGTAGGGTTTTGTATTAGTTCACAATATGCCTGGTACTGGAGAATGTTTGTTGTTGTTAGTGAATTGATCAGAATCAGATTTTCTTTTAAGATATTGAGTTCTGTGGGTGAAAGTCATACAAACATAAGAACATAAGATATGCCATACTGGGTCAGACCAAGGTCCATCAAGCCCAGCATCCTGTTTCTAACAGTGGCCAATCTAGGTCATACGTACCTAGCAGTTTCCCCAAAAGACACAGGTTCCGCAATGCTTGTACTGGGTCAAGCATTGATATCCTGGGTCCCTTCTTAATAATGGTTTATGGACCTTTCCTCCAGGAACTTGCCCAAACCTTTTTTAAACCCAGCTACACTAACAGCCTTTACTACATCCTCCGGTAACAAATTCCAGAGTTTGATTACACGTTGAGTGAAAAAATATTTTCTTTTATTGGTCTTAAATAGTTTACCCTGTAGCTTCATTGCATGTCCCCTAGTCTTTCTATATTCTGATAATGTAAACAATCGATCTATGTTTACCCATTCCACTCCGTTCATTAATTTATAGACTTCTATCATATCTCCCCTCAGCCATCTCTTTTCCAGGTTAAAGAGCCCTTACCTTTTTAGCCTTTCTTCATAGGAGTATCCTTCCATCCCCTTTACCATTTTGGTGGCTCTTCTCTGAACCTTTTCTAATAACGCTATATCCTTTTTAAGATACGGCGACCAGAATTGCACACAATATTCAAGGTGCGGTCTCACCATGGAACGATATAGAGGCATTATAATATCTTTTGTTTTATTTTCCATTCCTTTCCTTATGATACCTAGCATTCTATTTGCTCTTTTGGCCGCCGCTGCACACTAGGCAGAGAGTTTTAACATGTTATCCACAATGATGCCTAAATCGTTTTCCTGGGTGGTGGTTCCTAATGTGGAACCTTGCATCGTGTAACCATAGTTTGGGCTGTTCTTCCCTAGGTGCATAACTTTGCACTTGCCCACATTAAATTTCATCTGCCATTTTGATGCCCAGTCTTCCAATTTATCAAGATCCTCTTGCAATTGTGCTGGTTCTGCTCTGCAACTGCTGTTGAAGGGGGTTCTGTGGATGTAAAATATATGTTGAAAAAGAAAAAGCAAGAAGCATAATGCAGTTTATAACTACAAAATAAAAATGAGTTATAATTTAGTTTTATAAACTGTACTGTGGTTCTCGCTGTCTTTTAGTTCCTTGGTGTGCAAACATCTTGCATTTCCTCCATATAATCTAATAAGCTTTTTGGCTTGGTTCAGTCTCTGACTGGAGTTTTGAAAAAGCCTTGTCCCCTCTACAGGGGGGGGGGGGGGCGCCATCTCATCCTTCGCCTGAGGCAGCAGATTGCGTTGAGCCGCCCCTGACTAGATTGTAAGTTCTGATGAGCAAGGACCGTCTTTTGTACATGCAACTGTACAGTGTTGCATACGCCTTGTAGAGTTATACAGATGATCAGTAGTAGTAGTAGTAGAAGAACAGAAGCTTGGGGAGAGAACACATCTCTGAGTTCAAGACCAAATATTCATTGGCCCGAAGGCATGTCCTGCCTTCGGAGACCCCCAATCCAAGTCTGTTGACATTATGGGACTCAACGCTAGGCTTTCCCAGGCAGGATAAAGTCCCGCCTAGCCTGTCTGAAAAGAAAACCAGCCAAGGATCAACAGCTGGATCAGCCAACAGCATCTCTATGTCCTCTCCAGGAGGAAAAACAGGAGAACAAGCACAAATCAGACCCAAAACCACCAAGGAGTGTGACTTGCTACGTTTACTGCAATGAAAACACAGGACCATACGATAGCTAGAGAATCCACAATAGAAGGGACCGGATCCTTCCTAACAGAGTTCGAAAACCAAAGAAATCTCAGCACGTCAAGGACCCCCTAAAAAGAACAAGATCCTGGCGAGGGACAGCCATGCCCAAAACCAAAGCAAGCAACCGGCAAGCCAAGTCAACTGTCAACTATGATGTGCAAATTGACCAAGTAACCCCTGTGAAACCACCACACATATCAAAAGACTAGTGAACAGGGATTATCTGTTACAGTACTCTATACAGTTGAGTGGAGGAGTAGCCTAATGGTTAGAGCACTGACTTGGGACCCAAAAGACCAGTGTTCAATTCCCACTAGCACTCCTTCTGGTCTTGGGCAAGTCACTTAACCCTCCATTGCCTCAGAAGAATCCAAGTTATTAATGTCCCTGCTTCATGTACATAACTAAGTTTAAGTTACAATGTAAACCACTTTGACTAAAAATAAAAACCCACTAAATAAATAAATACAGAGGTTCTTACGTATTCCAATGCTCAGGAGAAGTAGCAGTGAGCTAATCCAGCCATTCTTGCAGTTCTCTTTTGCCCTCTCTGTTATTTTTCTTTTTTAATGGAGGTAGGAACAACCCAATGATCCTCCTTGAAGTGAAAAACAGGAATCTGTCTGGGAAGACCCTGAGACTGGCCCAAATATCCTGATATGCCCCCTATAGCTACAGGTGAGAATTTGCAGACCCCAGGCAGGGCAAGACAGTGGGCCCAAAATTCACAGTGACCAGACAGAATACAACAACCACAACAATAATTAGGAATTCTTGAAGAAAAAAATAACCCGAGAACCAATGACAAGTTCCTTAAAATTAGCCACCAGAAGAGATATGTCCCCTTGGTGCCAGGAAGGTGCACATAGTGCCCCTCAATATCCTGTTCGGAGCCCAAACATGTTCAGCTAAGGCCTCAAGATAAATGGACACCTGAACACCCCCAGTTAAGGCTGGAAACCTGTGGCCAAACTTATTTGAAGAATCCAAAAAAAATAACCCGAAGGGTAGCAACCTAATTCCTACTGGGACAGTGACCCATCAGTCTTCTTTTTTATTTTGTCTTTTAGATGGTGGATTCCCACTATGACGAACCTCAGTAACCCACTGATCGAGGAGGGGAGGGCAGGGCTGCACAAAGCCACAGCAAGAGGTTTTGGCCTGTCTGCCAGCGCTAGCAGATGCTGCCAAATAAAAACCTTGTGAAATCTGCCACAGACGAAAACAGAAACTTTCAAAATGGCTGCTGTTGGCATTTAGAGGTCTTCCCCCCTCCCCCCCCCCAACTCACAAGCCCAAGTAGGGAAAGCAAGGCTGAGACAAGCAAAAAAAACAAAGTTTACCTTTTGTTGGGTCCATATCTTCTGGTCTTTCGTTAGCGGGATGGGAACAGCTGGGGGATGTAGAAAAGCAGTGGGCAAAACTGAAAGGGGATAATTTAAGGGCAACCGACCTTTTTGTTAATATGGTAAATAAAGGTAAAAGGAAAAGGAGACCACTATGACTTTACAAAGAAGTAGCTGAAAAGGTGAAGAAAAAGAAAAAAGCCTTCATGAAATACAAGAGATCACAGAGAGGGAAGACAGGCATCTATATTTGGAAAAGCTTAGAGAAGCTAGCAAAGTAGTCAGGAAAGCAAAAATTCAAAAAGAGGAGGAAATAGCCAATGCATTGAAATGGGGGGAGGGGGGGATAAGACATTTTTCAGATATGTTAGTGAGAAGAGGAAGGGCAAAAGTGGTATTGTCAGACTCAAGGGTGAAGGGGAGGAATATGTAGAAGCTGATGAGGATAAAGCAGAATTGCTTAACAAATATTTCTGTTCTGTGTTCACAGATGAAGAACCAGGAGCAAGACCTCAGAAAACAACCACAAACAGGAACAGAAGCGAGGGGCATCTTGAACAATTTTCAGAAGACTATGCTCGTGAGAAACTAGCTCAACTTAAAGTAGACAAAGTGATGGGACTGGATGGGATACACTCTAGAATACTGAGGGAACTCGGGGGCGTTCTAGCAGCTCCACTGACTGACCTTTTCAATGCCTTGTTGGAGTTGGGAGTGGTACCAAAGGACTGGAGAGAGGCTCATGTGGTGCCTTTACAAAAAAGGGGAAGTAAGGATGTGGTTGAAAACTACAGGCCAGTTAGTTTAACTTTGGTGGTGAGTAAATTATTGGAAACGTTGCTGAAAAACAAAATAGTAAGGTTTCTGGAGTCCAGAGGATTACAGGATCCGAGGCAGCATGGATTCACCAGAGGCAGGTCTTGTCAGAAAAATCTGATTGATTTCTTTGACTGGGTGACCAGAGAGTTTGA
The DNA here is from genome assembly GCA_033557465.1 of Ichthyophis bannanicus. Classification (NCBI taxonomy): domain Eukaryota; kingdom Metazoa; phylum Chordata; class Amphibia; order Gymnophiona; family Ichthyophiidae; genus Ichthyophis; species Ichthyophis bannanicus. The sequence continues at coordinate 1,041,272,285 of CM066034.1, forward strand.
CCGAGGGAGAATCCTAGATGTGGTGTATTTAGATTTCAGTAAAACCTTTGATACCTTTCCTCACAGGCAACTTATAAACAAACTGAGCACCCTAGGGATGGACCCTAAAGTTACTGCTTGGGTTAGAAATTGGTTGAGTGGGAGGCGACAAAGAGTGCAGGTAAATGGAGCTCACTCTGAGGAGAAGGAAGTTACCAGTGGTGTGCCCCAGGGATCTGTCCTTGGTCCGATTCTTTTTAACACCTTTGTTAGTGATATAGCAGAAGAGCTGTTGGGTAAGATTTGCCTCTTTGCAGATGATACCAAAATCTGCAATAGAGTAGACACCCAGAGAGGGGTAGATAAGATGAGGAGGGATCTAGCTAAGCTTGAAGAATGGTATAGAATTTGGCAGCTGGGATTTAATGTTAAAAAATGTAAGGTCATGCATTTGGGCTGCAGTAAGCCAAGGGAGCAATATAGTATAGGGGGTGAAGTACCTTTGTCCACTAAAGAAGAGCGGGACCTAGGCGTGGTTGTGTCTGATGATCTTAAAGTGGCTAAACAGGTAGAAAAGGCGATAGCAAACGGTAGAAAGAAGCCTGGGTGCCTACAGAGAGGAATGGCTAGCAGAAGAAAGGAGATGATAGTGCCTGTGTGTAAGTCCTTGATGCGACTTCATTTGGAGTATAGTATGCAATTCTGGAGACCGCACCTTCAAAAGCATATAAACAGGATGGAGTCAGTACAGAAGGTGGCTACTAAAATGGTTAGTGGTCTTCAATATAAAGAATATGAGGACAGACTTAAGGATCTTAATGTGTACACCTTAGAGGAAAGGAGGTGATATGATTGAGATGTTTAAATACCTCCATGGCATAAATGCACAGGGGGAGATCCTCTTTCTATTGAAAGCAAGTTCTGCTACGAAGGGACAAGGGATGAGGGTGAAAGAGGATAGATTCAGAAGTGATATGCGGAAATATTTCTTTACAGAAAGAGTGGTGGATCCATGGAATAGTCTCCCAGTGGAGGTGGTAGAGATGAGGACAGTATCTGAATTCAAAAAAGCATGGGACAAACACAGAGGACCTCTAAAGGAAAAAAGGGGGCTGTTGTAGTTGATGATATGGAAGGACAGACTAGATAAGCCATGTGGTCTTTTTCTGTCATTTTTCTATGTTTCTAATGAAATTTAAGAGCATAAGAAGATAAGATTTGCCATACTGATTCAGACCAAGGTCCATCAAGTCCAGTATCCTGTTTCCAACAGTGGCCAATCTAGGTACTAAGTACCTAGGAGTTTCCCCAAAAGACACCAGCATCAATGCTTGTATCGGGTCAAGCAGTGATATCCCAGGTCCCTTTTAATAATGGTTTATGGACCTTTCCTCCAGGCATTTGTCCAAACCTTTTTTAATCCCAGATACACTAGCATCTTTTACTACATGCTCTAGTAATGAATTCCAAAGTTCGATTACATATTGAATGAAAAAATATTTTCTCTTATTAGTCTTAAGTAGGTTACCCTGTAGCTTCATTGCATGTCCCCTAGGTTTTCTATATTTTGATGGCATAAACAATCAATCTACATTTACCTGTTACACTCAATTCATTAATTTATAGACCTCTATCATATCTCCCTTCAGCCGTCTCTTCTCCAGGTTGAAGAGCCCTAACCTTTTTAGCCTTTCTTCATAGGGGTATCCTTCGATCCCCTTTACCATTTTGGTGGATCTTCTCTGTACCTTTTGTGATAACGCTATATCCTTTTTAAGATACGGCGACCAGAATTACACACAATATTCAAGGTGCAGTCGCTCCATGGAATGATACAGAGGCATTATTATATCATTTGTTTTATTTTCCATACCTTTCCTTCTCACCTTCAAACATCAAATCAACAAAACCGCTGGGATGATATTTCACAAAGCTAAAACTGTTCAACGCCTCCGACCCCTCCTAGAACCTCACGACTTCAGAACAGTAATGCAAGCTGTGACACTCCCTCATCTAGATTTCTGCAACATAATCTACCATGGCCTTCCCGCCTCACAAACCAACCCCCTCCGAACTGCCTTAAATACTACAGCAAGGATTATTCAGAATGCAAAAAAACGGGATCACATCACCCCAATCCTAAGAGACCTCCACCTCCTTCCAATACAAGCAAGAATCAAGTACAAAGCTATCCTACTCACCCACAAGACTATCCACCAAACACGGAACACCTCACTCCACCCCCTACTGCCTCGCCCATCCCACAGCAGACCAACCAGACAATCCTCCAATAACTCCATCGCCGTCCCCACAAAAGAACCAAATCCACACAACGGACCTGCAACAGAGCCTTCGAGCTTTACGCTCCATCCCTCTGGAACTCTCTGCCAGACCACATCAGGAACAACGCTGACATCACATCATTCAAGAAACAGCTGAAAACAATCCTATTCCATGAACATCTTTGAACAGAACAACCACCCTACCCGCATAAACTAATACATTGATACAACCGAAATGTACACGTCTATGTCCTCCCCAAATCAATAAATGTTGCCCCCTGGTGATGGCCCCACCCTCTAAAGTATTGACCCCGCCTGTTGTTATATGTTACACCGCTTTGACCCGGTGAAAAGCGGTATATAAATGCAGTTAAATAAATAAATAAATAACTAAATAATAAATAAATGATACCTAGAACATAAGAACATAAGATATGCCATACTGGGTCAGACCAACATCCATCAAGCCCAGTATCCTGTTTCCAACAGTGGCCAATCTAGGTCATACGTACCTAGCAGTTTCCCCAAAAGATACAGGTTCCACAATGCTTGTACTGGGTCAAGCATTGATATCCTGGGTCCCTTCTTAATAATGGTTTATGGACCTTTCCTCCAGGAACTTGTGCAAAGCTTTTTTAAACCCAGCTAAACTAACAGCTTTTACTACATCCGGTAACAAATTCCAGAGTTTGATTACACCTTGAGTGAACAAATATTTTCTTTTATTAGTCTTAAATAGTTTACCCTGTAGCTTCATTGCATGTCCCCTAGTCTTTCTATATTCTGATAACGTAAACAATCGATCTACGTTTACCCGTTCTACTCCGTTCATTAATTTATAGACTTCTATCATATCTTCCCTCAGTCGTCTCTTTTCCAGGTTAAAGAACCCTAACCTTTTTAGCCTTTCTTCATAGGGGTATCCTTCCATCCCCTTAATCATTTTGGTGGCTCTTCTCTGAACCTTTTCTAATATCGCTATATCCTTTTTAAGATACGGTGACCAGAATTGCACACAATATTCAAGGTGCGGTCTCACCATGGAACGATATAGAGGCATTATAATAAATTTTGTTTTATTTTCCATTGCTTTCCTTATGATACCTAGCATTCTATTTGCTCTCTTGGCCGCCGCTGCACACTGGGCCAACGTTTTAACATGTTATCCACAATGATGCCTAAATCTTTTTCCTGGGTGGTGGTTCCTAATGTGGAACCCTGCATTGTGTAACCATAGTTTGGGTTGTTCTTCCCTAGGTGCATAACTTTGCACTTGTCCACATTAAATTTTATCTGCCATTTGGATGCCCTGTCTTCCAATTTATCACGATCCTCTTGCAATTTTCCACAATCCTCTTGGGTTTTAACAACTTTAAATAGTTTTTTGTCATCTGCAAATTTGATAACCTCACTCGTTATTCCGCTTTCCAGGTCATTTATGAATATGTCAAAGAGCAGCGGACCCAGCACAGATCCCTGGGGTACAACACTATTCACCTTTCTCCATTGGGAAAATTGGCCATTTAGCCCTACCCTCTGCTTTCTATCTTTTAACCAGTTCCTGATCCACAGTAGTACACTGCCTCCTATCCCATGACTCTTTAGTTTTTCCAAAAGTCTCTGATGAGGGACCTTGTCAAAGGCTTTCTGAAAGTCCAGATACACTATATCAACTGACTCACCTTTGTCCACCTGTTTATTCACAGCTTCAAAAAAACATAACAGATTAGTAAAACAAGATCTTCCTTGTTTAAAGCCATGTTGGTTGTCTCCCATTAGGCCATGACTATCTACATGCTGAGTAATTTTATTCTTTATGATGGTTTCTACCATTTTTCCCTGTACTGACGTGAGGCTCACCGGTCTGTAGTTTCCAGGATCACCCCTGGAATCCTTTTTAAAAATTGGTGTTACATTGGCGATCCTCCAATCTTCCGGTATTAGAGATGATTTTAATGATAGTTCACAGATTAGTAATAGCAGGTCTGCAATCTCATATTTCAGTTCTTTCAGCACCCTTGGATGTATACCATCTGGTCCAGGTGATTTGCTACTCTTCAGTTTATCTAATAGTTGTAATAGATCTTCCCAGTATATCGATATTTCTTTCAATTCCTCTGCAGTATTACCTTTAAATACCACTTCAGTCATGGGTATCATCCCCTACATCTTCCTCAGTAAAGACCGAAGCAAAGAATCTGTTCACTCTTTCTACTATAGCCTTGTCGCCTCTTAGTGCCCCTTTAACCCCTCTATTATCTAATGGACCAACTGACTGTCTCACAGGTATTTTGCTATGAATGTACTTGAACAAGTCTTTATTATGCGTTTTTGCTTGCATAGCAAGTTTCTTCTCAAATTCTCTCTTTGCTTGCTTTATTAATGTCTTGCCTTTAACTTGCCAGTGCTTGTGCTGTTTCCCCTTTTCATCATTTGGCTCTTTTTTCCATTTCCTGAAAGATGCTTTTTTGGCAACAGCAGTCTCTCTGACCTCAGCTTTAAACCATGCTGGCAGTTTTTTGGACTTCCTTCCACTTTTCTTAAAGCGTGGAATACAGCTGGTCTGAGTTTCCAAGATAGTATTTTTAAACAACATCGAAGCTTGATATAAGGGGTATATTTACTAAACCGCACAATTGTGCGGGGCGCACTTGAGCGTGCGCTAAGGTACCTTAGCGCACGCTAATAGTGCGTTTTTGTGCCCCGCACATGTGCGCGCCACACTAACGGGCCCGCTCTTGTGCGCGTCGCGCAAATGAGCGATAGAGGCGTGGAAAGGCTCCCGGAGGGCGGAGAAAGGCTCCCCAGGGGTGGAGAGACGGGGTCAATGGGTGGAGAGTGGGAGGGGAGAGGCTCCCCGCACAGGAGTGGGGCCGAAATTGAATGAAAAAAATACCGCGAGTGAAAACCTCGCGTTAGAGCCGATTTAAAGGGAAGAGAAACCATTTATGTCAGCAATGTACAGCAAAACCAGGGAAACCAACAAAATGTGAGCAGTGTGATACATATGCACAGAACAAAATAGCAAATAAAAATTGAAAATGATCACAACAAAATTCTAATAAATTATAATCCAGCTGGGCAATAGTGATAGTCATGGAAAACATCAAAAATCACTCCCAAGAAAGCTCCAAAAAAGAAATATGAATTTTAGAAGGGTCTACGCTCCGTCCCCATCAATGTTCCCTCTAATTTTCAGTAGGCTGTGTGCGCATAAAATATCAGCTGTGTGCAGCTTTTGAAGGAAGGTTAAATTTTTGTGCGCCACATAACGACACTCGGAGTTATATACTTTAAAATTTGACTACAAGTCAGAATACAGTATGTACACCACATTGATTTTAATCAAATTAAATGAAAATAGACGATTACTAAATGAAGCAGGAAATTTCTAGTAATTACAATCATAACTTTTAAATTTTAAGATGTCTGTGTTGTTTTCTATCAGAATCAGAGCTGCAATTTTTGTGCGCTCTGTTGTAAAGTATGTGCGCTCGCTCGGCGAGGTGTGTGCGCGCGCACACGCGCACAGCTTAGAGGGAACAGTGGTCCCCATACAAGGTGAATGATTCCACAGTGAAATTGTGCAGAGCAGGGTTTATGACTCCTTTGGCCAGGTTTCCTATCTCCAGGGACTGCACTGTGACCACAGTGTGGTGCAGTGAACACAGACAGTGTGTTCAGGAGCCAAAGATCACCAGTTCAAGTCCCAGCTGGGGCTCCTGCAAACCCAATCCCCATATTTTACCCAGCACTAAACAATGATAGTAAAGACCAACCTTTTTTGCAGATAACATAAGCATGGTCCAAACACCTCTATTTTACCCTACAGAGCACAGACACCAGAAACATGCGCATTACCTAGACCACAGTCCCCTCAATGCAGTCCTGGAGGCAAACATATCATTTAGCTGTGATGCTGTCAGCAAAATAAGGCCATGTCAGCATGGTGGCGGAGGGGTACCTTTGGTGGAGGGGGCAGTGGCTGCTGCCCACAGCAGACGGTGGCCTAGCCCCCTTCACGTGGGTGCAGTGCCCTCCAACAGACAGGCCCTGTCTGACAAACAGCCATGGACTCCCCAGGGAATGCACTGTTTTTGTGCTAAGACGGTGGTGCAGCGGACACAGCCAGTGTCTTTAGGACCAGAAGGTCACAGGTTAAAATCCCAGCTGGGGCTCCTACCAACCCAGTCCCTTTATTTTACCCATGAAGAAAACATGGTAGTAAAGACTGAACCATTATTGCTGAGACCATAAGCATGGGTCAAATACCTCTATTTTACCCTACACAGCACAAACACCATAGAAATGTGCATTACCTATGGCAGAATTCCCCAAATGCAGTCCTGGAGGGCCAAACACCATTCAGTTTCCATGCTGCCTCTAATAAAGATGCCTTTGCTGCATATCTATGCACCACCCCCATGGTATGCAGATATATCCCATGCATATTCATGAGGGACAGCCTGAAAACCCAAACAGTGTTTGGCACACCAGGACTGGAGTTGGGAACCTCTGCAGTAAAGCAGCAGCCAACAGGGCCAGACACACCCACACCCACAGGCCCCATTGGCTAATGCCTCCTGGAGAGGCAGGACATTGGGCCCTGCGTGCATCTCCCAATACTAGCACTTGCATACCTTAGCAATGCCACCCTACACCTGGGAATACGGTACACACCTATCAAACGTTTCCTATGATTACTGGCAGATAGCAAGTCCTACGTTAAGCACAGTTTGCTGTTTAAATAAATAAAGACACATCTATTCCAGTGTCAATACAATTTGAAGTAAAATCCCAGGGAGCTACGAAATGTCCTAAATTCAAAGAGTGCCTGTATATAAAATTTTGTAAAATTATGTAAAAATGTACATATGTATTTTCTGAACCTCCTTACGACCTTACCAATGTGTGCAGTGCCTTCCTGTCTAATCAATGTGGGTATACCCAAAAATTTCCCGTCATGATTTGACAATTTCCAATCTGTAATCAAACCGCTGCTGATCGCTGGAAGTAGCGGTATACAAATGTATACTAAATAAATAAATAAAATAAATTGAGCTCCATCATAACAATCTTTCTGATGTCTGCGGTGTGTGCTTCAGGTCTGGTCTCTGACAGTGTTTACCACCCTGGGGAGTGACCCCCAACAGTATTGCGTAGCATATCCATGCCTGTACTGTGCCCAGGACTGGTATGGTGGGCAGGGCTGCTAAACTCCTCTATAGTAGCACAATGCTGGCATAGGTGTGGGAGTGTGTTTCTGTCTATACAGTGTGTGGTGGCTGCAAACACCTTCCACAGCCCACACTGCCAGCACTGTTGCCAGTATTGGCCTGCTAATGTGCATAATGAGGAGCAAGGTACCATGGGTATAGCCCGGACAGGGTGACCTGGCCAGGATGCATCTGCACAGGGCATAGGGCACTGGCTGGGACATTTTACAGTTGTGTGTATCTAACCCATAGGATATTTGTGTTAAAACTTAGCTACTTTTTCCCGACATAGCTTAATCAGCACTCTGTGGTAATTTTTCATAACAAGATAAACAAAATTGTGAATATATTGTGTTACGTAACATGTCAACAATGGCTCCCCCTAGTTATGCTTTGCTCTTGTGCCTTTGTATCATGATGTCCACATGTGCTACCAACCCAATCTTGCATTACTACCCACTTCTCTTTTATAGTCCGATATATACTTATTACCCCGTGTATAACCCTGTGACAGCACCGACCGTAATACTACCCAACCTCCTCCCTATACCCACAAACATGTTCCCACAATCAAACCTAGGCCCAACCACGGGCCCCATCAGGGGTTCACGACCACAGCACAAGGCAAAGCTAAAAAAAGCTACAACGGAGAAGCCAACCAGCAACAAGCATGCAAGGCAGAAACCCCCATCCAGACAACTCCCCGCATGCCCCAGTCTCCTTCATGCTTCTCAACGCCAGGTCAATCAGAAACAAGACCCACATCATACACGATATCATCACAGATGCAAAACCTGACATCCTATGCATTACCGAAACATGGATCACCGATATGGATTCTGCTATCATCAACCAAATTACCAGTCCTGGCTACGAAATCTATAACTGTCCCCGATCAAACAAGAGAGGAGGAGGGGTCCTCATCATCGCCAAGGCCTCCTACCTCCTAACAAACACATCTCAAAGTTTAAATGATGACATGGACTTTCTCAGAGTGGAAAATAAAACCACATCCATCTGTCTGATCTACAGACCCCCATCATCACCACACGAATGCCTAGCCACTTTCCTTGAACTTATCAGCACCACCTCAATCAAAAAGCAACAGATCATCCTAGGAGACCTAAACCTTGCATCAGCCTCAACAGTACAAGCAAAATTCTTCCTAGAAGCTATGGAACAACTTGGATATGAACAAATAATCCACGACGCTACACATACCAAAGGCAGCACTCTGGATATGGTGTTTCTGCCCTCCAAACGTCAGGAACTAAACCAAACCAAACTGCAAATAACTCAGGTACCATGGTCCGACCATCACCAAATAGAATTCTCCTTACACCTCCCCATCGCTCCAGACCGTTCTCAACCCAACTCTGCTGCAAACCTACGGAGGAGTTTCCAAAAATTTGATAAAGAAGCCTTAGCAACATCCATAATGTCACACTTAACCCTGGAACACTCGGACCTCGAGAAATTAGTGATACAATGGAATACAGGAATCGAAGCAACTTCGCAACCATCCCTAAAACCACCAACCAAACCATCCAATACCAAAACCGAACCGTGGTATACTCATACCCTAAGAAGGCTGAAAATAGACTTGCATAAGCAAGAACGAAGGTGGAGGAAAACCAAAACTGAGGAACATAGAAGTGAATACCTTAAATTCCTTACAACATACAAGCACGAAATCAACCTGGCGAAAAAACCCCACCACACCAGCATACTCAATAAAGCCCTCAACAGACCTCGAGAACTTTTCGAACTTGTCAAATCTCTCACCAAGACGTCCCAACCAACAAACCAAAATGGTACAATGACGGCCCAAACCCTAGCTGACCATTATGCCAGCAAGCTTAACCCACCAGACAGCAAGCTAAACTTACAAACACCGGCACACCTCACCCAAGAAATGGCTACAATCACCACCCAGCAAAAAACCCTCACATCAAAAAGTGCAAACCAGTACCAAGATTGGGACACCTTCCGAAGCATAGACGACAGACAAATCATCAACATAATTACCAACTTGAACTCCACCACTTCCCCCCTCGATCCCTGCCCAGCAGCCTGGATCAAGGCGGTGAAACAAGATGCTGCCAAGTATATCACCCATATAGTAAACCAATCTCTACTACAAGGGATCATGCCAGCACGACTTAAGCAATCTCTCATACGACCCATCCTAAAAAACAAAACTCTCAAACTCCTACCGTCCGATATCCAGCATACCCTTCTTAGCCAAGATTATCGAAAAGGCTGTCCAGCAACAGCTGCAGGACCACATTGATGTTAACAATGCCCTAGATGATCATCAATACGGCTTTTGCCAACATCATGGCATGGAAACTCTCCTACTAGCCCTAATGGACAAACTACACAAGGGTCTTGAGAACAAAAGGAAAATGTATATGCTCATTTTTATAGACATATCTGCTGCCTTTGATTCAGTGCATCATGCCACGCTCCTGGACAGACTTGCCTCCATAGGCATATCGGGGACCCCCCTGAAATGGTTCGCATCTTACATAAATAACAGAATGCAGCAAGTCCAATTCAACAACGAAAAGGCCTCTGCCTTCCCTCAAACTCAAGGCATACCACAAGGCTCTGCCCTATCCTCTCTCCTGTTCAACCTATATCTATGACCTATTTGTGAAATCCTGCAGGACCACAAGATCAGTTACCATATCTACGCAGACGACTTGATGCTTTACACTCATCTCGACATCAACAACCCCAACCTCAATCAGCTCGAAAAATGCCTAAGTGAACTACAAAACTGGCTGCAACAGAATAATATGTCAATAAACCACAAAAAAACAGAAGTGATGTGCATTTCCAGAAATCCTGACTTTAACCCACCACCAACAGTTACCATGAACAATAATGTCTACACCACAAAGCCTGAAATAAAATACCTAGGTGTAATGCTGTACAGCAACTTAAATATAGAAAAGCACCTCAGAATCACCAATCGGGCCATCTTCCGCAAATTAAGAATCCTGCAACCGCTACGGAATATTATTGACCACTCCGACTTCAGGACAGTGGCACAAGCCCTCATCATTCCCCACCTGGATTACTGCAACGCTATATTACAAGGTCTGCCCAAAAAAACCCTTAACATACTGCAACTAGCACAAAACGTAGCGGCTAGAATCATCATGAAAAAAGGCCTAACTGAACGCATCACTCCAGTACTAATCGAGCTTCATTGGCTCCCCATCAAAGCCCGCATCCAATATAAGCTCTTAGTAACCACGTTCAAGCTCGCTCATAACGTAGCACCCTCATACCTAAACACCTTAATATCCGATCAACCAATCATCAGAAGCAGAAGAACAGTAAATAGCAACACCCTTCATGTCCCGAGTAGCCTGAGAAATTGCAACGCAAACACCACCAACAGAGCGTTCTCATTTATTGCACCAATACTCTGGAACCAACTGCCCTATGAACTGAGAGCAAACAAGGACTTGAAGGACTTCAGGAAGAAGCTTAAAACTCACCTCTTCCAGACCCATTTCAACCTAACCTAGTCAGAGTGTCTTATTCTATTTGGGCACCTTGCCAGCTTAAATAACACACAGCAGTATAAAACACGTCCTGTAATATGTAATATATGTGTATATGTAATATATGTAAAGCCTCCTCTCAAACAATCAAATGTAGAAATGTAATGTCTCCTCTTATACAATCAAATGTAAATATGTGACTGTTTAATGTGCCTTTTACCCACCCCTGAAATCACAATGTATGTTCCAAATCCGGCCTGTACAGCCGCGCCATTATGTATAGAAAACCGCTGCTGATCGCTGGAAGTAGCGGGATACAAGTGTACACTAAATAAAATAAATAAAAATTGTAGTGCCCGGCCACCACCTACACAGACAGGGTGACCTCAGTATGTCCTGCTGGGGGATCACTCTCACCCTGACTGTGCAGTGACGACAGCATGACTAGGCACCCCCATAGTGCTATATAGTATTTCTCTCGTGATATTTATGGGTTTCCTTTTGGGGCCCAGTCACTGATTTATCTGCTTGTTGTGTATGCTGACATCCCAGTTTTGGGTGCATGCATTTACACTGAGAATATGCACTATGGACTAGCTAGCAGACTGTTTGCAGCTGGTATGTGTCTTGATGGAGTGGCTTGCAGGGTGCAGTGGCTGAAGGCTTTGTTGCAGGAGAATATCAGATAGTGGTGGGGTGCAGCTTAGCATATCCAGGCCTAATGTCTGTCTGCTATTGTGTTATGGATGTGTACAGAGCTGCATTGACTGCCCTGTAGGGTGTCTGTTCCCCAGCAGGACTGGGGTTGATGGTCCCCTCTACTGCCACCATTGCAGGGAGGTAGAATGTGGATCTGTTGATGGGGGACCCTGTTTGCCACCCTCAGCCCTGGAGGAGGGGAGTGGTGGTGCATGGCCCACCTGGGGGTCTATAGGGACTACACCTGACTGAGACAGACAGAGATATCCAAGGTGTTTCTTCAGAAACTACCTATCTCACACATTTAACACTGCTTTAGACCTCCGGCATGGCCTCTTTCAGCTATGGAAGGTGCTGTGGACCTGGTGCTGGGCGCCTCACCGCACCCTCAGGGTGAGCACAGTACCCGCACAATGTGACAGTGTGTAGCTACTCTGTGCCAGTAAAACACACGGTCAGTAGCCCCTACCAGGCCGAGGTGCTGTGGGGGTGCACATGGTCACTTCCCCCTACCAGGCCGAGGTGCTGTGGGGGTGCATTCCCCATCTTGTGTTTATCTGTGGACAGCTGATTTGCATGTGCAGTGCATCATGGGTACGGGTGGGCTAACCCTATCCTGGTGACCACAGCAGACTGTCTGTGTGGTGACATGCACTCCCTCTGAAGCCAGCCAGGGGCTTGCTAGCAGCTATAGAGCTGTAGCCCAATGGTTGCTTCACTGCCTCTGAAGCCAGATGTCATGGGTTCAAACCCACAGTGGGGTTATTTGATGGGGCTGCCCAGAGCATTATCTCTTTTTAATGTACATTATTGCTGCCAGCAAAAACACCCTCATCGTACTGTACCCATAAGGTGCCTCAGAGGGCGCTTTATAGGGCGCCCTATAGGTTACCTTATGGTTACCGTCCATATAAGGTGCACTATACGTTATCCTGTGGAGCAACTTATAGGGTGCCCTATAGGGGACATTTTAGGGTGCCGTGGCGGACAATGCACTTTATAATGTGCCCTATGGAGTGCCTTATAGGGTGCCTTATACGGCACCTTCAATTACGGCACGTGAGGACCTGTTTGCTGGCAGCAATTAATAAAATAAAAATAAAGTGCTGCAAGAAACAAAACGTACATTGCAAAGCTGATGCCTCAGCCAGCCTTACGTATTAGGCACACTGGGGAGCAAACTCATGACCCCTGTATCAGCAGTCAGTGCCTTAACCATTGTGCTCCACTGCTGCTCCTCCTTGCATGTCAGCGCACCTACTTATGCTTTTCATTCCTTAAACTGCACAGTGCTGCCATCAAAACCAGTACACTGACCTTGCGGTACCTCATACGGCACCCTATAAAGCGCCCTATAAGCAACATTCTAGGGTGCCTTGGCGGACAGTGCACTTTAAAATGTGCCTTATGGGACGCCTTATGTTAACACGCTTTGAGAGTGCGTTTGCTAGTAGTGATAATTAAAATAAAAATAAAATGCCTCCTAAAGCAATCTTCCCCATAATATGTAATGCCTCAGCCAGCCTTGTTCATTGGGCACTGTGGGGGATTGAACCCCTGATCCCTGTACCATTGGTCAGTGTCTTAACCATTGTGCTGTGGTTCTGTTCCTATGTTTGCACATCAGCGCGCCGCCTTATGCCGCCCAATATTAAAATGCCTCCTAAAGCAATAGCTTGCCGCCTTATGGCCATCAGCGTGCCGCCTTATGCTGTCCAATATTAAACTGGCTCCTAAAGTAATGCCTCAGCCAGCCATCTTCATTGGGCACTGTGGGGGACTGAACCCCTGATCCCTGCACCATTGGTAAGTGTCTTAACCATTGTGCTGTGGCTCTGCTCTTCTGCTTGCACATCAGCGCGCCACTTATGCCTCCCGCGCAGCTTTCTCATGCGCTAATGTGCGGGGCGCACATGGGCGCTGCGCACCTTAGCGCATATTTAAATCCCGGTTTTGCTTTTTCAGAAAGAAACGCCCACTCCTTATATGGCACCCGCACACTAGTGCGGCCCGCACATTACCGGGGCTTTAGTAAACATACCCCTAAGTCTTTAACCTTTTCAGCTGCTCCTTTTCGTTTTTTGTTAACTATTTTCCTCATTTTATCATAGTCTCGATTTTGAAAGTTAAAAGGTTGTATTTTGGATTTCCTTACCATCCCTCCTCCATTAATGAAATCAAACGCGGTCATCTTATGATCTATTGCCAAGTGGCCCCAACACCCTTATCTGTTGCACCAGATCTGGCGTTCCACTAAGGACTAAGTCCAAAATAGCTTCCCCTCTGGTCGGTTCATGAATCAGATGCTCTAAGAAGCAGTCATTTATTTCATGTAGAAACTCCCTAACATGTCCTGCCATGACACTGACCCAGTCAGTACTGGGGTAATTGAAATCACCCGTTGTTATTACTGTGCTGCAACTTTTGTTAGCTTCCTTGATTTCTTTGAGTATTTCATCATCCATTTGTTTATTCTGGCGATTCGGTTGATAGTACACCCCCACTGCCATCATCTTTCCCTTTTTATATGGAATTTGAATCCATAGAGATTCTACAGCGAATTTTGTTTCCAGCAAAACTTTAATCCTTTCTGACTCAATGCACTCTCTAACATAGAGCGCAACCCCTCCACCAATTTGATCAGCTCTATCATTATGTTCTAGTTTGTATCCAGGTGTCACAGTGTCGCACTGGTTATCCTCCTTCCACCATGTCTCCGAGATACCAATCATATTTAACTTCTCATTTAGTGCTATATATTCTAACTCTCCCATTTTATTTTTTAGACTTCTAGCATTTGCATACATGCATTTTAGAGGCTGTATTTTATTCATATTAATATGGTTATCGGTAGGCAGGAGTAATTTGGAATCTTTAAGCTCTGTTTGCTCTGTACTCAAGGGCATTTGGGCTACCTCTGTCTTTAATGGAACCTCTCTGCTGATGTACCCTAACTTTTTTTGGTAGTATCCTTCAAGGATACATTATTCTGAACCATGTGTTCTTGGGTAACTGTCGGCTCTCCCCTATTATCTAGTTTAAAAACCGCTCTATCTCCTTTTTAAAGATTAATAGCAGCAGCTTGGTTGCATCCCGGTTAAGGTGAAGCCCATCCCTTTAGAAGATCCCCTCCTTTCCCCAGAATGTTCCCCAGTTCCTAACAAATCCAAGCCCCTCATTTTTGCACCATCGTCTTATCCACACATTGAGACTCCGGAGCTCTGCCTGCCTTTTGAGTCCTGCGCGTGGAACTGGAAGCATTTGGGAGAACACTACCCTGGAAGTTCTGGAATTTAACTTCCTACCTAAAAGCCTAAATTTAGCCTCCAGAACCTCCCTTCCACATTTTCACATGTTATTGGTACCGATATGTACCAAGACAGCAGATTCCTCCCCAGCACTATCTAAGACCTTGTCTAGGTGGCGCCTGAGGTCCGCTACATTCGCACCAGGCAGGCATGTTACCAGGCGATCCTCCTGTCCACCAGCCACCCAGCTATCTACATGCCTAATGATCGAATCACCAACTATAACGGCTGTCTTAACCCTTCCCTCATGGGCACATGGCCCTGGAGAAACTTCCTTGGTGTGAGAGGGTTTTACATCACCTGGAGGACAGGTCCTAGCTATACGATCCCTTCCTGCCACACCAGGGTTATGCTCTCCTGTCACGTGACCTCTCTCCTCTATGACAAAAGGCATGCTGCCAGAGTAGTGGTGGGACTTCAGGACTATATCCCTGTAGGTCTCGTCTATGTACCTCTCTGTCTTCCTTATGTCTTCCAAGTCTGCTACTCTTGCCTCCAGAGATTGGACTCGTTCCCTGAGAGCAAAGAGCTCCTTGCACCTTGTGCTCACGTAAGACCCCTCACCAACTGGGAGAAAATCATACATGTGACACTCAATGCAAAAGACTGGAAAGACCCATCTCTCTGCTGGACTGCTGTCTGCATCTTTGTTTTAAGGTTGTGTTTAGATATTTGAGTTCTTTACTTACTAAGGGTTGCCGGGACTACTTATACTAATAAAACTATAACTAATACGTTTGATGTACTTTGTTCACCTGAAGTCATAATGCAGCAGACAGAGAACAACCGAGCTCCCATCACAACCGAGTCAAAACCATAACAATCGAGAGGAATGAGGGAGAAAAAAAACAAAACATGCTGGCCAAAATCTCCTCCTGCAGACCAAGTGCGACTCCCCTCTCAATGGAAGGTCCAATCTGCTGCAGCTCATTTCTCCTCATGGTTTCTACTGCCTTCAAATTCCTTAAGCCAGAAAGTACTGGGCACTGAAGAACCACTGAGAGAACATCCCGCTGGAATGACATTATCACCACTGCCAACACCACAGGGCCCTGCGCCAAAAGTAAGCATTTCTGCAAGGAAACCCCCAAAAAAACAAATAAATAAACGTGCCAATGACCTAGCAAGAGCACGGTAAAAGAGCCATAAATCTTGCCCCTCATGTTGGCAGAGCGTACTGAACCCCCATTGGAGGAAGTAGTTTCTGCCTAGCAGCCTTCTCCCCCCTGAAGAGGACGTTGCCATGCACCCCCAATGGCCTTGTTTTTAAATTTCTCTAATTTCTACAATTACTGCGTGGCAACCACCTCTCCCCAACAAAGGAGAAAGAGGGAAAACAGCTGTCTTAGCTACCCTATCTCAACTTTCCAACCAAACGAGAAGCAAAGAAGAGCCAACTTAGGACAGACGAGCTTGCAAAAATATTCTCACTATTTTGAGAAATACAGCAAGCGTGGAGCGGGGATGGGACCTGGAACTACTAGGTTCTACACCCCGATGTGAGCATTCAGCCACCACCGAGAACAGCTCCTTCCTCATCTTCGTTTCAATCCAATTCAGACTGCACAGGAATGCACAACCGCCATCTGCTAAAGACTGAGAAGTACTGGTGAGATCAAGGTTGCAGACCCCTTTGTACCATGACGTCAAAATCGAGCTAGCGGGTCTCATTCTCCAACTGCTGGCAGGCGTGCATAACCCTACTGACAAGGAACACAAATTCCCATCCACCCCAGGGTTGCATTGCCTATATAGTCATCTTATAAATTGACAGCTGTCTTCCAATCAGATGCAACACTTACCTTTTCTCCTTGTCCTAATCAGCATATCGTGTATTCAGTGCAATAGTTGTGGCACCTTCATTCTAAGAAGATTTATTTGGAGTCTAAGAGCTTGCCCTATATGTCTCAAGTTATCTGCCATGCATAAAGAATTGATTTTATTAAGGGAAGAATTAGCTGCAATTAAACTCATATCCTCTAGCGTACAAATTGGAAAAAATACACTACCACTCCAACAAAGAATCAAGCAGCCCAGGAACAAATGGATCACAGTGGGCTCTGGTAGGTTGTGACCTGTAACATGGAGACACCCTTGCCATCAAGAGATATCCCTGCATAACGCCTTCTCTTCCTTTGGGAAATTTGAATGCCCAATTAGTGGAAACTGAAGTGCCCTAAACAAGAAGGTTATGTTTATGTTTATGTTTATATTTATGTTAACATAAGAACATAAGATATGCCATACTGGGTCAGACCAAGGTCCATCAAGCCCAGTATTCTGTTTCCAACAGTGGCCAATCTAGGTCATATGTACCTAGCAGTTTCCCCAAGGGACACAGGTTCCACAATGCTTGTATTGGTTCAAGCATGGATATCCTGGGTCCCTTCTTAATAATGGTTTATGGACCTTTCCTCCAGGAACTTGTCCAAACCTTTTTTAAACCCAGCTACACTAACAGCCTTTACTACATCCTCCGGTAACAAATTCCAGAGTTTGATTACACGTTGAGTGAAAAAATATTTTCTTTTATTAGTCTTAAATAGTTTACCCTGTAGCTTCATTGCATGTCCCCTAGTCTTTCTATATTCTGATAAGGTAAACAATCGATCTACATTTACCCGTTCCACTCCGTTCATTAATTTATAGACTTCTATCATATCTCCCCTCAGCTGTCTCTTTTCCAGGTTAAAGAGCCCTAACCTTTTTAGCCTTTCTTCATAGGAGTATCCTTCCATCCCCTTTACCATTTTGGTGGCTCTTCTCTGAACCTTTTCTAAAATCGCTATATCCTTTTTAAGATACGGCGACCAGAATTGCACACAATATTCAAGGTGCGGTCTCACCATGGAACGATATAGAGGCATTATAATATCTTTTGTTTTATTTTCCATTGCTTTCCTTATGATACCTAGCATTCTATTTGCTCTCTTGGCCGCTGCTGCACACTGGGCTGAGGGTTTTAACATGGTATCCACAATGACGCCTAAATCTTTTTCCTGGGTGGTAGTTCCTAAAGTGGAACCTTGCATCGTGTAACCATAGTTTGGGTTGTTCTTCGCTAGGTGCATAACCTTGCACTTGTCCACATTAAATTTCATCTGCCATTTTGATGCCCAGTCTTCCAATTTATCAAGATCCTCTTGCAATTTTCCACAATCCTCTTGGGTTCTAACAACTTTAAATAGTTTTGTGTCATCTGCAAATTTGATAACCTCACTCGTTATTCCACTTTCCAGGTCATTTATGAATATGTCAAAAAGCAGAGGACCCAGCACAGATCCCTGGGGTACACCACTATTCACCTTTCTCCATTGGGAAAATTGGCCATTTAGCCCTACCCTCTGCTTTCTATCTTTTAACCAGTTCCTGATCCACAATAGTACACTGCCTCCTATCCCATGACTCTTTAGTTTTGCCAAACGTCTCTCATGAGGGACCTTGTCAAAGGCTTTCTGAAAGTCCAGATACACAATATCAGCCGACTCACCTTTGTCCACCTGATTATTCACTCCTTCAAAAAGCATAACAGATTAGTAAGACAAGATCTTCCTTGTCTAAAGCCATGTTGACTGTCTCCCATTAGGTCATGACTATCTACATGCTGAGTAATTTTATTCTTTATGATGGTTTCTACCATTTTTCCCGGTACTGATGTCAGGCTCACCGGTCTGTAGTTTCCCTGGTATATCAAATGGCATATCAAATGATAAATAAATGTTTATTTATCATTTGATATACCCCCCCCCCCCATTACACCTGGGCGGTTTACAATACAAAAAAGAAAACAATATACAGAAAAGGAAAAGAAGTTACAATCTTCGTCCAGAAAGGGGAGAGATGAAAAACTTCAAACATTTAGACTCAACATAGGGTGGGTAGGAAGGACTCAGGAGCGGAGATTAAAGGCAGAGGAGAAGAGGTGAGTTTTCAGTAGGGAACAAAATTTGGGGTAGGACTCCTCCAGTCGAAGGGCGGTGGGCAGAGAGTTCCACAGGGAGGGACCAATATAGAAGAAGGTTGAATGTCTAGTTGATTGAAGGTGTGCTTGTGAGGGGGATGGGAGATATAAGCGATTCATGTGGATGGAATGGAGACTACGAGAAGGCATATGAAATGTCAGTAGATCAGCCAGGTATTGGGGTCTGTGGGAATAGATGGCATGATGCACCAAGGTAAGGATCTTAAATTCTATCTGGAAATCCAATGGTAACCAATGAAGATGTTGAAGGATTGGTGAAACATGGTCTCTGGAGGAGGCATGAGAAGTCATCCTGGCTGCAGTGTTTTGCAGTAATTGCAACCTACGACATTGGTATTGAGGAATGCCAATTAGAATGGAGTTGCCAAAGTCTAGTCTGGAAATGACCAATGAGAGAAGAAGAGTGAGTAAAGCCTGTGAGGAAAGGAAGGGCCGAATTGCGCGGATGCGTCAAAGGAAGAAAAATGAACGCCATGAGACCTGAGAGATATGATCATTAAATGAGAGGTTGCTATCTAGGATAATACCTAGATAATGAAGTTTGGTCACAAGTGTGATTGGAGTACCTGAAAAGGAAGGAACGGGTAGTGGACAAGTAGAACCGTGAGAGAACCAGATTGCAGCTGTTTTGGAGATATTGAGGATGAGGCAGTTTATAATTTAATGCCCAATCTACTTCACCGAATGGATTATATAAAAATCAAATTGACTACATCTGTGGAAGTCAACGATGGAAAAGCTCTGTAACATCAACAAAGACAAAACCTGGAGCTGACTGTGGTACAGATCATCAACTACTAGTATGCAAACTCAAGCTAAAGTTGAAAAAGAGCAAACCACTCATGAATGCAGCAAAATATGACCTTGAGAATATACCACTGGAATTTAAAGACTGCCTGCAAAATCGATTTGCTGCTTTAGATACAAATGACAGAGCTACGGAAGAGTTATGGAATGACATCAAGAAGGTTGTGTTGGAAGAAAGTGAGAAGTCTCTACAAAAGGTGAAAAAGCAAAAACAGCCAAAATGGATGACGGAAGAAACTCTGAAAATTGCCCAGAAACGCAGAGAAGCTAAAGCCAGAGGAGAAAGAAAGACAATCACAGAACTCAACAGAGATTTCCAACGTGCAGCAAGACAGGACAAGGAAAAGTACTACAATGACACTTGCAAGGAAATAGAAGCAGAAACTGTTAGAGGAAGAACAAGATCGGCTTTCCTAAAGCTACGAGAGTTAAAGAAAAAGTTCCAGCCTCGAATTGGAATGTTACAAGATGCTCAAGGTTCTATGTTGAATGATGCTGAGAAGATCAAGAAAAGGTGGAAGGAATATAGAGTTTTTATATGATAAAGATCAAGTGGACCAACCGCCGTTTCAACCTGTACCTTATGATCGGGAACCATTGGTGATGAAAGAAGAAGTTGAAGCAGCATTGAAAGCCTTATCAAAGAACAAAGCACCAGGCATTGATAGCATTCCCATAGAAGTATTGCAGCAATCTGATGCAGCTGTTACCATACTCATAAGGCTCTGCCAAGAAATATGGAAGACAACATCATGGCCAACTGACTGGAAAAGATCTGTGTTTATACCAATACTAAAGAAAGGTGATCCAACTGACTGTGAAAATTATCGCACAATCGCTCTGATCCCACATGCCAGCAAGATTCTACTGAAGATTATTCAAAAGAGACTACAACCATACCTGGAACAAGAACTACCTGAAGTGCAAGCAGGGTTCAGGAAAGGGCGAGGAATGAGAGACATCATTGCGGATGTGAGATGGATCCTTGAAAAGACTAAAGAATACCAAAAGGATATCTATTTGTGCTTTATCGACTATAGCAAGGCTTTTGACTGTGTAAACCATGAGAAACTCTGGGCCACATTAAGAAGCATGGGTATACCAGAACACCTGATCGTTCTCTTGCGCAATCTGTACATTGATCAAGAAGCAACAGTTCGAACGGAACAAGGAGAAACAGAATGGTTTAAAATAAGCAAAGGTGTAAGACAAGGCTGCATACTTTCCCCCTACCTGTTTAATTTATATGCAGAACAAATCATCAGAGAAGCAGGATTGTAGGAAGACAACAGAGGTGTGAAGATTGGTGGAAGACTCATCAACAACCTTCGCTATGCTGATGATACCACATTACTGGCTGAAAGTGAAGATGATCTGAAACATTTGCTTCTCACAATCAAAGAACATAGTCTCAAAATGGGCCTGCACCTTAATGTAAAGAAGACAAAGATCATGACAACTGGCATAATCAACAGGTTCATCGTTGAAGGAGAAGAAATTGAAATTGTGAACAACTTTAACCTACTTGGATCAGCTATCAATAAAGAAGCAGCAAGCAGTCAAGAAATCAGACGACGCATTGCTCTTGGCAGAATGGCTATGAAAGACCTAGATAAGATTCTCAAGAGCAGAGATGTCTCTCTCCATACAAAGATTCGACTTGTTCAAGCCATGGTATTTTCAATAACATCATATGGATGTGAAATCTGGACAGTGAAAAAGATAGACAGGAAGAAAATTGATGCCTTTGAATTATGGTGCTGGCGGCAAATACTGTGTATACCATGGACTGCCCGAAGAACAAACCAGTCGGTACTAGAGGAGATCAAACCTAAGCTTTCTTTAGAAGCTCAGATGACAAGACTTTGACTTTCATACTTTGGACACATCATGCGAAGAGAGAGATCATTAGAGAAAGATATTATGCTTGGCAAGATAGAAGGTCAACGCAAAAGAGGAAGGCCAGCAATGAGATGGATCGATACAATAACAGCAGCTACGGGTACCAGTCTGTCAACAATGAGCCACCTGACTGAAGACCGAACACAATTTAGGATAGTTATCCAGAGGGTCGCCATGAGTCGACTCCGACTCGACGGCACTTAACAACAACAACTACTGATAATGCCCTAAATATGAAGAAACTGAAACAAAAGAGGAAACTACTACTACTACTCATCAAGCCTGCTGACTATTACCCAATATTGCTAATCCATGTCGGAACAAATGATACTGCCAGGTATCCCTTTGAGCGCATCAAAAGTGACTTCATGGCTCTGGGACAGAGGGTGAAGCAGATAGGTGCACAGGTGGTGTTCTCTTCAATCCTCCCTGTTGAAGGTAAAGGCCAAGGCAGAGAGGCTCGCATCCTGGAGATGAATGCATGGCTGCGTGGATGGTGTCATCGAGAGCGTTTTGGTTTCCTGGACCATGGGATGCTGTTCCAAGGGTTGCAGAGCAGAGATGGCATCCATCTGTCTAAGAAAGGTCAACCTGTCTTCAGTAGTAGACTGGCTAATCTAGTGAAGAGGTCTTTAAACTAGATTTGTTGGGGATGGGTGAAGAAAGCCCCCAGGTAAGTGAAACCCCCTAGGTATTTGAAACATTAAATACCTTTATGGAAATGGGTAAAAGGGGTAAGAAATGGAAATCAGTGTGTATGAATGCCCGTAGCATGGGAAATAAGATCCCTGATGTTGAAGCTTTGCTGGGAGTGGCTGACTTGGATTTAGTGGGAGTTACATGGTTCATAGAAAACCATGACTGGGATGTAACTATACCAGGCTATACTTTATTCAGAAAGGAAAGGGTAGAAAGAAGGGGAGGAGGAGTGGCACTGTATGCGAAAAATAATATTAAAGCTTTGGAATTACAGAGCTTAAAAGGGAGAGAGGAGGCATTGTGGGTTAAACTACAAAGAGGGAAAGAGAAATCTATTTGCATTGGCGTGATATACAGACCTCCCTTACAAGAGGAAGAGGTGGACAGAGAGTTAACTGAAGACATACACAGCATTGGTAGGAAAGGGGAAGTGCTACTGCTAGGGGATTTCAATATGCCAGATGTTGATTGGAACATTCCTGCTGCAGTATCACCTAGAAGTAAGGAGATCCTGGATTCTCTACAGGGAGAACTATTCAAGCAGTTGGTAAGAGACCACACACGTGAAGGGGCCTTACCAGACCTGGTGCTTACCAATGGTGAAAGTGTTTCTGATGTTATAGTGGGAGATCATTTTGCATCCAGTGATCACCAGATGGTGTGGTTCAGTATTAGGAGTAGGGCTGTTAAAATCCATTCAAAAGTGAGGGTGTTAGACTTTAGGAAAACTAACTTTGCCAAGTTGTGCCAATACCTCAGGGAGTCATTAGCAGGATGGGAACAGCTGGGGGATATAGAAAAACAGTGGGCAAAACTGAAAGGGGATATTTTAAGGAGAACCAAACTTTTTGTTAAAATGGTAAATAAAGGTAAAAGGAAAAGGAGACCACTATGGCTTTTGAAAGAAGTAGCTGAAAAGGAGAAGAAAAAGAGGGAGGCCTTCATGAAATACAAGAGATCACAGAGAGAGGAAGACAGGCATCTATATTTGGAAAAACTTAGAGAAGCTAACAAAGTAGCCAAGAAAGCAAAGATTCAAAAAGAGGAGGAAATAGCCAATGCAATAAAATGGGGGGATAAGACATTTTTCAGATATGTTAGTGAGAAGAGGAAGGGCAAAAATCATTGACATCATCTCGACAATCAACACCACTACCGCTCAGACCGACCCCTGTCCTGCCTTCTGGATAAAGGAACTACGGTCAGAATTTAGCCCATTCATAGCTAGACTCCTTGACACATCTTTCACGTCAGGCTCACCTGCACCTCAAGCACATATCCATCAGACCTCTGCTAAAGAACAGCAAGCTAGACCCCCAGAAAGTGGAATCGTATAGACCAATTGCCAGCATTCCACTGCTGGCAAAGATAATCGAAAAAGAAGCCCTATACCAGATTCAACAACACATCAACAATACTTCACCACTAGACCACTGCCAACAAGGATTCAGAGAATCCCATGGTGTCGAGATGCTACTTACCACCCTCTTCAACAATATACTCAATGCAATAGATAACATCCATCATGGGGTTGCCCTTATATTCCTGGATATAGCTGCAGCGTTTGACTCAGTATGCCACGAAACCCTCCTGAGGCGACTCAAAGAGAAGGGCATCTGCAACCTAGCACTAACCTGGTGTAAGTCATACCTATACGATAGATGGCAACATGTGCAGACGGAGTCCTCCACCTCCAAACTGTTCCACCAGAAACAAGGCGTGCCGCAAGGTTCCGCCCTTTCAGCCTTAATGTTCAACATCTATATGCAGCCGATTTGTGACCTCATTTGATCATTCAACGTTAAATGCATGATTTATGCTGGTGACGTTCTCATTTACATGCCATTCCAGATCGACCAGATTAACCTCACACCACTAACTAACTGTTTTAGCACAGTAGAAAAATGGCTTCTAAACCAGAATCTCCGAATACAACACAGAAAGACGGAAGTGCTGTTCATATCCAGAAACCCCAATTTTTCCCCTCCAGCCTGCCTAAAAATTGGAGAGATTGAACTGCAAACTAAACCCTCAATCCGTTACCTGGGTGTCACACTAGATCAAAGACTGGATATGAAGACTCACATTGGCAACATGGTAAAATCAACATACCATAAGATCAAGACACTCAAACATCTATGCCCCCTACTACAACCGGACGATTTCAGAACAATCTTTCAGGCACTAACCATCCCGCATCTTGACTATGCCAATGCAATCCTTCAAGGGCTTCCACAATCCACCCTGAGCCTGCTCCAACTCGCCATGAACGCTGCAGCCAGAGTTCTAGATAGTGCCTCAAGGAGAGACCATATAACACCCATCCTCAAAAGTCTCCACTGGCTCCCAATCCACAGTAGAATCACCTTCAAGATTTTGCTACTAACTTGCCCCCTCCTCTCTCGCTGACCTCATGCCAATTAACCCCCCAAATAGAGCCAGACGACTTACTGCAATAAACACCTTGGTAATCCCCAAAGCAATGACCCATTGTACACAAACAACCATAAACAGGGCTTTCAGTCTCTGTGCACACAGATGCTGGAACGCTCTACCACCCAATATACGAGCAATCCCAGACCTAACTAAATTCAGGAGAGCATTGAAGCACTATCTCTTCCTCAAATGCTACCCGGAGGAATGTACACCAACTCCCCCACTCACAACAAAGCTACACAACCACATGTAACCACCCTCAATGTATTGTATATATGTGTAAATATCTTTCTGTTATCCTTACAAATGCAAATAGTTAAGACTGTTATCCAAGTTGAGCTACCTGTTATATGTAATTACGGTGTTATCCCCCTTCGTAAAATACCTCTATGTTCCATGTAAACCGCATTGATTCCGAAGAGCGCGGTATATAAGCGAATTAAATAAAATAAATAAATAAATAAAAAGTGGTATTGTCAGACACAAGGGTGAAGGGGAGGAATATGTAGAAGCTGATGAGGATAAAGCAGAATTGCTTAACAAATATTTCTGTTCTGTGTTTACAGATGAAGAACCAGGACCAGGACCTCAGAAAACACCCACAAACAGGAACAGAAGCAAGGGGTATCTTGAACAATTTTCAGAAGACTGTATTTGTTTGAAACTAGCTCAACTTAAAGTAGACAAAGCGATGGGACCGGATGAGATACACCCTAAAATACTGAGAGAACTTGGAGACATTCTAGCAGCTCCACTGACTGACCTTTTCAATGCCTCATTGGAGTCGGGAGTGGTGCCAGAGGACTGGAGAGAGGCTCATATGGTGCCTTTACACAAAAGCAGAAGTAAGAATGTGGTTGAAAACTACAGGTCAGTTAGTTTAACTTCGGTGTTGAGTAAATTTTTGGAAATGCTGCTGAAAGAGAAAATAGTGAGGTTTCTGGAGTCCAGCGGATTACAGGATCCGAGGTAGCATGGATTCACCAGAGGCAGGTCTTGTCAGACAAATGTGATTGATTTCTTTGACTGGGTGACCAGGGAGTTGGACCGAGGGAGAGCCCTAGATGTGGTTTATTGAGATTTCAGTAAAGCCTTTGACACCGTTCCTCATGGGTGACTTATAAACACCCTAGGGATGGACCCTAAAATTACTGCTTGGGTTAGAAATTGGTTGAGCGGGAGGTGACAAAGAGTACAGGTAAATGGAGGTCACTGTGAGGAGAAGGAAGTTACCAGTGGTGTGTCCCAGGGATCTGCCCTTGGTCAGATTCTTTTTAAGATCTGTCATGGCTGTCATGTAAGATTTGTGTCTTTGCGGATGATACCAAAATCTGCAATAGAGTAGACACCCAGGACGGTGTAGATAAGATGAGGAGGGATCTAGCTAAGCTTGAAGAATGGTCTAGAATTTGGCAGCTGGGATTTAATGTTAAAAAAATGCAAGTCATGCATTTGGGCTGCAGCAATCCAAGGGAGCAATATAGTATAGGGGGTGAAGTACTTTTGTCCACTAAAGAAGAGCGGGACCTAGGCGTGGTTGCGTCTGATGATCTTAAAGTAGTTAAAGAGGCAGAAAAGGCGACAGCAAAAGCTAGAAGGATGCTTGGCTGCATACGGAGAGGAATAGCTAGCAGAAAAAAGGAGGTGATAGTGCCTCTGTATAAGTGTTTGGTGCGACCTCATTTGGAGTATAGTGTGCAAGTCTGGAGTCCGCACCTTTAAAAGGATATAAACAGGATGGAGTAGGTACAGAGGGTGGCTACTAAAATGGTTAATGGTCTTCATTATAAAGGATATGAGGACAGACTTAAGGATCTTAATATGTACGCCTTAGAGGAAAGGCGGCATAGAGGTGATATGATTGAGAAGTTAAAATAGCTCCATGGCATAAATACACAGGGGGAGAGCCTCATTTGATTGAAAGCAAGTTCTGCTATGAGGGAACATGGGATGAGGGTGAAAGGGGATAGATTCAAGAGTGATATGCGAAAATATTTCTTTATGGAAAGAGTGGTGGATCAGTGGAATAGTCTCCCAGTGGAGGTGGTAGAGATGAGGTCAGTATCTGAATTCAAAAAAGCATGGTACAAACACAGAGGATCTCTAAAGGAAAATAGGGGACTGTTGTAGTTGTTGATATGGAAGGACAGACTAGTTAGGGCATGTGATCTTTTTCTGTCGTCATTTTTCTATGTTTCTATGTTACTTGGAGATTCCAGCATCAGAAAAACCAATTTGGGAATGCAGTTCGTAGGTGAGAAGATGGTCAAATGTCTCCCAGGCTCTTCAGCCAGCAGGAATACAAAGCAAATTGCTGGCATAGTTAGTGCAGAAAGTGAG
The DNA here is from genome assembly GCA_033557465.1 of Ichthyophis bannanicus. Classification (NCBI taxonomy): domain Eukaryota; kingdom Metazoa; phylum Chordata; class Amphibia; order Gymnophiona; family Ichthyophiidae; genus Ichthyophis; species Ichthyophis bannanicus. The sequence continues at coordinate 1,041,299,456 of CM066034.1, forward strand.
CACTCCAAAAGTGATGTCATCATCCATTTGGGTAGAAATGACTTGGCTAGAAACAGTGCCTCTACAGTTCAGAAGGATTTCCAAATTCTGGGAGAGAAACTCAAACCCATTGCTTACATCCTTGACCTTATATTTTTCCCACAACATCCTTGTCTCAATGATCAGATCCAACACTCCATTCAGCCCATACCCTGGTCTGATCATGCACTCATCCTTTTCTCCGTCCCCTACTCTACCCACAGAAGCCAATCATACAGCCATCTCCAACATACCCGTAAATTCAAGCAATTTAACGCAGCCAACTTCTTGGAGCAAACACTCCCTTCACTTGTCCAGCTAGACAACAACAACCAAAACCAAGAGTCATTCATAGCTAACTGGAATCAAATTTTATCTGCAGCCTCCCTACTCCCTCCCAAGCAACTTCCTCAAAAACACCAAAGAAGAACCCCCTGGTTCTCTACAAATCTGAGAAACCTTAAAAGGGATCTCAGACGTCTTGAACGTAAATGGAGATGTACTCAAGACCCCAATATACGTGTCGCCTACACAACCAAACTCCAATCCTACTGCTTAGAAACACTCACTCACAAGAGAGAATATAATGAGAATATCATTCAAAGAGCTCTTAATAAACCATGAGAACTCTTCTCTATCACCAAATCCCTAATTAATGAACCTCTACAACATGACCTACCACCAAAAATATCCGCACAAACTATAGCCAACCATCTTACTTCTAAATTCCTCCCACCTTTAACCAATAATCCACAACCCACTTCTTTCCATGACACCCTAATACATGAGGCAACCCTTCCAAATTCATGGAAGGAGTTTCATACCATCACATTAGCCAATGTAGCAGATGTTATTAAAGAACTGAATGCTTCAACTTCGGCCCTCGACCCTTGTCCTGTCCCCTGGATTAAGTCTACCAGAAGTTCTCTTTCCCCTTACATCTTAAATATTGTACAAGCCTCTCTTCAGTCAGGCTCCGTTCCACCTTCACTTAAGAGTGCCTCTATCTGTCCAATCCTAAAAGGTATAAAGCTAGACCCCACCTCTCCATCTTCTTACAGACCATATCTAGTATCCCCTTCCTTGCAAAAATAACCGAGAAACTTGTCCAAATCCAACTTCAAGACTATATTGATGACCACTCCCCCCTTGACTTATTCCAACATGGATTCAAAAAAATCACGGAGTCGAAACCCTCCTCACATCCTTACTAGATTCCCTGTATGCACACACCCAGAACTCCTCCCAAGGATGCCTACTTATTTTCCTAGACTTATCCGCTGCTTTTGACTCCCTCCCCCACCATCAACTCCTATACAGACTTCATGATATAGGTCTGAGAGGCACAACCCTAAATGGTTCCAATCCTACCTAGATGACAGAACCCAACAGGTCCGTATTGGAAGTGATACTTCCCTCCCTTTTACACTAAAACAAGGTGTACCTCAAGGATCCAGTCTATCTGCGTTACTCTTTAATATCTTCCTCCAACCTGTATGCACGATCTTCCAAAATTATGGCATCCAGTATCAAATATATGCAGACGACATGATGTGCTTCACCCCATTTAACCTCTCTAACCCTAATTTCTCTAAACTAAATGAATGTCTATCCAGCCTCAAATCTTGTCTCTCTCAACACAATCTAATAATCAACCAGTCCAAAACTGAGGCACTCCAAGTTTTCTCTAACCCCTCTTACATCCCCCCCACAACCCTCACCTTTGATGATCTCACTCTCTCTATAAAAAACAAGGTGAAATATCTTGGAATCATACTTGATCAGAACTTGTCTTTCTCTGATCAAATAAAGAAAACCACTAACACAGTATACGCTAAGCTATGCACTCTCAGGAACCTCAAACCTCTCCTAAGCCCCGACTCCTTTCGCACTGTCTGTCAGGCCCTTACAACCCCCTCGCTTGACTATTGTAATCTGATCTATCAGGGCCTCCCCATGAACTCTATTCAACCCCTCCAACTAGCCCAGAATACATTAGCGCGTCTCATAACAAACAATCCTAGAACAGCTCATATTACACCAATCCTCTATGATCTCCACTGGCTCCCAATTCATCACCGAGTGAAATTTAAGGTTCTTACTCTAATACACAAAATTATTTCTAAGGAGTCAGCCCCATGCCTCTCCCCTCTCCTTGCCTTCTCCAACAACACAAGAAATCACCGTTCTATCACTAAAAATGTACTGACTATACCTACAACTAAAAAACACTGTAAACAATCCACATGTAACAGGACCTTCTCCCTCTATGCTCCATCCCTTTGGAACTCCCTTCCGCATGAGCTGCGCAACTGCGTGAGCCACACTGACTTCCGGAAAAAGTTAAAGACCCATCTCTTCCTTGATCATTTTTCCCTCCCACCCTAACACCTAAACCCCTTATTTTTTACCTCCCTGCCCTTGTTCTATCAAACTTTACATTACTCCCATCCGTAGCCCTACACATACATATGTAAATACAGTCAAACCTCGGTTTTCATTTGCCCCGGTTTTCATACGCTTCGGTTTTCAACGTCTTTTCTGACTGAGATTTTGTCCCGGTTTTCATGCATTGCTTCGGTTTTCAACGTCTTTTGACTGAGATTTTGTCCCGGTAGCAGGGAAGAAAAGCTGTCAACGTAAGCAGGAGATGTTGCATGAATGTGGGAGGCAGTTCTTTCTCTTGCAGGGTACGTCTGAAGCTATATCATTAAGAATTTCTGCCATTCTGAAGCATTGAGCAGATAATGTAAAGGTATTTTAATGGACTGAATTCAATGTGATTCCGAAGAGAGCTGGGCACAGCAGCTTGTCAGGGGTGGCTAAGGCCAGATGTTAACATACTGTACTGTACAATACTGTACTTAGCTTGCTTTCAGTGATGTTAAATGTTCATTTATCCATTTCATTAGTCATTTATATTTATTTCTCATTGTTTTCTGTATGTAAAAATATAGTTATTCTCTATAAAATGTATTTTTTGTGAATATTTTTGGGTGTCTGGAACGGATTAATTGGATTTACATTATTTCTTATGGGAAATATTGCTTCAGTTTTCATACGTTTCGGTTTTAGTCAGACTTTTTCGAACGGATTAATCATGAAAACCGAGGTTTGACTGTATGTAAATAGTTGATCATTGTTCACTATAATTAATTGTATATTATAATTTAGTTCCTCGTGTTGTTTTATTCTGTATCCTGTTATCCGTTCCTTGTAAACAGTTGAAATACACTGCTTTTTATTCTTCTATGTAAACCGTTTTGATTCGTAGAAAAACGGTATATAAAAAATGTTAAATAAATAAATAAATTGCTTACACTATAGCATTCTCAGAGGTCCAAACGTGGTGCATACAAGAAGGATTTAGATATATAGGAGACTGGGGAAATAGATGCAATAACAAGAGGCTATACTGTGTTGATGGACTACATCTCTCTGTCGTAGGGAAAAGGATCCTAAGTGAAAATTTCAAGCATTATGTGGACAGGCATTTAAATTAGGGAAAGAGGGTGACGCATGGAAAAGAACAAGTTCAGGATGTCACTCCCAGCAAAAATATAATAACAATGGAAAGAGCTGCAGTATTAACCCACACATCAATACCAAGTGGGAAGAGGCGTGTAAAACAAAATGCACACAAAATACAGGCAAGTCAGTGAATAAATGCTGGAAAGCAATGAGTACAAATGCTCTAAGCCTAGCCAACAATTATTATTATTTTTATTTAACTGGTTTTATATACAGTTTTTCTGCAAGGCAAAATGGTTTATATTGAACAAGAAAGAACATTTACATGAAACAGTTGGAACTGTAAATAAGTAACTTTGGTGTAATTACAGTGTTACAATAAACAAAAGAACAAGAGCAACTATTTACAGATGACCTGGAGGCTATTGAGTGAGGCGTTGAGTTTGCCTACTTGGGGGAAGGGCTGGGGGGGGGAGAGTGGGGAGGGGGGTTGGGGGGGGTAATGGAGGTGGTGGGGTGGGAGAGCTAGGGGGGGTGAGTGGTGGAAGTGGTGAGGAGGGGCAGGTTGTAATCTTGTGGGGGATTTGTAGCAGTGGATGCATTGAAGTGTTCTTCGAAAAGATAGGTCTTGAGTTGTTTTTTGAAGAGGGTGTGGGATTAGAGGGCCTGTAAGGTAGGGGGTAGTTTGTTCCAGTTTGTAGGGGCGTAGAATTGGAAGGCTCTTGTGCTGGTGCATTGAGGTTTCTTGGAGTCCTGTGCATTGAGGTTTCTTGGAGTCCTGTGCAGGAAGAAGGAGGAGATTTGCTGTGTTTTGGCGCCGGAGTCTGCTGTTGTTGGGGCACTCGATTAATAGTTGTAGCTGTTCTGCCGTAGTGTTGAAAAAGGCTCTGTGTGTAAGGACAATGGTCTTAAACCTGATGTGGGCTACGACTGGCCGCCAGTGTAGGAATTTCAATATGGGTGTGATTTGGGAGTGCCTGGTTGCTCCAACTATGAGATGTGCAGCTGTGTTTTGTGCCAGGTGTAGGGGGGCGAGGGTGGTCTTGGGTAGTCCTTGTAGGATGGAGTTGCAGTAGTCGATGAGAGAGATGATGGAAGCTTGACAAACTGTGTGGAAGCTATCATAGGGGAGAAGAGGGAGGAGGTTATGAAGAATTTTTATTTTGTAGTAGATATTTTTGGTGGTGTTTTGGATATGAGGCTGGAAGTTCAGGAGATGGCCCAGGGTTATCCCGAGGTATTTGATCTGTGGTTTGACTTTAATTTCGGTGTTGCCCAGTTTGATGCTCTGTGGAGGGTTGGGGTCTCTGGAGATGTGAAGGAGTTCTGTCTTTCTGAAGTTGATTGTGAGATTGTGCAGTTGTAGCCATGTGGTGACTTCTGTAAAGCAGGCGGTAAGGATGGAGCAGTCAGGGGAGGTGGTGCTGAAGGGGGTGAAGATCATTATGTTATCTGCATATATTTGGTATCCAACATTAAGGCTTTTGAGGATGTGACAGAGGGGCCTGATGTAGGTGTTGAAGAGGAGGGAGGAAAGGGCCGATCCTTGAGGTATTCCTTGGGGGAGTGTGAATAAGGATGAGGATTGTTTTCCTGTTTTCACTTGTTGGGTTCGTTGGGAAAGGTAGGAGTGAAACCATTGTAGTGGGTTGCCTTGGATGCTGATGATGTTAAGTTGATTGATGAGGGTCTGGTGGGATACTGTGTCGAAAGCTGCAGATATGTTGAGGAATAATAGTAAAAAGCCTGAGTGGGGTTTCTCTGTACCAGTTATGAGTGTGTTGAGGAGGGAAGTGAGGAGGGTTTCCGCACTGTGAAGTGGGCGAAATCCATGCTGGTTTCTGTCAAGTGGGGCAAAATTGTCCAGGTACTCATGAATCTGAATTTGCGCTGCTTTTTCGATGACTTTAGATAGGAAAGGAACACTGGGAATTGGGGTGTAGGATGCAGGTAAGGTGGGATCAAGGTTGGGCTTCTTCAGTAGGGGTCTAATAGAGGCTTCTTTGAGCAAAGGGGGGAGGTAGGCTTGTTTGAGGGAGGCATGGAGGACTGTAGAGATGTGCAGAAGCATCAGGGTCTTTGTTTGCTTAATCCATGCTACTGGGCATGGGTCTAGGGGGGAGGTGGTGGTGTTGATGAGGGTGATGATGTTGTTGAGTTGTTCTGGGTGGACATTCTGGAAAGAGGTCCAAGGTTGGGGTGTGGGGGTCGAGAAGGTGTTGGATGGAATGGTTAGGATAGATGTGGCAGAGTGGTTATGTTTCGGTATGAGAAAATCTGCCATTACTTGGGGTGGATGACGTTTTCTTGGCAAGGCTGGGATGGGTCATTTGTGAGACATTTGACAAGTTGAAAGAGTTCTCTGGGTTTATTATGGCACGAAGGAGTAAGTTGATGTGGTGTTCTTGCTTGGCGTTGAGAGTGCTGGTGGAATATGCTACACGTTGGTCACGGTAGATGGTCAGTAGCTGTGGGTCTTTGTTTTTTCCTGACCTAGAATCTCTAATGGTGGAAATGGACTTGGACATTGTGGCCGTTACAGAAATATGGTTTAATGAGTCACATAAATGGGATATAGCCATACCTGGCTATAATCTATTTAGAAGAGATAGAGAGGGTAGAAAAGGAGGAGGAGTAGCCCTGTATGTCAAAAGCAATATTAAAGCTGCTGAAATGCAGGGGACATGGGGAAAAGAAGAAGTGCCGTGGATTGTGATGGAAAGAGGAGATGTCTGTCTCTCTTGCTCTCCTCCTGTCCCACCCTTGTAGTCATGTCCTTGTTTTATTCCTGTTTCTGCCTTCTTTCCTCTTTACTATTTTAATAATGGCGTTCCTTTCCTGTTTTCCGTAGCCATGTAATTTTAATTGTAAACCACCCAGACACCTTTTTTGGTATGGGTGGTATATCAAATTTTAAATAAACATAAACATAAACATAAACATCTATACTGGTGTGGTTTACAGGCCTCCAATTCAAACCAAAAAAATGGATAGCAAATTGATTATTGATATTGCAAAGATAGCCATAAAGGGGGAAGTGATCATATTGGGTGATTTTAATCTACCCGATGTGGATTGGAGTATTCCTTCTGCAAATTTGGAAAGAAGTAAAAAAATTGTGGATGCCTTCCAAAATGCACTAGTTAGACAAATGGTGTTGGAACTAACTAAGAACGGTGCTGGATTTAGTACTTACCCACGGACAAAGCATGTGAGCAGCAGCGATCATCACTTAGTGTGGTAGGAGATAAAAGCCAAGGTGGAGTCCAATCACAGCAAGCCCAAAGTCCTAGACTTCAAAAACACTGACTTCAGTAAAATGGCCAAGTGCCTGAAGGAGGAGTTGGCAGGGGGGGAGGGGATAAAGGAAGTGGAATTGTAGTGGGCTAAACTAAAGGAGGCAATAAAAGGAGTAACAGATACATATGTAAGGAAAGTAAATAAAAGCAAGAGGAAAAGGAAACCTATTTGGTTCTCCAAAGAAGTGGCTGTACAAATAAAGGCAAAAAACAGAGCTTACACAAAATTCAGAGGTTCTCAAACAAAGGAACACAGAAAAAAAATACAACATAAAACTAAAAGAGACAAAAAGAGAAATGAGGATAGCAAAATCCAAGGCAGAAGAAAAGATGGCTAAAGATGTGAAGTGTGGCAACAAAAGGTTTTTCAGGTATATTCGGGAGAAGAGAAAAATTAGGAGGTGGAATTGCAGGACTCAATTTGTGGAAAGTGACATTGAAAAAGCAAATGTGCTAAACAAATAGTTCTGTTCTGTTTTTACTAAAGAAAATCCTGGAGAAGGACTACCTGTGATTGACAAATATACAAGTGGGAATGGAGTAGATACCACACCATTCACAAAAGATGATGTGTTAGAACAGCTTGCAAAACTGAAAGTGGACAAAGCCATGGGACCGGATGGGATATATCCGAGGATACTGAAAGAGTTCAGAGAGGTTCTTGCAGGGCTGTTAAAGGATGTTTTTAATAGATCCTTGGAGACAGGGGAAGTTCCACAGGACTGGAGAAGGGCTGATGTGCTAGCTCTTCACTAAAGTGGTAATAGGGAAGAAGTGACAAACTACAGGCCAGTAAGCCTTATCTCGATGGTGGGAAAAGTAATGGAGGTGCTCCTGAAGGAGCAAATAGTGGACTTTCTCAAAACCAACAGGTTGCATGATAAGAGGGAACATGGTTTTACCAAAAGGCGATCTTGCTAAAGAAATGTGAATGAGTTCTTTGACTGGGTGATCAGAGAACTAGATGAAGGGCATGTGATGGATGTGATCTGCCTAGATTTGAACAAAGCATTTGATACTGTTCCTCATAGGAGGCTTATCAATAGACCCAACAGCTTGAGGATGGGTCCCAAGGTGGTGAACTGGATCAGAAATTGGTTGACTGACAGACGACAGAAGGTGATGGTAAACGGAACTCATTCGGATGAAAGGAAGTTGATTAGTGGTTGTGCCCCAGGGTTCAGTCCTGGGACCAGAACTGCTCAATGTATTTGTGAGTGATGTTGCTGAAGGACTTAATGGAAAAGTCTGTCTTTTTGCAGATGACTCAAAAATTTGGAACAGAATGGACTCCCCTGAGGGAGTGGATAACCTGAAGAAAGATCTACAAAAGCTGGAAGAATGGTCTAATGCTTGGCAGTTAAGATTTAATGTGAAGAAATACAGTGTCATGCACTTGGGAAGCAGAAATCCAAGGGAATTGTATGTGATAGGGGGTGAGAGGTTGGTGTGCACGAACCAAGAGAAGGACCTCAGAGTGATTGTTTCTGAGGATTTCAAGGTAGCGAAAGACTAGAAAAAGGGACTGCTACTTCTGGAAAGAGATCTGCAATTGTGAGTATATACTTCTGGGAATTTTCTGAAAGGAATTCTTTATATTAAAGCTAATTAGTCTGTGAACCCACTATTTTTTGTTAAATCAGTCAGGGCCTAGTAGCAGCAGTTTAAGTTTACATTTAAAACAAAAAAAAGAGAGCTTTCTGGTTAAATTTCATACCCAGCAGAGAGCATGTAGTTTAAATTTAATAGTCATTCAGGGCCTAGCATCAGCAAAGTACTTTTAGTTTAAATTTAAAACACAGAAGAGAGCTTTCTGGTTAAATTTAGAACCCAGCAGAGAGCTGGTAGTTTAAATTTAATAGTCACTCAGAGCCTTGCATCAGCAAAGTATTTTTAGTTTAAATTTAAAACACAGAAGAGAGCTTTCTGGTTAAATTTAGAACCCAGCAGAGAGCTTGTAGTTTAAATTTCATAATAAGTTAGAGCCTAGCAGCAGCAAAGAGCTATAATTTAAATCAAATAAGAATATAGATTAGCACAAAAGGCAAAACAGGGTCAGTACTCTTTGAGCAGCAAATAGTCTTCTAGAGACCTTTACAAAGAGGCCTTCTACCTAGGGGGCAAGAGACCTGTGAAACTTTTTCAATAGGTGTAAACACCAGGTGGCAGATCAAAAGGCCATTTTGAAAGACTCCTTCTATCCAAGCAAGGACTGTTAATCATCCAGGAAGTTGGTCACAGCTTACCTCAGCAGCACAGGCATAAATAGCTCAACCAGAGCTCTGTAAATCCTCAGTCTTGAAAGACTAGAAAAGGGGACTGTTATTTCTGGAGAGAGATCTGCAATTGTGAGTATATACTTCTGGGAATTTTCTGAAAGGAATTCTTTTTATTAAAGCTAATTAATCTGTGAACCCACTATTTCATAATAAGTTAGAGTCTAGCAGCAGCAAAGAGCTATAATTTAAATCAAATAAGAATATAGCTTACCTCAGCAGCACAGGACAGGGTACTGTGTAGCAGCCCTCTTTTAATAAGTGTTATTTACCTCCCTCCCTCCCCACACCCACCCACCCCTGGGATAATCGTGGCTTTATAGGTACTTACACATTTTAACAGACAGGAGGTGCTCTCAGGTGAAGCTCGTTACCCAAGTCAGTCATACACTAAGGACCTGAGAGTAATTAAGCTTCAGGTGAACAAGGTATATTAAACGTATTAGGTACAGTTTTATTGGCAACCCTTAGGGGTATGTTTACTAAACCGTCTTAATGTGCGCTTTGTAACGTTAGCACACAATAAGGTACCTTATCACGTGATAATGTCGCATCTGCCGGCGCACAGGTACCTTATCGTGCGATAATGCGCGCCACGGCAAAAACGAGCGATGAAGGCGGGCAAAGGCTCCCAGAGGGCAGAGGAAGACTCCCCAGGGGCGGAGAGAAGGGGTCAATGGGTGGAGAGTGGGAGGGGAGAGGCTCCCCACACACTAACGCTGTGAAATCCGAGGCAAAAAAATAACGCCAGAGAAACCCTCGCGTTAGAGCCGATTTAAAGGGAAAAGAAACCATTTCCGTCAGCAATGTACAGCAAAACCAGGGAAACCTACAAAAAGTGATAAGTGTGATACATGTGCACGGAACAAAAGGGCAAATAAACAGTGAAAATAACCTCAACAAAATGGAATAAAAACATAACCAAGCTGGCCAATAGTGATATCAATGGGCAACATCAAAAAACACTCCCAAGAAAGCTCCAAAAAAAAGAAATGAATTTTGGAAGGGTCTATGCTCCGTCCCCATACAAGGTGAATAAGCCCACAGTGAAATTGTCCAGAGCAGGGTTTCCGACCCCATTGGCCAGGTTTCCTATCTCCACTGTTTCTGTGGCCACAGTGTGGTGCAGTGAACACAGCCAGTGTGTTCAGGAGCAGAAGGTCACCAGTTCAAGTCCCAGCTGGGGCTCCTGCCAATCCAGTCCCCATATTTTAACCACTACTAAACCGTGATAGTACAGACGAACCTTTATTGCAGAGAACATAAGCATGGTTCAAACGCCTATATTTTACCCTACAGAGCACAAACACCAGAAACATGCGCATTACCTAGAGCACATTCCCCCAAATGCAGCCCTGGAGGGCCACAAATCATTCAGGTTTGATGCTGTCTCCAATATAAGGCCATGTCAGCATGGTGGCGGAGGGGTACCGGTGGTGGAGGGGGCAGTGTCTGCTGCCCACAGCACACCATGGCCTAGCCCTCTTCATGTGGGTGCCGTGCACTGCAACAGACAGGCCCTGTATGACGAACAGCCATGGACTCCCCAGGGAATGCACTGCTTCTGTGCCAAGACGGTGGTGCAGTGCACACAGCCAGTGCCTTCAGGAACAGAAGGTCACAGGTTCAAATCCCAACTGTGCCTCCTGCCATCCCAGTCCCCACATTTTACCCACCACAAAAATGTGATAATACAGACAGAACCTTTAGTGCAGATAACGTAAACATGCCCAAAACATCTACATTTTACCCTACAGAGCACAGACACCAGAAACATGCGCATTACCTAGAGCAGAGTCCCCCAAATGCAGTCCTGGAGGGCCACAAATCATTCACGTATATGCTGTATCTAATAAAGATGTGTGTGCTTCATTTCCATGCGCCGCCCCCATGGTATGCAGATGTATCTCATGCATATTCATTAGGGACAGCAGGAAAACATGAACAGTGTTTGGCCCACCAGGACTGGAGTTGGGGACCTCTGCCCTAGAGCAGCGGCCAACAGGAGCAGAAAGAACCACACCCACAGGCTCCATTATCGAAAGCCTCACGGGGAGGCAGGATATCGGGCCTTGCGTACATCTCACAATACTAGTACGTGCATACCTTACCAATGCAACCCTAAACCTGGGAATATGGTACACATATATCAAAAGGTTGCTATGATTACTGGCAGATAGCAATTCCTAAGTTAAGCACAATATGCTCATTGAGCTGTATCATACCAATATCTCTGATGTCTGTGGAGTGTGTTTCAGGTCTGGTGTCTGACAGTGTTCACCACCCTGGGGAGTGACCCCAACAGTATTGCATACCATAGCCATGCCTGCGCTGTGTCCAGGACTGGTGAGTTGGCCTGGACTGCAAAAACTCTCTATAGTAGCACAATGCTGGCATAGGTGTGGGAGTGTGTGTCTGTCCATCCAGTGTGTGGTGGTTGCAACACCTTACTCAGCCCACACTGTTTGCACTGTGTCCAGTGTTAGCTTGCCAATGTGCATAATGAGGAGCAAGGTACTGTGGGTATAGCTCTGACAGCCTGGGCAAGATGCATGAACACAGGGCATAGGGCAATGGCTGGGACATTGTAGTGGCCGGCCATCACCTGCACGGACAGGGTGGCCCCTGCATGTCCTGCTGGGAGGTCACTCTCACCCTGACTGAGCAGTCACCATGGCATGGCTAAGTCCCCCATAGTGCTAATAGCATCTCTTTCAAGTGATATCTATGGGCTGCCTTTTTTGGGGCCCAATCACTAACCTATCTGCTTGGTGGGTGTGCTGACATCCCAGTTTTGAGTGCACACATTTCTTCCAGTAATATGCACTATGGACTAGCTAGCAGACTGTTTGCAGTTAGTATGTGTGAGGCTGGAACACCTTGCAGGGTGCAGCGGCTGCAGATTCACTGTGCTCGCTGCTGGAGAATGTCAGATAGTGGTGGTGGACAGCTGAACATTTCCAGGCCTCCTGTCTGTCTGCTATCACCATATGGATGCGTACAGAAATGCATGGACTGCCCTGTATGTTGTCTGTCCCCCAGCTGAACTGAGGTTGATGGTCCCCTCTACCAGCACCATTGCAATGATGTAGAATGTGGATCTGTTGGTGGGAGATCCTGAGCTCCAGAGGGCAGTTTGGGTGGTACTACATAATCCGCCTATGGGTCCAAACAGCCCGCCCCGCCCCCCCCGCCCCCCCGGTCACATAAATCATGTGGCCATGGCACCTACACAGGATATGCACTATTCTGGGTGCATCAAAGTGCTCAAGGGCTAAACTTGACTGAGAAATAAAAGATGGACACAGGTGTATTTGGCAGTGTATCTGCAAGACCAACCCATCACATAGTAGCACTGATGGGGACTCGCACCATAGCCTATCTCAGCTAAGCCAGGTGCTGTGAACATGGTGCTGGGTGGCCCACCTCACCCTCAGGGTGAGCACAGGACCCGCACAATGTGATGGTCAGTACCTATCTGTGCCAGTAACACACATGCTCAGTACTCCCTACCAGGCTGAGGTGGTGTGGGGGTGCATACCCCATCCTGTGGTTATCTGTAGACTGCTGATTTGCATGTGCAGTGCATCATGGGTATGTGTGGTTTAACCCTATCCTGCTAACCACAGCAGACAGTTCGTGTGGTGGGCTTCAGTCCAACTGTAGCCAGCCAGAAGTTTGTTAGCAGCTATGGAGATGTAGCCCACGAGTGACTGCATTGCCTGTGGAGCCAGAGGTCATGGGTTTGATTCCACAGTGGGGTTATGTGATAGGGCTGTCTGAGGAATTTTCTTTTATAATTTAAATTGGTGCTGCCAGCAACAACACCCTCAGTGCTGTAGCCTGAAGGTGCCTCCAAAGCGCCCTATAAGGTGCCCCAAAGGGAACATCACAAGGTGCCGTGTTGGACAGTGCACCTTATTATGTGTCCTCAGGAGTGCCGCATAGGGTGCATGATGTGGCACCTTAGGTTAAGCCAATGTGAGGGTGTGTTTGCTGGCAGCAGAAATAAAAAAAAAATCCAAATGCCTCACAAAGCACTGCTGATATTAAAGGGTAATGTCTCAGGCAGTCATATGCAAAAGCCACACTGTGGGATTGAACCCATGACCCCTGTACCATCAGGCAATTTGTCAACCAATGTGCTACACCTCTGCCACTAGGTCTGTATGCCAGCACACATGCCTATGATTAACACACAGTAATGTGCTACACCTACCTCCATCGTGTCATAATGTGCGGTACATAACCTATTGCATGAGTCCAATGTTTAGCCCAGAAGGCCCCCTCCCCCCCCCTTATGGCATCCTGCACATCATTGCTGGATTCACATTAAGATGGATTAATGAACATACCCCATAGGCACACACAACCCCATATCACCAGGGTGAGTGACAGACCACGTTGATGGGCTCTCAGGACTCCTTGGTGTAACTGTTTAGCCAGTCATTGCTATATGAAAATGCATAGCACACGGGTTCCAACAGTACCCTAGGAACCAGTAGTGATGGGTTCGAGTCCCAAGTGTGTAAACAACAAGGAAAAATTCTAATTGTGTTTTTAAATGTCAGACACATCAGTGCAAAGTATGTCTGCATCATAGATCTGTGTAAATATTGTTGGAAACACCATACCCTGTGCGGCAAAAAGATGCGCGCGGTGCGGGCCCAACTGCACGTGGCGCGTGCGCATGCACAGGTGGTGTGCTGCGCGTGTTGCGGCGTGCGTGCATTCCTCATTGGTGACAGTGTAGAACATGGCAACCAGATCCAGGAAGCCTGCCTTCACCACCCGGGAGCTACGCTGCTTGGCACAGCTGATTGCTGTGAGGTAGCACAAGCTGTTTCCAGGGTCATCCAGGCGGCAGGACCAGATGAGAGTCCAGAAGGCGTGGGATCGGCTGACATGGCGCTATAATCGTGTGGCAGACTACCCACGTGAGGTAAGTGTATGGGGACAGGTCAGTAGATCCATATATATATCCAGTGTTGATTGTAGCTGTGCATGCTGCTGTGTGTAGGTAGTCTATCTCAGTGATGTGTATCAGGTAAATCCACATGCCATATTGTCTATATATCACATCTAAGTGGTTTTCCCTGTACCCAGGGGCCTAAGGACCTGTTCACAGAGTTCCTGATGCCGTCCTGGTGTCATGGCAGCTGCTGGTGTTGATATGCTACAACACACCATAACACAGGTAGGCCATAGATCAGACTAAGGAGGGTTTCCAAACATCCTGCTGGTATGATGGGGTCTGCAGTTGCAGGGTAAAACATCTGCCCCACCCCCAGGGGCTGTGAAACATGCCCAAAATGGTATGTTAGTCCCATTGGTGATATGCGTGTGTGTGGCCCAGCAGTCTGAAACATCTGCCCTACCCCCACTTGCCCAGAAAGTCCAAAAAAGTGGGTCCCCCTCACCCCTGCTGGTATGGAATATGCTGCTGTTGCTGTTTTCCAATCCACCCTACCCCCAGGAGTCCTGAGAGCCCATCAAAGTGGGCTGTCACTCACCCTGGTGATATGGTCCTGTGTGCCTAAATAGTTCAATACATTCTCCCTATCCCCAGGAGTCCTGAGAGCCCATCAAAGTGGGCTGTCACTCACCCTGGTGATATGGTCCTGTGTGCCTAAATAGTTCAATACATTCTCCCTATCCCCAGGAGTCCTGAGAGCCCATCAAAGTGGGCTGTCACTCACCCTGGTGATATGGTCCTGTGTGCCTAGACAGTTCAATACATTCTCCCTATCCCCAGGAGTCCTGAGAGCCCATCAAAGTGGACTGTCACTCACCCTGGTGATATGGTCCTGTGTGCCTAGACAGTTCAATACATTCTCCCTACCCCAGGAGTCCTGAGAACCCATCAAAGTCGGCTGTCACTCACCCTGGTGTTATGGTCCTGTGTGCTTAGACAGTTCAATACATTCTCCCTATCCCCAGGAGTCCTGAGAGCCCATCAAAGTGGTCTGTCAGTCACCCTGCTGATATGGTCCTGTGTGCCTAGACAGTTCAATACATTCTCCCTATCCCCAGGAGTCCTGAGAGCCCATCAAAGTGGGCTGTCACTCACCCTGCTGATATGGTCCTGTGTGCCTAGACAGTTCTATACATTCTCCCTATCCCCAGGAGTCCTGAGAGCCCATCAAAGTGGGCTGTCAGGCACCCTGGTGATATGGTCCTGTGTGCCTAGACCGTTCTATACATTCTCCCTATCCCCAGGAGTCCTGAGAGCCCATCAAAGTGGGCTTTCACTCACCCTGGTGATATGGTCCTGTGTGCCTAGACAGTTCAATACATTCTCCCTATCCCCAGGAGTCCTGAGAGCCCATCAAAGTGGGCTGTCACTCACCCTGGTGATATGGTCCTGTGTGCCTATACACTTCTATACATTCTCCCTATCCCCAGAAGTAGCTGTATGCAAAAATGTAAATAGATGAAGGATAATCGCTTTTAAATGTATGATAGTTCCTTAAGGTCTATGTGTAGACCCTACTATGTGTGCTGTGTATTACCCCTGTTCTCTCTATCTATGCCCCAAATTTTCTGTCTTGATTTTGTGACATATCCCAAAATTATAATCAAACTGCTTCTGATCGCTGGAAGTAGCGGTATATAAGTGTTTGCTAAATAAATAAATAAAATAAATAAATAAGTCCTGAGACCTGCGTAAGTAGTACTGTCAGTCACCCTGGTGCTATGTTGTATGGAGCTGATGATGTGTGCTAGGACACCCAACCCCCAGGGGGCCAGAGACCTGATTGCAATGGTGGGTATGTCATTCAGATATTGTGTTAGGTTATGGCAGGTAGGTTGCACATCTCCCCTAGTCTATGAGGTCAGCACCTCATCACACACGTCTTTGATGTATCCAGATGGTATGCTAGGTGCTGATGTGGATGTGTGTAACAGCACCCCACCCCCATGAGCTATGAGATCTGATTACAAAGGCCTGTAACAGAGCCATGTCCCCAGAACTGTATGCTGAGTCAGGTCACACATCTGCCCACTTGCTAGGAATCCCACACCTTGTTGAACATTACTGATGGTGTTGGAAGGATACATGTGGTTGCACAGCACAGACAGAAACCCTGACATGAGCACAGGTGGCAACAGCCTATTCTGCTGCAATGGCCCCTGCCCCTGGTGTTGGCAACCACACCTGTCCTAAGCATACAAGGCCCAGGTCATAGGAACATAACAACATAAGATAGCCCATACTGGGTCACACCCTCCTCCTTCACGCCCAGTATGCTCTTTGCAACAGTGGCCAAACTAGGTCATACGTACCTAGCAGTATCCCCAAGAGAGACACGTTACACAATGCTTGTAGTGGGTCAAGCATTGCTATCCTGGGCCTCGTAGAAACCCAAATGTCATGGTAGTGGCCCCTGGCAAGGTGAATAGGGCCACCCACCCAATGTCACATGTATGGACACAGCACCCATGTTTGTTAGGATATCATGTTGCCAGTGGGGTTGGGTCTGAGGATGTGTGTAGATCATGACAACACAAATGTGTTCACCAGACCACATACGGGGTTAGGGGGGTTACCCTGGACACCATCATTGGCAACCCAAATGTGGCATGGTCATGCAATGTCATGCAAGGGGGCCACAGGGGACTGGAATGGTGTGTTCAGTGTGCCAGGCACACTGCACATAGGTGTCACTGCACACATGCCCAGAGACACAGCTACACATGCAGGTGGCACTGGGAACAGGTAATCTCCTGGAACAAGCAGGAAGTAGTCCTCACATGTGGGTATCATCGGTACCGATGGAGCCTGCGTGGGAACGCTCTCCAGTGTCCAATAGGAAAGCTATTGGAAGCATCCCACAGTGCCTGTGTGTTGCCATCTTGCCTTTCCCAAATGCCTCTCTCCAGTTCGTTGTTTTCTACAGAGCCAGCAGATCATTGTTCCTGTCATTGCTGAAAAACAGCTATTGTAGTGCCACTCCTGTGGCAGTGTCTGCCTGTTTTTCTTTACTGGTACCACCGGTCTTGTAATTTTCTTTTCAAAAAGGTCAGATTCCCTCACACAAACAAACCTTTTTAACAAGAGGCAAAATCCCCTTAGTAGGTCTCCCCCCGGTTTGGCATTAGGCCCTAATCCCTCCTCCATCATGGAAAAGCACTCCTCGGGTTCAGAAAATATGCTGATAATGTGCCGGTAACTATTCCATCACTGACAACCATGATTGGTGTTGCAAATGCTTATGGCCAGATCACTCCATGTCTGAATGTTTGGCCTGTGGGATGTTATCCAAGAGGGGTTGGCAGAACAGAGCAGCCAAGCTCGGTACCCTCTTTCCCTCCAACGTGGCGTCGGTGGCAGCCATGTCTTCAAGGGCTTCCTCTTCCTCCCGTGGATCTCAGGTAACCAAACACAAATCTGTCCGTTGCTCAAATATCGGACTGCCACTGGCATTGCCCTTGAGGAGCACGCTCCGGCCAAACAGCCCCGGTGTGAGTCCCTGGCCTCCAAAGCCACTTTGGGACTCCATGAAGTTCTGGAGGCCTCAACCTGGTCCGACCACCTGGTGCTATGCTCTGGGGTCCTGGCTTTGGCCAGTACTCATACACGGACATCGGCAGTGTTGATTCACCAGAGGATCGTGGCCATCGAATGCAGTCTGGCAGCTCTCCTTGCAGCATCAAAGACCTTGATTCCACCCCAGACCCTGCAAAGTCCAGCACCGGTATGTGCAGCAATTGCAGGACCGGCATCGGCAACTGCACCATTGGTGTTGATGAGTACCAGTATCCACACCCCGGTACCGGGTCACTCCAATACTGAGGCCAATCAGTACCGATACCACACTTTACCTGAGCTTCCGTAGAGAAGATACATCCAATCTCCTGAGGGGTCTGATGACTCTGACAGCTCAGAGGGTAACGATGTACCTCTCCAGGACAAGCCTGCCTCTCCCAAGAGGAGATTGTCCCCTCCTTAGGATATGTCCTTCCTGGATCTCCACACACATGTAGTCAAGGGCCTCTCCATTTCATTAGTAACTCAATGTGAGCACAGGCCACGGGAGCTAGAGATTCACCAATATCACCAAACTCCAAAGGAGGCAGACATCCTGCCAATACATCATATCTTAAGGAATCCTCTTTTGAGAATGTGGGAGATTCCTCTTACCACCTCTCCACATTCTCACAGGTGCCTACTATGTATTGTGTGCCTCCGTCCCCTGGTTTGCAGAAAGGACACCTCCCTGATCACTCCATCATGGTGGAGTCTGCTATGAGGAGAATTAAACGTTACAAACAACATGCCACCAACCCTCCTGGTAGGGAGTGTAAGACATTAGATGCCTTTGGTCGCTGTGTCGTCCAAACATCCATGCTTTCAGGCAGGACAGGTTCCTATATCATGTACATGGGAATGTTCCTGACGGAGGTCACAGGAGATCTACAACTGGTAAGTCCACATCTCCCAGATCACAGAGGTCACGACTATGTAGCACCTGTCAAGCATGCCCAGAACATTTCAAAAGTTGTGAACAGGGCAGCTTTTGACTGTTTTTCATGCATAGGCAGAGTCTCTGCCATTGCTATTGGGGCAAGGAAACTTAGCTGGCTGCAAGCCTCTCACCTGGAACACTGGGTACAGGATAAACTGGCCAACATCCCCTGTACTGGTGAAAACATTTTTGGAAGAACCGGCAAGGCTATTCTACCTTGACAAGGCTTTCAAATATTGTAGATCCTGCAAAGATGAGAGCCTTAGAAAAGCCCTTCCTCTCCAAAAAGAAAGGATACTATCAGTCCTATGCTCAGCAAGGACAACCTGCAGTACAAGCTGCTAGAAAGGGTCAACAATCTACTAAGCAGAGAAAGCCGAGAGCTACTCTGCCTCAGCAGACCCAGCAGCCTCAGCCCCCACAGGGCCTTTGACTCCGTGATAGAGTACCTGCCCTTCCTGGCCCTCCAGGGAAAACAACCTTCACCAATCCCAGGAAGATTAGGTCACCTCATCCACAGATGGAGGCAAATAACATCAGAACCCTGGACTCTGTCCATCATAGGAGAGGGTACAGGCGTCATTCACATAGCCTGCCGCCTCCTACAATAATAAGGACATTCAGTTCTCGAAGGTCCCCCCCAACTGAATCCAGAGGTAAAACATCTCTTACCTCAAGGAGCAATGGAAGAGGTACCTCACCTTCAACAGAGTTCTGGGTTGTTCCCCCCAAATTTCCTCATACCAACGAAAACAGGAGGTCACAGACCCATTTTAGATCTCTGAAAACTGAACAAGTTCCTGTTCCAACAGACATTCCAAATGGTTTCTCTATGAACAGTACTTCCTGACCTACACAGGCAGAACTGCCTTTGTTCTCTAGATCACAAGGATGTGTACACCCATCTTCGCAACCAACAATCACACCGAAAGTCCCTTTGGTTACACCATCAGGGACAGCACTATCAAAACAAATATTTCCCTTCAGCATTGCCTCAGCACCCATATGCCGTTCCTCCCATTCCCTTGATTGCCAAGACCCTATTAAAGCTCCTGAGGGACAGAGGCAGCATGATCCTCATAGCCCCACGCTGGCAAAACCAAGTGTGGTACCCTCTGCTTCAACATCTGTCCCAGGTTCCACCCCTGGACATAGGGTCAGCTCCAGACATACTGTCGCAGGAGGAGGGGAAAGTATAGCATCCAAACCCCCAGTGTCTGCACCTCAGAGCCTGGCTACTGAAGGCTGTAACTGCTTTGGCCATCCCCTCACTCAGAGTGCGAGATGTCCGTTATGCTTCCAGGAAACCTTCCACAAGGCAATCTTATGGTGTCTATGGGGCTGAGGCACAGGGAATGGGTGTAGTCCCGCTGCAAAACAGAGCTACAGCTGTGGGGGCAGGCCAGGCAGGGGCTGTGCCAGCACGGCACAGGAGGCATGCTGAGGTGCAGGCTCACCAGCCATGCCTCTGCAGGCCCAGGGCCCAGCTCCAGGGCATGCGAGAGGACCAGGTCATCTCCCTGTACCGACTGAGCACAAGGGCTATTAGGAATCAGGCCTTTGAGGTGTTAGCCGGGATACCACACGTGATGGGAGCTATTGATTGCACACATGTTGCCCTGGTCCCGCCTAGAGACAGGGAGGTAGTGTTCTGCAACCACAAACACTATCATTCCCTGAATGTTCAGGTTGTATGTGATGCAAATATGCATATTCTGAATGTGGTCCCCAGGTTTGCAGGGTCCACCCATGACGCCTATATCCTGCATCACTCGACACTATTCCAACAATTTGAGGCAGGACAGTATGAGGACTGCATATTGCTGGGTGGGTGTTTCCCATTTCTGACATGCACATGGTGCTCATGTGACTAGGCGTATGTGCAAATGTGTGTCTTGGAGTAGATCACTCATTGTGTGTGTGTGTCATCTGCCTGTGTGGGATATAGGGGGAAGGGGGGGGGGTTGTTGCCCTCCAAATGCGCCCTGCTATGGTGCTGTGTGATGCTGGTTGATTGGATGCGCGCATTTGTGTGGTAGTTACATATTATGTTGTCGCCAACCCATTCAGCTACCCCTTGTCTGGTGTTTCTTAGATTCCCCCACTCAATCTGTAATAGGGTAGACACCCAGGAAGCTGTAAAAAACATGAGGAGTGATCTAGCTAAGCTTGATGAATGGTCTTAAATTGGCCAGCTGGGATGTCATGGTAGGAAATGTGAGGTCAGGCTTTTGGGCTGCAGCAGTCCAAGGGTGCACTATTGTATAGGGGGTGAAGTACTCTTGTCCACTACAGAAGAGCGGGACCTAGGCGTGGTTGTGTCTGCTGATGTCAAAGTAGCTAAACAGGTTGAAAAGGTGAAGGCAAAAGCTAGAAGGCTGGCTGGGTGCATACGGAGATGAATGGCTAGCATAAAACAGGAAGGGAGAATGCCTCTGTATATGTCTTTGGTGCGACCTCATTTGGAGTATAGTGTGCAATTCTGGAGACTGCACCTTCAAAAGGATGTGCACAGCATGGGGTCGGTGCAGAGGGTGGCTACTAAAATGATTAGTGGTCTTCATTATACAGCATATGAAGACAGATCGAAGGATCTTAAGATGTACACCTTGGGGAAAGGAGGGATAGAGGTGATATGATGGAGATTTAGAAATACCTCCGTGGCATATATGTTGAGGGAGAGAGCCTCTGCAAATTGTAAGCAAGTTCAGCTACGAGGCTTCATGGGATGAGGGTGGAAGGAGATAGATTCAGGGGTGACATGCCACCATATTTGTTTACTGAATAGGTGGTGGATCCATGGAATACTCTCACAGTGTAGGTGGTAGAGATGAGGACAGTAACTGCATTCCAAACAGCATAGGACAAACACAGAGGATCTCTAAAGGTAAAAAGGGGACTGTTGTACCTGTTGATATGGACGGACAGACTAGATAGGCCATGTGGTCCTTTTGTGTCATCATATTTCAATGTTGCAATGCTGCATAGTTGTGATGTCATATGTTTCTTTCAGGATTTCTTATGCATTTGTTTTGCACATATATACCTGTGTCCATTTGAGGGGACATGAGCTCCTGCTTTAACTTACCTCATTTCTTTCTACAGGTGATGCAGGATATTGGTGTCGCCCCTGGTTGCTGACCCCTGTGCGTCAACCACGGACACGTGCAGAGCGGAGGTACAATGAGGCCTATGCCACCAGCTGCTCTGTCATAGAGCGCACCTTTGGTGTTTTAAAGAGTCGCTTCAGGTGTCTGGATAGGACAGGCGGGGCCTTACAATATACTCCACAGACTGTGGCAGAGATCATCATAGCCTGTTGCATCCTGCACAACATTGCTCTCAGGCACAATATCCCTGCAGAGATTAATGAGGGTCTGGAGGATGATCTGACGTGCCCCCCTGTACGTGCCCGTGAGGACACACGTGAGGGTACAGCAATTAGGTGGCAGGTGATTGCACAGCTCTTCTCATGTACGTACTGCATATGTTCCCACATTTGTTGCTATATGTGTGTAGTGCTAATACAGGTTAACATTTGTAGACCAATATCAGTAGGATGCAACACTGCACTGACATGTAACAGACACTGGCTGGCCATCCCAATGTCAAATATAAGCATGACTGAGAACCTAACAATGTTGGCAGGGCAGAACAGAGGGCTGAGGTGGATGATGTGGGTGGGTGGTTTTAGGCTTGTGGGAGGTTTTGGGGTGACATTCGTGGTTTGTGGATGATTGTGATAGCGGCTGCTGTGCAACCACAGTTAATTGGTGTTATGCTTTGGGTGCAGCAAGGTGAAAGGCATGTGGTGTGGGTTTCACAGTTGGAAAGAGGACCATGTTTGGGGTCACTTGTCCAGCTGTGCGTGTTTTTCATTTGGTATTTTGAGCTGATTGTGTGTGTGGTATGCTCTTGTAAGCTGGATCTGTGGGTCTGTAATTTTTGTATAGCGCTACATTTGATATGTAGCACTATATACATGCTCAGTACTATCTGTCATAATGGTAATTAAAATCCTTACGGGGAGTTAGTGGAACACCACAGTGTGGCAGACTGTATAAGTCATTGCGTAGCCCTAACATGGATGCGTTGAAGGATAGGGAACCTGTGCATTGTCCAGCCAGGGTTTTTTTTTCCCATTGTAGAATAGATATGCAGTGCAGTGTTGCATATGTACACACAAACAGAGGTGATTCAGGCAAGATCAACAAGGTGTAGGTTACAGTAGGCAAGCAGAGAGATCAATGTGGGGGTGGATTGGGTTTTAGGGTTGTTTTCAGGGAAATATTTTTATTGTTTTCAGCAAATTGTTTTCAGCAAATCTAGCTGATGACATGTCGACATAAACCCATGACTCAACTAAAGGCTGTATAAGTGCATAGAGAAGGAGAGTGCATGCCAAGACACCAACTACATTGCATACCCTAGAGAAGGAACGTAATGTCCACATACACAAAGAGGCTCTGATGGGAGGGGGGGTTATTAGGTGCACATATAGGCTATCCATGCTTTGCCATTATCACTTTCACACAGTGGGCTGACATGCAGCCATCAAGGTCAGGTCAAAAGCAGACATCGGGGTGTGGTTTAGCGGACATAACGCAGACATTGAGATATATGTTTAGCAACTCAGTAGCACACAGTTGTTAATGTTAGTCAAGGTATGAGGAATACACACCAGGAAATGTGTTTGGACAGAGGATCCCGGAGGTGCCCCTGCATATTTCCATGTGTTACAGCAATTGACAGCGGGGTAGCAGATGACATTGGGACACCAGTACACACAGTGAAGGGGCATTGGGAGCAACATGGGGGACCCAGGATAATACTGCAGCCTTGGAGTGAGTTGGGAACACGGTAGGGAGAAAACACTTATGTTCACCAGTGTGTGCGACAACAGGGAGGTGAGGGAGGGGACAGACAGAGTATGGACCCCTGTAGTTTGGAAAAGACATGTCATTGATGCCTCTCACATGGGAGAGATGTGTACAGTGTGATGGTGAACAGTGAGTCTATAAAGGATGTTGGGGGTGTGGAAGCTGGGGACAGGAAGTGCAGTGTGTGTTGCACAGCTAGAACATGACATATGTATGTTTCCCTTGTGTTTCCCAATGCACAGGACATAGTTGTTGAAGCTCCTGGTGCTGTGGTGCATTGGCAGGGGACTGTACATCAGCCAACATACTGTGGTCTGGGGTAGGTGGACCTACAACTATATTGTCTGTGCCAGCAGTCAGGGGGACACATGTCCTCGGTGATCTTTCCTATTGTCCAGATGTTGTGGTTCACCTCTTTTCCCTGCACCTCCCTAACCCATATCTTGCTGTTGGCACACATATCCCCATGTGTTCCTGTCCAGTATGTCTTCAGCAACACTGTCTCTGGGACATGTCCAACAGAGCTGCATGTGTGTGGAGGTTGTAGGTTTTTGGGTGGTGGCCTACACGTGCACCCTTCCCCGACATTGTACCATCAGCCAACACCAGGGTATCATTGCATTTCACAGGGCCTTTATGTGTACAAATCTCCACTTGTGGACATACAGGCCATATGCTACTGCTGGCACGCTGCCCTTAGCATACTGTATGTGTGTGTTCTTGTGTTGGCTGTGTGATGATACAGTGTTCAGGCTTTTTACATTATCATGTGTTGTGAGGGGTCTGTACACCTGGGGGGCGGTGGTGACTGTGCTATCTCTACCTTACTGGTGTTTACCGTGTAACCATTGTGGACATGTGTTGTGTGTTGGGAACAGAACTGTGTCTTGTGTTCTGACATACCACTGTTGACCTGCTTTTTGTATCACAGATATTGGCGTGACATGGTGACATGGAGATTCTACATATTTCGCTGACATTGTGTCCCTTCACTGTGACCTGTTATGGCCTTTGAGTGGCTCAGAGGATCCAAGACATACACCTGATGCAAGCACAAGGTAGTTTTCACCTTTGTTCTTTTGGTAATGACATCAGCCTTTACATATTAATGATTTACTGTTTCTGTCATATACATTTCATGTTGGCTCTCTGTTCACGAACGCTGATGCACATAGGATGGAGCTCTGAAACGCCTGTGTCACATGGGCATGGACAGAACCATATCCATGTGACACCCATGTGTATGCTTCCAATTCAAAATGTCCCCAACATGCAATGTTTTTTGTGTTGTGATCATGTCATGTTTGCCTGTGTGTCCCTTTATGATGTGTTTCTTAATGTTTGACTCTCTGCAATTTGTGCTGATGTTGCAAGGTGCATACCAATACAATATTTCTCCTCTTCTGACACAGGGCAGAGAACAAACCAGACACATCTATTACAGTGCATCTGGCATTGCCATCACCCACCTGTTGGGGGACACAACACCATGTAACTTTCCCTGGAAAATGGTGCCATTGGATGTTTGACCTCTGCGAGTGCGACACATGCCTAGGATGGACAGTATTATTTTTGGATTGCTATTTTGGCCATGACAGACCTGTCCAACACACTGTTGCTGCCATGCTCTGGTTGGGAGTTGTGCTCATCGCAGGAGACACACAGGATCTTTCATGTACTGTGGCATATTGGGATGTGACACTTG
This sequence comes from Ichthyophis bannanicus, assembly GCA_033557465.1. Lineage (NCBI taxonomy): Eukaryota > Metazoa > Chordata > Amphibia > Gymnophiona > Ichthyophiidae > Ichthyophis > Ichthyophis bannanicus. Next base: position 1,041,324,575 of record CM066034.1, read on the forward strand.
ACTATGCATGCCCAGGGTTGCAAGGATAGTCTTAACCTGACGTGTTGGATTGCAGATACGCTTTGGACTTTGCACACTGTGTATTGGTCCCCATGTGTGAAGCAGGGACTGCCATTGTCACTGTATGTTGCACATTCCTCCACAGTTGTTTTTTTTGGCCATGTGTGTGACATGGAACACAGGATATGCTCATCTGTTTGTTTCAACACAAGCATACAGCCATGTGTGTGGCATAGGGGTAGCGATGGAGAGGTCCTGTTGTCTATGTCCACCTACTCTCCACCTGGACATGATAAAGGTTTTGCCACAACACCGCTTTAATGCACACCAGCATCCTGGATTGATGTTTTCAATCACCAAGGGTCTTTGCGTGCATGTGTGGCATCACTGAATCATGTTGAAATGTCAATGGTGCAAGTGCATATGACTGACTATGTTGGCGAAACACAGCACGTGGCAATATGGCTTTTGTGTGGTTTACTGTAACATGTTTGCCCTTAATTTCCCTCTCTATATACTGTTTCTTGTGTTTGTTTACTGTTGAAGTTCCCTGTTCAATGTAAAACTCAATGTTACTTGTATACATTGTAGTATGTTCTTGTTCAATGTACACCGCACTGATTGTAATAGCGCGGTATAAAAGAAGTGTTAAATAAATAAAATAAATAAATACAGATGTGACGCTCTGCATTGATTTACAAACCTTGCATTGCATGTCTGCACAGTCCTATTTATCCCCTGAGGTAACGACACTCACATTGCCACATTATATTTGGAGTGTCGCAGTATGAGTGTCCGTTGTCTTCCCTCAATTGTGCATTCCATGTACGGTGATATATGTGTACAGACACTGTCTACACACCAGCCGGTGCAGAGGGACCTCCTGCATGGTGTTATCGCTGCATGTTTCTGCAGGTAGTTTTAATTTGAATTCTCTCTGTGTTCATGTGCCTCTGCTACCTGTTAGCATATCCTCATTGTGCATTTGATGATTGGTTAGGGTTACATTGTTGCAGCTTGGATTCCTATATCAGGCATTACGTGATAGCTGTAACATTATTTTCAATCTGTGGTTCTAAAGTTACAATGTTTCAAAAACATATGCTGTTTTCATTTGTGTGCCTCCTGTGTTGCCAGATAGATATATTTTAGGGAACAGATCACGATTGATGTGTGTTGGTCCCTCATCATGCACCGCCTACTGTCTACATGCACTCATATGTGAGTAACACATTTGAGGCATGCAGCAGCATGTGGGGGGTGGGGACCTAATGCATAGTGCTGCACATTATGTCTCCTGCCTTCATTTGTAGACGGGCCAGTGACTTTTCTGTCTTTCACCTTGGATCCACTCACCTTGATATTATGATGGCGGTATCTACACTATCTGTGAAGATGAACCCAAATAAAAATATGTGTTTGATATACATTTGTCTCTGCTGCTGCTTGATCATGGTGACAAACGTGCAATACAATGTGTGCCTTTGAGTCAGTCCTGACTCCTTGTGACCCAGAGACTCCAGGGTTTTCTTGTCAGTGTCACTGGAAGTAGATTGTCAGGTCTTTCTTCCAAGGTAATGGAGGGTTACGTGACTTGCCCAAGGCCACATGGAGTGCTAGTGTGAATTGAGCCCTGGTTGCTTGGTGACCAAGCCAGTTTTCTAACCACTAGGCTACTCCTCCACTCTTTGATCACATTGACACTTGTATCTACTGATTTGCTGGCCATGTACATGGCCCACCTGTGCTCACATCCTTGTACGGTGGCAGCTGTGTATCTGCCAGCCATTTGCCACATCACTGGGTATTACAGGTTCCCATACACACCCTCCCTTTGGGGTAGTATTTTTGCATTGTGCTCAGTGTGCTGTTTGGGGTAGTGGTGAGAGGCATGTGTTATAACGCCTTAGGTTGCAGGTTTGATCCCCACATGTGGTTTATCTTTTTCTTTTCTGTTGTGCTAACTGGACCATTAGGTACCAGCAGGTTCATCACCTCTACATACACCCTTCCCTGTCTTCACTGTACACCAAGGTGTGCCCTCTGTGCTGCCTAGCCATCACATATTATCTGTTACATAGGTCTCTTTCTTTATGGTGTTTACATGGCAGTGCGCTTGGGGGTTTTGTATTGCTGTGGTTCAGCTGGTGTGTGGTACACCTGTTTGCATGTTGAATTCTCTCCTGTCCTGTTCCAGATTTTGCACCAGCTCCACAGAGTATCCTCTGCTGCCCTTGGGGTTTAGTTTCTTTCCTCTTTTGCATGCTGTATCCACTGCATAACATTTCATTGTGTGTGTGCATGTGTCTCTGGTCCCAATTACAGACTGTGATCTGATCTGTACACAGCAGATCTGCATGTGCATTTGGTCATGGTTACTGTTGGGGGATTGCCTGTCCTGACAGCCAGCAGGCGTCTTGTGTGATGCCCTGCACTATTTTTGTATGCAGCCTTTGCTAATGAGCTCACATTGGTGCTGTGGCCTACCGGTTTGTGCATTGCCATTTGTGATAGTGGTCATAGGTGTGATTCGTCTCTGTTCTCTTTCATTTGTATGCTGTGATAAGGAAGCTTATCATAGTTCAGGAAAGAGCTATAAAAGAGGTGAATTGGCTTTGAACAAGCAACCTGTCTTTGCTGGTAGAAATACTAAAACAGAATGTTTTCATAAAAGACTACCAGTCCCAGAATGCACCAGGTTTCAAACAGCCTCTAGAAGGGCTGAAGTGGGGAAACGTGTGTTCAATCAGGAGAGCTATGAGGTAATCCCCAATCACTCATCTCCAAGGGCAGGGCTTGATTCAGCACAGCTGGGCTGTGCTAGGGTGGAGTGTCCCTCTAAGCACGTTAAAAGTAAAACATATTCTGCACAGAGACAGATCAGGAGCAGAGAGAGCAGAGAGAGCACACAGAACCAGCAGCAGCAACGTGGAAGGAAGAAGAGAAAGACATCTTGAAGGTCTAAAGAAGGAGCCCACAGCAGTACGTGTGTTGGGAGTGATTCCAGAGGCAAGCATACTCCATTGGACTGGAGGAAGCCAGAGGAATGGGGTTATAGAGCCAGGAATTCCCGGATGGCACCTTTGAAGGAGACGGCTGCAGGTGCAAGGGGCCCTAAGACCGTTGCAAGAAGGTATGTGAAGAGAGACCCAGTGTCCAGGGATCTTGATTGGAAGGCTGGACATAAAAACTGGACTACTTACTGGCCAGGATACCTGGAGAGGAAACCTAACAGCAAAGGAAGCTCAGGTATGAACTTTGATCTATGCCCTAGCTCTTCTCCAGGAAGACAGCAGGGAGACAAATATTATTCTGAGAGTGGACAATTGAGGAATTCTTCTGAGTCAGACCCTGATATTGATTCCATGATATTTGAGGAAGAAGGAGATATATTAAATGATCAGAATGAATACATGGATTGCTCTCTGTCTAGGCTGCTGTGGTAAAATACTTTCTCAATAATACAAAAGCCACCAAAAGGAACTATAATTTGTTCTTTAATCTACCCAGAAAAGTCTACAAGAAAGCTTTTGGGTAGGATTGAGCCACGTAGAGAAAGTGAACCAGCAAAGGGGTTTGCAGCTGGCTAATTAGTGATAATTGGGCCAGGCACGAGTGCACGTGAGCTCTGAAAGGAAACTTTTCTTTTTGTGTGTGTAAATAGAAGAAAGTTATCCTTGATAAAGAACAGTTTTTGGTTACTTTTGGGTTTTGTTTTTGCTTTTGGAGCAATGCTAAGAAAGTTATTAGCATGAGCCATCAAAAAGACCTTTTCTGTTTCCCATCAAGGTCTTATTTGATTTTTGCTTAAGAAGTTCAGTTACCTTATTTCATGTTTTGTTTTCCTGAATGCAATACTGAAAGCAAGCGTCCTCTTTGTGTTACCAAGTAAATCTGTGTGGGAGAATTAACCCCATGAATAAAATCCATTTTTCTTTGCTTACATTCGTGCATCACAACTCATTATTTTGTGAACGGCTGATTCTGGTATAAGTGAACTACATTCCCCACAATCCTTTGCAAGTCATAATAATATTTTTTGCCTCTGCTAAGACTGTGGCCATTCACGACCAGCGCCCCCGTTTACAGTTGGCGTAGTAGTTCGGATTGCTTGTACACAAAGGATTTACATGATTTATAAGGATTACAACTGAAATCTGAAAGAAAAAAAGTTCAAGTCAAAAGCTGGAAGTGGATTTTTTTTCCCTTAACAACACTTTGGAGGAAAAAGGTGGCTGATCCAGGAGCTGTTCCAAGGAGGAAAAGACCCTGTGTAAGCTGGAGTCATCACTGGCATAAGGTAATAAGTACCTGGGCATGTCTAGTGGTGGATGGGAGTAAGACACAGGGGTAATTGAAAAATAAATAGGAGAAAAACACCTGTTTGGAGGGTGCTGCTCTGTGGTTTTTTTTTTTGTTTGTTTTCTTGCAGGGAGACAAGATGGATCCGAAGGAACTGGCCAGCTGGATGGCAGCCCAGTTTAGCAGGCAACAGGAGCTAGCGTAGCAGGCTCAGGACACTGCAATTAAAGCACTAAGGGACCAGCAGAAGCCAGTGCTTGATCTGGTGGAAGCCTTAATTGCTCTTCATAACCAAAGTGGACCAGATGCAAGACCAGCAGTAACAACTGGTATACCACATGTGGACAATGTGGGACTCAATCAGGGAATTGGGGCATTTAGTTTTGGGAAGCTGACTCCAGATGATAATGTTGATGATTTCCTTGAATCTTTTGAGAGAGTGGCACAAGCATTAGCATGGCCAGAGACCCAGTGGGCAGTAAGGCTGGCAGCCTCATTAACTGGGGAGGCGCTTGCAGCTTATAGGGCAATGCCAGCAGCTCAAGTTTTGAATTATAGGGATGTAAAGGCTGCTATAAGAGATCGCCTAGGGTTGTCTATTTCAGAGTATAGGTGAATGTTTAGAGCTATTGCATTAAGAGTGGGTGAAACACCCAGAGCTCTGAGTCAGAGAATCAGAGGATTGGCTGTAAAATGGTTGGAGCCAGAGGGAAAGACTGTAGAAATGTTATTAGACATTATTATGCTTGAACAATTTATGTCTGCTGTGCCTAAAGATTTGCACACTTTCCTTATACAGCAAAATTGCCAGAACCTTGGAGAGGCAACCATGCTAGCAGAGAGATTCTTGGAAGCCACGCAGGCTTGCCATAGAATGAGTGGCCCTCTGAAGGTTGGTGCTGAGGCAAGCTGTGCTGTATCAGAAAAGAAAATGGTTAAAAATGTTTCTGAGAATAATTGTACTGTACCAACCCAGATTACAAAGTGGAGTAAAAAGAAATGTTTCAAATGTGGAAAATGGGGACATTTGGAAAGGGGATGCCAGATACACACTAGCTTGATGGGTGTTGATTTAAAACAGCCCAAAGAAGGATTCCTTTTGGTGGTTGATGTGCAGGGAATTACCACAAATGCTCTGTTAGACTCTGGGTCAGACCAGAGTATGCTGTCAAAGAGGCTTTGGAAGAGGATAGAGGCCCAAGAAGGATTTGTGCCTAGAACCCCTGAAAGCCAGGTTCACATCAGATGCATTCATGGTGCTGCAACATCATACCCCACCTATAGGCTAATGGTTAAGTGCCTGGGGGAGCAAGAGGAAATTCTTTTAGCAGTGGTGCCTAGGCTTCCATTTGATTTGGTTCTAGGAAGGGACTGGCCAAGATTTAAGCAGGGACTAGTGAAAGGACTAGGAAAGAAGGAGGGAGAAGGAATGATGGTAATAGCTCCCGGGCCTTTGTTTGGAAGTCCTCAGTCCCTAGCTAAAAAGATGGTTAAGCTTCCAGAAGACCAAACTATAAAGAAGGAAATAGGTAAGAAGAGGGGCCTTGTATCCACCCGCTCACAGGATAAGGTAAAAAGCCAGGAGGAGGGGGAGCAGGCAGAGTTATTAGGAGACTTACCCTCTCATGATGATTTAATAACTCCATCATCTCGTAAAGTAAGAAAGTTGAAAGCACAAAAGCACAAAAGCGTCGTGAGAGACTTTGCAGAGCACAGGGTAGGGCTGAGATGTTGGCTGGTCAAAGTTTACCCTGGGTGCCAGCTGAGTTAGTGGCAAAGTTTCCTAACTTTCCACAAGAACAGCGAGCTGATCAAGCTCTCACCCGAGCTTTTAAGTATGCTCAGGAGGTCAGGGAGGAGTTGCTCAGATTCATACTAGGTAATGAAATATTATATAGAGAGAGTCAGGACCCCAGAAATGGGACCATACATAAACAATTAGCGGTACCCACAACTTTCAAAGGACTAGTACTAAGATTAGCACATGATCATCCGATTGGAGGTCATAAAGGGATGCAAGGAACGCTGGATCAAATACTTATGCGTTTTTACTGGCCAGGTATTTTCAAAGAAACTGCCCAGTTTTGTGCTGCATGTCCAGCGTGTCAGCGTGTTACAGCGACTCACCCACCGGTGGTGCGTTTGATTCCAACGCCAATTATCACAGACCCCATAGGTCGCATTGCTATGGATATTGTAGGCCCATTAGTCAAAACGCCCCGAGGTTTCCAATACATCCTAGTTATGGTAGATCAGGCAACAAGATTTCCCTGGGCCATACCATTGAGGAATGTTTCTGCAAAAACAATAGCTTTAGAGTTAGTCAAATTGTTTTGCGAAGTGGGATTCCCAAGAGAGGTGTTGACTGACTGGGGGTCCAATTTTGTATCCAAATATTTGGCCCAGGTCTGGGATGCCTTTGGCATTCATCACGTGAAAACCTCGGCCTACCATCCTCAATCAAATGGTTTGGTGGAGAGATTCAACCAAACTCTCAAACAAATGTTGAGAAGGGGGTTAGCAGGAGAGGTAAAAGAATGGGATATGTTATTGCCCTTTGCCTTATATGCCTGCAGAGAACGAATTCAGGTGTCCCTAGGTGTAACTCCATATGAATTGATGTATGGTAGGGCTCCACGTGGTTTGTTAGATATTTTGAGGGAACAATGGATTGATCCTGAACCAGAAAATCAGGAGGTACCACAGTTTCTACGTGACTTGAGAGCACGTTTAAAAAGGACCTCGCAGGTTGCTGAGAAAAACCTGCAGGACAGTCAAGTGCGCCAGAAAGGGTGGTATGATAGGAAGGCCAAAAGCTGCCAATTAAGCATTGGTGAAAAGGTTTTGGTTCAAGTAGCAGATACAGCCCCAAAATTTGAAGTACAGTGGAAAGGGCCATGGAAGGTTGTTAGACAGGTGAGCCCAGTATCTTATGTGGTAGAAAATGCAAGAGGTCGTAGACAGACCTACCACATTAATGTACTTAAATCATGGAAGGAGAGGCCTGTAAATAATAATGACCCAGAAGCCAGCCAAGAAGTAGGTGAGCATTCAAAAGAAAATACTCTCGTAGGTATTACGGACTGTAGGAAAGAAGTTTCACCAGTTGCACCAGTCCGTAATAACTTAAGCAGGGGGGTATGTGATAAGGAAGCTTATCATAGTTCAGGAGGGAGCTATAAAAGAGGTGAATTGGCTTTGAACAAGCAACCTGTCTTTGCTAGTAGAAATTCTAAAACAGAATGTTTTCATAAAAGACTACCAGTCCCAGAATGCACCAGGTTTCAAACAGCCTCTAGAAGGGCTGAAGTGGGGAAACGTGTGTTCAATCAGGAGAGCTAGAGGTAATCCCCAATCACTCATCTCCAAGGGCAGGGCTTGATTCAGCACAGCTGTGCTGTGCTAGGATGGAGTGTCCCTCTAAGCACGTTAAAAGTAAAACATATTCTGCACAGAGACAGATCAGGAGCAGAGAGAGCAGAGAGAGCACACAGAACCAGCAGCAGCAACGTGGAAGGAAGAAGAGAAAGACATCTTGGAGGTCTAAAGAAGGAGTCCACAGCAGTACGTGTGTTGGGAGTCATTTCAGAGGCAAGCATACTCCATTGGACTGGAGGAAGCCAGAGGAATGGGGTTATAGAGCCAGGAATTCCGGGACGGCACCTTTGAAGGAGACGGCTGCAGGTGGAAGGGGCCCTAAGACCGTTGCAAGAAGGTATGTGAAGAGAGACCCAGTGTCCAGGGATCTTGATTGGAAGGCTGGACATAAAAACTGGACTACTTACTGGCCAGGATACCTGGAGAGGAAACCTAACAGCAAAGGAAGCTCAGGTATGAACTTTGATCTATGCCCTAGCTCTTCTCCAGGAAGACAGCAGGGAGACAAATATTATCCTGAGAGTGGACAATTGAGGAATTCCTCTGAGCCAGACCCTGATATTGATTCCATGATATTTGAGGAAGAAGGAGATATATTAAATGATCAGAATGAATACATGGATTGCTCTCTGTCTAGGCTGTGTGGTAAAATACTTTCTCAATAATACAAAAACCACCAAAAGGAACTATAATTTGTTCTTTTATCTACCCAGAAAATTCTACAAGAAAGCTTTTGGGTAGGATTGAGCCACGTAGAGAAAGTGAACCAGCAAAGGGGTTTGCAGCTGGCTAATTAGTGATAATTAGGCCAGGCACGAGTGCACGTGAGCTCTGAAAGGAAACTTTTCTTTTTGTGTGTGTAAATAGAAGAAAGTTATCCTTGATAAAGAACAGTTTTTGGTTACTTTAGGGTTTTGTTTTTGCTTTTGGAGCAATGCTAAGAAAGTTATTAGCATGAGCCATCAAAAAGACCTTTTCTGTTTCCCATCAAGGTCTTATTTGATTTTTGCTTAGGAAGTTCAGTTACCTTATTTCATGTTTTGTTTTCCTGAATGCAATACTGAAAGCAAGTGTCCTTTTTGTGTTACCAAGTAAATCTGTGTGGGAGAATTAACCCCATGAATAAAATCCATTTTTCTTTGCTTACATTCGTGCATCACAACTCATTATTTTGTGAACGGCTGATTCTGGTATAAGTGAACTACATTCCCCACAATCCTTTGCAAGTCATAATAATATTTTTTGCCTCTGCTAAGACTGTGGCCATTCACGACCAGCGCCCCTGTTTACAATGCTTGTCCTGCAGAACTAGTTGTCATTCCTGTGATAGTCATATCTGTGCAGATCTGTGCTGTGAGCACATTGTACCCTCATCAGAGTTGTGAACCATCCTTCTGTCCATCTAAGTGTGTCTGCCAGCTGTGTGCCATCCTACCCTGATGTGAATTCTGCTACCCCACGTCCTGCACACCTACACATTCCTGCATTGCAGCTCTCCCTGGTTGCCTCTCCTGTGTGTGCTCTGCATAGCACTGCTACTCCACTGTCATCCTGATATTTCACCTATCCTGCCATTTCTATCTCCTCTGCTGCACACATCTTCCCAGCCTCTGTCACACACTGTCATTATTGCATGGTACATTACCATCACTCTGTGCATAGCTACAGCTGCCCCCGATATGTTTGTCCATTTTTCTAGCGGCCACATGGGCTGGAGCTGATTTGTGTGGTCCATCAGCTCTGATCTACGTCCTTCTTTTACTTATGCATTGTCTTTCCTTTCTGCTCTGTGCAGTGTTTGGGTTACGTGTGTGTTTGGCACATACCTTTCTTGCCCTTCAAATTGGGGGACCTTACTGCTCTTGGCCAATGTTTTTGGGTTCACCTATACATCTTTGGGGCATCTTACACCACACCTTCGATTCAGGCAGCTCATGGGGTGCCTACTATGGTGCCTTGGGAGTTGGCAACCTTTCAACATGGCCTCTAGGGAACATTATAAGTCGCCTTCGCTGACGTGGTTGTTTAGGATGTGCCTTCTGGTGCACCCTAAAAGGTGCATTAATTTATGGCACTAGGGTGTGGTTCTTTTTAGATGGCAGCACAGATTGTTGTACAGTTGCAAGCAGAAAAAGGAATTACCTCAGCCAACCTTATTCATTAGGTACACTGGGGATTTGAACTCATGACCCCTGCACCATCAGTCAGTGTCTTAACCATTGTGCTACACTGCTGTTCCTTCTTGCATGTCAGCGCACCTACTTAAGATTTACATGTGTTAAAATGCACAGTGCTGTCATCAAAAACAGTGCTGTGACCTTGCGGTGCCTCATAGGGCACCCTATAAAGCACCCTATAAGCAACATTCTAGGGTGCCTGTGTGGACAGTGCACTTTATAATATGCACTCTGGAGTGCCTTATAGGCCGGCTGATGCGGCACCTTATGTTACAGCACTTTGAGGGTGTGTTTGCTTGCTGCACAGATTTAAATTAAACTGGGAAATGCATCAGACAGCACTGGGTAAAAGTATTATTATTCATCAGGCCCACTTGGGACTTCAACTCATGATCCCTGCACCATCAGTCAGTGTCTTAACCATTATGCTATGCTGCTATTGCTGTTTGCACGTCAGCGCACCTACTTCAGCTTACCACATGTTAACATGTGCAGTGCTGCCATCAGAAACAGTGCTGTAACCTTGCCGTGCCTCATAGGGCACCCTATATGGTGCCCTATAGGCCACCCTTTAAGCAATATTGTAGGGTGCCTTGGCGGACAGTGCACTTTAAAATGTGCCCTCTGGGGTACCTTATGCAGCACCTTATGTTACAGCGCTTTGAGAGTGCGTTTGCTAGCAGCAGTCATTAAAATGCCTCATAATGCAATATTACACATAACAGGTAGTGCCTCAGCCAGCCTTATTCATTGGGCACAGTGGGGGATTGAACCCATCACCCCTGCATCATCAGTCAGTGTCTTAACCATTGTACTGCAGCTCTGTTCCTCTGTTTGCATATCAGCGCGCCTGCTTATGCTTCCCGTGCGTGTTTCTCATGGTCTAATGTGTGCGGCGCACATTAGCGCACGATAATCCCGGTTTGCTATGTTAAGACTGAAACGCCCACTCCTTATATGGCATTCTGCACACTAGCGCCGGGCGCACATTAGGACGGTTTAGAAAACATACCCCTTAGTAAGTAAAGAACTTAAAGATCTAAACAACAACTTAAAACTAAGATGCAGACAGCAGTCCAGCAGTGAGTTGGGGGCTTTCCAGTCTTTTGCATTGAGTGTCACATGTATGATTTTCTCCCAGTTGGTGAGAGGTCTTACGTGTGCACTAGGTGCAAGGAGCTCTTTGCTCTCAGGGAACGAGTCCATTCTCTAGAGGCTAGAGTACCAGACTTGGAAAACATAAGACAGACAGAGAGGTACATAGACGAGACCTACAGGGATATAGTCCTGAAGTCCCACTTCCAGTCTGGGAGCATCCCTGTTGCCATGGAGGAGAGAGGTCACGTGACAGGACAGCATCACCCTGGTGTGGCAGGAAGTGATCTTGTAACTAGGACCTATCCTCCAGGTGATGTAAAACCTTTTCGCACCGAGGAAGTTTCTACAGGGCCATGTGCCCATGAGGGAAGGGTTAGGACAGCCGTTATAGTTGGTGATTTGATCATTAGGCATGTAGCTAGCTGGGTGGCTGGTGGACATGAGGATCGCCTGGTAACATGCCTGCCTGGTGCGAAGGTAGCGGACTTCACGCGCCACCTAGATAAGGTCTTAGATAGTGCTGGGGAGGAGTCTGCTGTCTTGGTACATGTCGGTACCAATGACATAGGAAAATGTGGTAGGGAGGTTCTGGAGGCTAAATTTAGGCTTTTAGGTAGGAAGTTGAAATCCAGAACTTCCAAGGTAGCATTCTCCAAAATTCTTCCCGTTCCACGTGCAGGACCCAAAAGGCAGTCCAAACGTCAACTGGTCAACTTTTCAGAGTGGAAATTGACAAGAAAAGAAAACTCACTCCATCAAGAACACGTGTTTTTCTTATAGGCAATTGCACAATGCTTGATTGTCAAAACAAGCCAGGGTCTCAGCATACACGGGCATGCGGACCCAAAAGGCAGGCAGAGCTCCGGAGTCTCAATGCATGGATGAGACAATGGTGCAGAGATGAGGGTTTTGGATTTGTTAGGAACTGGGGAACATTCTGGGGAAAGGAGGGGCTCTTCCGAAGGGATGGGCTTACCTTAACCGGGATGGAACCAGGCTGCTGGCATTAACCTTTAAAAAGGAGATAGAGCAGCTTTTAAACTAGATAATAGGGGAAAGCCGACAGTCGCCCAAGAGCGGATGGTTCGGAAGAATGTATCCTTGAAGGATACTACCAAAAGCAGAGAGGTTCCAAAAAAGAGTAAAGTAGCCCAAATGCCCTCGAGTATGGAGCAGACAGAGCTTAAAGATCCCAAATTACCCATGTCTACCAATAGCCAAATTAATATGAATAAAATACAGTCTGTAAAATGCTTGTATGCAAATGCTAGAAGTCTAAAAAATAAGATGGGAGAGTTAGAATATATACCATTAAATGAGAGGTTAGATATGATTGGAATATCAGAGACATGGTGGAAGGAGGACAACCAGTGGGACACTGTGATACCTGGGTACAAACTATATCGTAATGATAGAGCTGATCAAATTGGTGGAGGGGTTGCGCTCTATGTTAGAGAGGGCATTGAGTCAGAAAGGATTAAAGTTTTGCAGGAAACAAAATTTGCTGTAGAATCTGTATGGATTAAAATTCCATGTAAAAAGGGGAAGGCGATGGCAGTGGGGGTGTACTATCGACCGCCTGGCCAGAATGAACAAATGGATGATGAAATGCTCAAAGAAATCAAGGAAACTAACAAAAGTTACAGCACAGTAATAATAATGGGTGATTTCAATTACCCGGGTATTGACTGGGTCAGTGTCACGGCAGGACATGCTAAGGAGATAAAGTTCCTAGATGGGGGAAGAGTGGCCTAGTGGTTAGGACAAGGTACTTCAGGCCAGAGGGCCGGGGGTTCAAGTCCCACCTGGGGACAGCAATCTCAGGCCAGAGGGACTGGGATTTCTAGTCCTATAGGCACTCCTTGTGGTCTTGGGCAAGCCACTTAACCCTCCATTGCCCATGTTCCCTGTAAGTATTAGCATATGTGTGTCATATCCCCTCATGTTAAATGTATCTCCCAATTGACCGCTTTGACCCAGTGAAAAGCGGGATATAAATACAGCTAAAATAAAAAAAAATAAAATAAAAAATAAATAAGATGACATAAATGACTGCTTCTTGGAGCAGCTGGTTCATGAACCGACCAGAGGGGAAGCCATATTAGACCTAGTCCTTAGTGGAACACCAGATATAGTGCAAGAAATAAGGGTGTTGGGGCCACTTGGCAATAGTGATCATAGCATGATCACCTTTGATTTAATAAGTGGAGGAGAGATAGTATGGAAATCCACAGTACTACCTTTTAACATTTGAAAGGGAGACTATGATAAAATGAGGAAAATAGTTAAGAAAAAACTAAAAAGAGCAGTTGCAAAGTTTAAAGACTTACATCAAGCTTGGGTGTTGTTGAAAAATACTATCTTGGCAGCCCAAACCAACTGTATGCCACGCTTTAAAAAAAGTGGAAGGAAGTCCAAAAAACTGCCAGCATGGTTTAAAGGTGAGGTCAGAGAGGCTGTTGTTGCCAAAAAAGCATCTTTCAGAAAATGGAAAAAAGAGCCAAACGACAAAACCTGGAAACAGCACAAGCACTGGCAAGTCAAATGCAAGGCATTGATAAAGCAGGCAAAGGGAGAATTTGAGAAGAAGCTTGCTGTGGAAGCAAAAACGCGAAATAAAGATTTTTTTCAAGTACATTCGTAGCAAAAAACCTGTGAGAGAGTCAGTTGGTCCATTAGATGATAGAGGAGTTAAAGGGGCACTAAGAGGCGACAAGGTGACAGCGGAGAGACTGAATGAATTCTTTGCTTTGGTCTTTACTGAGGAAGATGTAGGGATGTTACCCATGACTGAAGTGGTATTTAAAGGTGTGGAAGAATTGAAGGAAATATCGATACATCGGGAAGATGTATTACAACTATTAGATAAACTGAAGAGCAGCAAATCACCTGGGCCAGATGGTATACATCCAAGGGTGTTGAAAGAACTGAAATAAGAGATTGCAGACCTTCTATTCGTAATCTGTGAACTCAAGCATTACTTATTTGTGAGACACTACCCTGAATCTAACAACGGAATCCAAATAACATCGATCCACACCAATTCCCAAACCAACCCAACATAGAAAGGAATAGTTGGTCCAAGCTGGCCCATACGGAATAACGCATGGCCTAAACCCAATAAATAAGATGTAATGTATATAACGCTGTAAATAATACTGTAAACATACTGTAAACATGTTATCCCCTGTTGAATCCAAGTTGAAACCTTCCTTGTTCAATGTAATTCTATGTGGCCCGTCTACATAGTAAGATGTTGTTTTATTGTAAACCGCACTGATATGTAATAGTGCGGATATAAAAGAAGTTAAATAAATAAATAAACTATCATTAAAATCATCTCTAATACCTGAAGATTGGAGGATCGCCAATGTAACACCAATGTTTAAAAAGGGTTCCAGGGGTGATCCGGGAAACTACAGACCAGTGAGCCTCACGTCAGAACCGGGAAAAATGGTAGAAACCATCATAAAGAATGAAATTACTCAGCATGTAGATAGTTATGGCCTAATGGGAGACAGCCAACATGGCTTTAGACAAGGAAGATCTTGTCTTTCTAATCTGTTATGTTTTTTTGAAAGTGTGAATAAACAGGTGGACAAAGGTGAGTCAGTTGATATAATGTATGTGGACTTTCAGAAAGCCTTTGACAAGGTCCCTCATCAGAGACTTTTGGAAAAACTAAAGAGTCATGGGATAGGAGGCAGTGTACTACTGTGGATCAAGAACTGGTTAAAAGATAGAAAGCAGAGGGTTGGGCTGAATGGCCAATTTTCCCAATGGAGAAAGGTGAATAGTGGTGTACCCCAGGGATCTGTGCTGGGTCCGCTGCTTTTTGACATATTCATAAATGACCTGGAAAGTGGAATAACGAGTGAGGTTATCAAATTTGCAGATGACACAAAACTATTTAAAGTTGTTAAAACCCAAGAGGATTGTGGAAAATTGCAAGAGGATCTTGATAAATTAGAAGACTGGGCATCAAAATGGCAGATGAAATTTAATGTGGACAAGTGCAAAGTTATGCACCTAGGGAAGAACAACCCAAACTATGGTTACACAATGCAAGGTTCCACATTAGGAACCACCACCCAGGAAAAAGATTTAGGCGTCATTGTGGATAACATGTTAAAACCCTCGGCCCAGTGTGTAGCGGCAGCCAAGAGAGCAAATGGAATGCTAGGTATGATAAGGAAAGGAATGGAAAATAAAACACAAGATATTATAATGCCTCTATATCGTTCCATGGTGAGACCGCACCTTGAATATTGTGTGCAATTCTGGTCGCCGTATCTTAAAAAGGATATAGAGTTATTAGAAAAGGTTCAGAGAAGAGCCACCAAAATGGTAAAGGGGATGGAAGGATACTCCTATGAAGAAAGGCTAAAAAGGTTAGGGCTCTTTAACCTGGAAAAGAGACGGCTGAGGGAAGATATGATAGAAGTCTATAAATTAATGAATGGAGTGGAACGGGTAAACGTAGATCGATTGTTTACGTTATCAGAATATAGAAAGACTAGGGGACATGTAATGAAGCTACAGGGTAAACTATTTAAGACTAATAAAATAAAATATTTTTTCACTCAACGTGTAATCAAACTCTGGAATTTGTTACCGGAGGATGTAGTAAAGGCTGTTAGTGTAGCTGGGATTAAAAAAGGTTTGGACAAGTTCTTGGATGAAAGGTCCATAAACCATTATTAAGAAGGGACCCAGGATATCAATGCTTGACCCAGTACAAGCATTGCGGAACCTGTGTCTTTTGGGGAAACTGCTAGGTACGTATGACCTAGATTGGCCACTGTTGGAAATAGGATACTGGGCTTGATGGACCTTGGTCTGATCCAGTATGGCATATCTTATGTTCTTATGTTCTTAACAGTGTGACAAGGTGGTGGCAAAACTCAGAAGGATACTGAGTTGCATACAGAGAGGAATTACCAGCAGAAAAGGAGAGGTACTAATGTCACTGTAGAAGTCACTGGTGAGGCCTCATTTGGAATATAGTGTTCCATAACTCTTCTGGAGCTCTGTCATTTGTATCTAAAGGAGCAAATCAATTTTGCAGGCAGTCTTTAAATTCCAGTGGTATATTCTCAAGGTCATATTTTACTACATTCATGAGTGGTTTGCTCTTTTTCAACTTTAGCTTGAGTTTGCTTACTAGTAGTTGCTGATCTGTACCACAGTGAGCTCCAGGTTTTGTCTTTGTTGATGTTTTCGAGGTTTTCTATTGTTGTCTTACACAGATGTAGTCAATTTGATTTCTGTACAATCCATTGGGTGAAGTCCACTTGTACAGTTGGCGCTTGTGTTGCTGGAAGAAGGTGTTTGAGATGAATAGATCATTGGTCTTGCCGAATTCTATCAGTCTTTCTCCAGCTTCATTTCTGCTGCCAAGTGCTTATTTTCCAACCACTTTGCCTTTTTCTTTGTTGCCAACGTTTGCATTAGAGTCACCAATGACTATCAAGATATCCGGTTTCCATGTTCTGCCAATTTCAGCTTGCACTTGTTCATAAAACTCATCAGTGTCTTCCTCTTCTGCAGCTGTTGTTGGGGCATATGCCTGAATTATAGTTGTATTGATGGGCTTTCCTCATAGACGAATAGAAATTAGGCGTTCGCTGACTGCATTGTATTTCATTACAGTTCTTGCAAGTTTCTTCTTAATTATAAATGCAACACCATTACTTCTTTGTCTTTCATTTGCAGCACAGTAAACCATATGATCATCAGATGCAAAGCACCCAAGCCAGTCCATTCCAGTTCACTGACACCCAACAGATCACGTTGTAAATGTTCCATTTCATTCTTGACCACCTCCAACTTCCCTTGGTTTATGCTTCGTACATTCTATGTCCCAATATGTAAGACATCTTTGCAGGTTCTGAGTCTCTTTTCATGTGCAGGTACATCAGCAGATCCAACCACATTGTAAATGCTCGTTTTACTCTGAGAAGTCTTCAGCTCATCCCCAGTAGCCATTTGAGTGCCTTCCAACCTGGGGGTCTCATCTTCCAGCACTATTGTGCAATTTGTTTTGTGACTATCCATTGGGTTTTCGTGGCAAGATACAGAAGTAGATTTGCCATGCCTTTCTGCTGCGCAGTTAATTGCAGTGTTGCTGCATTTTTCACAGAAATATGATTGTCCGCTTACAACACCGTCCCATTCTGCTGCTGCTGCCCAGATGGGTGGTTTGTCTTAGTCTGGCAAATGTAGATCGATTGTTTACGTCATCAGAATATAGAAAGACTAGGGAACATGCAATGAAGCTACAGGGTAACCTATTTAAGACTAATAAGAGAAAATATTTTTTCACTCAACGTGTAATCAAACTCTGGAATTTGTTACCAGAGGATGTAATAAAAGCTGTTAGTTTAGCCGGCTTTAAAAAAGGTTTGGACAAGTTCCTGGAGGAAAGGTCCATAAACCATTATTAAAAGTGACTCGGGATATCGCTGCTTGACCCAATCGAAGCATTGAGGAACCTGTGTCTTTTGGGGAAACTGCTAGGTACGTATGAACCTAGATTGGCGACTGTTGAAAACAGGATATTGGGCTTGATGGACCTTGGTCTGACGCAGTATGGCATATCTTATGTTCTTATGTTCTCAGCTGAGATCTGTCTATCATGGGAGACCCTGCCAGTAACTAAGCTACTGATAGCTTAGCCCTGAGCATCACTGATGCACACAAGCTCTCACAGCACAACAAGCTGCAAACCAAGTGTGGGGTCACTGGGATATCCGCTGAAAATCCATGGATGCCGCTTCGGCACGCCCATATGCTTGCCAGCTAGCATTGTGGATTCCGGGGGTGGTACCCAGTGATAACTGGACAGGAATGATATTGAGCTGCTGTCCAGCTATCGTTAAGTGGTTAAAGATAGGCACCTAAAAGGGTGCCTAACTTTGAACGCCAAAGCTAACTGGCAGTGGGTGAATATTGTGACTGCCAGTTTAGCTTCACTGCTATGTGGCCGACCTGAATATTCAATGGCAGTGGCTGGATAAGGCTCCAATATTGAATACCCAAGTGTAAAGTTCAGTGACCATGGCTATCTAGTTTACAATGGCTGGCCACCGCTATTAAATATTGGGCCGTGAGTCCACAGTTAACCATTCAGATGGCCTAGAATCTTTTTGAAAGGAAAAACCACTTACTTATGTTTTGAGCACTGCCATCAATCACATAAATGTTTTTGAATATTGTTTAGTTAATTTCTTGGTATACCACTGAAGCGGTTTACAAATCAGGTAAAAATAACAATATAGACCTCCTATACCTCAGTGAAATGCAGCAGCCTTGTGACAGATAGTTTAACTCCTATGAGTGGGAAATCCCTCAAGGTAAAAGACTATTAAAAACCTTCAGAAAGTGATGCTAGGAAATGACAGACATCTTCCTTCACGTAACTGTATACTTCGTACATTAAACTTTAAAGTTGTAATAGAGGGAATCGCATTACTGCACACTAATCCACTGTGGTACAGGGCAGCATGTGACATGCAAACTCAGAAATTAATTACTGCATAGCACAAGACATCTGCTGCCTTTTACAGAGCACACAACCTATATGAGGTTTCTGTTTTCTTAGCGTTCATTCAGTTCAGTGAACATGATACCGCTCACTCCTTAAACTGCTGCTTCATGAGAAATGTCTACCGACACACCCAGTCCTGATTACACTGGTCTACTGTTTTTTAAAAGCTGTCTGCTTCAGAGACAAAATATGCCAATTCTTATGGATTTTGATGTGCTGAATTAAAAAATGATAATTAAAACTGCTGCTTGGCTACTGTTTCCAAGATATCTAAGCTTTTCCATTTTACGCATATATATATAGCGTGTGCTGGTAGAGTTTTAATCAGAAATTATAAACTTAGGCCTTTTTATGCGTTTGATAATATTTCACCTGTCATCTTTGAAAGTTTAAAAATCAGCCAAAAGGTTATTTAAATACAATTAATTAAAAAGGTTAGTATGAAACAGAAAGGAACAACTATGTATGCATCAGTATTCATTTCAGACCTTACTCAGTGTCTACTCGGTGTCATGGTTAGTCTCTTGTATTCTGTAAATGGAGCATCTCTTGTCACTGTCTAACATGTCTGGAAACATTGATGGGCTCCATTTGTCTTAATATCTTTTCTCGATCGCTACAATGTCCTGATGAAATCGCTCGCCATGCTCATCGTTCACTGTTCCTGAGTTCAGTGGGAAAAAATAAAGATATGAGTGCAAAAAATGATATCTTTAGTGACATGTTGCAGGCAAGACTTTTGTATGGATTGAGGAGTTTTTCCCTGTAGTTCTCTGCCTTGTTATTTCTGAGAAAACTTGTTACCTCTAACTGGAAGAGTTTCCGTGCCATCCTTTCTTTGCCACGTAGAGAATGGTTAAATGCATCATCTTGAAGAAGTTCATGACTCTGAGGACCAACAAAGACACCTTTCTTTATCTTAGCTTCACTCAGTCTTGGAAATTTTCCGCTGAGATACTTGAAAACTAGTTTTGTTTTGTCCATGGCCTTGACAAATTTTTCATTAGACACAGTTTAATGTGTAAGAGTGGTAACAAAATATTCCTTAATTCAACAAGTGGTGGATGCTGCACACTTTTCTTTCCAGTCTCCAACGAGTGTTAGCATGGCCAATCTCTCTTGATGTAGTGGGAATCTTTTGCATGACTATCCCATTCACAGATAAAACAGACATATTTTGTGTATCTAGTCTGCAGACCAAGCAACAGAGCAACAACTTTCAAATCACCACAAAGGAGCCACTGATGTTGGTCAGTTTCTGCATCTCAATAGCTGTTTTATATTGTGATAGGTTTTGTTCATATGGACTGTGTGACCAACTGGAATTAATGGCAAAACATTGCCATTATGCAAAAAAACAGCTTTAAGACTGCCTTTGATGAATCAGTGAACAGTTTCCACTCATCTGGATGATGAATGATGTTGAGGGCTGCCATCAGACTATCGATGTTGTTGCAGGCTACAAGATCACCTTCCATGAAGAAGAATGTAACAAGATCCTTTTGACGTTCACAGAACATGGAAATCCTAACATGACCTGAGAGGAGATACCACTGCTGCAGTCTGAAGCCCAACAGCTGTGCCTTACTCTTAAGTAGTTCCAAATCCCTGAGAAGGTCATTCAGTTCACCTTGTGTTATGAGGTGTGGTTCAGAGGAGGAGGATGGGAGAAAATCTGGGTCATGTGACATTGATAGTTCAGGAGCAGAGGCGTAATCCCCTTCCTCGTCCTAGTCTGACTCAACTGAAAATGATTCTGGGCATCAGGAACCGGGAGTCCTTCTCCGTGGGATACTGGGTGTATAGCTGATGGAATGTTTGGATACTGCGCAGTCCACTTTTTCTTCTTCAACAAACCTTTTCCGACCAGAGGCACTATGCAGAAGTAACAGCTGCTGATATGATCTGGTCTGCTCTCTGTAAATCACTGGCATTGCAAAAGGCATGGATTTCCTTTTTCTATTCAACCAGTGGTGACGATTTCTTGTACAAGTGTTGCAATATATGTGTGGGGCCCAGCTCATCCCGATCTCCAAATCTGCAGCGAAAGTAAAGGTGGTAGGCTTTCTTAATCAAAGTGGGTACACTTCGTTTTTGTGATGCAAAGCTTACTTCATCACAAACGTAGCAGAAGTGATCTGCATTATTCAAACAATTACAAGGTATTTCTCACTTTGGCTAAATGAAAAAAATCAAGCACTGAGAAGAATGGTTTACAGCCAAAATCCTGCTGACACATCATGTTCATTAAAAAAAGTGTTACATAATTTGTTCTGTAGAGTGATGTAATTAAGCTGAATTAAGATTGCATCATCTATGACTTCTAGAAATAACATGATGCAATTCATATCATGTATGAGGTAATCGCACCTTTAAATTTCATCATTCATTAAGGAGGTCATTCAGTGAGGCGGATAGGAGGGCTGTATGTCCCGGTGGGACGTGCAGCTCCGCTTTCCGTCCTGCGCTGATTCTGCATCCCGTCCCCCTGGCACGGCGAAAGCCTTAGTGCATGCAGATCCGGAGGGGAGCAGGAGGGGGCGAAGAATGGGTGAAGTGGGATGAACTGAGGTGGCAGGACATACAGGGCTGATTTAGGCAACGGTCTTGTATGTCCTGCAGGTGAAGGCAGGACATGCTGTTTATTCCACCATGGAGGTGGAATAAACAGCTTTGAAGGTGGGGACTGGGCCTGGATTCCCCCCCCCCCCCCATGGCCAGCATCGTACAATGGTAGGCCCCCGCCACCCAATGCGGGCCACAGCTGGCCCTGCGGAGGCGGCACTGATGCAGCAGGCCAAAGGAGTGGTGGGACGGGCATCTTTGCAGGTATGCAAGAGTACGCTGGGCTGTCTTAGGGCCCGATGCTGCCGTTACGGGAACATCTAGAATAGGGCCCTACTGTTTTGCGCCTTCTAGGATCGGGCCCTATTTTTTTGCCCCTTCTAGGATCGGGTTCTATTGTTTTGCTTGAAAAGCAAGTACTGTCCCAACAAAAACATTGATTTATTACAGATCCAGTTGAAGATGTGCATGTATTTTAGTCATTTATGGTTTAAATTAAGATACTTTCCCATTATAATTCCTATATCCTGAATTAGAGGTTGTATGTACTGATCCAGTAGTGTAAATTGAAAACTAGAGCCAATAAACAATTTTAAGCTTCACTTTCATTTTCAGCAACCAAGAAACCCTCCGCCCAGTGTGCAGCAGCGGCCAAGAGAGCAAATAGAATGCTGGGAATCATAAGGAAAGGTATGGAGAATTAACAAAGGATATTATATTGCGTCTGTATCGTTCCATGGTGCAACCGCATCTTGAATATTGTGTGCATTTCTGGTTGCTGTAGCTTAAAAAGGATATAGCGTTATTAGAAAAGGTACAGAGAAGAGACACCAAAATGGTAAAGGGGATGGAAGGATACCCTTGTGAAGAGAGGCTAAAAAGATTAGGTCTCTTCAACATGGAAAAGAGATGGCTGAGGGGCGATATGATAGAGGTTTATAAATTCATGAATGGAGTGGAACGGGTAAACGTAGATCGATTGTTTATGCCATCAAAATATAGAAAGACTAGGGGACATGCAATGAAGCTACAGGGTAACCTATTTAAGATTATTAAGAGAAAATATTTTTTCACTTAACATGTAATCAAACTCTTGAATTCATTACTGGCGGATGTAGTAAAAGCTGTTAGTGTAGCTGGGTTTAAAAATGTTTGGAGAAGTTCCTGGAGGAAAGATCCATAAACCATTATTAAAAGGGACCCAGGATATGACTGCTTGAGAGCTCTAGATGTGGTGTATTTAGATTTCAGTAAAGTGTTTGACACCATTCCTACTGGTTGACTTATGAAGAAAGTGAGCACCCTAAGGTTGGATGCAAAAATTACTGCTTGGGTTAGAAATTGGTTGAGTGGGATGCGACAAAGGGTACAGGTAAATGGAGCTCACTCTGAGGAGAAGGATGTTGCCAGTGGTGTGCCCCAGGGATGTGTCCTTGGTCTGATTGTTTTTAACATCTTTGTTAGTGATATAGCAGAAGGGCTGTCAGGTAAGGTTTGCCTCTTTGCGGATGATACTAAAATCTGCAATAGATTACATTCCCAGGAAGGTGTAGATAACATGAGGAGGGATCTGACTAAGCTTGAAGAACGGTCTAGAATTTGGCAGCTGGGATTTAATGTTAAAAAATGCAAGGTCATGTATTTGGGCTGCAGCAATCCAAGGGAGAAATATAGTATAGGGGTGAAGTACTTTTGTGCACTAAAGAAGAGCGGGACCTAGGTATGGTTGTGTCTGATGATGTTAAAGTAGCTAAACAGGTAGAAAAGGCAACAGTAAAAGCTAGAAGGATGCTTGGGTGTATAGGGAGAGGAATGGCTATCAGAAAAGAGGAGGTGATAGTGCCTCTGTATAAGTCTTTGGTGCGACCTCATTTGGAGTAATTTGTACAGTTCCGGAGACTGCACCTTCAAAAGGATATAAACGTGATGGAGTCAGTACAGAGGGTGGCTACTAAAATGGGTAGTGGTCTTCATTATACACCATATGAGGACAGATTTAAGGATCTTAATATGTACACCTTAGAGGAAACGTGGGATAGAGGTGATATGATTGAGACATTTAAATACCTCTGTGGCATAAATGCACAGAGGGAGAGGCTCTTTCGATTGAAAGCAAGTTCTGCTAGGAGGGGACATGGGATGAGGGTGAAAGGGGATAGATTCAGGAGTGATATGTGGAAATATTTCTTTATGGAAAGAGTGGTGGATCTGTGGAATAGTCTCGCAGTGGAGGTGGTAGAGATGAGGACAGTATCTGAATTGAAAAAAGCATGGGACAAACACAGAGGATCTTTAAAGGAAAAAAGGGGACTGTTGTAGTTGTTGATGTGGAAGGACAGACTAGATAGGCCATGTGGTCTTTTTCTGTTATTATTTTTATATGTTTCTAAATTGTGATCCCTTGTTCTTTGTTTGGTGATGGTCTATGTTGTGGATGTGTAACCAAGCTGAGGTATTTTGTTCATGTAGTTTCTACTTGGCAGTCCCACTTGTTCTGTTTCTCCAGTAGGAGATGTATTGGTATTCATCCAGTAGGAGATGTATTGGTTTCATCCAGTAGGAGATGTATTGGTATTCTCTGAGATGTATTGGTTTAATATTTGCAATGTTGGCTTTGATAGGTAGGGTCTGATGCTTTGTGAGTCCTGGCAGTGTTCTTATGATGTAGCAGGTTTGCTATGGGTTCTAAATGGTCAATGTTTATAATACTTCCTAATGGGCCTGGCATTTGGCACTGAAATATAGTAATTTAGAAATCTGTTAGTGTTTCTTTATGCAGACACTCATTAAGAGGCATGTTTACTAAAAGTGTATGTTAACATTATGTAAATATTTATGCAAATGAGGCTCCTTATGCAAATGAGGTCCCACAATAAATCTCTGCACATGGCCCTGCACCCCCCTTGGGCTGCCCCTGGAGAAGGTTAGGATTTTGTATGATTCGTATGTCTCCGGATGCAGGGGGACAGTAGCGCATTTGTTACCGACATATAAGATTCTGAATTTGTGAGTTTTGTTCATAGCAACCTAGTTGATTCTCCAATGGAACTGTGCTGTCTGGTTCTTGACTCTGTTTATTACAGGCCTTTGCCTCTTTAAGCTGCTAGAATAGAAAAAAGTTAAATTTTCACTAGAGGGAATCTGGATCAGGCTGGAGAGCATGCAAAATGCCTTAAGTGGATAGTGGTATTGTCGGTGATATTTTCCATGCTTGGAAGTTTAGGTAACTCTGCTCTCATTAAAACGAAGTTGAAATTAATATTAATGGCGCCAAATGCAACAGGATAAAATCAACATTTTCCTTTAAAATATAAAATAAACATATTTAGTTCATGCTAAAAAATAGGCATTAAAAATAGGATAATGGTGGTGGGTACAAAATTTGTGATGCAAAATCTCAGTGAGTCTACCACATTTAAAATGAAGGTTAGGGGGTGGCTTGAAATGGTTGAAAGGGGAGATGCGGAATGACTAATTTCCTCATCGAGATGCAGATCCACTCTCAAATGAAGCCTGCTAAAGGAGAATGTCTTGGAGTTTCATGTCTGATGTCTCCCTTTTATGTCAAGCAATGTGGTCTGACTGCTAGTAGATGTAGTTGGGTGGAATTCAATGTAATTCTCAGGATGAAGGGAATTGCTGCAGAAAGATAGTTGTCAGAGATGCCCTTAAGGTAGGCGTCATTCAGCCTGGAACCAGGCGCACTGCCACGATGGGATGTAGGTAGTCTTTGTTTCGCTGGAGTTGTTCCTTTCCTGAAAAAATCTCTCTCTTGATAGATTTGGTCATATATTTGTTGTTGGTAGCATGTTTGCAGGAGGGAGCTAAAGACAATGAGATCCATGCACTTTGTATACGTGGTTAGCGTTAAAGGTTAATGAAAAGCATATGGACATTGCCTAGATACTGTCTGACGAACAAAATTGGATACTCTGTAAATCTTACCATGAAAGTATACCTTATATATACTGGAACTTGATAAGATCTAAATAGATCAAATCTCAGAACTAACTCACAGTTTTTAGTATGACTAAAGTAGCCAGCAAAGGTCTCAGAATTAGCTGCAATCGTTGACTTTGATTCTCCGTCAAACCAATTGCTGCTACCAAACATCAATGACCTTATTTATACATGGCTACAAGCCTTTTGAATTTTCTGACCCAAATGTTTTTTTTAAAAATTATTTTGAAAAACAGTGCTTGTCTTGCATGACTTCAACAGAGGCGGCAGTTCCTTTCAAGTGCTTCTAAATGCTGATCATCTTTATTGACAACATTTGATATACCGCCTAGGCGTGAGGCATTAAAGCGGTGAACAATGAAAAATTACGGGCTGCAGGAAGATACAGGGAGAAAGGAACGCCATTAACTTGATAGGAAAGCGATAGAAAAAGCAGGGAGAAAATTAGTGTAGGACAGAGGAGAAGGTTCAGACAGACACTACAGGAAGAAACACAAGGAAGGGAGTGGGTGAGTGGGAAAACCCATGATGATGGATGATAGAAATGGGCAAGTTATGAATGGCTGGAGGAAGGAGGAGGAAGATCAAAGGCTTGGCAGAAAAGGTGTGTTTTGAGGAGAGCTTTAAACCGGGGAAAGGATGCTTCAGTGCGAATAGAGTACGGGAGAGAATTCCAAAGGGCGGGACTTATAAAGAAAAAGGCAGCGTGTCATGTCGATTCGAGGCGGGCCTGGGTGGGTGAGGGAAGGAAGAGGCGGTTGCCATATGACGAGCAGAGAATGTGAGGAGTGGGTTGAAGAAAGATGAGGTCAGCTAAATACTGGGGAGTGTTGGTATAGAGATCCTTATGGGTGATAGTGAGCAACTTGTACACAGAGCGGACCTTAACGGGAAGCCAGTGGAGGGAGAGAAGGCGTGGAGTGATGTGGTCCCGATGTGAAGAGAAAGTAAGGAGGCGTGCAGCTGTGTTCTGAATTAATTGCAATCTTCGAATTTGATATTGGGGGAGGCCTTGGAGTGAAGCTACATAATCCTCAAAAGAATGTATATTAAAGATACCAATTCTTGAGGATAGTATATTTGACCACTATCAAATGGTAAATTTATTGAGAGTAATGAGCAAACAGATTATATCCCATTCCTCTGCCGAATTCCTGAAGACCCTCTCCTGCTCCCGCAGGACCACTTGTCCCTCTGATCCTATTCCCTCCTGCTATATTGTTCACCTCTCCATTGCCGTTCGTCTGCTCATCCTTTTTTTTTGTTATTCTTTTTGAGTTTTGCTTTCAAAATAATAGTTATCCAAGATATTTCTTGATTATAATCAATTTAAGAAAAAACAGTAAGATAAATATAGTACCACCTCCTACAAGTATTGTTGGGCATATTAAATTGGTGCCTGAATTGGTTGGATTAAACTTACTTTTCTTAACTGCATTGCCTATTAACTAGTTTTGTTGGATTACCCTGCTTCCACAAACTTAGGTGGTGGCCTTTGAGGTTGATTGTGGTTATCATCCGTTGCGATTATATGTACAATAATGGCTTGTGGAGGGTATCCCATTTTTTGAGTAATTTTTGAAGGTATGGATTTTGGTTCACATAAGCTCCTTCAAAAGCCCGATGAGTACACAGTAGATTCTACAAATATTCCAGATTTACATTTGCAAAGTTTTTCGAATGTATAATTGCTTTTAAAGCTAGGCTTAACATTAAATCCAAAAGCAAGTAGTCTTGTTTCTTGGGAATTTCTGTTTGTGACTTATATACTATTATATGATATGTAAGGGGTCATGTATATTTAGTAGTTGGGTTATGCGCTGCCAAACCTGTTGCCACTATCTCTCGAAATTTGGAGAATTATATATCATATGTGACAGCATACCTATTTTAGAAAGCAGAGGGTAGGGTTAGGGTTAGGGTTGGGGTTGGGGTTGGGGTTGGGGTTGGGGTTAGGGGTTAGGGTTAGGGTTAGGGTCAGGGTCAGGGTCAGGGTTTAGGGTGAGGGTGAGAGTTAGGGTTAGGGTTAGGGGTTAGGGGTTAGGGTTAGGGTTAGGGTTAGGGGTTAGGGCTTAGGGTTAGGGTTAGGGGTTAGGTGTAGTAGCTGATAAGAATGCAATAAATAATACCCGGAGTCAGGCAAAGATCCAAGCCAATTTATTTGTGCACAGGCTCAGATTGCCATCACCTTCCCCTTCATAAATGGAATTTCAATCCATAGAGATTCTACAGCAAATTTTGTTCCCTGCAAAACTTTAATCCTTTCTGACTCAATGCCCTCTCTAACATAGAGCGCAACCCCTTCACCAATTTGATGAGCTCTATCATTACGATATAGTTTGTATCCAGGTATCACAGTGTCCCACTGGTTATCCTCCTTCCACCATGTCTCTGAGAGTGCAATCATATCTAACCTCTCATTTAGTGCTATATATTCTAACTCTCCCATCTTATTGTTTAGACTTCTAGCATTGGCATACAAGCATTTTAGAGACTGTATTTTATTAATATTAATCTGGCTATTGGTAGGCATGGGTAATTTGGAATCTTTATGATCTGTCTGCTCCTTACTCAAGGGTATTTGGGCTACTATTTATTTTATTTATTTATTTTATTTATTTATAGACTCTTATATACCGCACTATTAGGCATCAGCGCGGTTTACAAAAAACAGTGAGATACACAATTCAACAGTACCTTGTGTTTACAGAAAACAGGAGAATATAACTCGGATAACAGGGTATATAATTAATAAACATAGTCATAATATCATCATGGCTTCAGTTTTGTGTGTATGTGGTCTGTGGGGTATCTGTATTGTATGTGTATGAGTGGAAGGTCTGTGGGTTGGTTGAGATGTCTTTATTGTTTACTGGATAAGATAAAAGGAAGAGGTAGTGTTTCAAAGCTTTGCGAAACTGCAAAAGGTCTGGTATTGCTCGGATGTTTTGAGGGAGGCTATTCCAACACCTTGGTGCACAGAATAAAAAGGCCCTGTCTGAAGTAGTTTTGGTACACTGTGATATTGATTTAGGGACTAACAGAGTATTGAGTGTTACTGACCTTCTGTCTCTATTGAGGGGTGGTGTTTGGATCAAGTCTGATATTGATGAAGATGAGAGTTCTTTGAAGGCTTTGAATGTAATTAGTAAAATTTTGAAAGTGAGTCTACTTTGAATTGGGAGCCAATGAAGATGTTTTAGAATAGGTGAGATATGGTCTTTCCGGGAAGCTCCATGAAGGACTCTAGCTGCAGCATTCATAGCCATTTGAAGTGGGTGTAAGGTGGTTTGTGGAAGACCTTGTAAAATTGAGTTCGCATAATCAAAATGAGGTATGATTAGCGCCTGATAGATGGTTCTAAAATCGTCTGGCTCTAGCAAGGATCGAAGGTGTCTAAGGGAGCGTATTTTGTGATATACTGCTTTTACAATATTACTAATATGTGCTTTCATATCTAATTTCTGGTCTAAAGTGACACCGAGGTATCTGATGGTGGTCTTGGTCTGGAGGTTAGCATCATTCACTTTCAAAAAGGATGGAGCAGTGAAATTTTGGTTACGTGTAATAAATAACACCTCCGTTTTCTTGTGTTGGATCCTTAGATTTTGGGATTGTAGCCAGTTGGATACTTCATTTATGCAGTTAGTTAATGGATTGAGATCAGGGTTCTCAGTTGTAAAAGGAAAATATAAAAGTACATCATCCGCGTATATCATGCAGTTAACTCTAAAGGATCGAATCAGGTTACAGATAGGCTGCATGTATATATTAAACATAAGGGCGGAAAGGGATGAGCCTTGAGGGACCCCTTGTTTTTGATGAAACTGATCTGATGAAGTATCGTTGGATCGTACTTGTTGCCATCTGTCAGAAAGGTAGGATCTACACCACTCAAGTGCTTTATCAGTAATTCCCTTCCCTTTGGAACCTCACTGCTTTTGGTAGTATCCTTCAAGGATACCTTCGTCTGAACCATGCGCTCCTGGGTGACTGTCTGCTTTCCCCTATTTTCTAGTTTAAAAGCTTCTCTATCTCTTTTTTAAAGGGACCAGACTGCTGGCATTAACCTTTAAAAAAGAGATAGAGAAGCTTTTAAACTAGAAAATAGGGGAAAGCCGACAGTCACCCAGGAGTGCATGGTTCGGACAAAGGTATCCTTGAAGGATACTACCAAAAGCAGTGAGGTTCCAAAAGGGAGTATAGTAGCCCAAATGCCCTTGAGTAAGGAGCAGACAGAGCATAAAGATTCCAAATTACCCATGCCTACCAATAGCCAGATTAATATTAATAAAATACAGTCTCTAAAATGCTTGTATGCCAATGCTAGAAGTCTAAACAATAAGATGGGAGAGTTAGAATATATAGCACTAAATGAGAGGTTAGATATGATTGTACTCTCAGAGACATGGTGGAAGGAGGATAACCAGTGGGACACTGTGATACCTGGATACAAACTATATCGTAATGATAGAGCTGATCAAATTGGTGGAGGGGTTGCATTCTATGTTAGAGAGGGCATTGAGTCAGAAAGGATTAAAGTTTTGCAGGGAACAAAATTTGCTGTAGAATCTCTATGGATTGAAATTCCATTTATGAAGGGGAAGGTGATGGCAGTGGGAGCATACTATCGACCGCCTGGCCAGAATGAACAAATGGATGATGAAATGCTCAAAGAAATCAAGGAAGCTAACAAAAGTCACAACAGAGTAGTAATAATGGGTGATTTCAATTATCCCGGTATCGACTGGGTCAGTGTCACAGCAGGACAAGCTAAAGAGATAAAGTTTCTAGATGAAATAAATGACTGCTTCTTGGAGCAGCTGGTTCATGAACCGACCAGAGGGGAAGCCATACTGGACCTAGTCCTTAGTGGAACGCCAGATCTGGTGCAAGAAATAAGGGTGTTGGGACCACTTGGCAATAGTGATCATAGTATGATCATGTTTGATTTAATTAGTGGAGGACAGATAGTAAAGGAATCCACAGTACTACCTTTTAACTTTCGAAAGGGAGACTATGATAGAATGAGGAATATAGTTAGGAAAAAACTAAAAGGAGCGGTTCCAAAGGTTAAAGACTTACAGCAAGCTTGGGTGTTATTTAAAAATACTATCCTCGAAGCCCAGACCAGCTGTATTCCACGCATTAGGAAAAGTGGAAGAAAGTCCAAAAAACTGCCAGCATGGTTTAAAGGTGAGGTCAGAGAGGCTGTTGCTGCCAAAAAAGCAACCTTCAGGAAATGGAAAAAAGAGCCAAATGATGAAAACTGGAAACAGCACAAGCACTGGCAAGTTAAATGCAAAGCATTGATAAGGCAGGCAAAGCGGGAATTTGAGAAGAAACTTGCTACGGAAGCAAAATCACGAAATAAAGACTTTTTCAAGTACATTCGTAGCAAAAGGCCTGTGAGAGAGTCAATTGGACCATTAGATGATAGAGGGGTGAAAGGGGCAGTAAGAGGAGACAAGGCTATAGCAGAGAGACTGAATGAATTCTTTGCTTCGGTCTTTACTGAGGAAGATGTAGGGAAGTTACCCAAGACTGAAGTGGTATTTAAAGGTGATACTACAGAGGAATTGAGAGAAATATCGCTACACCGGGAAGATATATTACAACTATTTGATAAACTGAATAGTAGCAAATCATCTGGACCAGATGGTATACATCCCAGAGTGTTGAAAGAACTGAAATATGAGATTGCAGACCTGCTATTGGTAATCTGTGAACTTTCATTAAAATCATCTGTAATACCTGAAGATTGGAGGGTCACCAACATAACACCAATTTTTAAAAAGGGTTCCAGGGGTGACCCTGGAAATTACAGACCGGTGAGCCTGACGTCAGTACCAGGTAAAATGGTAGAAACCATCATAAAGAACAAAATTACACAGCATGTAGATAGTCATGGCCTAATGGGAGACAGCCAACATGGCTTTAGACAAGGAAGATCTTGTCTTACTAATCTGATATGTTTTTTTGAAGGTGTGCATAAACAGGTAGACAAAGGTGAGTCGGTTGATATAGTGTATCTGGACTTTCAGAAAGCTTTTGACAAGGTCCCCCATCAGAGACTTTTTGCGAAGCTAAAAAGTCATGGGATAGGAGGCAGTGTACTATTGTGGATCGGGAACTGGTTAAAAGATAGAAAGCAGAGGGTAGGGCTAAATGACCAATATTCCCAATGGAAAAAGGTGAATAGTGGAGTACCCCAGGGATCTGTACTGGGTCCGCTACTTTTTGACATATTCATAAATGACCTGGAAGAGGGAATAACTAGTGAGGTTATCAAATTTGTAGATGACACAAAACTGTTTAAAGTTGTTAAAACCCAAGTGGATTGTGGAAAACTGCAGGAGGATCTGGATAAATTGGAAGACTGGGCATCCAAATGACAGATGAAATTTAATGTGGACAAGTGCAAAGTTATGCACCTAGGAAAGAACAACCCACACTATAGTTACACGATGCAAGGCTCCACATTAGTAACCACCACCCAGGAAAAAGATTTAGGAGTCATCGTGGATAACATGTTAAAACCCTCCGCCCAGTGTGCAGCGGCGGCCAAGAAAGCAAATAGAATGCTAGGTATCATAAGGAAAGGGATGGAGAATAAAACAAAGGATATTATAATGCCTCTGTATCGCTCCATGGTACGACTGCACCTTGAATATTGTGTGCAATTCTGGTCACCGTATCTTAAAAAGGACATAACTTCAAGTGAACACAAAGTCCGAGTGTAGGGAAAGAAAGGCTTTTTATTTCCCCTAATGTACAATGGTTCCAATAGTGGAGTCTACATCAACATAAAGAAAACCTTGCTTCAGGTAGAAAAGAAAACACATTCAGATATTGCTTTGTCTACTGTTACTTCACAGGACCTTATACAAATAAGACACACAGGCTTTGCTACTGAGCCCTGCTTTACACATCAGGCAGAGACTCTAGGCTTCCTGCCTGACAGTAGCTGCAATCCATGGCTATCTCAGGAGGGTCCTCATTGAATTCCAATTGCATAGGCTGTGGGTCTGATAACTGTGACTCTGTATCAGTATATTCTTGTGGAATACGTTGAGGCTTCTCATATACCGCTTGCACTGGCCTCCAGTGTTCTGGGCCTAGGTCTGGGCTTTGGTCATGTGAATGCTTGCTATGAAAGTATCTTCCTTTGTCTTGGTGCCTGGTATTAAACAGTCTTTCTTTTGATAAAAGCTTGTGTCTTGTCTTACAGACAGCTTGGTAAGGAGTGCACACCTCTGTTCCTTGTGCTCCCTGTGTCAGCAAGTTATAACGCTTATTAGAATAAAAAGGTGGTTTACCTTGTTCTCTGGGCCTATCCCAGTTAGCTGAGTCTTGAGGCCTAGTCCTGCTGCAATTCAGCCTTACTCGAGCAGTAGGCTTCCCACTGTTCAGCTGGCCTTCGGGTGGAGTTACCACTCTTTCACACCCACACCTTTTGTTCCTTGAATGAAGAGTGTTACCTCTTATGGCAATGACTTCCTCATCTCTCTGGTAACTTCCACAGTGTCCTGCATCTGCTGGTACCGGTTCCTCATATAAAACTCTGACCTTTGTTTCTCTCCTGGTACCTTTCTTTCCAGTGTCTCTTTGCCAAGAACTCCTGGTATTCTGCTGCACCGGACTCACTGTGTCTTCTTGCCAGGAACTCCTTCCTCTCTGGTCTCTTTGCCAAGACTCCTTTTCTTCTTCGGCTTCTGCCTCT
Source organism: Ichthyophis bannanicus (assembly GCA_033557465.1). Lineage (NCBI taxonomy): Eukaryota > Metazoa > Chordata > Amphibia > Gymnophiona > Ichthyophiidae > Ichthyophis > Ichthyophis bannanicus. Next base: position 1,041,357,327 of record CM066034.1, read on the forward strand.
ACCTCTACTTCTGCCTCTGCCTCTCTTGCTTGTCCTACTTCCTCCTTTTCAACTTCCCAGCCTTTCTTAGAAGGAACTCCCCCTTTCCTGGATTGGCTGTTGGGCGGCATTACATCACCAGCTCTGGGGTGCGGTTCTCTAGGCCCTGAAAGGTCTCTCTTGCTCCCCCTATCTGGCTCCTCGTAATGTCGCATCTGGTGTTGAAATCTTTTTTCTGGATTTAAAACCTTTTTTCCTGTTTGCATAGGCTCTGCAGTACCACACTAGGTACGTATGACCTACATTGGCCACTGTTGGAAACAGGATACTGGGCTTGATGGACCTCGGTCTGACCCAGTATGGCATGTCTTATGTTCTTATGTTCTTATGCAGTAGCATTCAAAATGGTCTGAGCACAGAGCTCAGAAAAATGACAGTTTATATACTTTTCTTCTCCAGTCTAATACAGGCAAAACTTCTCATTGGTCGTGGTGGCCCACTTACTCTCATCCAATAGACATCTCTGACCGGGCCCAGGACTCGCTCCCCCTGCTTGGGTCTTACTAGCCACGGGTCAGCAACTAGGCATAACACTAAACATAATACTTCTGCTAAAGTATACAGTATATTTCGCTACTCTTGCAAGGTCAGTTTTTATTTATTTTATTTATTTATCTATTTCTTCTATAACGCCCCTTCCAGAGATCAGGGGCGGTTTACATGGAACAATTTAACAGTTTTGTATACGTTCGTATAACATTACATTGAACAAAAAAATTATTAACTTTTTACATATAACAGAGCATTAAACTGTTAAAACTATTTACAAGGTGTATACTTTTTGTATACTTCTGTATCGTTATATTGATCAGAAGTTTCTAACTTTTTACAGGGAATAGGCAACGAACTGCCATTGCTATTTACAGATGATATTTACAAAAAGGTTAGGATACAATGAGTTATAGTGTAGAGTATTCGTCATTCAAGTGGGGGTGTGTATGTGTGTGTGTGGCGGAATTTATTTCCATTTTTTCGTGGATTTTTTGGTGTGTCTTTGGGAGAACTGTCTGAGAGTGGGCTGTGTATGTTCAATTAATTGTTTTTGCGGGCTTTTTGTTTGGGCAATGCAGTTAGCTACAAAGATAGTGGAAGGCATATCAGAAGCATTCTTAACAAATGCAAAACAAAGCAAGGCCAAACAAAGCAAGGCTAAGACGTGTTTCTAATAGCTACTGGTGATTTCTGTAATATTCCAGGCACATATCTCTAGCCCTGGCTCAAAACACTAAACAATCATGACGCTAGACAAAATATTCTTACACTGTTCAGCTTCTATGCTATATTTTCATCCTAATTACAAGGTCAGTGTACATCTAGCAAAGATACAGTGGCGTGGCATTCTACTGAAACAGACATCTGGCTAATCTAAACAATAAACAGTAAGAAAGTTTTAATTCTCTTATCTCCAGGAGAGCAGAACATGTTATCAAACTAGAATAGAACAGTATTTCTTTCTAACGGCTAGCTAATAGCATTCTGTAATTTTCCAAAGTCAGCAATAACATTCTAAAGCAGAGGAAAGGGGCTTTAGGCCTAGCTTCAGGCCTAGCTCTGCTACATACTAGGCCATCGCCTATCACATTCCCCCCTTTGATTATTCTCACCTGCAAGTGAGAAAGGGTGAGAATCAAATCACACATATAGTATGCCATACTATGGTGGAGGGATCATTTTGTGGTATAGGGTAGTAGCCCTATGTTGCTAGGATTCGTGTAGCTTGTCAGACGGCTGCCTTGGTGAGAATGTTTACAGTCTTGGCAAGTGCATATGTCAATATGATTTGCAAGGGATTGTGGGCAATGCAGTCCATTCACACCCGACACAGCTGCTCACAATAATTTAGTTGTGCTCAAGTGTAAAGCCAATAAGATATTTATTTATGGGGTTATTTCTCCCAACACAGATATGCTTGGTAGCACATAAATCAGGTTACTTGCTTTCAGTGTTAAACTTGAAAAAACAAAATCAGGAAAACAACATTTTAACTTATCAGGCAATCAAAGCAAAAGAAATAAGACCTGGTTGATAACAAACTGGTCTTTTCTGTAGGCTTAGCTAATATTCTCTTAGCAAAGTCAAACAACAAACCAAAAGCCACAAAGAAAGAAAAAACTGTTCTTTTCAGGTAAACTTCTTATGTCTTCCCACATAGATTCAGAAGTGATTCTCTCAGAGCCCACAAGCAATTAGGTAAGGCTCAATTGCTAGCAGTTATCCAGCTGAAACCCCTTAGCTGGCTTGCTTTCTACTGCGTGGCTAGAAATCCTACACAGGAGCTTTTCTGAGTAGATTAAAGAACAAGTTTGTATTTCTTTGTGATGGTTGCTGTACTTTATAACAGAAAATCACCAAAGGAGTTTAGACAGAGAGCAGTCCATGTAAACAGATTCTTCATCTGCTATCACCCCCTCTTCTTCAACAAGCATGGGTTCAATATCATGGATTGGCACAGATGAATCTCCCAATGGAGCACTTTCAGGAGAATACTTGTTTCCCTGCTGTCTTTCAAGGTTATAGCTAGGGCATACATCAGTGTTCATACCTGAGCTTCCATTGCTATTAGAGTTCCTCTCTATATAGCCTGGCCAGTATGTAGTCCAGTTCTTATGTCCAGCCTTCCAATGCAGATCCCTGGACACTGGATCTCTCTTCACATACCTTCTGGCACGGGTCTTAGGGTCCCTTCCACGTGCAGCCGTCTCCCTCACAGGTACCGTCTGGAGATTCCTAGCTCTGCAGCACCATTCCTCTGGCCTTCCCCAGTCCAATGGTTTATGCTGGCCCTTGGAATGCCTCCCAGTATACGTACTGCTCTGGACTCTTCTAGACCTCTCAAAGGCTTTTCTCCTCTTTCTTCCAAAGGGTTTCTTTCCCTCTCTGTCCGTCCGGTTTGGCTTCTGGTTCTGATGATCCTCCTGATGATGAAGATGATCAAGCTCAAGCTGATTCTCTGTAGAATAAACTCTACCTTTATTCTGCTTAGATGAGTGCTCCTCCCTAACACAGCGCAGCTGTTCTGAATCAGGCCCTGCCCTTTGAGATGAGTGCTTAGGGATTACCTCATAGCCCTCCTGATTGAACACACGTTTCCCCACTTCAGCTCCTCTAATGGCTGTTGGAAACCTGGTGCATTCTGGGACTGGTAGTCTTTTATGGGAAAATTCTGTTTTCTTATTTCTACCAGAACTGACAGGTTGCTTATTCAGAGTCACTTCACCTTTTCTATAGCTCCTTCCTGAGCTATGATAAGCTTCCTTATCACAAGCTGCCTTACGTTAAGTTTAATATACGTAAGCATAAGGGGAGGAAACATGGGATACATAATCAAACAGCCACAATCAATAATACATTTGATACAAGTGTCTTTGTCAAATCATATAGCATTAACCTGAAATTCTACTTGCGCTCCAAAAGGTACTAACCCCTTAATCACCAAAACCTTTTCTAAACCAAACTGCACCAAATTGAATAGGCCAGGTCTCAGACTTCCAGACGCATGCTTGGCCAACTGTCAGCACGCTAACAGGACCGCGCCAACTAGCATCAACGACCTGCCTTTTTCATGGCCAGTTATTCAATTTTTTTAAGAATTTTTAATATAACAAATAGTACTCCAATTTTTAATATAACAAATTTATACTTCTCTAGGATGTCTAAAATACTCCTTAATCACATAAAGATCCTAACTTACTTTCTATCCATACATTTATAATGTCATCAAATCCATGTTCATACATAAAACTCCTTAACATATAATATTCAAAAAATGCATTGTCATCACTCCAAATATTCCCGATCGAACAAATATTCCCAGTCTTTAAATTGATCTGTCAAATATCTCCCAACGCTGTCACAGTCGCGCTCCCACGCGTTTCTCCCTCACGGGATTCTTCAGGGGAAAATGTAGACAAGGTATTTTTTAGGGAATGTTCTTAATATTTTCACCAATGTTCTTATGATTTTCACCAAAGGAAAATGGAACTCAACAATGTCTGTATGCAACATTTTAAGCAAAAGAACTACCAGAGGACCCTTTTGGGCTTACTACTATCTAACTGTTAAAAAGATTTTTAAAGGATACTAAATTCACTTCAATGCAGAAATCTTGACCGTTTGCTGCCAAAACCGCTGAGAAAAGGTCCGACTGCCCATGGTCTGCTGAGAACAAAACATAAATCAACCATTCTACCCAACCGGGACCACCTATATATTCAGGTCTATTCCTCAACATGGCATATAATTGTAACATACTATGAAACAATTTTACCGACCGAAACGGAAACCAGGGTAAGTGCTGCCCGCGCCTTCTAGGATTCTCTTCACTTTTCAAAAAAACGCCGCGCATGCGCTGATGCTGCGGCATCAACCTTTTATAGGAAACAACCTGGGAGGCTCTGCAAGGACCACCTTCCATGTCGTCCAATACGATCACAGGCATGCCTTCCATTCAATCATATTATTAAGCCCTGTGGGTTCTACCGATCACAGATTAAAAATCCACCGCTGCTCCTGAAATGTCAGAACTTGTTCACGTGTCAAACCACCTCTGCCCTGCAGGATCTGCTCTATAACAAAACACCGATAATCTTGAAAAGCATGACCCAGCAATATACTGTGCTGTACTATTGGAGCTTGTAGAGTCTTGCATTTCAACCGGCTTTTGTGCTCTCCCAATCTAATCCGCAAAGGTCGAGTTGTCTTGCCTATGTACAATAACTGGCATGGGCAGCGGAGTGCATAAATCACAAATGATGAATGGCAAGATGTTAAACCTCTTAAAGTGTATGAGCGGTTGTTGTATGTGAAGCTATCTATAGATAAATTAATCTCACACATACCACAGCTGCCACAAGGGGAATGACCATGTCGATCCGAGGGTGAACTGATTGAGGAGTTTAATGGACGTAACCTCGTGGGACTCACTAACTCTTTCAGATTAGCCTGTCTCTGCCAGACACATCTGATGTGGTGATTCGACAGCCCCTCCACACTATTTAATATATTTGAATGCTTCTTCAAAATATTTTGAATAGAATAACTTAATGGGGAAAATTTCATGATAAAATTTACTACTGTATCGCCTGATGTTTCCTTTGGACGAGTCAACAAAAGCGTTGCCTGATGATTACATTTGGCCCGTTTATACGCCTTATTCACCACCTGTTGCGGGTACCCTCTCTTGAGAAAACTAGATTTTAACTCTCGGGCTTGTGTACGAAAATCTTCGTCTCTTGAACAGTTCCGTCTAAACCTGATGAACTGCGAGAATGGTAATCCATCTTTGAGGGCTCTGGGATGGGCGCTGCTATAATGAAGCAATGTGTTGCGGTCAGTAGATTTTTTATACACTTTTGTATTCCAACCTGTCACATGACGAGTGATACGAACATCTAGATATGTGATGTCATTTGCATGGCAGGTACTGGTAAACTGAATATGAGGATCTAAATGATTCAGCCAACTGATGAAGTGTAAAAGATCTCCCTCCCCTCCTTGCCAGAAAACAAAAATATCATCAATATAACGTCGCCACAGGCGAATCTGAGAGAGGAAAGGACACGCGTCCTGCAACCAATGTGCTTCAAAATCTCTCATAAAGAGATTAGCTACTGAAGGAGCGCACGTAGCGCCCATCGCCACCCCGGATATTTGTTGATAAATTTCTCCCTCAAACTGGAAATAATTCTGCCGTATAGCCAAGCTAGCCAGTTCCATTAGAAATGTAATAAAACCCGCGGATAAATCACCTCTAGATTGAAGTGCATGAAGTATGGTTACTAACGCTGCCTCCTGTGGGATGCTGGTGTATAGGGCAGTAATGTCAAGTGTCACTAATAATATATCTTCCTGACTGGCCAACTGTTGATGGTGACTCAAAATGTTCAAAAAATGAGCTGTATCTTTCACATACGATGGAATCGTTGATAAAAGAGGCCGTAGAAAGGTATCCAAAAAGACTGATAATGGTTCCAAATTTGAACCCCGAGTAGACACTATCGGGCTCCCGGGAGGATTAATCAACGTTTTATGGATCTTGGGAACCAGATAGAAACTAGCTACACTCGGTGAACAAGCATTCAAATATTTCCATTCTTTATAAGGAATAAGTTTGTTCTTCAAAGCCCGTGTAGTGATCTCTTTAATCTCTATACTGATATCCATGGTGGGATCAGTTGGTAATTTGGTATATGCTGTAGTGTCTGATAATTGGCGATAAGCCTCTTGTAGATATTGTCTACGACTGAGAACTACTACAGCTCCCCCCTTATCGGCCCGACGTATCACGAGCTCTGTATTATTACAAAGAGAAGTGAGTGCCCGTTGTTCAGCCGTCGTTAACACCGTGCTCCGTTGATGATATCAGGGGGTCTGTATTTCCAATTGGGCCAGATCTTGTAATACCAAAGTGTGGAAGATAGCTAAACCCGACGGAAGGGGTGATGAAGGGGACCAAGAGGATTGTATTGGCACTGACAGCCTAGAAGGTGTAGAGGTAACCGTAGAACTTTGTTCAGTTATAGACGGCTGAAGTTCTATTGAAGAAGAACAAGCAAAATGATGCTTCAAATGTAATTTCCGCATCAAATGTTCGAAATCCACTCGAGTTTGAAAGGAATCATATCTTAATTCAGGGACAAACGAAAGACCTTTCTCTAATAGCTGTGTTTGCACTGGTGTCAAAACCTTGCCTGAAAGATTCACCACTAACTGGGAAAATCCGTCAGGGTTTCCCATGTTGACCCCCTCGAGTGGACGGTTTTCCTCTACCCTTTCTTCTTTTTCTACTCTTCATCATCTTCTGTACGTTCATCCGTACCTGACCTCCCTGACTCTGAAGTATCTTCTGATGTTAACTCAAAATTTACTTGTCTGCGTGGCCTTTTTATCTTCCGGTTAACGTCCATCCAAGGATAGACGTAACCGGAATTATAATCATCATAATCCCTACGCAATTTCTTCATTTTCACTGCTTTCACTTCTTGACTGTTAATACGCCTAATTATTAAATCATATAGCATGCCTAGTGTATAAGCGGAGGGGCAGGAGACATAGTCTTTATGCTCCCAAGTGTTGGAACATATTACCACCAGCAATCCGAGCCATCACCGATCTCACACAATTCAGGAAAGCACTAAAACATTACTTATTTATACAACATTACCAGATCAACCATACTCCACCATAGCCACATCTTCCTTCCAGAAACCTCTACTTATTAGTCCCTATACTTAATATCTTTCTGTAGGTTCATAACCCACTATGCAAAGCTTACTGATACATATGTAAATAGTTGATGTGCATGTTTCCCTAAGTTATCCAAGTTGTATTTCCTTGTTCTCTGTAAAACTAACGTTTGTTCATTATGTTTCACTGTTCCATGTAAACCGCGCTGATACTAAATAGTGCGGTATATAAGAAACTAAAATAAATAAATAAATAAAATAGGAGGAACAAATGACATATATACTGTTCATCATAGCAATAGGCCCGTTCTCATGACCCACAAAAATAAGAACCATTCCTATTAATAGCAACACCTGTATCAGAGGTCGGTAGCAGTACATGTCAAAAAGGTAGGTAGCACATGTATGAAAATTAGCAACACGTACTAAAGTCCAAAAAATCTGGGTTCTGAGAGCTGGCGAGTAGCAATCAAAAGGGCTCCATTCTCATTGTTCCATCGCAGTTCCCATAACAGGAGAGGAAAGATTCTGGCGGGGGTTGAGACAAGTCCGGGTATTCCCTGTTGTGCAAATACTAGGTTTGCAGGCTGCACAGGGAGGTAGGGCAAGAGTCAATTCAAAGCACCCCAAGGCTGCCGCCAGAACGAAGCAATAATAAGAATCCATAAAGAGCATAGTCTCTGGAAAAATGGTGGAACTGTCGGCTTCCACAACAGGTAGCAGACGTAGAGTTGATTGTAGATCCTCAAGCTTCTGCCGTATGTAGACCTACCAGCTTTGTGGCAGGAGTAGGGCTGTAGATTCCTAAGTATCACTGTCCTCTGGGATGTCTCAGGTTCCTTCAAATAAACAGACAGTCTTGAAATAGTGCAGTTTCCGAGGGACCAATAAGTCTTAGGTCCATGGCTGTTGAGGCGCAATGGAGTCTCAGGATGCTGTACAGTAGTCCAGTGATCAGGTTCAGAAGCAGTTGCTGGCTTTACTCGACTATGATGGATCCAAAGTTCGAATTCTGCGACTTTTACTGCAGTTGGAGTTGACAGGATGACAACATAGGGTCCCTTCCAATGCAGGGCTAACGGTATCCTTCTCCACTCTTTGATCCACACTGAGACTCCAGGCTTGAAAGGATGCAGGGGCTTGGATGGGCTGGTCTCGTACTCACGCATGAAGACCCTGCAAAACAGAACTTAAAACCAATAGTGCTTATCTAGTAATTTCAGATCCTATCTGTCACACATCTCCTTTTACTCTCTATACAATAGGCTACAGAATCTCAGAATCTCAAAAGGGGAAACTCCTAAAGACTTAGCAGGGGCTAAGTATATCCCATGAAGGGCTATAGGAAGAACCTGGGGCCACTTCAGGTAAACCTCTGGGCAGTTTGGACAACTTGAGATTTCAGGGTTCTATTCATACATTCTGCGTTCCCGAAAGTTTGAAAGCTGTAGGTAGTATGCATATCTCGGGACCATACTTAACGGACTTGCTTCCTGAGGTTAACCACCCTCATTATTTGTACAGGGCCCCAGATGCATGCAAGGGTGTAAGGGCATACTTGGAATCTGGGTACACATTTAGACAGAGCCCTTTTCCTATAGTTAGTGCTCTAGTAAGAGCTATCAGTTCAGCTTTCTGTGCTGAAATACCTGGGGCCAGGGCTGAGAACTACCAGATGAAGGGTCACCACTGCATATTTAACACAACTATGTCCATTAATGATGACAAGACTGCTTTCATCCACAAAGAAAGTTTTGTCTGGGCGGTCCAAGGGGATATCAGTTGAGTCTAGGCAACTTGAGTACACAATGCCCATTACTTCCAAGCAATCATGGTCAGGAGGGCCTGGACCGACGGGCAATAGGGTGGCTGGGTTTAGAGTTTGGCTGAGACTTAATTGTAATCAAGGATTTTCACATAGCATACTTTGATATTTCAACATTCGGGCATTAGTGAGTCAATGGCTTCCTTTATATTCCATCAGGGTTAAAACAGAGTGTGGTACAGTGACTTGAAGATTTTGTCCTAAGGTGAGCTTGTCAGCTTCGCTCACTAAGAGGGCTGTGGCTGCTACAGCTCTCAGGCAAGGTGGCCATCCTTTGGAAACAGGATCCAATTGTTTTGACAGGTAGGCCACAGGTCGCTGCCAGGACCCAAGAGGCTGGGTCAAGACTCCTAATGCATTTCCACTTGACTCATGGACATACAGACGAAATGGTTTCTGCACATCCGGTAGGCCCAAGGCTGGGGATGACATCAATGCTGTTTTCAGTGATTTGAATGCTTTATCTTGTTCTGAGCCCCATTCCAGGGGAGATCGTTCCATTCCCTGTGTGACTTGGTACAAGGGTTTTGCCATGAGCGCAAAATTTGGTATCCATATTCGGCAGTAGCCTGCAGCTCCCAAGAAAGCTCGCACCTGTTTTCTGGTGGTGGGGGTTGGGATGCGGCATACTGCTTCCTTTCGCTCGTCCTAATTTACGGGTTCCTTTGGACAGATGGAACCCTAAGTATTTCACTTCTGTCTGGCACAGCTGCGCCTTGGCTCTGGAAACCTTGTAGCCAGCTTCATTCAAATGGTGCAAGAGATCACTTGTAGCTTGTATACAATCAGATTTGTTATTGGTGGCTATGAGCAAATCATCTACATATTGAAGCAAAATTCTTTTTCCTGGAGTTACAGAGTAGCTTGACAGATCTTGACTGAGGGCTGCACTGAAGATAGTGGGTGAGTTCTTGAATCCTTGTGGTAATCGAGTCCAAGTGAGTTGCCCTCGCCGTCCTGTGGTAGGGTTTTCCCATTCAAATGCAAACAAAAGCTGACTGGCCTCTGTCAGGCGTATACAGAAAAAAAACATCTTTTAAGTCCAAAACAGTAAAGTGAGTGGCTTCTGCTGGAATCAGTCCCAGGAGGGTGTAAGGATTTGGTACCACTGGATGTATGGTTTCAACTGCACTGTTCACTCAACGTAGATCCTGCACTAGGCGGTAGTCACCTGTCCCAGGCTTCTGGATTGGGAGAAGGGGGGTGTTCCAGGGTGATTGGCATTCTCTGAGAAGTCCATACTGCAATAATTTCTTCAAATGGCGATGACTGCCTTCAATTGCTGGTCTTGGGAGGGGATACTGACACACATGCACTGGTTCTGCTCCCGGTTTCAAGGTAACAAGCACAGGAGCTATATTCTTTGCTAGGCCAGGTGGATTATTCTCTGCCCATACTCCAGGTGGGGCTGCAATGCTGGTAAGTATTGTGATAAGGAAGCTTATCATAGCTCAGGAAGGAGCTATAGAAAAGGTGAAGTGACTCTGAACAAGCAACCTGTCAGTGCTGGTAGAAATGAGAAAACAGAATTTTGCCATAAAAGACTACCAGTCCCAGAATGCACCAGGTTTCCAACAGCCATGAGAGGAGCTGAAGTGAGAAAACGTGTGTTCAATCAGGAGGGCTATGAGGTAATCCCTAAGCACTCATCTCAAAGGGCAGGGCCTGATTCAGCACAGCTGCGCTGTATTAGGGGGGAGCACTCATCTAAGCAGAATAAGAGTGGAGTTTATTCTACAGATGACCATCTTCATGATCACCTTGGATATGCAGAGAAGGATCATCAGTTTCATCTGAAGAATCAGCAGAAGCAGAAGCCAAACCGGACGGATAGAGAAGGAAGGAAAGAAACCCTCTGGAAGGAAGAGGAGAAAAGCCTTTGAGAGGTCTAGGAGAGTCCAAGGCAGTACGTATACTGGGAGGTATTCCAAGGGCCAGCATAGACCATTGGACTGGGGAAAGCCAGAGGAATGGTGCTGCAGAACAAGGAATCACCAGAGGCTACCTGTGAGGGAGACGGCTGCACGTGGAAGGGACTCTAAGACCTATGCCAGAAGGTATGTGAAGAGAGATCCAGTGTCCAGGGATCAGGACTGGGAGGCTGGACATAAGAACTGGACTACATACTGGCCAGGCTATATAGAGAGGAACTATAGCAACAATGGAAGCTCAGGTATGAACACTGATCTATGCCCTAGCTATAACCTTGAAAGAAAGCAGGGAAATAAGTATTCTCCTGAAAGGGCTCCACTGAAAGATTCATCTGTGCCAATTCATGATAGTGACCCTATGCTTGTTGATGAAGGGGAAATAATAGCAGATCAAGATATTGTTTATATGGACTGCTCTCTATCCAAACTCCGTTGGTAACTTTCTGTGATAAAGCACAGCAGCCATCACAAAGAAATTATAAATTTGTTCTTTATTCCACTAAGAAAAGCTCCTGAAACAGGATTTGACTCACACAGTAGAAAGCCAGCCTGCTAAAGGGTTTCAGCTGGATAACTGATAGTAATTGAGCTGCACCTAATTGCTTGTGAGCTAGGAGAGAATTACTTCTGGATCTGTGTGGAAAGTAATCAGAAGTTAACCTTACAAGAACAGTTTATTTCTTTCTTTGTGGCTTTTCGTTTGTTAGAGATATGCTAAGAAAACATTAGCTAATTGCCTGACAAGTTTGAAGGTTGTTTTCCTGATTTTGATTTTTGACTTTGTTTTACCAAGTTAAACACTGCAAGCAAGTAACCTAATTTATGTGCTACCAAGCATATCTGTGCTGGGAGAAATAACCCCATAAATAAAGAAGTATCTTATTGGCTTTAACACTTGTGCACAACTAAATTATTGTCAGCAGCTGTGTCTGGTGTGAATGAACTACATTACCCACAATACCTTGCAAAAATCATATAAATATATGCATTGTCAAGACTGTGAAGATTCTCACCCAGGCAGCCGTCTGACAAATGGCGTAGTTTTTCGGATTGCTTTTGCACAAAAGGGGATTTACTTGCTGAGGATTACAACTAAAGTTCAAGTTTAAAGCTGGAAAAAAAGATTTTCCCTCAACTACACTTTGGAGAAGAGGTGGCTGTTCCAGGAAGAAAAGACCCTGTGCAAAGCTGGATTCATCACTGAGACAAGATAATAAGTACCTGGGCATGTCTAGTGGTGGATGGGAGTAAGGCACAGGGGTAATTGAAAAAAAAAAAAAAAGTAGAAAAAAACCACACCTGTTTGGAAGGTGGTGCACTTTGGGGTTTTTTTTCTTTGTTTCTTGCAGGGTTCAAGATGCATCCAAGGGAATTAGCTGAGTGGATGGCAGCACAGTTCAGCAGGCAGCAGGAGCTAGCACAGCAGGCTCAGGACACTGCTATGAGAGCCTTAATGGACCAGCAGAAGCCAGTGCTTGATCTGGTGCAAGCCCTAGTTGAGCTGAAGAACCAAATTGGAACAGATGCAAGACCTGCAGTAAATACTGGTACACCACATGTGGACAGTGTGGGACTCAATCAAGGGATTGGGGCATTTAGTTTTGGGAAGCTAACTCCAGATGATAATGTTGATGATTTTCTAGAGTCTTTTGAAAGAGTGGCACAAGCATTAGCATGGCCAGAGACCCAGTGGGCAGTAAGGCTGGCAGCCTCATTAACTGGAAAGGCGCTTACAGCTTACAGAGCAATGCCAGCAGCCCAGGCTTTGAATTATAAGGATGTAAAGGCTGCTATTAGAGATCGCCTAGGGTTGTCTATTTCAGAGTATAGGCGAATGTTTAGAGCTACTACATTGAGAGTGGGTGAGACACCCAGGGCTCTGAGTCAGAGAATCAGAGGTTTTGCTGTAAAATGGTTGGAGCCTGAGCAAAAGACAGTAGAAATGTTATTAGACATTATTATGCTGGAACAATTTATGTCTGGGGTGTCTAAAGATTTGCACACTTTCCTTATACAGCAAAATTGCCAAAATCTTGGAGAGGCAACCATGCTAGCAGAGAGATTCTTGGAAGCTACGCAGGCTTGCCATAGAATGGGTGGCCCTCTGAAGATTGGTGCTGAGGCTAGATGTGCTGTATCAGAAAAGAGAATAATTAAAAATGTTTCTGAAAATGAATGTACTGTATCAAACCCAATGACACAGTGGAATAGAAAGAAATGTTTCAAGTGTGAAAAATGGGGACATTTAAAAAAGAGATGCCAGACACACACTAGCTTAATGAGTGTGGATTTAAAACAGCCCAAAGAAGGATTTCTTTTGATGGTTGATGTGCAAGGAATTACCACAAATGCTTTGTTAGACTCTGGGGCAGACCAGAGTATGATGTCAAAAAGGCTTTGGAAGAGGATAGAGGCCCAAGAAGGATTTGTGCCTAGAACCCCTGAAAGCCAAGTTCACATCAGATGCATTCGTGGTGCTGCAACATCATATCCCACCTATAGGCTAAAGGTTAAGTGCCTGGGGGAACAAGAGGAAGTCCTGTTAGCAGTGGTGCCTAGGCTACCCTTTGATTTGGTTCTAGGAAGAGACTGGCCAAGATTTAAGCAGGGTCTAGTGGAAGGACTAGGAAAGAAGGAGGGAGAAGGTTTAATGGTAATAGCTCCCGGGCCTTTATTTGGAAGTCGTCAGACCCCAGCTAAAAAGATGGTTAAGCGTCCAGAAGACCAAGCTACCCCAAAGCAGACATTCGTCCTAAAGTACCATAGGGTCACAGAGAAGGCCCAAGCTCCTAAGCGGGCAACCCCTCAAGCTGCTGGGTTTGACCTGTGCAGCATAGAAAATGTGACTGTACCTAGCCAAGGGAGAGCCCTGGTGGACACTGGTCTCCAAGTGGAAATACCTATTGGATGCTATGGGAGAGTAGCCCCAAGGTCCGGATTAGCCCTTAAATATTTCATCGATGTGGGTGCGGGAGTAATTGATCCCGATTACAGGGGCAATATTAAAGTTCTGTTGTTTAATTTTGGACAGAATGATTATCACGTGAAGACAGGAGACAGAATTGCCCAATTGATCTGTGAGAGGCTGGGTTTTCCACCTGTGGAGGAGGTCACATCCCTGGAGAATTCTGAACGTGGAACCAAAGGCTTTGGTTCTACTGATGTCAAAGGGGTTAAAAGCCTAGCTGCCACCTGTGCCCGAGAGAGGGAGGTGAATGAAGAGGAAGATTTGGGACCCCAGGTATCTGATTGTAAAGAAAAATCAGAGCCCCAAATAGGTGAGGACCTGACAGTGGTACAACAGGAAGAAATTAGGAAGCTGCTTAAAGAATTCCCAGATGTGTTGACACCCATACCTGGGGAGACACATTTGGTTGCCCATGAAATAATAACTCCACCTGGGAAATTAGTTCGTCAAAGGCCATACCGCTTGCCTGAAGCCAAGAGACAGGAAGTAGTGGCACAAGTCCAGGAGATGTTGGACATGGGAGTAATAGAGGAGTCAAAGAGTTCCTGGAATAGTCCTGGTGCCGAAGCCTGATGGATCTTTAAGATTTTGTATTGACTTCCGGCAGGTAAACGCCATATCAGTTTTTGATGCATATCCAATGCCAAGAATTGAAGAGCTGTTGGACCAGTTGGGACAGGCTCAATACTTAACCACCCTTGATATGACAAAAGGATATTGGCAAATCCCTCTCACCAGGGAGTCGAAGCCGAAGACTGTGTTCAGCACCCCCGTTGGCCTTTTCCAGTTCAAGAGGATGCCTTTCGGACTGCATGGAGCAGCGGCTACCTGCCAAAGGTTAGTGGATCAGGTACTTCGACCCCACCAAAATTATGCTTTTGCATATATGGATGATGTCATAATCCATAGTAACACCTGGGCGGAGCATCTGAAGAGGATCAGGGCAGTCTTGTGCTCCATGAAGCAAGCGGGAATCACTTTAAACCCGAAGAAGTGTGCCTTTGCAAATAGGGAGGTAAAATACCTGGGCCACCTAGTGGGAAGAGGAAAAATTAAACCTCTAATGAGTAAAATAGATAGCATCAGGAATTTTCCTCCTCCAACAACAAAGAAACAACTAAGAAATTTCTTAGGACTTATTGGATACTACCGCAGGTTTATACCGCAATTCGCAGAGAAAAGTGCCATTTTCACGGGTATGCTGCGGAAGAATTGTCCAAACCAGCTAAAGTGGACACCTGAAGCTGAAAAAGCGTTTTCAGTCTTAAAAGAAAAATTGTGTACAGGAATGGTACTGAAAGGGGTGGACTTCAAGAAACCCTTTCTGGTTCAAACCGATGCATCGGACGTAGGGCTAGGAGCGGTTCTATCCCAGTGTCATGATGGGGAGGAGCATCCTGTGATGTACCTGAGCAGGAAGTTGTCACCGGCTGAACAAAAGTATTCCACAATAGAAAAATAATGTTTAGCTATTAAGTGGTCAGTGGAGGCGTTAAGGTTTTACCTTACAGGGAGAAAGTTCCAGTTGGTCACGGACCATGCCCCACTTAAGTGGTTGCAGCAAATGAATAACCACAATGCCAGGTTGACACGCTGGTACATGGCCTTACAGGCATTTGATTTTCAAGTTGAACATCGTGCTGGGAAGCTACACAAGAATGCGGATGCCCTTTCCCGGATTACGGACTGTAGAGAAGAAGTTTCACCAGTTACACCAGTCCGTAATAACTTAAGCAGGGGGGTATGTGATAAGGAAGCTTATCATAGCTCAGGAAGGAGCTATAGAAAAGGTGAAGTGACTCTGAACAAGCAACCTGTCAGTGCTGGTAGAAATGAGAAAACAGAATTTTGCCATAAAAGACTACCAGTCCCAGAATGCACCAGGTTTCCAACAGCCATGAGAGGAGCTGAAGTGAGAAAACGTGTGTTCAATCAGGAGGGCTATGAGGTAATCCCTAAGCACTCATCTCAAAGGGCAGAGCCTGATTCAGCACAGCTGCGCTGTATTAGGGGGGAGCACTCATCTAAGCAGAATAAGAGTGGAGTTTATTCTACAGATGACCATCTTCATGATCACCTTGGATATGCAGAGAAGGATCATCAGTTTCATCTGAAGAATCAGCAGAAGCAGAAGCCAAACCGGACAGATAGAGAAGGAAAGAAACCCTCTGGAAGGAAGAGGAGAAAAGCCTTTGAGAGGTCTAGGAGAGTCCAAGGCAGTACGTATACTGGGAGATATTCCAAGGGCCAGCATAGACCATTGGACTGGGGAAAGCCAGAGGAGTGGTGCTGCAGAACAAGGAATCACCAGAGGCTACCTGTGAGGGAGACGGCTGCACGTGGAAGGGACTCTAAGACCTATGCCAGAAGGTATGTGAAGAGAGATCCAGTGTCCAGGGATCAGGACTGGGAGGCTGGACATAAGAACTGGACTACATACTGGCCAGGCTATATAGAGAGGAACTATAGCAACAATGGAAGCTCAGGTATGAACACTGATCTATGCCCTAGCTATAACCTTGAAAGAAAGCAGGGAAATAAGTATTCTCCTTAAAGGGCTCCATTGAAAGATTCATCTGTGCCAATTCATGATAGTGACCCTATGCTTGTTGATGAAGGGGAAATAATAGCAGATCAAGATATTGTTTATATGGACTGCTCTCTATCCAAACTCCGTTGGTAACTTTCTGTGATAAAGCACAACAGCCATCACAAAGAAATTATAAATTTGTTCTTTATTCCACTAAGAAAAGCTCCTGAAACAGGATTTGACTCACACAGTAGAAAGCCAGCCTGCTAAAGGGTTTCAGCTGGATAACTGATAGCAATTGAGCTGCACCTAATTGCTTGTGAGCTAGGAGAGAATTACTTCTGGATCTGTGTGGAAAGTAATCAGAAGTTAACCTTACAAGAACAGTTTATTTCTTTCTTTGTGGCTTTTCGTTTGTTAGAGATATGCTAAGAAAACATTAGCTAATTGCCTGACAAGTTTGAAGGTTGTTTTCCTGATTTTGATTTTTGACTTTGTTTTACCAAGTTAAACACTGCAAGCAAGTAACCTAATTTAAGTGCTACCAAGCATATCTGTGCTGGGAGAAATAACCCCATAAATAAAGAAGTATCTTATTGGCTTTAACACTTGTGCACAACTAAATTATTGTCAGCAGCTGTGTCTGGTGTGAATGAACTACATTACCCACAATACCTTGCAAAAATCATATAAATATATGCATTGTCAAGACTGTGAAGATTCTCACCCAGGCAGCCATCTGACAGTCAGGAACTTGCTGTTTTGGATGCAGGTAAATAGAACCGCCATTCTTCTTCTCGGGGAACAGTCAGCACTATCAATCCAGCTCCTTCGATTAGGAAAACTTCCTCCACATCATTCAACTAAAGTATCAACAAGAAGAACTGCTCTCTTCTCCATTTTACATTCACTTTCTCTGTCACATTATCTCCACAATTCACAGACATTCTGAACAACTTAATCGTGCTATATTCATGCCCGCAAATCCATCCCGTTTCTGCAAGTTCTGTTTTATATCTCCCTGGGACTGACTTGACAAAAACTGCATTTACCATGTACAAATTCTCCTGGGCTGCTGGATTTCATGGGGCATATAGTGAGGGCTGCCTGCACTATTTGGATTCCACTTGGGGTTAACAAAACGGATGGGTCTGAATTAGGTCAATCAAATCCTAAGGCTTCTCAGTGTAGGAGGCATAATGCAGTAAATCAGTAAATCAGTGGTGGGGGGGGGGGGCGGTTGAACTGAGGGAGCTGGCCTCTAAAAATGTCTGATTAAAGGATTTAAACAAGAACGGGGACAAGCTGCATCTCTCCCTGTGCTCTAAACATAACAGATGTGTGTGTGCTCATTCTAAATAAGAATAATTGAGCTAAAGTCCCTATAAGATAAAACTAATATTTTGCAACATGTTATAACAACAATCCTAACAGAAAGAACTATAGTTCATAACATGACGACTACATAGCTGTTACGTATAACTGGAATAAAATTACTTGGCAAAAAACTAACTGCCAGCCGTAATCAGCTTGGCTTTAAAAAAGAAATTACTTTCAATTTTACCGTTTTTAGGAAGCAGATATTCAAAAAGACATTCATTCTGGATACATTTTCCATAAAGCGGGTGGACATCTAGAATACATATACACATTTTCCTTCCTAGTTTATGTTATTAACAATAAGCATGTCTTCTATGAGGCGCTTGCCGCAGTGTATCAGGAACTAAAACTCATACACGATTAACCCCTCATTCACTCAGGATTCAAAGCACTTTCAAGTTGCGATCTAGTACCGCTGGCTCAAATGCTGCAGAGTCCTGTCAGTGTTCGTAACCTCGGCTTCGTAGGGCAAAGGGAAAATACAAGCATCCTTTCCTATTGAAACCTGAGCCCTACATGATTTCTGCTCACTTGATCTGCACAAATACAGGAACTTGAGTAGGAACGTAACCCTTTCCAGGCTAAGCCTAATACTATCGAGATCCACAATCCTGACTAAACATTCTTATTAAATGATATATAATACATGACCATAGCAGAAGGCACATCACTATTACAAAATATTGAATAAAAACAGGTATAATTCCCTAAAATAGGCACCCATTAGCCCAGCAGCAGAACGTTGAAAACATGCCTTCATAGGGTTAAAACATTCCTCTGCACAAACACGCCTCTTGTCAGTTTCACGCTGCGCTGCAAGACAGTTGAATGAGAGAGACAGCTTCTTGATTTTACAGTGACTCTATGGGCTTGGCGTCTTCTTAACTATACTTTTACTATTTCATATGCGGTAAAGTGTCACAAATAACCCAATGGAATATAATCCTACCCTTATACTAGAAGGGAAACTCGTGGTTTCAACAGATAACAAAGCAAAGACAAACTCCCAACGCTTCCTCCTTTTCACAAGCACTCTTCACACAGACAAACATGCTAGCATTTTCCAAATTCCGAATTCCCGGGCTGACTGACAAACCAGAATTACCAAAACCGAAAGGGCTGATGGGTTCGCCCCGTGCACTACTTGCAGGGGTACTAGGATCGCCCGTGGAAGTTGATCAGACTTCCTTTACCTGTTACTGTACCAGAAGTGTCTCGAGACTTTCCCAGAGCTATCTGACTAAGAACCAGAAAAATCAATACTCACCGGATCCAGTAGCTAATGCGCTGTGCAACCAATCCCTCCTTGGGTTGAATCCTGGACTCCCCTCGGGTTCGAGGTGTTGACCGGCCAGAAACAGCAGCCTGCGGAGGCAAGGAGGAGTATCCTCCGATACAAAAGGACCAGGGGCGCCAGAGACCCTCCTGCGGTCAGTCAGGCTCGGCTCTAGCCGGACCAAACCTGTGAGGCGAGATGTCAGGGCATATTCACTTGCATACCATCCCCCACTCACACATTCTTGGCCCAACGCACCAGATAAGAATGCAATAAATAATACCCGGAGTCAGGCAAAGATCCAAGCCAATTTATTTGTGCACAGGCTCAGATTGCAGTAGCATTCAAAATGGTCTGAGCACAGAGCTCAGAAAAATGACAGTTTATATACTTTTCTTCTCCAGTCTAATACAGGCAAAACTTCTCATTGGTCGTGGTGGCCCACTTACTCTCATCCAATAGACATCTCTGACCGGGCCCAGGACTCGCTGCCCCTGCTTGGGTCTTACTAGCCACGGGTCAGCAACTAGACATAACACTAAACATAATACTTCTGCTAAAGTATACAGTATATTTCGCTACTCTTGCAAGGTCAGTTAGCTACAAAGATAGTGGAAGGCATATCAGAAGCATTCTTAACAAAAGCAGGAGTGGCCTAGTGGTTAGGACAAGGTACTTCAGGCCGAAGGGCCAGGGGTTCAAGTCCCACCTGGGGACAGCAATCTCAGCCCGGAGGGACTGGGATTTCTAGTCCTGTAGGCACTCCTTGTGGTCTTGGGCAAGCCACTTAACCCTCCATTGCCCATGTTCCCTGTAAGTATTAGCGTATGTGTCTCATATCCCCTCGTGTTAAATGTATCCCCCAATTGACCGCTTTGACCCGGTGAAAAGCGGAATATAAATACAGCTAAATAAATAAATAAACAAAACAAAGCAAGGCCAAACAAAGCAAGGCTAAGACGTGTTTCTAATAGCTACTGGTGATTTCCGTAATATTCCAGGCACATATCTCTAGCCCTGGCTCAAAACACTAAACAATCATGACGCTAGACAAAATATTCTTACACTGTTCAGCTTCTCTGTTATATTTTCATCCTAATAACAAGGTCAGTGTACATCTAGCAAAGATACAGTGGCGCGGCATTCTACTGAAACAGACATCTGGCTAATCTAAACAATAAACAATAAGAAAGTTTTAATTCTCTTATCTCCAGGAGAGCAGAACATGTTATCAAACTAGAATAGAACAGTATTTCTTTCTAACAGCTAGCTAACAGCATTCTGTAATTTTCCAAAGTCAGCAATAACATTCTAAAGCAGAGGAAAGGGGCTTCAGGCCTAGCTTCAGGCCTAGCTCTGCTACATACTAGGCCATCGCCTATCACATAGGGTTAGGGTTAGGGTTAGGGTCAGGGTCAGGGTCAGGGTCAGGGTCAGGGTCAGGGTCAGGGTTAGGGTTAGGGTTAGGGTTAGGGTTAGGGTTAGGGTTAGGGTTAGGGTTTGGGTTAGGGTTAGGGTTAGGGTTAGGGTAGGGTTAGGGTTAGGGTTAGGGTTAGGGTTAGGGTAGGGTTAGGGTTAGGGTTAGGGTTAGGGTTAGGGTTAGGGTTAGGGTTAGGGTTCGGGTTAGGGGTCGGGTTAGGGTTCGGGTTCGGGTTAGGGTTAGGGTTAGGGTTAGGGTTAGGGTTAGGGTTAGGGTTAGGGTTAGGGTTAGGGTTAGGGTTAGGGTTAGGGTTAGGGTTAGGGTTAGGGTTAGGGTTAGGGTTAGGGTTAGGGTTAGGGTTAGGGTTAGGGTTAGGGTTAGGGTTAGGGTTAGGGTTAGGGTTCGGGTTCGGGTTAGGGTTAGGGTTAGGGTTAGGGTTCGGGTTAGGGTTAGGGTTAGGGTTAGGGTTAGGGTTAGGGTTAGGGTTAGGGTTAGGGTTAGGGTTAGGGTTAGGGTTAGGGTTAGGGTTAGGGTTAGGGTTAGGGTTAGGGTTAGGGTTAGGGTTAGGGTTAGGGTTAGGGTTAGGGTTAGGGTTAGGGTTAGGGTTCGGGTTAGGGTTAGGGTTAGGGTTAGGGTTAGGGTTAGGGTTAGGGTTAGGGTTAGGGTTCGGGTTAGGGTTAGGGTTAGGGTAGGGTTAGGGTTCGGGTTAGGGTTAGGGTTCGGGTTAGGGTTAGGGTTAGGGTTAGGGTTAGGGTTCGGGTTAGGGTTAGGGTTAGGGTTAGGGTTAGGGTTAGGGTTAGGGTTAGGGTTAGGGTTAGGGT
Source organism: Ichthyophis bannanicus (assembly GCA_033557465.1). Taxonomy (NCBI): domain Eukaryota; kingdom Metazoa; phylum Chordata; class Amphibia; order Gymnophiona; family Ichthyophiidae; genus Ichthyophis; species Ichthyophis bannanicus. Next base: position 1,041,378,701 of record CM066034.1, read on the forward strand.
TAGGGTTAGGGTTAGGGTTAGGGTTAGGGTTCGGGTTAGGGTTAGGGTTAGGGTTAGGGTTAGGGTTAGGGTTCGGGTTCGGGTTAGGGTTAGGGTTAGGGTTAGGGTTAGGGTTAGGGTTAGGGTTAGGGTTAGGGTTAGGGTTAGGGTTAGGGTTAGGGTTAGGGTTAGGGTTAGGGTTAGGGTTAGGGTTAGGGTTAGGGTTAGGGTTCGGGTTA